>CM053596.1:161709519-161747629 GCA_028646575.1 Pseudocheirus occidentalis
CCTCTTCACTCACCCTTTCTGGGAAGATAAGCAATTCAATATAAGTTGTACATGTGTAGTTACACAAAACATTTCCATAGCGAATATATTGTGAAAAACTGACTGTATTTCCCTCCATCTTATCCCACCCCCCACTTGTTCTGTTCTCTACTTTGTCCCTGTCCCTTTACAAAAGTGTGTGCTTCTAACTACCCTCCCCTCAACCTCCCCTCCCCTCCATCATACCTCCTCTCATCCCCTTCCCCTCTACTCTCCTGTAGGGCAAGATATCCAATTTATAGTGTACGTCATTCCCTCCCTAAGCCAAATTCAATGAGAATAAGGTTGACCAATTCCCTTTTGCCTTCTTGTTCTTCCCCTTCCCTGTAGCAGTTATCCCTTGCCTCTTTTATATGAAAAAATTCTGTCTCTCCCCATCTCCTCTTATCAGATTCCTCTCTCACCTCTCAATTTTACCTTTTAAATATCATCCCTTCCTATTCAATTGATCCTGTGCCCTCTGTCTATGTATACCTGTTCACATATATACACATACTCACATATGTATTCATATGCATATATACCCTCCTATATAACATTTATATTCCCTTCACCTAAACTCATACTGAGAAAAGTTTCATAAGTTACAATTATTGTTTTTCCGTGTAGGCATGTAAATAGTTCAACTTTGATAAGTTCCTTATGATTTCTTTTCACTGTTTACCTTCTCATGCTTCTTGTATTTGGATGTCAAATTTTCTATTCAACTCTGGTTTTTTCATCAAGAATGCTTGAAAGTCCTCTACCTCTTTGAATGACCATAATTCCCCTGAAACATTATACTCAGTTTTGCTGGGTAGGTAATTCTTGGTTTTAATCCTAGCTCCTTTGATTTCTGTAATGTCATATTCCAAGCCCTTTAATCCTTTAATATAGAATTGCTAGATCCTGGGTTATCCTGATTGTGTTTCCACAGTATTCAAATTGTTTCTTCTTGGCAGCTTATAATATTTTCTCCATGATCTGGGAATTCTAGAACTTGGCTATAACATTTCTAGGAGTTTTCTTTTTGGGATCTTTTTCAAGAGGTAATCAGTGAATTCTTTCAATTTCTATTTTGCCCTCTGGTTCTAAAACATCAGGGCAAATTTCCTTGAGAATTTCTTGAAGGATAATTTCTTGGTACTTTTTTTGATCATGGCTTTCAGGTAGTCCAATAATTTTTTAAAAAATTATCTCTCCTGTATCTATTTTCCAGGTCAGTGCTTTTTCTAACAAGATATTTCACATTGCCTCCTATTTTTTATTTGTTCAAATCTGTTTAATAGTATCTTGATTTCTCATGAAGTCATTAGCTTCCATTTGCTCCAGTCTAATTCTGAAGGAATTTTTCTCTTCAGTGAGCTTTCAAAATTCTTTTTCCATCTGGCAAATTTGGATTTTTAAGGCATTCTTCTCTTCATTGGCTTTTTGGACCTCTTTTGGCATTTGAATTAGTCTGTTTTTAAGGTGTTATTTTCTTCAGTCAGGTTATTGACTCTCTTTTCATGATTTTCTTGCATCATTCTCATTTCTCTTCCCAATTTTTCTTCCACTTCTTTTACCTGATTTTCAGATTCCTTCTTGAGTTTCTCCATGGCCTGTAATCAGTTCATGTTTTTCTTGGAAGCTTTTGGGGCAGGAGTTCTGACTATGTTGTCTTCCTCCTGTTCCATGGTTTGATCCTTTTTGTCCCCAAAAAGGGAATCTAAAGTTGGATCGCTGTTCTTGTTTTGCTTCCTTTGCTTGCTTGTGTTGCCAGTCAATTACTTGACTTTTAAGCTCTTTGCCACAGTAGAACTCTGCTCCCAGAGGGGAGAGATTTGTCCCAGATTACTGGGGTGTTCACACCTGCCTGAGCTTTTGGGAAGGAGCCATCACTACAACTCCCACCAGCTTTGGCTCACTGGTTACACACCTCATGGATACCACCCAAAAACACAATCCAGGTTCATGCAGGTTAAAACAAGAATTCTTAGCCTCTAAATGCTTGCTTGGTGCCTCTATAATCTATAGGCCAGGAGCTTTCAAGCAGCCATGTGGAAGTTCCTGCAGGGCTGCCACTTCTGCTGCTTCTCAGTCCTGGGGCAGAGGGCCAGACCTGCTCATCTGTGCCCCCCAGGACCGTCAGAGTTCCACTGACCTTTTACTTTGCTTTTGGCATTTATGCATTGATACTTCTGGAAACCACGAGTGCTGCTGGTGATCCACTCTCCCCAATGCTGCAGCTGTGTCTGTTTGAGGCCACCCTGGGGCTAAAACTGCAGGCTCAGGTAGGGCTGGGCTCTGCTCCCAGCTCCCAGTGATGGACCCTTCCTCCTGACCTGGTGGGCTGCCTTCATCAGGAGATTTGTTTCTCTCTGTCACTTTGTGTGTTCTGTTGCTTTAAAATTTGTTTAGAGTCATATTTTATAGGTATTTGAGGTGGTTATGGGGAGAGCCCATGGAGTTTTCCTGCTTTTATGCCGCCATCTTGACTCCCAGTCTTGAGTTTTAAGATATGATTGAGCTTGTCAAATATGTCCCAGAACTAATTTTTTTTTGAGAGATTAAAATCATATTCTTTTTTTTTTTTTGGAAAGTAATGTCTTCATGGGGAAACTAGTTTTGTTTATATTTAGGGGTTATTTTTTCACTTTTTATACCTTTCATACTTAATGAAGTTTTAAAGACTAAGAAAGTTGATTATAAAGACATATTATGCATTGGAGAGAGGGAGAACTGTCTGTGGAGTCAGAAATAACTTTAAGTCCCTACCTTTTACGCAAACTATGAATGTGATCCTGGGCAAGTCACTTAACCTTTTAGTTCCTCAAGTAGATCAATAAGACAAGGAGCTTACAAATTGCATTGAATAAGGGAATTCCCACAATGAGAATTCCTTACACTGATGAAATCATGGGTCTGGGTGAAAGGATACAACAATGAAACCTCAGAACATAAACCATAAACCATCAAAAGCCTTGTCACATAGTAGAAGGTTATGTAAGTTAAGGCTAATGACACATTGAGTCATGTTCTCATTTTATGTCAATCCTGCTACAGTAGTTTCAATCTGAGTTAGCATGGAATAGTAAAGGAACACAGTACTGTAAGTCCAGAGATTTGAGGTCTACTCCAAATTGTGTCACAAAATAATAGTATTGCAATCTTGAGAAAGTCACTTCTCTTTTCTGGACTCAAACTTCCTCAGTAGTAAAATAAAGGAGGTAGCTGGATCTTAAGTAGATGACTTTCATTCCAGGTTTCCAGTCCCACACTTTTATTCTCTTCCTTCATTCCCATATTAAAGATAAGGCAAGCAAGGGCAGTAACTACTAATAAGAAAAGTAATAGACCTGATAATATTTTAGTTGCTTTCCTTAAAGAGATAATTTTAGACATGGTATTGATTCATTCCTAGGAAAAAAGGAAAAGCCTTGAGATATTCATTTCATATCTCACTTAATGGTGGATTTAGTAAAACCCAGGTTTTTAAGCATTTGGGAGAAATATACTGTTTATAAATTTGTAGTCTAATCTATATATTTATTTAGGATCTAAGCCTTGACTTCAATCCTTACACATTAGAGCAGTGGTTAACAAAGTATGCTCGTAGGCCAATTGATTTCAGCCTAGGAAATCTATAAAACATCTTCATATTATGAATGTTTTGAGTATTTGGGGGTTTCAGAAAAATAACAAAATTCAAGTATATATGATTTTTTAAAAGCAGATACCACTTGTTTGCTATTTTGTTTGTATGATATATGTCTTATTTGGTCTAATGGGTTGTTAGTAGGACTTTGCTGGTACATTTAACAACCAGCCTTCCAAAAAGAAACATACATGACATTTTGTAATTTAATTTGTATTATTAATATTTTTCCATTACTTTCTCAGGACTAGATAAATAACTAAGAAATAAATCAATCCTTGATTTGTAGAGTTTGTTTATTTCTAAGGTGGAAATGCTCACTGAAAAGTAAGATCCAATACTTGCTGGAGCCAATACCCCTGGTTGTATGTGTTTGGTGACAGGCAAAGCATAATGGGCTAAATGCTCTTTGGAATTTTTTGCTGCCCTGGCATTATATATGGTCAGAAAAAGCTCACAGAGGGGCGGCTAGGTGGTGCAGTGAATAGAGCACCGGCCCTGGAGTCAGGAGTACCTGAGTTCAAATCCGGCCTCAGACACTTAACACAAAAAGCTAGCCGTGTGACCTTGGACAAGTCACTTAACCTCAACTGCCCTACAAAAACGCAAAAAAAAAGAAAAAAGAAAAAGCTCACAGAAATGGGCTCATAGATTTAAAGCAGAAAAGGATTTTAGTGATCCACTAGGTCTACCCTCTCCTTTTACAAATGGGAAAACTGAGGGTCAGAAAGATGACATAACTTGCTCCAGATCAAATAGCTAGTAAGTTACTGAGCCAGGGTTTGAAACCAGAGAAGCCAGGCTAACCTGAAAATGTAAAAAAAAATTGCTAATGACCAGAAAGAAATGAAATAAACAAAAAAAATCACTTATGTATTCACTGAGTTTCTACCACCCAGTTCTGCATACCACTAAAGGATAATGGAAGTTCTCTGTTTCAAGGATCTTATAACTTAATAAGGGAGACAAAATAAACACATAAGAAATAGAAAATAAAGTGTAAGATTTTATGTTGACTGTAAGTGCAAAAATGAATAGAGATAATGAAGAAAGTAGGGCTACAGTCATAAGAAGACCCTTCATTAATTGGATATTAGAAGATAATGGACATTAAGGGTGGCAGAGCCAAGATGGCGGCATAGAAGCAGCAAGGCTCTGCAGCTCCTACACAGCCACCCTAAACACCCATAAAATATGACCCTAAACAAATTCTAGGATTCTCAAACTCACAAAAATACAGAGAACACATCTCTCACTGAAGGCAGCTCGGCAGCAGGAGATCATCGCGGCAGGATGGGAGCCGAGGCCAGCCAAGCCTGAAACTGAAAGGCGGCCAGGCCCCAGGGCTATCGGGAGGAGCTGAGCCATAGCAGCCAGTCTACAAGAGAGAAGATCTACGGTGCCTCCAGCAACTCCACATCTACCAAGGCTTGAAAAGAAGCACTAGAGAAAGGCAGCTGGGCAGCAGGGGCTTGTCTTGCAGGCCTGTAGGAGCCAAGGCCTCCCAAGCTGAAGCGTGAGTCTACCCGCAGAACAGATCTACAGCACCTGGAGGGATTTTCAAAGATCTCATGAAAATGAATGATGTAAACAAGGAAACAAATAAAATTTGTTACAAAAGAAAATAAAAGAAGATAATGGAAGGGCAGATAGGTAGTGTGGTAGATAGAATACTGTCCCTAGAATCAGGAGGACCTAAGTTCAAAGTTGACTTCAGACACTTAATAACTGCATGACCTTGGACAAGTCACTTAACTCCAAGTGCCCCCCCACCAAAAGAAGATAATGGATAGAAACATATACAATTATGCGCATGGTGTATTTACAAGACAGTGAGGATACTGGTATGACTCAGTGGGCCTTGTGAGAAATAAAGTTGACTAGATAGAGACAAGATTATAGATAATCTTGAAAATTCAATAAAGGAGTTTGGACTAAAAAATATAAAAAGCAGCATTCAGGTTGCAAAGGTCTCTACATATGCCTTGCAGCCTCCTTCTGATGCAATTTCTTAAAATACTTGGCTATGTATTTTTACAGTGCTTTCATGAATCCAAAAAAAAGAAAGAAAAATTCTCCATTCTTACTATTTTAGTGCCCAAGTGCAATTTCACCACAATCAGGGACGGAATAAATACTCGTTTTCAGTTCATTTATTTTATTCTGTGACAAAGGTCTTAAACCAGTACAGGCCAAGAAGCTACATTCAATGTGTGCAGAGATAGTACTTTTCCATTAAAGGAGAGAAAAACACCATTGGTTTCCATGGCAACTCCTTTCCATCTAGTCCAATTAGGAATAGTCAGTTCTCAAGTGAAAATCAGTCATGTAGATTTACTTTCTGCTCTGAATCTACATAGAGTCTAGATTCCTACCTGGGCTATAGTTATTTTCTCTCTATCAGGAAGATAATGTGGCCATGGCTAAGATACATATCCATATATAAGATTACTTTGTTTAAGTGTCTCTTTATGGTACTATCTGGGTCGGTGTTGATATTTAGGGAATGGCAAAGCAAATCAATGGTGCTTTGTGAGCATAATAAGCTTTTTTTGAGCTGTAGGGCCTGGTTGCCCAAGTTGATCAGAAACATAATACCTCAGTGAGTTTTGCTTAAAATCTCTTGCAAATTTCCTGTATCTGTCCATGCACAACTACCTATTATGGCCCAAGATTTGTTCTTGTATAGATATGGTTCCAGATGTCTTATTATTGACTTTTGTTGGCCTTAAATTAATTGTTTCCCTGAATTAATCAAGGTACTGCGAAATGCTCAGGTGATAACCCTCTGTCCTCAAGAGAACATGTTCTCAATGTCACTTACTCACTCAGATGAAGTCAAGTGGTCAACAGAGCATGGCAAGGTAGGGATGTAAGTATATGACTTGTTCCAAAGTTCTTACCAAAAAGCAGGTATGCAGCATACTTCCAAAATCCCACAATCATCGGGGAACTTGACTAAGATAGCCTTCTGTGGTTTACTATGATCAATCTCTGATCAATATGGTGATTCAGGAAAAGCTTTCCCAATGAAGGGATAAGTCCTCTTAAGTCATTCCTATATCCTGGTTTTCCCTCTCAAATCCTATGGCCATTTCTCTTGGAAAGAAACTCCATTGTTTCTATTCAAGATGGCTTATGACTATACTCTAGATTTTTTTTAACATGAAATGACAAATATCCACTGTCGTTGCTTTTAACTTTAATATGTAGACACTAGCCATTTAGTCAGTCATTGAGTATTTATTAAACATATATACATATACACATATGTATGTATTTATGTATATGTGTATGTGTGTATATATGCTTAGTAAATGCTCAATGACTGACTAAATGACTAGTGTCTACATATTGTATATTATACACATATGTGTGTATATATGTATTTATGTATATATGCACATATACATATTTAATAAATGCTTGATATGTGTGTACACACTATGCCAGGCACTGTGCAAAGTAGTGGGATTACAAAGAAGGGAAAAAAACCCAACCAAACAGTTGTTGCTCTCAAGAAGTTCATAGGCTAAGCAGAGACAACACAAAAACAATTTCTGTAGAAACAATGTTTATGTAGTGGATATATTGGGGGTACTAGGAAAGACAGTAAGGTTAAGGAGGGCAGGGAAAAACTTCCTGCAAAATCTAGGGTGTTAGCTGGGACTTGAATGAAGTCAGGGAAGCTAGGAAGCAGGAATGAAGATTCCACTACAGCTTGCTCACGTGCTAAATGCCAACAGTGCAGATATAATTATCTTCATCCAAGAAAATGAAAGTACCATGAGATGAGGGGAGAGATTGTTTCCTTTTTGTCTTTGTATCATCAGCATCTAGCACAGTGTGTGGCAGTGAATGGAAGAGAATGAAATAAAAATTGTTGAAATATTGGCAGAAACCATTGACTAAGCATATAAAAGCAGTGAGATGCTTAATAATGTCATCCAAACATAAAAGAAAAAAAAGATTTTACTAAGTAGCAACAAATGGGCAAGAAGAAAAATGTGAAATAACTCAGGGAGAAGGCCACTTATAACCACCTAGAACCTAAGTCAGGTCACGAAGTTATTTCCGTATTGTTATCCTTAAAGAATGCAAGACTGCATCATTTCATATTGTAATGTTTAAACTAGATGGCCCTTCTGTTTTCCCACTTCCTCTGTTGGCTTGGGTGGTAGCTTTGGAGATACCTTAAGTGGCCAGGGTTTCTTCAAATGCTTTTATGGAAAGTCAACTGTGTGCTAGTTAATAGAAGAGTTGTATCTCATTGAATAACAGGGATTTATCCCTCTAGCAAAACTAAAAAGAGACCTGGGAAGTTGTTCCATGCTGTTATTTCTTTACCTTGAACTTCATCATGATTTGCATTTGGAAATCACTTTCATTTTTTCCACCTGTTTTATATTTAATTCTATTTTACCTTATAGGATTCTTGGGGAGATGTGATATCATACATAAAAGTATGAAGAATATAAAGTATAGTGCATTATATTCCCATAGGATAGCTTAGGGGGATTTACAAAAACTTTTGCTTGATGAAACAGATCATTTTATGTAACAGGAACAATGATCCGGAAGGCTCTCCAATGGTCAGTGTTTCTGAATAATGCAGTTCAAGACTTCTGTATTTCCTTTATGGTAGTATATTATTTGTCATTAAGAAACCAATTAATGGTCCTAGAGGTGCATTTTATCTATGCTGTGGTCTCTTGTCTTTTTTTTTTTATAGACAGAAATTCTATAGGTTTCTCCATCTCTTGTGATAATGAAGTCACAAGGAAGTTAGTTTGGTAGAGAAGAGAAAACATGGCAAGTATTAGTTTGCCATGATATGGTTATGGTTATCATAGTGTCTCATTAGGAGATGGAGATGGCTCTGAGTACAATTTTTTTTTTGCTTTTTGGAAGGGGGAAGGCAGGACAATTGGGGTTGTGACTTGCTCAAGGTCACATGGCTAGTAAGTGTTAAGTGTCTGAGGTTAGATTTGAACTCAGGTCCTCCTGACTCCAGGGCTGATGCTCTATTCACTGCACCACCTAGCCACCCCTCTGGGTACAATTTTTTAAGACCCAAATAAGGCAGAAAGCTGTATAGGTTTGTGGTGAGAATTCAGTGATTAATAGTAAGTAGTATGTTTGAAAAGTAGCCTGGATAAGTTTGACTTTAGGTTTATTTTGGCCCTGCTTCTTCAGGTTTAGAATGCAATGAGGTAGTTGTGAACCATAAAAATTCAATAAAAACAACTTTATTACTGACAATGGATAAAAATAATACAGTTCCTAAGGTTAAAAAGACAGTACTTCAACTTTCAGTGGGGCAACATTTCACAATGGTCAAGGTGACATTTTCTTTAGGGCCATAGCAATGCCAAGAAAACTTCTTAATTCAGCCTCCTATAGACTAGGCCTGTTATGCCTCAGGAAACATGAAGGTTAAAGAGCCTACCCAGTTCCTTTAAAGAATTAGTCTAGGCTGCATAAAACAGTTTGTTCCTCCAACAGTACTGAAATGGTTTTGTTTTTGTTTTTGGTTTGTTTATTGATTATGGCAAGCTAGAGAACCCCATTTGGGAAATCTGTTTTTCTAGACTGAAGACCCTTGCCTAACACAATAGAAAGTTTAATTCACATTGATGGAAGGGGTTAGCTTGGCATAGAAGATAGAAAGCCAAAATTGGAGAGAGGAAGACTGAGTTTTAATCCTGTCTCAGACAGTTGCTAGATGCATGGCCCTGGATAAGACACTTAACCTCTCTATGATTCATTTTTCTCCTCTGTAAAGTGAATGCTTTGATGTATGGCTTCTAATGGCTAAATCCTTTTCCTATGATCCTGGTCTTCCAGATCTGAATCCACTATATTATGATCTACAAAATCACCAATCCATGGAAACTGAATATGTGCCAGGAACTAAGTATCCCCATCATTATATTTTAATAAGTAGCATCATTGTTTTGACAATATAATTTTTAAATAATTTGTGTTCATGTTTCTATCCAATATTTTGAAGATGTACTAAATTTACCTTATTTCTCTTAATTGTGATAAGCAAGCACTAGGCTCTGTAGCAAATATAGTAAGTGTAAAACTAGTCCAGGGAAGAGAGAGATAAGTGTTATTTGGAGTAATGTGGAAATTTTTCATAAATACATAGCAATGGAACTAAGCCTAGAAGGATGGATGGAATCAGGAAAGCAGTTAATAACAGAGAAAATTATCCAAATGGTCAACAAAAATGAGAATGATATGCTGACAGAAGAGTGGACAAACGGGTTTGACTGCTGAGTAGGGGAATGGAGGAATAAGCATTTACGTGGTGCCTTCTACAGGCCTGACGCTGAGCTTAATTTTTTTTTTTTTTACAAATTTTATCTCATGATATTGATGGGACCAGATTCTGTAAGAACTTGAATTCTAATATGTGGATTTAAGGTTTGATCCTCCAAATAATTCTTTGCTTTTAGTGATCTTTGAGAGCAGATTTCCCAGGCCAACTTAATAATGATCTAAAATGCTCAACTGGTTCCAGAAGTTCCCACAAACCCTCTGGCATGCTTACTGACAGATGATTGGAGAAGGTCTAGTAACAACCATAAACTATAAAATGATTCCTAAGTGCAAAGCCCAATCAAGAATTATTCCAGAGGGATACAATGGACTTGTAAGCATTTCAAACTGCTTCCTAAGGACATTTGTATATTTTGTTTCCCCAGGAATTTCTCCATCTAAGAGTGGTAAAGAGTGGGAAATGACCTAGGGAAATGCCAGCCAGTAAAAAGGAAGATTTATTATCTGACCACCTGGCTGAAAAGATGATCAGTCACATCAGTTAGGCACATAAGCTGAATTATGGACTATATTACCAAAATAAAGTGGTAAACCAAGAGGAAACTGATAGAAATCTGGGGCAAAAGTGAGCCTAAAAGCCTTGAAAGTATTACAGAGAGAATACTAATCTTCTGGATGTAGGTGATAGTATGCCATCAGAATAGAAATATGAAGCAATTGTATTACTTTGTAAGGATATATAGCATATGCTAAAAATCACTCCTCCTGGAATACCATCATTATCTAGGCTTACTCAACTTTTAAAAGCAGCATTCCCACCAGAGAGTTTGACAGATGTTTCATCCCAATGGCAATCTATGCATAACTATTTTTTCAGCCTAAAACCAGCCATTTGAAAAAAAGCAAGAAAAGCCACAGGACTGATTTCTCATAAAAACAAGTCACAAAATATAATTCATAAAGTTCTTTGTGTGTGTGTGTATCTGTGTGTATACAGTTGTTTCGCATGTTTTCATATGGCTTTTCAAGCATTCTTTTTTTTTTCAACGAAACAAGCCTAACAGCAACAATAATGTTTGAGCATTTTTCATAGCTGACACATTCTGCTTACCTAGTTGCCTTTCAAATTACCCTAGAATGACAGGAGTGGTTTGACTTTTTGCTTTCATTTTTTTCAACTACAGTGCCATGCTGTGGATTCTGACTCCCAAGCAGAATTGAGGCTTAAAATGGATGCTTAAAAAAGCAAATACTTGTTAACACTACAAATTACACACGTCAGCTTTTCTTGAAAAAATGACAAGCTATGTCCTGCCTATGTACTGTATGAGAATGTGTATGTTTAACCCTTACACTATGGGTTAAATATGTGGACTTAGGGAGAATTTCAGTCCCATGCCTTCTTTTCATTCATTATTTCAAGTATGATCAACATCTAATGAAAACAAATTATCGATTATAATGACCTACTTTGACTTCAAAGAAGAGATGAAAACAAATGCATCTCCTTCACTTCTCTGTAGAGACAGGACATGGATTTGGAAAATTGCATATTCTATCAGATTCAGTAGATGAATTGTTTAGCTTATTGAACTCCCTCTTTCCTTTTTTAAATCCTCTGTCACAAAAGATAAATTAGTGAGTAGGGGATAAAGGACAGATATATTTTGACATGAGATGATACAAAAAACCACTAAAAATGTCAATAAAATGTTTTATTTTAATATTATTAATCATATAAGTGTTAACAAAATACTTAATTTTAGAAAAATTAATTAAATTTAGCTCTAACTTTGTCCCTGTGTCATGGTGTTTTCAATCACCTAACAGTATTTACAAAGAAAAGACCATCAAAAGAGATACATATTGTGATAGCTACAAGAAGGAACATCAATGACCCAGTACTTATTCAGCATGATTCGCATGTGTAAAAACTATGCCTAATTCTACATTTTACTCAAATACCATATCCCAATTTGATAAATATTTGATGATCTACTTAGGTAAAAATTTCAGTCAAACAGTATAGTTTGGGTGAGTTTGAATTTACTTTCGTTCTAATTGTGGCTAAACTATTGACTCAAACTGAGAAACTAGGAAAAAACAAACATGGACTCCTTGTGTATATTTGAGATGAGAATGAATGACAAGAAGAGATAAATATTAAATACCATCCTATTCTATTCTCTTTCACAATTACCTGTATATTACAGAATCTTAGAGTTGGAAGAGACCTCAGAGCTCATTTGAGTACATCTACATCATGATATGTCTACATCATACCCCACGATCATTGCATTTCTTTTGGAAGATCTCAGGAACACTGCCAAGTATTCTTAAATGAGTGCTGCTTATGAATATAGATTAAGGACAGTTGAGGAAATTACAATAGAATTGCTGGTACCTGAAAAACCTTGAAAGGTCAGCAAGTTTTATGATCCTGAAATTTTAATGGATGGCTTTGGACAGCAAAAGATTCTGATGACCACTTACCTCATCCAACTCTCATTTGCAAGAGAAAAACATAATACACCTTGTTATAATAAATGAGGAAAATATAATTGCTTTAACATTATATATTCATCATGATACAATAATAAGGATGTAAATAGTAAATTTATAACTCATGTTAGAAAGAAGAGATTATAATACACATATTATATAATTCTATAAAAGTATAAATCACTCAATATATTACCCCACAACGGTCAATGGCTTTCTGGGGCATTTAAAGTACCATGAATAATAGCCTTTGTATTTTCCACTACCCTGTAAGGATGATTGACTTAAGAATGATTGCTCCTTAAGGATGATTGGAAGCTGGCCTCTACTTAAAGATGAAAGGAGACTTTACTTAGGTACTCGATACTGATTGAGGAGATTGTGACTTACTGAATGATATGTTTTGCCTAAGACTATGTGGCCACCTTAGTCCTAAGTTGTTATGTTATATTGTTGTGAATGTTTTGCTTTAGTTTATCGCTGAATAAGTAGAGAATTCACTATACCATGAGATCAGAACCTCAGGTGACCTCAGGAGCCCACAGGAGAGCTGCTCATGATTGGCTTTACAATGAGATAATATTTGTAAAGTGTTTAGTACAGCCTGATATATAATAGGTACTTAATAAATGTGGGTATGATTGTGTGTGTGCACATATGAGTATGGTCAATGAATACCTATGCCCTCTGTCAATGTATACCCCTTAAAGAAAAACTTCTTAGGAGTGATGAATATCATCTTCCCTTGTAGGAATGTAAGAAGTCTAACCTTATTGAATTCCTAATGATTTCTTTTTCCTGTTTACCTTTCTAATACTTTTATTGAGTCTTTTGCTTGAATTTTTTCCAGTTGTGGTCTTTTCATCAGGAATGCTTGAAAGTTCTCAATATCATTAAATGTCCATATTTTTACCCCTGAAGGAAATAAAGTCAACAAGTCAAAGATATTTACTATATTTTGGTGTGACAGGCATTGTGTTAAACATTGCAGGGGAGGGGGGGAGAAGCAGAAAGATGGATAGTCTTTGCCTTCAAGGAGCTTGCATTCTTATCTATTAATTAACAGACATTTATAAAATACTTACTGTGGGTCAGGTACTGTGTGAAGCACTGACAATTCTAAAGGAGAGAGATAACATACAAAAGAATGATAAAAAGGAAGAGGTCCATTGGGTAGAGTGTGGAGTCCAGTGGGTCAAGAGGGTCACTTGGAGAAGAATGAAGACGTGGTTGGCATGGGCCTCATTTGTAAAATGAAATAATAATAAGAGCTCACATTTATGTAGTGCTTTAATGTTTGCAAAATACTCTTCATATTCTATTTTATTTCATCTTCAAAAAACCCCTATGAAGTGGGTACTATTATGATCCTCATTTTACAAAAACAAGAAGTTAAAATTCCATACAATGATGCAAAACTTCCTATATTGTATCTTGAATTCTGAGGGTCATTAACTAAGCTTAGACAATTATGACATGGCCTATTGCACAGATCATAAATATCTATTACTTGTACTTTAGTTTTTTATGTAGTTATTTATTTATTTATTACATGGAAGGAAATTCTTAGTGATGGCTTTGCTTTGATGAATCTAGACTCTGGTTCTGGTATCAATATGTTAATATCCCACAATGAGAGAACAAATCAACCTAGAATATGATCTTGAGGTGTATACATTCCTGAATTCTAATTATTTTGAAATGATGATTCATTTCTCTATTTCACTGATACCTTCTTCCTAAGCTATCATTTTTTTGAGTCTAGGTGAGATTTGTTTATGTGTATACATATTTATATCTGGTTGCCAGTATTGTATATGTACTGTATGTAATGTAGGTGTGTATACGTAGACACACATGTGTGTTGCATATATGTGTGTATGTGCATATGTATATATGTGTATATATGTGTGTATATATATATATACACACACATACACACACATATATATTATGTATATAAAGAGGAAGAAAGAGAGAGAGCACAGGTAAAAATCTGAGAAAAAACAGCAGATGAAGTATGTCTACAGATTGCTAAAATTCAAGTTAGAACATGATTAAATATAATATATAAGTGAAACTGAGTAGGCTGAGAGACTCCAGGGAAATCAATTGTTTATAGATGGGGACACTGGGGAACTTGTCAGAGGATGTGGCAAATGATATGACTTAAACAAGAGAAGGATATCAGTGAGATGAGGGAAGACATAAACACACATGCATACCACATACATATATAGGTATGTTTGTATATATGTGTATATACATATACACACTGTGCATATAGATACATTTTGCACCATCACATGTATATCTTCCTGTGAGCCAATAAAACACTAATAAGAGGAAACTGAAATTTCATTCCTCTAATAATCTTTCCCACTCTTTAATCCATGCTTTGCACAGCTGCCAAAGTAGTTTTTCTAATACACAAATTTATTACGTCATTCCCCTTCTCAAAGATCTTCACTGGCTCCCTATTGTCTACTAAATAAAATATAAACTCCTTAGTTTGGCACTCATAACCTTCATAAGCTGGATATGATCTAAGTGACCAGCTTCATTTTAAAGTACTCCCCTTTGTTTACTCTACGTTCCAGGAAATTTGACTACTCATTAGATTAGGCTCTTCTACCTCTACGCATTTGCACACACCGAGTCCTAATTCTGGGTTTGATCTCCCCTCTAATCTTAGCTTCTTGATGTCCTCTTGTTTAACAACCAAGATCAGTTGCCGCATCCTCTGATATGTTCTCCAGTGTCCCCATCTAGAAATGACTGATTTTCCCAGAGTCTCTCAGGCTACCTGATTCCCTTGTATTTTATATTTAGTCGTGTTATAACTTGAATTTTTCATAATTTATAGACATTTATTTGCTTTTTTCAAGCTTTTGCCACCTACATTCTGTTTTGGTGAATTACCCTAGTTAACATATGCTTTAAAATCTACAAAATGCTTTACATACATTATCTCTTTTGATCCCTGTGACAGCCCTGTGACATATTAAAAGCTTTATTATCTCCACTTTAGTATCTTCCAACTGAATTGTTTACAAAGTGCTTTCATAGTTATTCTTTCATTT
Organism: Pseudocheirus occidentalis; assembly: GCA_028646575.1. Taxonomy (NCBI): domain Eukaryota; kingdom Metazoa; phylum Chordata; class Mammalia; order Diprotodontia; family Pseudocheiridae; genus Pseudocheirus; species Pseudocheirus occidentalis. Next base: position 161,725,051 of record CM053596.1, read on the forward strand.
ACTCTTCATAGTAAGGTTGAGAGGGAAGGTAAGATTAGACTCATTCTATAAGAGAAGATTTTTGAGTTTTGGAGAAGTAAAGGGAATCATATAGTTAGCAAGTACTAGCATTAGAAAAGGAGCCCAGGGTGAGGCAGTGTGCTGTAGCAGAGAGCACTGAATTTGGAGGCAAGAACATCAGAGTTCAGGTTTCCCCTGTGATATAAACTAGCTATATTTGCATGAGTAAATCACTTCACCTGTCTAAATCTTGCTTTCCTTGTCTGCAACATAAACGGGTTGCCCTAGATGGTCTCCCAGGTGTGGAGCTCAGCTCTAAATCACTTCTTCCATTCCACCACATTGTCTCTCCATCATTTTATTCAGTTGTGTACAGCTCAGTCCTGATTGATGCAAACAATGAATTTTATAAAGTAGTTGCACGTATTCTATTTTGTACTCTTCCAAGTTATAATTATGTAAACTACAGTAATTGTTTATAGGTCAATGGAAATATGCAGAGTAAATTCAAATAATGTGAATACTTTATAGGAATCATCATTATTTGCACCAATGGTGACCTTGCTGTATAGAACATTCCTAGAAACTAGTACAGTGGAAAGTGCTGAATTTAGAATCAGAGGAACTAAGAATAAGTCTTAGCTAACAGTTTACTATCTGTATGACTTTAGTCAACTCACTTAATGTCTTTAGACTTCATTTCCTTATCTATAAAATGAGGGAGTTGGACTAGTGGCCTCAGAGGCCCTATCTACTTCTAAATCTATATGATTAATTAGATACTGTTTCAATTGACCACAAAATATTACAATATCTTAGTAGAAAATAAAATACATTTGTTTGCATATGTGAGCACATAATGGTAGGACAGAGTGGAAGAAACCAGTCTAGCATAACAAAATCACAGTCAGGAAATTTATGGTCAGGGATGTGGTGAAAACCAAATCAGTCACAAGATAGAACCAATTATAAAAGAAACAGCATTATGTGAAAGGAATTTTAAGAGAAGCAGCTTCATTTCTTCCAGTTCTCATAACTTAGACAAATAAATAATTCCACTCTTTTATATTTTCCACTTTATTAAATTGTTAGTGATTTATAATAAAATAGAAATAAATTTCATTCCATCATGGTGACTAATAGAGGAGGGTTAAGTGAGTCTCTCAGCTGCAGTTTTCATTCATACTCTGATGTGTGAATGTGGGTCACAGGACTGTTGCTAAAAAGCACTGTGGGATATTGAATGAGCCTGACAATATAACTAGATCTCATTTTTATAGACTTCTAATGTCATCTTGATTTACATGCGACTGTGTAATCTGCAGGGAAAAGATGAGGTTATGTAAAATATCCTGAGATTGGAAAAATACAGTTCAGTACATTGATATTTAAGATAACACTTAGGCAACTTTACCTTCCCCTCAAGCTATCAAATATTTCTATCCTGTCATTAAGCACAGGCAAATGGGATGGACCCAGTTCTGGGTCAGTTGTAGTGATGTCAAGGTGGATTAATGAGTATGCAGAAGTCACCAGAGGTCCATGGATCTTGGTGTAGACATACTACTATGTCAATGTCATAAATGTCTAGAATTGAAATAACTAGTATATAGGAATAAGAGACTATAGACCAACAGAGAGTAGTCAGTTGCCAAGAATTTTACACCAAGCAGTAATTATTGGTGCATATAAAGAGAGGTGCCAACAATCCAATGATACTGGTGATTATTAGACTACCAGCCCATTGTTCTGAAAAACTGGCATAATTAAAGTTTAAATGGTATTTCTGAAAAAAAAATATCACAGGGCTGGTACTATTATGTGGCTTTCATCTTGTGGGGTCATTTGGTTCTATTATTCCCTTCCCCTTCTGTGTGGCACTCAAATCTCCCTCCCTCCCTCCGTCCCTCCCTCCCTTCTCTCTATCTCTCTTTGTCTCTCTGTCTCTCTCTCTCTCTCTCTGTCTCTGTCTGTCTCTCTCTGTGTTTCTCTCTCTGTCTGTCTCTCTTCCCTTTGTGGAAATCAGCTTTATAGAATTACTCCTATTTGTGTCCTAGAAGAGCAGGGTACTCAAGAAACCTTCCCACATATCGGTGTATTTGCGGGGTTGTGTTAAAGACATCTGCTCGGGGTCAGAGACATGACCTGGAATTTGCTTGTGGTAATAATTAAATCAGGTTCTGTTGGCTTGCAGTTACTTGAGGGTTTCTGTTTCCTTTTCTTCAGCTAACTGGAGAAAATCTACAAGGAAGGGTAAGGGCTCATATTCATTCAAAAGGAGAATCAGTGTGCTCCATTACTATGAAATCTAGCATGTAAAATCCAAGTAAACGAACAAAAGTTATGTCTCAGTTTGCCATTTCTATTCCGAGTTTGGAGGTGAAATTGACAAGATAAACTCTAAGACTGACTCATTCTCACCATTGTATTCTACATACACATATCCTTTCTTTGTAGCCTATAAATTCTAAGCAGTTCTTGCACTATGTCCCTCTTACCAGCATAGTGTACATTTGTTGGGTTAACAAATGACACCTTTAACCACCCCTTCACTCCAAAACAGTCCAGACTTCATTGATGTGTATGAATCTCCAGAATGGAACAGGAATATTGAAAGCCATTTGCTAAATGATGCCTATTGTCTGCTTGCCCTCATCTGTTTTTCTGCTGAGAAAATATATATATTTTCTCAGAGAGAGCTAATTTTTATAGCTGACACCTGCTATGGAAGCAACAAAGATGAAAAAGACAACTTGCTAAACTATAATTGGAATTGCTTAAATTTATATTAACTGTTTTGCATACAATTTTTAAGGAACTTACCACCTCTAGAGAGCTTATACTAGAGATGCTCACATTGTTTAGTCTATATATTCAAGTATATTATTCATGTTAATGTATAAATGATTACTGAGCACTGTTTGTGCTCAGTGTTCTTTTGGGGTATTTAAACACTATTATCTCCCATTGTTTTTCCTCTGTATTTTTAAGTTGCTGAGAGGGCCTCATTCCACCTCCAACAAAGTTTTGTTCAGTCATTTAAGCTGTGCTCAACTCTGTAAACTCATTTGTTTTGTTGTTATTGTTATTTTGCAAAGGCACTGGAGTAGTTTTCCATTTCTTTCTCCAGATCATTTTATAGATGAGGAAACAGAAGCAGGCAAGGTTAAGTGACTTGCCCAGGGTCACATGACTAATAAATATCTGATCCTGGATTTGCACTCAGGAAGATGATTCTTCTTGACTTCAATCCCAGAACTCTATCCACTGCACCACCTAGTTGCTCTTGCCATATAACAATGTCATATAATCTTAATTCAGGAATACCTTAGAGATATTGTGGTTCTAATTCCAGACCACTGCAAGAAAGTGAATTTTGCAATAAAGCAAATCACATGAATTTTTTGGTTTCCCAGTGAATATAAAAGTTATGTTTTCACTATACTGTAGTCTTTGAAGTGTGCAATAGTATTATGTCTAAAAACCCAATATATATGCCTTAAAAATACTTTACTGCTGGAAAATGCTAACCATTATCCCATCATCTGAGCTATCACAAGTCGTAATCTTTTTGCCTTGATGTTTGTGGCTGCTGACTGATCAGGGTAGTGGCTGCTGAAGGTTGGGGTGACTGTGGCAATTTCTTAAAATAAGACAACACTGAGATTTGCCTCATCCATTGACTCTTTCAGTCGAACACTTAGAGGCCATCATAATTAATAATTGGCCTAATTTCAATATTGTTGGGTCTCAGGGAATAGGAGGCCCAAAAAAGGGAGATGAGGAACGGCCTACATAGGGAGCAGTCAGAACACACACATTTACCGATTATGTTTTCTGTCTTATATGGGCATGTTTGTGGTGTTCCCAAATAGTTACAATAGTAACATCAATAATCACTGCTCACAGATCACCATAACAGATATAATAATAATGATAAAGTCTGAAACATTGTAAGAATTACCAAAATGTGAAACTGAGACATCATGTGAACACATGCTGTTGGAAAAATTGCACCAATAGATTTGCTTGACAGAAGGTTGCCACAGACCTTCAATTTGTAAAAAATGCAGTATCTACAAAGTACAACAAAATAAGGTATGTCTGTATATAACTGACATCTGGAAGGATGGGAGACATTTTATGTCTCCTTGATCCTGGGAAAGTATAAATAAAATAATACCACAGACCTCAAATAAAGGCCTTAACTAAAGATAATGGTTAAATATACATCCTAGATCTTGATATTCCTGTCTTTGCCTAAGAAAGGGGGAAACTGATTAGGCTTTCCCAAGACATGTCAAAGATGTGACTTTTTTTTCTCAATATGGAGGGGAGGGTGGAAATGCACCAGTTGTATCAGTGTGATCTTCTGAGCTAATTTCTGTATACTGGCATGAGTGTGATTGCCAGTTGTTGCCATCAGTAGACATGAAACTTCACTATTGGTCCAGACAAGAACGAATTCTTTTGTATAAAAATAACTGGATAGCACCTACATTATAAGCTTTCATTTTCACTTGAAACCTGGTCAGATATATCTATACATTTTAGTAAATTTCCCCAAGATATATAAATTTTTTTTTACCCTTTCTCTAGTGTACTGGGAGACTTAAATTTTAATTGTCAATTTATAGAATGTTTCCTGCTACGTGGTGAGGAATGGTCAATAAAGTCTGATCACTTCCCTAGTTTCTGAAAATAAGGTTCATAGATCCAGAATTGTGAAGTCCTTGGGCTATGGACACTAAATGGGATGTGAACCCCTGCCCTCCGGAAGTTTACAACCTAGTGGATAGTTTGCATGAAAATGATTATGATATGAGGCATAATAAATGTGAAGGATGGATCTGTAAAAGTTATTATCAGAAACATAGGGTAGAAAAGATAAATGAAAATTTTCACTTTAATTTCCAATCAGAAACTTATGGTCAGTAATTCTTGGTTCCTTCTCTCATATTTCTGATGAGGTTTAGGGTTGGTAGAGCTGGTTCAGGTGTGAAAGAATTCACTCAGACATTCTCTGTTGCCATTGGGAGCTTTATTGACACAAAAGCAGTATGGTTCTTCTAATAAGAAAGCTAAGTGAGACTCTAATATTTGGGGAGTTATGATTATATTGAGGTTTCAGAATGATGATGTCGTTTTGGAAGTTTTTATGGGGATTGAAGATTAGGGACAAGATGAAAAAGATGGATGACAGGATAGGAAACACAAGATAAGAAAGACAGGGGAAATGGTATGACCCAGGATGGGGGGAGACAAGGAATTTTATGGTCCAGGATAAGGGGGAAATTTTATGGTATTTCAAGATAAGAGGAAGAGACTTCAGGATGCCTTCAGGTTACAGAATAAACTAGGGAAATGCAACTCTTAACCCCTAGGGAACTGTTTGTATCCTGATCATTTCTATTTCCCTCAGCATATAGGAAAATGAGAAAAGACCTTTAAGGTAGCTCAGAACCAGCAGTATTATTCTTTATATCTAGACTAGTTGTACTTTCCATAGTGTTTTGCTTTAGAAACTAGATGAAGGAAAATTTTACCTTTCAGATTCTCATCAACAATGCACATGATCCAATTTGTGTGCATATGCGAGTATGGGTTTTTTTGTGTTTGTGTATTGGTAGGTTATATCAATAGGTAGAAGTGCTAACAACTCAGCAATGCATTCAAAATTCCCTTTCATTAATAAAAATTTAGACATAATTTTTAGCACAGGCTTTTGCTCTTTTACTAAGTTCACATACATTATTGTACAAGAATCAGGAATAATTTAATGGGTAAAAATATTATTCTAGTGGTATTTTCTATAAACAGCACCTTCCAATTAAAGATCAAGAACACAATTCCTCCATTAAAATAAATTCAATACATTCCTTTCAGTAGTCAATTTTCATTCTCAGGATAAATATCTGTCCACTTAATCACAGTATCAATTGATTTTCATTTCTATCATTTTGTTGACTCAATGTCCTTTTCCTATAAAAGTGTCTGACAAATTGTCAATGTAGCTAATCATATTATTTCATGGAAATAACCAAAATAAACATTTGTTCATTCAGTAATTTATTAGGCATTTACTGTGCACAAATTGCTATGCTGTGAGAACTGTATTTACATTAAAATGGTGTGTATTAAAATTTAAAAAAAGCATGTAATGTATTTTATCCTTTAGTGACACTATAAAAATGTTAATTCCTACACATCTGAGGCCTTTCTAGGAGGCAGCATGAAAAATATGACTCCATACCTTACATGAATGTTGTAGATACCTAAAAGAGCCTTAAGTAAGATTTTTTTTGTTGGTGTTTTTGTCTCCATCTCTATCAAGCCTTTCAAGCAAGGAAAAGCAGAATGCAGGGCTTTTCAGTCATCACAGAGGAATGGAGTTGAAGGTTGTGGATCCTCCAGTTTGGAAGACAGAGACCCCAGGCTAACACAAAGCTTCTGCTGGGAAGTCTCACAATCTCTCACCCAAGGAATCTGGGAGTTGGTTAGCAACCTATTTAAGCTAGGTCAGTTGATGCTTCAGCTTGAAGTCACCACTTTCCCAGCCCTCTACCCCCATAATATCTCATTATACGACTAGACCTGATGATTTTGAGACCACCATGAGAGTCTCTTCTTAAGGGATGATTTCAGCTCATAGAACATATTCCTGGAAGAATATCAACAATAACATTTTTCTAAGGTTAGTACATTTGTGTCCCCCAAATATTTTTTCCTACCACTAGCTTATTTTCTCTTTGATGACGTGTCCCTAAATAATATTTTGTCTACTTTCAGCTTGTTTTGTCTCCCTGATTACAACCCTTAACCCCCAAATAATGTTTTGTCTTAATCCTTTATATGCAACTTAGCCAGCTCTAGGCAAAGGGCAGTCACATAGAATCAGAATATAAAAACCTCACCCTTGGAAGGGTACTTCAGAGCACCCCTTCCAGCTGAATGGATTCTTTTATCGATGCTATCCAATGCAGTGCTGCCCTTACATGAACTGATTCCCATAGTTCTCCATGTAATTCTTAGCACCTGAATTCATTAAAGTATTGTTTTCCTCAACATCACTAGCTGGCCCACAGTCCTCTCCTTAGATATAAGCTGAGTATTTGGACAAGGACTTAAGGGAATAGGGCACCATGAGCCTAACAGTAGAAAACAAAGATCAAGAGGAACACTACACCCTTCCAGGAGGGGTTCCCTTATGCCAGAAGACTGTCATGAAAAATAATCAGTTAGTCCATCTTCTTGATTTTACAGAAGAAAAAACTGAGGTCCCAGAGAGGATTCTGACTTGCCTGGGTTCTCTGGGGAAAGACTCATTCAAATCCTGCTAGAATAGAAGGTGAACTAAATTTCAATTCAATTAATTTCATAAACATTTATTAAGTACCTACTATATGCCAAGCACTGCACTAAGCACTGGGATAAACTTAAGAGAAAGAAAGACCATCTCTTCCCTCAAGGAGTTTACAATCTAAGGGGAGAACACATAAATGGAGCTGAAAGTGGTAGGAGGGAGGAAGAGAGGAGCTGATTGTACACCAATATTATTCAATTGTATTAGAAATCTTCACAGTAACAATAAGAAAAGAAAAAGAAATAGAAAGAATCAGGACGGGGGATGAAGTAATAAAACTATTTCTTTTTTTCAGATGATATGATGATAATTTTAGCAAAATAGCAGGATATAAATAAATCCACATAAATCATCTGAATCCCTATATGTCAAAAACAGTCTGCAAGAAGAGATAGTAATAAATTACTCATTTAAAATAACTCTAGACAGTATAATATACCTGGGAGTACAACTGCTGAAACAAACCCAGGAACTATATAAACAAAATTATGAAAAAAACCCTTTTCCTATAAATAAAAACATTTAAATAATTGGAGAAATATTGTTCTTGCATAGGCAGGGCCAATATGATAAAAATAACAGTTTTACCCAAACTAACTTATATATCCAATGCCATCCTAATTAAATTACCAATTTTAAAAAACTAAATAATGAATAATAATAGCAATAAAAATTAAAAAAATAATAATAAAGTTCATTTGGAAATACAAAATGGCAAGAATATCGAAGGAATTAATGAAAAAAATGTAAAGGAAGGAAATTTAGCAGTACCAGGTCTTAAACTATATTATAAAGTAGTTATTATCAAAATTATCTCATTTTGGCTCAAAAAGGTAGATCAATGGGAAAGAACAGACATACAATTTATAGAAAAAAATAAATATAATAACCTTATATTTGACAAGTGTAAAGAGAAGATTTGAGGATAACAATTAATTATTTGCTAAGAAATTGTTGTGAATATTGGAAAACAGTATGGCAGAAACTGGGCATAGACTAATATCTTACACCATTTACCCAGGTAAGGTCAAAATGGATACATGACCTAGATATAAAGAGAGATTTCACAAGAAAATTAGAAGAACTTGGAACATATTACTTATCAGATTTATGGATAGGTGAATGATTTATGATTAAACAATAGAGATCAAAGGTATGTGCAAAATGGATAATTTCAATTACATTAAATTTAAGAAAGTTTTGTGTAGGTAAAACAAATGTAATCAATATTGGAAGGAAAGCAGAAAATTTGGGGGAAATTTCATAGACAGCTTATCAGATAAAGGTCATATCTCAAATATATATATGTGTATATATACATATACATATATATATATACATATATAAGCTTCATCAAATACGTAAGAATATGAGTCATTTGCCAGTTGATAAATGGTCAAAGGTATGAGCAGGCAGTTTTCCAATGAAGAAATCAAAACAATTAATAGTCAAAATGTTCTAAGTCATTATTGATTAGAGAAAAAGCAAAATAAAATGATCTTGAGATATCATTTTATACCTCCCAGATTGGCAAAAATTATAGAAGGAGAAAATAATGAATGTTGGAGGGGATTTGGAAAAATTGAGACACTGTTGGCAAAATTGTGAACTGATACAACCATTTTGGAGAGCAATCTGGAATTATGCTCAGTTATTTATAATACTACAAATACCCCTTTACCCAGCAATACCACTACTTGGTCTATTTCTGAAGATAATTAAGGAAAAATGAAAAGAACCTATATGTTCTAAAATGTATAGCAGCTCTCTTTGTGGTGGTAAAGACCTGGGAATGGCAAGGATGCCCATCAGTTGGGGAATGGCTAAACAAGATGAAGCATATAATTGTGATGGAATACTATTGTGTTATAAGAAATGATGAGCTCAATGATTTTAGAAAAAAATACGGAAAGACTTGCATGAAATAAGGAAGAGAGAAATAGCAGAACCAAGAGAACATTGTACACAGTAAGAGTAATATGGTTTTTAAGAAAGACTTTTACTGTAATAAGTTATTTTGACTATTCTAAATACCCAAATTAACTATAAAGGACATATGAAGAAAGATGCTATCTGCATCCAGAGAAAGAACTGATAAACAGAAGTATGTGCAGAATAACTTTACATATATGCCTGTTTCTATCTAGTGGTAGCCATCTCTAGGATGGGGGATGGGGATGGAAGAAAAAAAGAAATTTACATGATAATTTTGTCTTATAAGGAATAGCAAGTTGCACATAATCAATTTGCTGTTCCATTTGCAATCATCTTTTTTATTATACTATGTTATGGAAATACTTGTTTTGTTCCATAAATTAGAAATAAAATTTAATAATGGAAAAAATTGTTACTGAGAAACTTAACAATGTCAATACAAATAATCCACCTTGATAGTAACTACTTATGTGTAAATTTATTTCAATGCCAAAAAGTATTTATCTGAAGCACTTGGCACATAGCAGGTGGGAAGGAAATACGCATTTATGTAATAAATGCTTGTTGATTGATAATATTATTTCACTTAATCCCTCTTCATCAGGTTTATTTATTTGCTCATACACTTCTTTCTTCCATTAGGCACTCATTCATTGCCTGCCCCATGTGAGTATGCTTATGTAGCACTTTCATACACCCTCAGTCAAGTGAGGCCTATCTCTTCCAATCCTTTGGTCTAAATAATACCCTTTTTCTACCTCTTCTACTCTCTTTTGCCACATTTACCCCTTCCTTCTTGCCAAAACTACAGTAATAACAGTTCATAACTTAGCTATTCAAACATGGACTGAGTAGGTGTGTCGGAGATTTTTTTATTTTACTTCTGTCCACTAATTCCCCTGTCCCCCCTTTTGCAACCTCCCGCTTTACAAAACTGTCCCACAAAAGACATTCACCCATAAGGGTATCAGGATATTCAGTTCATCATCTTTCAGTTTACTTATGCCAACTGTGTTTCTCCTGATTTTTGAATTATTTGAATCTTTCATTTCTTGTGCCATTTTAAAATCCCTCAATTATCTTTGTTTTTTATCTAGTATTAAAAAAGTCTTGCCTTTTGTAAACAATATCTTGAAATGAGATAATGCATTTCATTGATTAATCTTTGATAGCTGTACTTATTTAATTTTTCTATATTTCTGATGTTTGAAGTATTTGCAAACCTAATAGTCTGCTAGTTTCTTTTTTCCCAGAATGTTTCAGATTCCTCTTTTGTTGATCAGACAGTTTTTTTCATTGATGATTAGGCTCACAGTTAACAGCATATCATGATGGATAATAGTTTATGATCTTTTTGTCTTGTGGAAAATACTGTTCCATATCTTCCATGATTTCCTGTGTCTATGTAATACTCATGTTATTTGAATTTTCTCTACTTCATAGTTGAAGGCTTTTTTCCTGGCCACTTGTGAATTTGCTTTTTCTTTTTTTTGAGGGGAGAAGGCATTTGGGTATTTGGGGTTAAGTGACTTGCCCAGGGTCACACATCTAGTAAGTGTTAAGTGTCTGAGGCTGAATTTGAACTCAGGTATTCCTGAGTTCAGGGCTGGTGCTCTATTCACTGTGCCTAGCCACCTAGCCACCCCCCACTTGTGAATTTTCTAAAATTTAACTACAGTACAATGTGGTATGAAGGAATTTTTTTCTGAAAATAATGTGAAAATTCTGTATCTCAATGCTTTTTTTGTTCAGGTTCAGTAGTTCTGCACAGTTTTTGTGTATTTCTCCCCCCCATTGTAGTATCTAGATTTTTAAGAAATGTGTCATATTCTTCTATCCCTAAACATTCTGTATTCAAGTTAAGTGTCTGGTTTATATAGGCTGTATCTGTTCTTTAACATTCTTATTTTTTCATTTCACTGTTTTTATTTTCTAAATCTATTAAAGTCTTTTCAGGTTCTCTATTATGCTGACTTTAAAAACAATTTGGTGTTATAATTCTAATTGTTGATCTGTGGTCTTCTCTAATTCCTTCGTGTATGGATTTAATTTCTCTTTTCAACAATTAAGGAGCTTTGTTTGTTTGTTGTTCCATTCTATCAGGGTTATCTATATAATTCTAACTTTCAGAAGTTATTGATTAATATTCTCTCAAATTATAATATTTGTCAAGAGAATTTTATGTTCTCTTTGACATTTTATTCCTTCATTCTGGTTTTAGAATCTTCTCTATTGATTTACCCGCTGTTTACTGGATTTTTATTAAGGCCTCTTTTTGGTATATTTACGTTTCAGCCTTTCTTTATTGCTCATCAATGAAGAATTCTGGCCCAACACTCTTTGCTAGCAGGTAGACCGCTGAACCTGGACTGCAAGGCCTCCTTACCTCCTTCTATTGGGGGATATAGGATTCTTTCCCAGAGTCTTTGCTTTGACATCCTCTGGAGAGTGCAGAATTAACCCCCATTGAGTTTCAGTATTCTTACTTTAGGGCCAGCATTCTCTTCTATGGTGGTTTTACACCTGATCTGGCCCTCTGAGTTTCTTCTTTTCTTAATTCAGCTCTGCAGAAACAGCATGTACTATTTCTTGGAAAGCAGAGAGTACAGGTCTTCATGAAGAGTTACTGGAGAGTAATACTTGGCCTAGTTTCTAGTCCTGTGGGAGCTTGTGAATCTGCTTGTGTTTCTGACATTGACACAGTGATTACTGTGAATAACGGATGCTGAATGAATACTCTAAGTGTTACAGTTCTCAAGTGTTAATTCATAAAGGATTTTACCTTGTCAGGGTCAAACACTTTTCTATTAGATTTAGCTGTGATTACTCTGCAATTGTTTCATAATACCTTTGGATGTGGTTGAAGTGCTCTGGAGAAAGTAACTAATCAACTGTCTTGCTACTCAGGTGATCTGGAAGTCTATGAGCATTCTCATTCACTTTTTTTGCTTATGTTGTAACTGAGTTCTCCATTATTCTGCTTTTTTATTTTCTTGCTTTGAAGGTTTTCTGAAGATCTCTTCATATTACTTTATACCCTCTTTACTCTTTTGAAATGGGGATTTCATTATTGCTTTGTAATTATATCATTTTTAAAATACTGGTTTTCTGATTTCATTGGTATAAGAAACTTTCAGTCAGGAAATTTTCTCTACCAACATTGATTGCTCTGGTCTTCATAACTTAAAATCTTACATAAACCTTAACAATTAAATAGACTCTTGAGAATTAGAATGCAGCAGACAGGACCAAATGCTCTCTATGACACAGCAAGAAATATTAGAACAAAATAAAAAGACTGAAAAAAGAAAAAAAAGTAAGGTGTTTTATAAAAAAAAAAACAAACAAACCTAGAAACATGGCAAGGAGAGAGAATTTGAGAATCATAAGGATCCTGAAAGAAAAAAAACCACGTAATTTCAAAATGCCTGGACACAATATTTTAAAAAGTCATCAGTGGAAAATGCCTAAATCTATTTGAATTGCAGTACAAAGTAAAGAATAGAATAGAAAGAATCATCTGGTCATCTCCTACAAAAAAGGAAAGAAAATATCCCAGGACTTAAATAGCCAAAGTCTAGACTTTCTATGTCAAATAAACAGTACTACAAACATCCAGAAGAAACAGTCTAAATACCTACCCCCTCCCCCAAGAAAAACAACTAGTGAGCATCTCAAGAATTTGGGCAGCTTATATCGTTAAGTGAAAAAAATCTTGAGATATAATATTCCAAAATTCAAAAACAATCAGTTTATAATCAAGAATAACATATTCTGCCAGGTTAGATTTCACTCCTTTAAAGGGAAATGGAGCTCTGTTAGTGTAGAGAATTTTCAAGTATTTCTAATGAATAAGATCAGAAATAAGTGGGAACTTTGAAACAGAAGTAAAAGAGTCAAGAGGAACATTGGAAGGTAAATTTACTTGATCATTTGAAAAGGAATTTAAGATGATGTAGTGATAAAATTCTAGTAGAGGGAAAAGGAACATATTCTTCTTCAGAACTTTAATAGTTTCAAAGGGCATTGAGGGGATTAAGGGAGAAAAACAAAGACTTAGAGCTGGATTGGTTCTGTTTGAAGAGCTTTAACAGGATAAATTGAAGAGAGGATATAAGGAAAACAAAAGTGCAAAAAGGAAGAAGAATATTAGACTCAGTTATTTCTTATAGTTTGTGTGCATGACAAGAAAAAATATACAACTAGGGAGGAACGAAAAGGGTCATCAGAGAAATCCACTCATCTGAGTAAGATAGAGTTGAATATGTGTGTGTACATGAGCACACAAATATAAACACAGAAATATGAACAGAAATATACCAAATGCAGCAGGAAACAGGCAGGGATGTTGAGAGTTGTTATCCTTGACATAGACCAAGTAAAATACCAGAAAAACTATGGTTGCAAGTAAACCAAACTTCTTGATCCTGAAAGGAGAATTAAAAACAAACCCAAAAGAGAGAGAGAGAGAGAGAGAGAGAGAGAGAGAGAGAGAGAGAGAGAGAGAGAGAGAGAGAGAGAGAGAGAGAGAGAGAGAGAAGAATAGGAAAGAAGAAAGAATAGGTAAGGAAAGGCAAGAGAAAAAATGAAAAAAAGAAAAAGATCTAGAAAATAAGTGAATATCCATTAATTACAGAATACTGAACACATAATGGTCTATGAATCAAATGAAATATAATGACAAAAGAAATTATTTCAGAAAACCCTGGTAAACATTAATTGACAGAAAGCAAAATGAACACAACTATTGATATGACAAATATGTATAGAAAAACAATTTTGCAATTTTTTTGGGGGGAAATCTATTTGAATAGCAGTCATCCTCTAATTGATAAATGGTTAAAGAGTATGAGCAGGCAGTTTCTAATGGAGAAATTAAAATAATTTTTAGCCATATTTCTGAGGTACAGGCTCTGAGAACCCCCTTGAATTCTGACTGAATCTTCCCATTTGATGAGACATTTGACTGAGGACATAGGCCTTTCATTGTGGCTCTGTCCAAATCTTTAGCCCTCCTTTGTCCAGCAATTTCTCACCTTTGATCCTCTCCAAATATCTATACCTAAATCTGTTCTAGCCCACCATTGTCTGTAGTCTCCAGGTAACCTCCACCAACTTCCCATCCTTAATCACTCATTACTGGAGTCTGACCTCATTGATTCCTCCTGAAGACCCTCTTCCAATTCCTTCCCTAGACCACCCCTAGATTCCTTCCACAACCTTTCTGTATATAAGACACCATCTTGCCTCCATGTGGTGTGAGAGCACCATAGAATGAATTCTAGCATAGACTTACTCTGTGTTAGAAGATTCTGGCCTGCTTGCCCAATGCAAGTATCACAAATACTGAGGCTCCTTAAGAGTCTATCCAATATGGTGAACTTTTAATAAACATTGCTTTTCTTTGGCTGAGAGAAGACTTGAGTTGAATTCATTCTGCAGGACCCAGTGTGTTGGTATTTGGGGGTCTTGAGCACCCCTAAACCTATACCTCATCATTTTATGGTGACCCATCAACATGAAAACATTCTCTAAATCATTATTGATTAGAGAAATGCAAATGAAAACAACCTTGAGACATCATTTTACACCTATATTATTAAAGAGGAAAGCAAGAAATGTTGGAGGGATGTGAAAAAAATCAGGACACTAATTCATTGTTGGCGGAATTGTGAACTGATACAATCATTTTGGAGAGTAATTGGGAATTATGCCCAATGAGTTATTAAACTACCAAACCCTTTGACACAGCACTACTTGGTTTATTTCCTTCTACTTTTACACAGAATCCTGGTTACTACAGAACACTATGATGGTGCTGGTCACTGAGGGTCCATCATATTCTGCTGTCTGGAGTCTGGATCTCTACAGCACTGAAAAGAGGGAGAAGGGAACAGCAGTGGTCAGATACTGTGAATTCATGATAGACGTCAGTTCATTTTTTTTTAACTTTCTTTTGGGTTTCAGGTATTCTAGAGTTTGGTGGTCTTTTAATATCAGAGTGTGACCTGAGTCATATTAAAAGTTAATTAGCAAATGTTTAACAAAATAAATAAAAATGCAATATAGAAAATGCTAATTTGTGGTTTTCGAATTCAATATATTGTACACAGGAATTTGTTTCTATTTGAGTTTGATACCACTATCCTAGACTGCAGATAACTGAAGTTGCTTTGTCTTTGGCACATAATTATTTTCTTTTGGATAGGTATGAAATGCTACTAAAGTCATGGAAAATGTCTATTTCATTATATTGTTGATCACATCAACTGGAAGTCCACACATAGTTAATAGTGAATAAACCCATTTATCCAAGTTAATACAGAAGTCAGAGAAAGTTTACAAAGGAGAATATATGCCAGAAAATGTAGAGTAAATGACCTCTCCCACTGGGAACGAGTTAACTCAGTTTGATCAAGACAGAGTCCTGAGATTGTCCCTAAAGACTCTAGTGAAATAAGCTCCGTATAGTGATACAATTGAGGGCCCTGAAGAATGTCCAGAATCTATTATCTCTTAAAGGTGGAATCAGGATGAACAGGATCTCTTTTCTATAAAATTCGTATCAACTTCACCCCTCACACAGGCACAGAACATTGAGTGATCATTCTCTACTAATGAGGGAAGTTTTAGCAAACAGTTCTTTGAACCAAGGGCTACATATTAAAAAAAAAATTCAATAGATATCAATAATTTTAAAAAGCAGAAGGTAATGTATATTTATTATTACCAGAGTACTTGATGTTAATGTGGCATTTACTGAGGAGTATATATTGTAAAAAAATTGTTAGGAAAAAAAAAACCAGTTTGGGCTTCTGGGAACCAAGATGGCAGAATAAGAACTGAGTTGCTCTCACCTGTTCTTATTGACCTCCGAAAGTCTAGAAAATATGGGCCAGGAAAAGCCCTGGAACAGCTGAGCCCCCAAAAGGATGGGGTATAGCAGTCTTGTAGCCCAGGAAATTTGGGAGATTAATGGGAGAGGCCCCTCTTGCTCTGGAGGAGGGGGAGCAGTATAGGACAGGAGGCATACCAGTAAGCCATCAGCAAGCCCCACCTTAGCAAACCAGGGGGAGATCCTGAGCCCCAGGGTGGTAGAACCAGAAAGTGCCAACACCAAAACCCCCAATCCCCAAGTGCATCAGCATATGCAGGGAAACCAGTAGACATTAGCTCAGAAAACCACCATGTGCACCAGTGTTCTCCAGCAGCCAAATCTCCCAGTGCTTCAGCACAATTCCAGGAAACACAATTCCAGGAGGCACAGCACTAGGCTGCAGAAATCCCCTAGCTGCCAAACATTCAAGAGCAAGGCCCAGGTGAAAAGGTATCACTCAGGGGCCAGACTTTCCACCCCCACCCTGAGAGGTTCAGTGGTGCTGACTTAGCTGTGTACCAGGTAAGCTGCCAGACCTCTACAGCCTTCAGCTGCCAGCACCTGAGGGCCCAGCACATGAAGCCAGTGATGAAGTTCCAGCTCCAACATAAAAATCTTTGGTCAGTGCCCTCTGTGCTCCAGTAGGAGAGCTCAACTTTAACAATTAGAAAATTGGCAAATACCATGAGCAAAAAGTAGAAACAGATAATGACCATATATTCTTATGGGGACAGGAAAGATCAAGACACAAATTCAGAAGAGGACAACATTATCAATATACCCACATCTAAAACCTCAAAGGGGAATAAGAACTGTTCTCAAGCCCAAAGAACCTTCTTAGAAGAGCTCAAGAAGGATTTTAAAAGTCAAATAAGAGAGGTAGAAGAAAAATTGGGAAAAGGAATGAGAAGTATGCCAAGGAGTCAATAGCTTGAAAAAAGGGAGCACAGAAATTGACTGTAGAAAACAAATCTTTAAAAAATGCAGTTGGCCAAATGGGGGGAAAAAGTACATTGAAGAAAAGGACTCTTTAAAAAGTAGAACTAACCAAATGGAAAAGAAAGAACAAAAAATTACTCAGAAGAATAAAAAAAGAAGCTATAAAATCTAACAGAAGAAAACAGTTTGTTAAAAATTAAAATTGGGCAAGTGGAAGCGAATGCTTCTTTTTATAAAGAGGTTTTTTAAAAATTATTTTTGTCTTTGTTAAATTGTTTACTTTTACTTTTAGTTCACCAGTTTAGTTTAAAAGTTTCAATTCCACAATCCCTTGAGTTTCAAATTTTCTCCTCCTCACTTCCCCCCCTTTCCTGCCATGGTGACACACAATGAAGTATAGGACCTGCAAATACTTCCATATTAGAAATTAGTCAGGTTATAAAGAAGGATTGTAACCACTAGAATGAACAATGGGAAAGAGGAAACAAAACCAAATGAGAAAAAGGAAGAGAACAGATAGTTTTCTTCAATCTACATTCAAACTCAGTTCTTTCTAGTTCTTTCTCTGAATGTAGCTGTCTTTTTCCATCATGAGTGTTCTGGAGTTGTCTTAATAGCTTTGCATTGCTGAGGAGAGTCCAGTCTATCAAAATTGATCATCACACATATGTTGTATCTGTAATTGTGTACATATTTCTCTTAGTTCTGCTCTTCTCACTCAGTATCAGTTTGTATAAGTCTCTCCAGATAAATATGAAGTCCACATGCTCCTCATTTCTTATAGCACAATAGTATTGCATTGCATTTATATACCACAACTTGTTTAGCCATTCTCCAATTGATGGGCATCCCCTTAATTTCCAATTCTTTGCTACCACAAAAAGAACTGTTATAAATATTTTTGTACATACAGGTCTTCCTCCCACTTCTATGATCTCTTTGGGATACCACCTTAGAAGTGGTATTGCTGGGTCAAAGGGTATGCAATTATTTATAGGGCATAGTTCCAGATTGCTCTCCATAATGGTCGAATCAGTTCACAACTCCACCAATAATGCATTAGTGTTCCAATTTTTCCACATCCTCTCCAACATTTGTCATTTTCCTATTTTGTCATCTTAGCCAATCTGATTTGTGAGATGTGGTACCTCAGAGTTGTTCTGGTTTGCATTTCTCTAATAAATAGTGATTTAGAACATTTTTACATATGCTTATAGATATCTTTAATTTCTTTTTCTGAAAACTGCCTGTTCATATCCTTAAAATCTCGTATCATTAAAATCTGGTAGGGATAGGCCACCTTCCCTAGCATTTCTTTTCATTAATTCTCTTGATATTCTTGACCTTTGGTTCCTCCAAATGAATTTTGTTAGTTTTTTCTAGCTCTGTAAAGTAATTTAATCTAGGTAAAATTGTCATTTTTATTATATTAGCTAGACCTAGCCATGATCCATTTATCAATTGGGGAATGACTTGGATTCTTATAGATTTGACTCAATTCTATGTATGTTTTAAAAATGAGGCCTTTTTATCAGAGATACTGGTTGTAAAAATTCTTTCCCAATTCCCCACTTCCCTCTTAAACTTGGTTACATTGGCTTTGCTTGTATAGAAACTTTTCAATTTAATATAATCAAAATTATCCATTTTGTGTTTTATAACACTCTCTAATTCTTGTTTGGTCATACAGTTCTCCTTTTTTCCATAAATCTGACAGGTACACTATTCCTTCCTTTCCCAGATTGCTCACGGTATCAGCCTTTATACCCAGATCATGCACCCATTTAGACTTTATTTTGGTATACCGTGTTAGATAATGGTCTAGGCCCAGTTTCTGCCATACTATATCCTAGTTTTCCCAGCAGTTTTTGTCAAATAGTGAGTTCTTATCCCCAAAACTGAGGGCTTTGGGTTTATCAAACAGTAGATTACTATAGTCATTGACTGCTGAGTCTTCTGTACCCAATCTATTCCACTGATCCACTACTCTATGCCTCAGCTAGTACCAAGTAGTTTTGATGACTGCTGATTTATAATACAGATTAAAATCTGGTAGGGATTGGCCACCTTCCCTAGCATTTCTTTTCATTAATTCCCTTGATATTCTTGACCTTTGGTTCTTCCAAATGAATTTTGTTAGTTTTTTCTAGCTCTGTAAAGTAATTTTTTGGTAGATTGATTGGTATGTCACTAAATATGTAATTTAATCTAGGTAAAATTGTCATTTTTATTATATTAGCTAGACCTAGCCATGAGCAATTGATGTTTTTCCAATCAGTTAGATCTGACTTTATTAGTGTGAAAAGTGTTTTGTAGTTGTGTTCATATAGGTCCTAGGTTTGTTTTGGTATATAGATTCTGAAATATTTTATAATGGCTACAGTAACTTTAAATGGGATTCTATTTCTATCTCTTGCTGTTGGATTTCATTAGAAATATACAAGAATGCCAAGGATTTATGTGCATTTATTTTATATCCTGCAACTTTGCCAAATTTATTTATTGTCTCAAATAGTTTTTTACTTGATTCTCAAGGATTCTCTAAGTATATCATCATATCATCTGCAAAGAGTGCTAGTTTAGTCTTTTCATTGCCTAATTTGATTCCTTCAATTTCTTTTTCTTTTCTAATTGCTGCTGCTATCATTTTTAGTACCAGATAGAATAAGAGATATGATAGCGGACATCCTTCTTTCACCCCAGATCTTATTGGAAATGCTTCTAGCTTATCTCCATTACATATAATATTTCCTGATGGCTTTAAATAGAGCTATCTATTATTTTAAGGAAGATTCCATTTATTCCTATACTTTCTAGTGTTTTTAATAGGAATGGATATTGTATTTTGTCAAAAGTCAACCTCCATATTGAGATAATCATATGGTTTCTGCTAGCTTATTGTTGATATTATCAATGATACTGATGGTTTTCCTAATATTGAACCATCTGCATTCCTGGAATAAATCCTACTTAATCAGAGTGTGTTATTCTTGTGATAAGTTACTGTAGTTTTATGGTAATATTTTATTTAAAATTTTTGCATCTATATTCATGAGGGAAATTGGTCTATAATTTTCTTTCTCAGTTTTATCTCTACCTGATTTAGGTATCAGTACCACATTTAGGTCATAAAAATAATTTGGTAAAACTCCTTCTTTCCTAATTTTCCCAAATAGTGTGTAGAGTATTGGAATCAATTGTTCTTTAAATGTTGGATAGAATTTGCTAGTTGATCCATCTAGCCCTGGAGATCTTTTCCTAGGGACTTCACTGATGACTTGTTTGATGTCTTTTTCTGAGATGGGGTTATTTATGTAATTTACTCCCTCTTCAGTTAATTTGAGCAACTTATATTTTTGTTAATATTCAACCATTTCAATAAGATTGTCACATTTATATGCATACAATTGGGCAAAATAATTCCTAATTATTGTTTTAATTTCCTCTTCATTGGAGGTAGATTCACACTTTTCATTTTTGATACTCATAATTTGGTTTTCTTTCTTTTTTTATCATATTGACCAAAGGTCTATCAATTTTATTGGTTTTTTCATAAAACCAGCTCTTAGTTTTATTTATTAATTCAATAGTTTTCTTAATTTCAATTTTATTAATCTCTCATTTAGTTTAATTGAGGATTTTCATTTTGTTCTTTTTCTAGCTTTTTCAACTGCACGCCCAATTCATTGACCTCCATTTTCTCTAATTTATTCATTTATACATTCTGGGATATAAAACTTCCCCTCAGAAGTGACTTTGCTGTATCACTAATTCTTTTAAGATTAAAGTATTTGGTTTCAAATTATTTTTAGTCTATCTTTCCATGTCCTTTATTGCATACTTTTTTATTGCATCATGATCTGAGAAGGATGCATTTAATATTTCTGCCTTTCTGCACTGAATTGTGAAGTTTTTATGCCCTTGTACATGGTCAATTTTTGTGTATGTGCCATGTACTGCTGAGAAGAAAATATATTCCTTTTTATCCCTATTCAGTTTTCTCCAGAGACCTATCACATCTAGCCTCTCTAAAATTCTAATCACCTTCTTAACTTCTTTCTTGTCTATTCTGAGGTTGATTTATCAATTTATCAGAGAGGGGGAGATTGAGGTCCCACACTAGTATAGTTTTACTATCTATTTCCCGGAACTTCTCCTCTAGAAATTTGGATGTTATACCACTTGGTGTATATATGTTAAGTGATGATATTGCTTCGTTCTTGATGGTGCCTTTTAGCAGGATATCATTTCCTTCCTTATCTCTTTTAATTAATCTATTTTTGCCTTTGCTTTATCTGAGATAAGGATTGCTACCCCTGCTTTTTTTTTTTTACTTTAGCTGAAGCATAATATATTTTACTTCAGCCTTTTACCTTTACCCTGTGCATATCCCCTTGTTTCAAATGTGTTTCTTGTAGACAGCATATTGTAGGATTATGGTTTTAAATCCATTTTGATATCTGACTCTGTTTTACATTAAAAGATCTGAGGATGAGGGATATTGTATTCAATAAGGCAAAAGAGCTTGGGTTACAACCAAGGATCAGTAGCAAAACTGAGCATAATCTTTCAGGGGAGTAGATGAACATTCAATGAAATAGGGGACTTCCAAACCTTCCCAATGATAAGGCCAAAGCTCAACAGAAAATTTGATCTTAAAATACAAGACCCAAGAGAGGCATAAAGAGATGAGGAAATTAAAGTTTGAAAGCATGGCTGACAATTAATACTTAGCCAGTGTGGAAAACTGCTAACCCCTTGCTTTGGGCAGTCAAATCCAAGGGCAGAGTCTGACACCAAATCTCTGAGTACCCCTCCCCATTTGACCCTTCACACTTTGCTAAAGATTTGAGTGGCTCCAGTAACAGCACCATTATGTGATGACCAATTTTGATAGACTTAACTCTTTTCAGCTATGCAAGGATCTAAGACAACTACAAAAGACTCATGATGGAAAATGTTATCCATATCCAGAGAATGGACTATGAAATCTGAGTTCAGATTGAAGCATAATATTTTCTCTGTTTTTCTTTCTCATGGTTTTTCACTTTTTTCTGATTCCTCTTTTATGTAGAAATTTGTTTAATATGATTGAATATGTATAGCCTGTATCAGATTGCTTACCATCTTGGGGAGATGGGAGGGGAAAAGAGAAAAAAAATTGAAACTCAAAATCTTGTAAAAGTGAATGTTGAAAACTATCTTTGCATATAATTAGAAAAATATTATTAAGTGTGTGTGAGGGCTTTGAAAAAAAGAAAAAATAATTTGGCACAGAGAATTAAAATATAATCTCAGTTCACTGCCTAGAATAGATCTTTTTATTCATTCATTCATTCATTCATTTATTTATTTAGTTTTGTTTTCTTATTTACATCATTCATTTCCATGAGATTTTTGAGTTACAAATTTTCTCCCCATCTTTCCCCAACCCCCAATCCCAAACCAGCAATCTCACTGTAAAG
>CM053596.1:161748129-161766119 GCA_028646575.1 Pseudocheirus occidentalis
GATTCTTGGTTTTAATCCTAGCTCCCTTGATCTCCGAAATATCATATTCCAGGCCCTTCAGTCCCTCAATGTAGAAGCTGCCAGATCCTGGGTTATCCTAATTGTGTTTCCGCAGTACTCAAATTGCTTCCTCTTGGCAGCCTGTAATATTTTCTCCTTGAACTGGGGACTCTAGAACCTGGCTCTAACATTCCTAGGAGTTTTCTTTTTGGGATCTTTTTCAAGAGGTGATTGGTGAATTCTTTCAAGTTCTATTTTGCCCTCCGGTTCTAAAATATCAGGGCAATTTTCCTTGAGAATTTCTTGAAGGATGCTTTCTAAGTTCTTTTTTTGACCATGGCTTTCAGGTGTTCCAATACTTTTTAAAATGTCTCTCCTGGATCAATTTTCTAGGTCAGTGGTTTTTTCAAGGAGATATTTCACATTACCTTTTATTTTTTTCATTTGTTTGGATCTGTTTAATGGTATCTTGATTTATCATAAAGTCATTTGCTTTCATTTGCTTCCATTTGCTCCACTCTAATTCTGAAGGAATTGTTCTACTCAGTGAGCTTATGAGATTCTTTTTCCATTTGGCAAATTTGACTTTTTAAGGCATTCTTCTCCTCATTGGCTTTTTGGGCCTCTTTTGCCATGTGAGTTAGTCTTCTTTTTAAGGTGCTATTTACTTCAGTCAGGTTGTTGTAATAGTAATCAGTTTATCAGATACTTTTTTTAATTTAATTTTTAATTTAATTTAATAACTTAGGGCTTAGTATGGAAGGTGTGAAGTCTGTCCATTGTTGAGAAGGAATGAACTCCCCTGTTTACTTGGAAGAAGGCTATTGGCTGAGACAGGATGCCATTGCTGTATATAAAGAAAAATTCTGGAGACATAGAGACAGAATTGGAATTGGCTCCTCAGTGAAGGGAGATTCATGAAGACTGAAGCCAGCTGAGAGAGAGAGAGAGAGAGACAGAGACAGAGACAGAGAGACAGAGAGAGTTCCTCTCCCAGTATCTGGAAGCTGACTGAAACACTTCTCTTATTTTGTTTTCAAAGTCCTTCTTAAGGTGATTTATGACTTGTAGGCACTCTTCATGTTTCTTGGAAGCTTTTTCTGTGGGAGTCCTGAATGTGTTGTCTTCCTCCAGTTCCATGATTTGATCCTTTTTTCCCCAAAAAGGGATCCTAGAGTTTGATTGCTGTTCTTACTTTGCTTCCTTTGCCTGCTCATGTTGCCAGTGAATTACTTGATCTTTTAGCTTTGTGGAACTCTGCTTCCCAGCGGTAAAACTCTGTCCCAAATTGCTGGCATCTTCACAGCTGCCAGAGCTTTTTGGAGGCTGCTGCAGCCCCCACCAGCTTTGGCTCACTGAAAACATGCCTCAGGACCACCACACTAGACTGCAATCCAGATCCAGGCCGCTCAATGCAAGAGCACTTAGCCTCTGAACAATCACTTGGCCTCCCTGCAGTCTGCAGGCCAGGAACTCTGAAGTAGCCATTGGAGGCGGTGGCAGAGCCTTCTGCTTCCTTGTCCTGGAGACGGTTTGGCCGTATCTCTTTTCTCCCCCAACTTGAGCTGAATTCCACTGACCTTTCACATAGTCCTTGTTTCTTATGGCTTGATAATTATTAAGATAAATCTGGAAACTGCCACAGCTCCTGTTGATCTACTCTCCTGATGGCTCCAGCTGTTGCTTGTCTTGGCCACCCCAGGGACCAAGCTGTGGTTTCAGGTTGTGCTGATTTTGGCTCCCAGTGTGCTGTGATGAGCCCTTCCTGCCTAGCTGCCTTTAGTAGGACATGTGTTTTTCTGTATTTTTGTGTGTTTTGGAGCCCTAAAATTTGTTTAGAGTCATATTTTATGTGTATTTGAGGTGGCTATGTGTGAGCTGTGAAACTTTGCTGATTCTATGCCGCCATATTGGCTCCACTTCCAAGAGATCTAGAATATTAAGGAAGAAAATGATACCTTGAGAATTAGAATTGGACAAAGTGAAGCCAGTGAAATTATAAGAGATCAAGAAATGATGAAATAAAATATGAATAATGAAAAAATAGAAGAGAAAGCCAAACATCTTATAAGGAAAACAACAGATTTGGGCAATGGATCAAGAAGAGAAAATATAAAAATTATTGGACTAACTGAAAGTTATGATCAAAAAAGAATCTTGATACAATAACACAAGCAATAATCAAAGAAAAACTTTCCCAAAGCATTAGAACAAGGTATGTGTGTGTGTGGGGGGAGTAGAAATAGAAAACATCCATTGATCACCACTTAAAAGAGATCCTATGATGAAAACTCATAGGAATATCATAGTCAAATTCTGAAACTCCCAGTTCAAGGAGAAAAAAAAATATTAAAAGAATCACGATTAAAACAATATAAATATGATGGTGGTGCAATAAGAATTAAACAAGACTTATCAGCAGAGACATTAAAGGACTGCAGGTCTTGGAACACAACATATTGAAGAGCAATAGAACTGGAGCTCTGGCCAAAAATATACGCTGAAAGTTTAAATATTATTCTGAATGAAAAAAAGGACATTTGATAAACTCTCAGACTTTCAAGACTTTGTTAACAAAAATCCTAAACTTAAGAAAAGATTCAACATATTAGAACCAAGAGAAATATAAGGCCCATAACAAAGACTGATTATATGGGATCCATAAGGACAGACTCTTTACTTTCTACATATGTAAAATGTAAAATGTATGTCTAAGATTTTTATCAACAACTGGGTAGTTTATAAGAAAGATTGATGTAAACCTGAGAAAGATATTAATTTAAAAGTAAAACCATTTAGGAACAACTGAAAAAGAGCAATTATATGAGGCACCAAAGGAAGAATTGATAGAGTAATTAGATGGTGGAGGAGGGCTGGTAGTTCTGGTAACCTACTTTCATCGGGAATGGGTTTAAGAGGGAACAATACATATATATTAAGATGAGTATAAAAGTCTCCTAAATTCATAAGAAATAAAATGGTAGGGACATAGGGAGGAGGGCAGAGGACAAAGGAGGGATTTTTAGAGGAGAGGGCAAAAGATCAAAATGCCAGACTGAGAAGTGTCTTCTTTATTCCATAGGTAATAGGATTCCATAGGTAATTAGTCAACTAAGTGACAAAAGGACAGAGTGTATTTGGGCTCTTTATGACATTAGTTGAAATCCTGTCTCAGTCATTAACTAGTTGGGTGACCCTGGGCAAATTTAACTTCTGTTCTAATTGGTTTTCTCATTGGAAAAATAAGGATAATTAGATCACCTATTTTCCGGGATTTCTATAAAGATGAAATAATATAGCATTTTCAAACTTTTTGCAAATCTTAAAGCACTGTATAACTGCTAGCTATAACAACAGCAATGTAATAATAGCCTACAACAATATAATAATAAAATATTCATATCATATTATATTTTACAACATGTGATACAATAATACTTATTATTATATTGTTACCATTATTAATAAAAAAGATGGCATTGTCTTAGTGGTATAAGAAGAAAATTAAAAGAGCTGAGTTGCAGTCTTTGTATTCTAAAAAAGAAGGGATAATACCATATCTCTTTCCTTATGACTGCATAGGTCTTAGAGACTGTAGTATCTTAAGATGTGGAGGATATTCTAGCACTAGGAGAAGTCAGAGCTGCACAATCATTTCAGTAATGGTCTCAGTAGGATGACCTGTATTTAAAATGATTAAATGTATGCTTATGAGAAAGGAGTCTTATTTTACAGTAACAGAATTTCCAGTGTTCTAGGTTATTGACATGATACAAGAAGACAGTAGAGAAGCTTCAAATTTCAGTTAAATTTATTTTTCTATGCATTGAAACATCCAGATAATCAACTAAATGTTTTATATTTCAAACTTCATTCATGTATTTGATGTAGACTCAGCCTGACTTAAATTAACTGAAAGGTGAAATTTTCTACCATTCTATTGCCTTCCTAGTTATGTTTCAGTAGTGTCTGTTTTAACAATTACATGAAGTATGAAAACAATGAACCCTTCCTGAAAGGTGCAATACACATAAGTGGTGGCTCAAAGGTTTAAGATATATCACAGCACATTTATTTCTCCACTTACTTGGTCAAAATAATGGCTTGGTGGCAGGATGTGCCCTAAAGCAAAAAATTAGCTTAGGTCAGTTAAATACATTGTCTATGCAATGCTGACAGGTGAAAAGGATTCTTTGATCATCAAGTTGAATTTTTTTTTTATTTCATGGTGCTTCCTTTAATGATTTGCATGTCAGAAAGTTTGTCCATAGTCATGAAGGGTGCCAGTTTTTTTACACCCAATGCACAGTGGAAAGGATGAAGGGCAAAATCTGTATAATAACACAGCAAATAAAGAATCCCACTCTATAATGAGGATTGCAGCCATACTGAAGGCAGTTGATTATATTAAAAGCTGCTATATCGTAATGAAGTTGAAGAGCAGGTAAACCTCCTGACATCCTAGATCCCATGGGACCAGAAATGGCTAACCAAAAGGATGAAATCCAGGTAAGGTAAAGTTAATGATGTCATTGTTATATCAGAAATGGAAATAACAAGAATAAACTTGTTGATTCTCATGCTGGGTATACTCTGAATATTATAGAAACCATAGTAGGAATTATTATAAAGAATAGTTCTTTCGGAGGAGATAGGAGAGGGAGACAAGTAGAAATGTAAGTCATTTAAAAACAAAAAGGTATCAATAAAATCCACTATTTTTTTAAAAGAAGTAAAAGATCACACAGAATGTTTGACTTAAGGTCTTTTAAGTGGTTTTGAAATATACTTTTATTGTAGAATATTTCACATATCTGGCACATAAGAAATGCTAAATAAATGCTTGTTGACTGACTGACTAATGAAATGGAGTAATATATTTAAAGTTCCATGATGATCTAAAAAAGTGAAAATTTTCTTTCAAATGTCCCTTACATTACCAAACAGAATTAGTTTTTCTGTGATGAAATGTCTTTATTTGCTGAAATGAAATATAATCTTATTTTATGAACACACCGTTAGGTTGGCTATGTTAACCAAAGGTAGAGATTTATGAGTCTTACTTTTTGGGCTTGTGTTCCTTTTTACTTGAGGGTTTAGATTATTGGCAATCCATGAGAAAAACTTGTGAACTCCTAAAAGTCATCATAACACTTGGCCTGTATATGTGTAGACAGAATTGAGTCAACTATCCGTACATATTACTCAATCTCATTTACTTCTAATTAAGATTTTCCCAGAATATTTACTACAGAGAAAGGTAGCATGGCATTGTAGATTGAAAGTTGGTCTTGGAGTCATGAAGATCCAGGTTCAGTCTGCCTCTGACACATACTGACTGTGTCACCTTGGTCAAGTCATTCATTTCTCAGACAATTCTCTTAGACTATCCACTGTGAAGATGTGGATCTTTTTGGTAAAAGAAATTTCCTCACCCAGAGTTCAGAGGTGTCAAACCTATTGTGTTTGTTGTGTTTGCTGCAAAGCAACACTCCTGAATGCTGCCCAAACTAGATTAAAATGTAATTAATAAATACTTAACAAAATAAATAAAAATACAATAGAATATAGGTAATATTAATATGTGGTTTTCTAAGTCATTATGTTGCCAGAAGGGATCTTCACCTATGGTTTAGTGGCCCTGGCTTTCTATTGGACTTTGACACCCTTGGTTTATATGAATTGACTCCCAGTTCTGTTCAAACTCACAAAATCATTATGGAATCTGAGTGTTGGAAGTTAACTTAGGAGCTACTTAGTTTAAGTCATATGTGACTGAAGAGTAGTACTTGAAATACAGTTACTTCCAAGCTTCTCTTGTCTATATAGCTGCTGGATATTTATTCATAAGGATTCTTGAGCTCAGGATCTTGGGATTACCCAACTTCTGTTACTTTTAAACTTCTCTGGATTTTGCAGATGCTAGAACATTTCAGCTTATAGTATAATTCTCAACATTTTACTCATCTCATTATTATTTAATGAAAATTTATTTTCTTTTTGCTATATAATTATTTTACTTTTACTTCATTTGATTATTTTCTTATTTTTTAATATGGTGGAGAGAGCTGTGTTTATCCAAAAATACTAACTGATAGCTTGCCACAATTATTTTGTTCATTGATACAAATAATTTGGGAAATAAAAATAAAGGGCAAAAAGACATTTGGGAGAGAGCAATGAACTGAGAGTCAGAAATGTCATTCTAGGAAATGTTATGCTGTCCTTTAACCTCTCTGGGGTAAAAAAAAAATGATCTTATAAGAAAACGTGAAAAGTGGGTGAGATGACCTCTAAGATCCCTTGCAGTTCTAACATTCTGTTCATTTAAGCTCAATGTGGGAAGTGCACTGACTCTGAAGCCAGAGAACTTGGGTTTAAATTCCACCTTTGATGCTCATTAGCTACTACAGGTAAGTAATTTAACTTCCCTGAGTTTTAATTTTTTATCTATAAAAATCAGTTGGTTATTATTCTCAAAACGGACCAAAATGACATCACTATATTGGGGTCAAGGACTGTGGCTGATCAGACCAATATAAGCTTGGAAGTCTCTACTGAAGGTTGGGCACAGATAGTTTAAAAGAACATTTGGAATGGAGATGTCTCTCAATTTGTACATCTCATGTTTCTTTTGAGATAATGCAATTCTGTTTTGCTTATATGGTATAATGCCTTTTTTGATGTGGGCACAACATACTAGTAGTACTGTGTCAGAATCCTCTATGTCTCACAATTCCAAATTTTCTAAGAGAGACCTTGAGGGTGTCCTTATATTGCTTTTTCTGCCCTCCATGTGAACACACACCTTGCATGAATTCTCTATAAAATAATCTTTATGCAAATCTACTTTTGACATTTAAACAATGTGGCCAATCCTTTGGAGTTGTACTCTGCAGTAGAGTGTGAATGCTTGGCAGTTTAGCTCAAGGAAGGACTTCAGTGTCTGGTACCTTATCCTGCCAGGTTATCTTCAGAGTCTTCCCAAGATGATTAAATTGAAGCAATTCAGCTTCCTGGCCTGGCACTATGCAGGTTTCACAGGCTTACAATAATGAGGTCAGCACAATGACTCTCTAGGCCGTCAGTTTGGTAGGCAATCTAATACTTCTCTGCCACACTTTTTTCTGGAGCCTCCCAAACACTGACCTATGGGTACATGACAATGGGTCCATGAACCTCATCATCAATGTGTACGTCCTTAGAAAGTATACTGCCAGGGTAAGTAAACTTATCCACAACACTTAAAAACTCTTCCATTTGCTGTAACCAATGATTCTACATGTCAATGATGTGGTACAGGCTGATGGGGTGCTTGTGTTTTCTTGGTGTTAATTATTAGGCCAAAATTAGCATAAGCAGCAGAGAATGCACCCATAATTTGTTGCATCTCAGCCTCAGAAGTTGCATTGAATATACAATCGTTTACAAACAGAAGATCAAGCATTGACTCTCCCTCCATGCTAAAAACAGGAGTTTGGTTAAGATATCTTTTATGTTCCCCCCCAGCTCTAGATCTATGAGATTGTGAGCCACAGCGAGTAGATGAAGAGTACCTATTCTTCAGACTGTGATAAGCAATCGATTGAACAAAATGCAATACAATAAAATAATTAATCCTCTACTATTGTGGGGGCATGTTTCTAGAAAAAGTTTTTTGAATGTCAAAAATGTTAATGTTGATACATTAAAGCTGTGGAAAATAAGGGGTTAGATTCCCATGGCCACCAAAAACTGTCATCTTTTGCTAGAGATTGTTGAAAATACTTTTTTTTTTGTATACAACCATTAGTTCTGATAATATGCACTTTTCCTAACACAGTGACTATGAAATGACCCATAAAATACAATACCAAAGTAAAATTGGTAACATGCAAAACATTTTTTCTTGCTAGTAATTTCCCTAGAATTCTGTGACCTTTTGTGCTAAAATCTTAATTTAAAAAATAAACATTTATTTCAGACAATATTCACTTTTTATAACACATGAAATCTCCAGTACCATAAATATTGTACAACAAATACAATTATTAAAACTAAACTTCTTTTAACCTACACATTTAAAAAAATTTAAAACTAAAACAATTTTTTAACCTGATTCTTACCTTCCATTGTATCTGATAGCAGTGTGGAGGCATTGTATGTTATTCTATACTGATGTAAACATCTTTACCTTGGCTGGGCTGACCTCTCAAAACCAAGGGAGAATTTGCTGAAACTTTAGTTGCTGCTGTTGGAAGACATCAAAACTGGTGAGGTCTTGACATCAGCTCCAGTATTTTATTATGGCTGGTGGATGACAACGAAATTGTAGATTCAACTCACAACCTCCATTGGCTGGAGACATTCCAGCATGAGGTTTACCTAACACCTTTATTTTCTCACTAACCTGCATCTCTGACTTTTCATGCTTTGGCTTAGAGCCCAAAGAACTTCTACTATGATTTGGGGGGGATAATTGAAGCACAAAACTTGAGTTTTAAAGGTAAACAATTAAATATTTGAAATATTTAATGGATACACTGGGAGCTCTTTACAGAGATAGGGTGAATAAGATCAATGAAACACCTAGCAGGATACCAGCCATTCCACCAAGTTGCCTACACAGTGCCTCTCATTTTTTTCCCTCTACTGCATACAGTCATGAATGTGAGTGGTTACAATGTGAAGGTGAAGAGCTAACTAATAAATTTATAGAAATGTGTGAAATTGTGAAAATTAAATGCACAAATGTTGAGAATTGATTGTAATAACTAGCATTTACATAGCTATTTAAGGTTTACAAAACAACTCAGACTGATACAGGGTTTGTCCACCACTATCTAGGGAAAATTACAAATGGACTTGGGCCCATAAATAGACAGGAGAGTGGATTGGATTATCTTTAGGAAATTTAAAAAGTATGTTTAATGATTCTAAGTTTCTCCTTGACATAAAGGCTGATCTTTTTAATGCCACTACTCTTCCCATGATGTATGGCTACAAATAATAGAATACTACTGTCCACAAAAAGGGACATGTAGAAGAAGAACATGATGTATGTGAGCAGGCTACAACAAACTGCAAATGTAACATGGGATGTATATACAAAGATATTCCATGCCTGCTTCTAGGTCACATGTATAACTCACTTTATCATCAAGACAAACATGACAAGCTCCTTGGGTACTTCCAGTGCTGAAAAGACTGGAAGAACATTTAAGGATGACATGCTAAACCCTAAGTATTCATTTGTTCCTCCAACTGACTTGTGATAGCAGCAGAAGGGTGGGCTGCCTACATAAGATAAAATAAGAGATAGTTTCTTTAACTCTTCTGTGTGACAAGTAGTGCCCTGTATCCCCAAACTCCCTGGGAAGTGGGTTTGGGGAATGAGCTAGACTCTTTTCTCTCACCCTGCAGCTTCTCTTTTGTTGAACATGGACTCAGTTAAGTGAATTGGTGTTAGAGCCCTGATAACCATTTCTGCTTTGTGGTTTCTTCCTTAAATAGTGATTGAGCATGAAAACTTAAGGTAGACATGTCACAAATCACAAGGAGTCCTTGTGATTTCAAGAATTTCAGAGCCCCTTAGTCCAATGTGAGGATCTGATTGCTGCCAAGGCAACTTTCTACATGAAATAAGTCGATAATCAACAAGAGTGTGAGAAACCCAAGTTCTTGGTCAGGTTAGGAAAATGACATGACGTGAACTTCGAGGTAGACAATGTAGGCCTAAGGAAAAATGTAAAGACTGCAAATTTCTTTATGTTATAATAAAATCTAAGTTATCAGCTTCTCAAAAAATTCATAGTAATTATAAATTAAGATGCTGAATCCAGTTTTAAGTTGTTCTATCACTATAACATAAGTCTTTTATGCTTAATATTCCCATTTTACATGTAGGAATAAAATACCTGTTGCACATGTGGTTCATGTTATACATTGAGTGTTTTTTTCTAAATTCTCCCTCTTTGGATGAGCTGGACATGATTCAAAAACTTATACTTTAAGCAACTTTTATCTTAGTCACTATGTTGAAGTTTAGTGAAGTGAGGGATTTGAAAAAAATGGAGGCTGTCCCTCATGTTAGAGTTTAGGTTCTCCAAGGGCTGAATCTAGTCTGGTGTGTGTGCCTGGGTCCAAAACAAGTGGACCCCCAGTGAGAGAAAGAATGTATGCAGAGCTCCAGTCCTTTGGGCCCAACAACAGTTACTCAGTATTAGACAGACAATGTATAATGAAGGTCCAGTAGAAGGGACATCAAGAAAATTTACGACCAAAAAAGATGGGTCGATTAGTCAAATAGCAAAAATGAAAGATAATTGTTGGAGTATCTGAATGTTCATGTGGTTATCCTCATGATTTCATGTGAAAGCAAGGAAGGCCTCGAGTCCTTTGAATGATCTGCCTGTAACAAAATTTAGGGAGAACATTGAACAAGTGATAACATAGTATAGGTAGACATGGATCAAAGTATATGTTAAGTTAAAGAGAACATGAGTTCACTGGTACACTAAAATATGGGAGAAAAAGAAACTTTTTTAAGAATGAGTGAATGAGAGAAGTGGGTTGATGTGAGGAGTTAATGAGGTATTCTTCTGGTCCTAATATCAATGCTATAGAATTAAAGAAAGTTGTTGTCAAGTGTTCTTCAGAAATCATGGAATCAACTTAATAGCTAGATAAAACTTAGGAACCACTTAGTCTAGCTACTTTTATTAAATTTCATTGGCATCTTTGATGTTTACATTGCTTACATTTCTTTCTAAAATTTTATTTTATATCTACCTCCCACTGCCTCCTAACTGAAAGAAAAAAAAGAAAAAAGATAATCCTCATAATAAATATGCATAGTCCAGGAAAGTAAATTTTCTCATTGGTCATACCAATAACATATGGTTTATTCTGATTTTTAAGCCTATACTCTTTGTGAGAGGAGGTAGGTGGCATGCTTTATTTCTGGGCTAATGGCTTATCATGTCATTGATGGGAGTTCTAAAGTAGTTCAAAATTATTTTTGTCTATTATGTTATTTTATTAATTGTTTTCTCATTTCCATTCACTTCATTCTACATCAGTTCATAGAGGTCTTCTAAATTTTCAATATAACATCATTTAATAATTTCTTGTGGCAAAATAATATTCTATTACATTCCTATACTGTGATTTGTTTAATTGCAGTATCTGGCACATAGCAGGCACTTAATAAATGTTGATTATTTGATTGATTTGTTTAACCATTTCCCAATAGTAGAGCATCTTTCTTTATTTCCAATTCTTTGGCTACTATGAAAAGACCTAATATATGTGTATATATACATGCATACATACATACATATACATATATATATATATATTTATACATACTTTTTTTGTACATATAGGTTCATTTGATCTATCTTTGAACTTTTTGGTGTATTGATGCTAATTAGGTCAATCAAAAGTTATGCATAGTTTGTTAACTTTTATGGGATAGTTCCAAATTGCTTTCCAGAAGAGTATAGTGCCAATGCAATATTTACAGTGTTCATGATCACAATAAAGACCATGATTACAAATATTCCATGGTGCTCAACTGCAAAATATAACAAACTCTCCATATAGAGGACAGAAGCAAAGCATTACTTAGACACAAGAAAACCAAATCCCAAAAGCAGTAAGCTGATTCTATCATAGTAGCAAAGAAGCTAATAAACCAAAACAATGCAGAGAGCCACAGCATCCTTTAGCCTTCCCATAAACCAATAAAGATCAATATTTACTCACAAACCTCTCTTTCTCCTTGCCTGAGCATCCTCTTTCTCCCACTGTCTCCCTAGCTCTGACTCCCAGCTTCCTGTGGGCTCTGCTCTACTCTTCAGCAAACTCCTCCCACCATAGGCTCCCATGTGACTACATTCACCCTATTATGGGGCAGAGTTTACTTTCAAATTGGGAAAGTCTTCAAATTCTCCCAGGTCTTCAAATTTCCATTCCCATTACTTTTGGCCCCAAGATCTTTCATGTCCCTTACATAGCAAAAATACCTTAATAATACATTTCTGTACATAGATTAATGAGAGTTTATGGATAACTGGCGGGGTAACTGGTGTCAACAGAACTTTGCAACAACATAACAGGGATAATAGAAAACCACTGCAACAACAATACAATAGGGATAATAGAAAATAAGCACATAAAACAATTCAACAAGCATCCTAGAATACCCTGTTATTTCTTTGATCTGCTTTTCTAAAGGAAAGCAACTCAAAAAGGGTTAACAATCTTACTTTCATCAAACATATATCATTTAACTAATTCAAGAGAAAAAGTCACCCTGAACTTCAGAGAATGCAAACAGAAGTTAAAAGCAGATAAAAATATGTACAGGGATAATAACACAATTCAACAGACAGGACTTCTAGCTGTCTGCCCATTATATACTGTTAGTTATCAGAGAGAGAAGCACCAACATCTGGATTTTCAAAGCTGAGGTGGGGTGGGACCTCAAGGGCTGCCCAGAGTATCATCTGTATAAGTCATACAATTCTTCCCAAAATTGAACCCCAAAGCAAAACCTTGTCTCAGAGGTATATATAACCTTCTTCAGGGTCAGGGAACATCACAGAGCTCATGACCTACTTGACTACAAAGTAAGAAAAGTTGTGCCTTCCTGAAAAATAAGCCTCCCCCCACAGACTCCATGTGACCACATTCAGCCTCTTAGGGGGCAGAGTTTATTTTCAAATAAGGAAAAGTCCTCAGATTCCCCTAGGCCTATTAAGGGGTAGAGAAGATCTTCAAATTCCTATTACCATTACAAAGAGTTAGAACAATTCACAGCTCCACCAAGAAGACACTAATGGGTCTGTTTTCCTTCAGCCCATTCATCATCTTCCATTTTCCTTTTTTTGTCATCTTTGCCAATATGATATAGGTGAGGTGGAACCTCACAATTACTTTAATTCTCATTTTTCTAATTACTAATTATTGGGAATATTTTTTCCACATGGTTACCTATAACTTGCATTTTCTACTGAAAACAATTTATTTTGACCATTTGTCTACTGGAGAATAGTCATGGATTTTAATAAGTTCTGTATATATCTTAGATAGCCTATTATCAGAGAAATTTGCTACGATGATCCCCCCCCCCCCAGTTCTCTGGTTTCCTTTTAAATTTTAGCTGCATTAGATTTGTTTATATACATTTTTGAATTTTATATAGTCAAAATTATCTTCTGTGATTCTCTCTATAGCTTCTTTAATAATATCCACCAATCTAAAAGAAAAGTTTTTCCATGCTTCTCTAATATAATTAAGATGCCACTTTTTATATTGAAGTGATCTATTTGGGATTTTTCTTGTTCATGATGTGAGATGCAGTCCACCCCATCATTTTTACAGGTGATGAAACTGATGCCCATAAAGATTCTTACCTGTCCAAGCCATTGATGTAAGGGATGAGGGAACAGCAACAATCGTAATGATACCATTATCCTTACCCTGGCAGTACAGAAATTTAGAAGTGAATTTATATCTCCTCCCTTTTTTGGCTAAACTCTTTGAGAAATCCAAATCTTCCTTCAAGTCCTGACTGAAATCTCATCTTCTACAGGAAGTCTTTCTCATCCCATCTTCATACTAGGGCCTTCTCTCTTTAATACTTCCCTGTCTACCTTGCATGTAGTATGTTTGGATATGTTTGTTTACTTACTGTCTCCCCCATTAAACTGTGAGCTCCTTGACTCTTTTTGTATCTATATCATGGAGTTTCTGACACATAGCAGGTGTTTGCTTATCAAATGCTCATTGACTATTGACAGATTTGCACTTACCTCTACTTCCTCTCCTCTCAGTTACTTCTAAAACTTCTTTAATTAACCAGCTTATAAGCTCATCATTTAACTGAAAAGGCTTTCTTGAAAGTTATCAGTGACCACTTAATTGCAAAATCAAATGATCTTTTCCTAATCCTCATCCCTTTTGACATCTCTGCAGTATTTGACATTTGATCTTCTCATGAATTCCCTCTCCCTCAATTTTTTCATAATTTTCATTTTTATACTCTCTCTTAGTATCCTTTCTAGGTACCTAGATGGTTCAGCAGGTAGAGTAGGTGGGCCTGGAGTGAGGAAGATTCAAATTCAAATCCAACTTCAAATCCACATCATTAAACCTCCATTTGCTTTAATTCACTAGAGAAGGAAATGGCAAACCATGTGAGTATCTTTGCCAAGAAAACCTCATGAACAGTACTGGCAAGCTGTGGTTCGTGTGGTCATGATGAGTTGGACATTTCTGATTGCTCGAACAACAGAAATTTCCCCTTCTGTCTCTCTGACAACTCAAACTTCTTTTACCTATTCTTCATCCATATTATGCCCACTAAGCATGGGCCATGTCCTGGGTTTTCTTTATTCACTCTATTCTATCTCACTTCATGATCTTTCATGATCTTGTATTAAATGCATCATCTCCATTGTGTTCAGTTATCATGTCTATGCAGTTTATTCCTAGATGTATATATCAAGCCTTTATCTCTCTTCTGGTTTTGAGTCCTAAATAACCAACTGACTTTTGGACATTCTGAATTGGATATCTCATAATCATATAAACTTCAACAATTCTAAAATGAATCTCATTATTTTTCCTAAAATACCTTCCCCTGTTTGATTTTTTTTCCTATTACTATCATGGACACTAGCATCCTATTAGAGTGGTTGTTTTTGAGTGAGATAGCTTAGGTTTGACTCTTGGTCTGTCCCTTACTAGCTGTGTGACCTTGGGAAAAACACATTTGCCTTCATTTTCTGACCCAGATCCCTTTGCTCTTTTTCCATAAGTACAAATCATATAATTGAGAACTTTGGTCATTTTTACTAATTTCTGTCTTTTTGATTCACAAATGGGGGAGTGATAGCAATTATTATCAGAGTCTCAGCAGTGCTGAAAAAACTGTGATCTTTTTTTATGAGAAACCTGCCTTAGGCAACTCTTTTGGCTGTGAGGCAAATAGGAATAGGATGCTATCCCTGTTTGTCTCACAGGCTGCATGATGCCTGTGCTCAAGAAAGCTGCCTGAACTCTGATTACTGCCCATCAAACAGCTGTATCTCCTGCTGTGTCTTAGCAATCCACAATAGGATTTTCTGATTGCAAAGGCCACACCTGATATCTGTCACACTAGAGAGGGAAGACATTTCACAGAGAAGCCAGTCTGACCTTTGCTCAGTAAGGCATTGTTAACAATTCCCTCTCAACTAGTCTGGCTCTTTATGGATGACAATTAATTTCCTCTGGATGCAAAGTCTGATAATAACTTTGTATTAAGCAATTTTCCTTAGTTTGTCACCATAGAAGTAACACCTCCAACTGTTACTATTTGAGAACACATTTGGTATTTCCCCTGACAAGCTGATGCATGATCCCTTATTGCCCTATTGTAACTGGACTTATCAATTCACCAAATGCTGCCATTTTTTTTTCAAAGATACCTGATTTCTTTCTGGCTATGTGTTAACCACAAGCATGGTTAACAGCAAATAGAGCACAGTGCTATAGATTCTTAATAAAAACTCTTGTAAATATATAGATTAGGAAGAGAAAGAGAATTTAGAGTCCACCTAGGACAGCATCCTCATGTTAAAAAGAAGAAAACTAAAACCCAGGAAGTTTGAGTGATTTGTCCAAGTTAACAAAAATAAGAAGCAGATCTGTAATTGGAGCCCAAAGCTGGAATTGAAGTCCAGAGTCTCTAACTTCAAATCTGCTGCTTTTTCCACAACACCATGCTAGAAATCCTTTTTCTAGGCAGTGGTGCACCAAATTTTTATCATAAGCTTTCAGGAAGAAAGTAAAGGATATGGAAGGCAAAGTTCTATTGGAAGGGAGAGGGAGGTAACTTTCCGAGTTCTCCTGGATATTTTAACTCTCTGGATATTTTAACTTTTCAGCTTAAGGATTCTGTTTGGGAATTAATCAGCAGAAGCAAGGGAAGGAACATAGCTAACATACAGCTGGAAGATATATTTAATAAAATGTAGCAGTTTAGAACTGGAAAGGATTTGGGGTTCATCCAGTTCAGTCCTCTAGAGTCCTCTTTATATATGTTATTTGCTGGGGGTTTGTGGCTTATAGACAGGGTAAAGAAACAAGAATAAGGTGGTGATGAAAAGTACTTTTAGAGGTGTTGCTTGTTTGAGGGCCTTGTCTTCTACACTTAGAAAACTCGGCTTCATTTGAGGAGCAGAGGTGCTATTTGGATAGTAGGTGGGGAAAGTTGGAACAGGCCACAGTGCTAAGTGAAGACTGCAGGTTCCCAAGGTCTGTCATATCCCTCTTCCAATATACATAGTCACACATACTGGCAAAAGAGGAGAAAGATGAACAGGATGAGGAGAGGCAGGAAACAAAAATTTAAGGTTTTTTGTTTTGTTTCACTTTTTGGAATTGTTTCCAGTTTCTAAAACTGGAATTGTTTTGCTGTTTAACTGGAATGTCTGCTCATCTACTCTATTTGCTAGAGAAGTGAAAGTGTTCTGGAACAAGGAGTCCTGCCAGCCTTGAGCTCACTAGAATTTCTGGGGATTGGCATCTCTTTGCTCCAAGGTGTGAGAGGGCTATGGGGAACCCATGCTGGGCCTCTCTGTAGTAAATCAGGAAAAGTGGGAATAAAGGTGACATCAGTTCCAGAAAGAGGCTTATGAGAAGACACCAGAGAAAACTCCTGCCGTTTAGTCCTCTTCCCTCCATTTGGCCACCTTTTTCCAAATCCAGGTAAATGGCATTACCCATTCTATCTTGTTTTCCTGGGGGGTGTGGGAGAAGGTATGGTACGTATGATTGTGGTTAAACTGAAGATAGCTGGCTGGGCTGGTTGCCTTGAGTTTCACTCAAATCTGGTGACTTCGTGTGGGGTGTCCATTAGTTTCTTCCACTCCTCTGCTTTCCATCATTCTTTTCTATCCTGTCTAAGGACAGGAGCTGGAGAGGGACAAATGAACAGAGAAACTGGTTGGGGTTGGGAGGGGGTTCAGAAAGTCATATCAGCCTTTGTCTGCTCAGATAATTAGCAAGGGGGTAGGTATTTTTCTTCACCTCATTATCTGCATGAAATTTTGGGGTGTATCTGGAAAAGGGACACAAAAAAAGGAAATAGGAAGCAGAGGTGGCCTGAGGCAAAGCAGAAGAGCTGGGCACAGAAGTAAATCAGTGTACTCACCAGATAGCCCTATGCCACTTCCACAAGTCCCCAAATCTCCTACTGAGAAACCCATAGGACTTTGAGGAGAAGTAAGTTTCATTTTTTTAAAATTACATTTTAAAATTTTTTCCAGAGTTAAAATCTATTTTTTGTTCATTTGACTTCTGTAGGTATTTCAGTTAAATGAAGAATAAAGTGATTCTAAAGTCATTCATTCACTACATCCAGAGTCATTGCTAGTTGTCTTTATTTTTGTCTTGTAATTGGGCTTTGATTACTCTGGAAGAGAGAATGAGGCTGATGACTTTATGCAACTATACCTTACTTAAATCCAGTTTATGAGCAAGTCAAAAAGCATCATTCATACCATTTTTACTTGGTCTTGTAAAATAGTTCAGTGTTAGAAGTTGATATGATTGACATCTCTAAAGGTCAGACTCATTTTTTCACCACACTTTTGGAGAGACTGGAGATGAGTTGGAAACACAATCCAAAGTACTATGATTATGGCTGGGAGGCTAGAGGTTCTGAAAGACAGTATGGGCAGTCACACCAGGCATCAGACCCTAACACTGTGTATATCAAGGGCGCCTGCAAAAATAATGGAAGAGAAGGAGCCCAAGGAGGTATTGGTATCCATTGGGGACCAAACCATCATCTAAACACGAGTGCTAAATATTCTGGATGACAGACAAACCAAATAGCATCATTAGAAGCAGCTAACAAACGGATTGAGCAAGCAAAGGCCCAAAATAAGGACAGAATTACTGTGCGTACAAATAATGAGGTTATCGTCAAAGGCATGAATGGATGGATTGACAAC
>CM053596.1:161766619-161784883 GCA_028646575.1 Pseudocheirus occidentalis
TTCTGTTTTCATTTTTCTTCAGTAATAAACAAAATACTGTATACTATAAACATACTATTAATTGTTCACATGTATTAGTAATAAGAGAAAGACAGATATCCTCATCTTTGACAGATCGCCGACAAGTCTTGCTCCAAACCACCTAGAAACCAATCCAGACTCTTTGACTGCTCACATGACTTGGGGGTAATTGGAGTCATCAACTTTTCTTCCTGGAAAAAATGAACCCTGACACTGCTTTCTAAGGACTTCCTGGTTTTACCATTTGCCCTGCTTGTATGCGCTCATCTGACCAGCTAAAGATGCCTGTCTGGGCCATGCAATCTGCCCCTCTGGTGCATTCTTTCTTATAAGACTTTTCAGGACTTGAACTTTAAAAGTCTTTTCATTTACCCAGCAACTGAACTCTCTAATAATATGTTGTCTCCTCACCTGTCCAAGTGTGAACTTGACCTTAGACTGTCTTTCTGTAGTTGTTTTCCATCCTCAGTACTGAGCATAGTACTTGGAACTTAGTAGGAGTAGGAGTTCAGTAAGTATTTTTTCATTAATTCATAGTCTATGGCTTATGGCTCTCCCCTGACCCTTCTGAAAGTGTCACTTTATGAAACAAAACACCAACTTTTTCCATTTAAGAACTACCTTAAGGATTTGACAAAGGTAGAAAAAATCAGCCATAAGGAGGGATTTGGGGAAGAGGCCTAAAATATGTTCAGTGATATTCTGATTAGTAATGATATTGAATATTTCACACTTAAAATTTGTTTTTTTCCCTTGGTAAAATGGTTTTTTATTTTTTAATTTTATAATTCTGGGTATTGGTTGCTTGTATAAGTTTCTTAGAAATGTCGGATGTCAAAGTCAAATAATTAAATTGTTCCTGTTTAATGAAAAAAAAGAAATTGATATGATTTCAACCAGTGAAAAGCACATTAAAGAAAACTATTCACATCTGCTTTGATGCTTTACCTTAAGGACAATAGGACTTTTCCATTTAACTTGCAGCTGGAACTTTCCATATGTCTTGTCTTCCCTATTAAAATGTGAGCTTGTTGCGAATGGGGCCTATCTTGCCTTTCTATTTGTATCCCCATAGTTTAGCATGATGATTTGCACATAATAAGCAGTAAACAAATGCTTATTTAAAAATAATTCCTCAATCCATTTATTCCTTCTGCCTTTTCCAGGCCTCTAGGTAGTCCCCAAGAATAGAATGATTCCTTATAGCCTATTTCCTAGTTCATTCCATATTTCTCTGGAGCAATGTATAAAATATGATATGTATTACTTAAGTCAATTTTTCAGTCATTTGCTTAGTCTTCAATTAAAATTAAGAAAATTGTTCAAGTGTTGTTTGTCCTGAGTAAAAGATCTTAAAAGTGGGACATCAGAACTAAGAGCTCAACTCATATATCTCATTTCTCACTTTGCTATACAATTTTGAGACTTCTCTAACTGACTTCTCCACAATGCTCCAGGAAGCTCATTATAAGTATAACCTCATCATCCTGCAAAGTCTCTTCAGCCTTGGTAGTCCACCTCATCATTGCCTTCTGCCTCTCTGATTCTAAAGTGGGGGTATGAACTCTCCTCATTTCTCACCTGGATGTTGTACTTTGGGACTTTTCTGACTTCTCCATTTTGCACCCACATTAGGTACCTTCTCCTTCCTCTACTTTTAACTTCTTTTTGTGTGTTACCTGCTTCCAGTAGATTGTAAGCTCCTTGAGGAAAGACACTTGTTTTCTTTTTTCATATATATGTGTTTGTGTATACACATATACATATATATATATATGTATATTTATATAAGTACATATGCATATTTTAATACATACATATGTATACATTTTATATACATGTGTGTATACACACACACACATATATATATGAATATTAAGATATTTGGAAGTCATTATTACTAAGAAAGGCAATATCTGCTCTCAATTTTAATGGAGAACACAACACATAGGCAAAGTAAAGTGAGTAAACTTTATGGATAGCTAGTAAAGAAGGGGCATTAGCAGGAAGTTGAATTAAAAAGGAGAATCTGGAAGTCATGTGCAAAGTATCCCAAAGATCAAAGGAGCATAATTTGAAAATTGTATCATATATTAACCAAAATTCACATCCTAACATGTATCAAATTGGGAGAAATGATTTAGGCATTGCTGGTCAAAATTTTGATCCTATGTTATGTAAATTCCATTGAGAATTCAGACTATTGGACCAGAAAACCATCAAAAAAGGGCTGATAACTTTGAGAGGATGACTTTCAAATTTTACTGATGACTTTGAGATGATTTGGATATGTGTAAAGCCAAGCATGAGCAGCTCTTCTGAGGAATACTGCTGTGAATAAGATTCTGATCACATATTATACTGAACTCTCTATTCAGCAATAAATTAAGCAAAGCATTCACAGAAACCAAACTACGACATTCCAACAATATAACATAACTTATTACTAAAGTGGTCACATAGTCTTAAAGAAAGATATCATTCAATAAATCACAGTTTGAATCAATCAACATAAAGTACCCATCTAAAGTCTTCTTTCATCTTAATTGAAGATTGGCTTCCAGGCATCCTTAACTCAGTCATCCTTAAGGAGCAGTCATCCTTAAGGAGTAGTGGAAAGTACAAAGTACAAAGGTCTCCTATCCCTAGGTCATAAATTTAATCTTGTCAGTCAGCACTAAGTATCCATGTAGAGGTCCTTTCATCTTGACTCAATGCTCTTTCCCAGACTCCATGGTTCCCCTTCCATGCTCCCAACTCTTGCATAAATTCACCCAACTGTCACCTGGATTCATAAATAGGCAGCTTCTAGAGTCCAGCTCCTGGTCCAGCTCCACACATCAAGCTTAGCAGAGTTATAACAATATTCACACATATTGTGGCACTATCATCAATTCACTTTCTGCCTGTGAAATCAACACAGACGGAACAGACAGAGGGCCCGCACCACAGGTGTCTTTCCTCCCAGTTTTGCTCCATCCCGGTTTATGCTCAAGCTTTTATATCATCAGCTTCTTCCTGTTCTGCCCCTTCCTCTGATGTCCTTCTTGTTCAGGTCTTTAGTAAGTTCCTCCCACTGTGGGCTTCACATTTTCTCTTTCTAACAAAGACTTAATATAATCACAGGTGAAGTTCAAAGACATTTGAATAGCTGTAACAGAAGTACCATTTTGCTTGCCATTACAATATGTTAATGAACTAATTCCAAGACAGTGCAGATAGGAGTTGGTTTGCTTCCCCCACCAAAAAAAATCCTATAAAATGGGACCTCAAACTCTTGTCTCTTTGACCCCTTCCCCCAGGACCCTTACATGCTGTTCTAGGGCTCCCAGTTCCAATCTGTGGTTACATTAGTGACTCATCCCATTTTCATATCTCTTCCTCATTCTATCTGCCTCCCTTTACTATCCCATTTGCTCTCTGTCCACACTGTTTGCCTCTGTATCCCTACTTTTAATTGCTTGTTTTTGTATTTCCTTTGCTATTTGTCATTACACTAGTGGTTATTAAAGAGTGATTGCTGCTGCATTTCCCACTGCCAATCAGTCATGGTCTTTCCCAGAAAGTACCCAAATACCTGAACATACTTACCCCTATTTCATAATCTCATAATATCTTAATTTATTAACGGTCTCTGATGTTCTAGCAGATTTATGAAATAAACACTCATTTAAAGATTATTTATTTCGTCTTGTCTGAGGACACAGATCATCTCTTCAGCCTTCAAAAAGAGGTTGCTCAACCTTTTGAGAGTTGTTATGGACAGAAGCCAGAATGTAAGAGGTTGAGAGCAGGA
Organism: Pseudocheirus occidentalis; assembly: GCA_028646575.1. Classification (NCBI taxonomy): domain Eukaryota; kingdom Metazoa; phylum Chordata; class Mammalia; order Diprotodontia; family Pseudocheiridae; genus Pseudocheirus; species Pseudocheirus occidentalis. The sequence continues at coordinate 161,770,437 of CM053596.1, forward strand.
AATAAGGAAATAATGGTGTTTTCAGGTTTCCTGATTCTCAAATATTCTCAAGTAATAATTGATGAGGAGATAAGATGTTAGCTGTCACCTCCATTTCTAAATCTTTCATTACCCAAGGGTGATGCAGTTCACACAAATGAATTTTAGCTCTGGGCTCAAGTAGAACTGAATACATCCCAGGGAAGCCTGACCTCTAAAAGAGAGCGAAGAAGGTTTTAAAAATTTTCTAGTCCTTTATGTTCCCATTTTGTAATCCCAGGAAAAAAATCCTTAAATAAAGCTCAGATATAGCTCATGTCTAGGGTTTTCCCAAAAGGAATTAACAGGGACCTATCCAGAAATGTAGTCACTATACAAAGTAGTAGACATCACATATACTTTAGAAGAGTTATTTACTTTCTCGCTTATCAAAGAAATGCTTAAAATGCAAAAGAAATAAGCATTGCTCCAAACATGAAACAATAACCCAATACTCTTATTTTCCTCTACTTGGAAGCAAAAAGTTTGTAGGACTGCTCAACAGATATTTTACTTTTCCTTCTGAGAATCTCACAAATTTTGATCTCTGGACAAGCCAGAGAATGGCTTGACTTTAGTCCTTTAGTTCTCAATTCCTCCTCACAGTTTCTCTGGGTGATTGTTTATCGTCAAAAAGTTATTGGAAAGATCATCTGTGCTTAGGAAAAGAGACTACCTGACCCAACCCTCTCCAAAAGAGAAGATAGTAAGCAATTTTTAATTTAGTCCCAGGTTCATCTAGGCAAGCACATGTTTTTTTTCCCCCTGACATGAATGTACACTTTCCATTATTGTCAATAGAGGAGGAGGGGAGAGAAATCCTTCTCTCTCTCTTCTCCCCATTATGATGACAGGATGGTCATGGGATCTCCTTGATTCTGACACTATCACTCAGGTACCTTATCTCCTTAAAATAACATTTCTTCTTTGGTCAAGATTCTCCTTCATCACAACCAACAATTGTGCCTGAAAAAAATATACAGAAGAAAACAAAAAGAAGTATAGAAGGGGTTACAAAAATGAGATATTCTCTTACTTCCTCTTAAACTCAATATAATAGGATATACATATACACAGATCTTTTAAAAAATAAACAAGTTCCCTCTTTCTTAATCTTCTTTCTTGTTATTTGTATATTAAAATGTTTGTACTTGTTGATAATTATTAAGATCACAATAAAATAGAAAAGAAAGAGCAGAAAATGGTCAAATCCAATTAATAAATTGGAAAGTCTTTTTTTATTAATACAGTCTTAGATTTAAAGCTGGAACAGACCTCAGGGATCATTGATTCCATCCACTTTCATTTGAACATTTTACTAGATGAGGACACTAAGGCCCAGAGGTTAAGTGACTTGCCTGGTGTTAAATGTGTCAGAGGTAGGATTCCAGTGAAAGTTTAATGTGTTTCTGGATATGTGAAGCATTTTACCCGCTATACTTGGAGGCTGATCACAGTATGTTTTCAAAACTTGATTCATAGAAAAACCTGGATGACTTTTGCTCAGAGAAGAAAACTTAAACACAAAAGAAATAAGAATCTATAGTTCCATCAGAAGAACAGAGAGAGAGAAAATGGAATTTTTCTTAACACTTCAACATGTGATCAGTAGCATTATCACCTACAAGTACATATTTGATTAATCAGTATTGATTGCCATATGTATTTGACTTGCCATAATAATTACAAATCTAATTTTGATTTTTATCTCAGTGCCATTCTTTGCATTAAATCTGAAGAGGTTACCCACAAAGATAGTTAGGGTTGCCTGAGATCCCAAAATACCAACATGCTGGGTCCTGCCAAAAACATTCAACTCAAGTCTTCTCAACCAAAGAAAAACAAAGTTTATTAAAAGTTCTCTATATAGGGTAGACTCTTAGGGAGCCTAGGTATCTGTGATGCTTGCATTGGGCAAGCAGGCCAGAGCAAATCTCACAGAGCAAGTCTGTCTTAGGTCATTCTATGGTGTTCACACCACATGGAGGGAAGATGGGATCCTATATACAGAAAGGTTATGGGAGGAATCCAGGAGTGGTCTAGAGGAGGAGTTTGGGGGGAGGGTCTTCAAGAGGAGTCAGATGAGGTCAGACTCCAGTAATATGTGGTTAAGGGTGGGAAGTTGCTGAAGGCTACCTGGAGACCACAGACAATGGTGGGCCAGGCAATTCAAAGGTGGGAACAGGAGCATCTAGGGTGGGAAACAGTTGGAACAAAGGAGGACTAATGACTTAGGCAGAGCCACAACTTAAGGCCATGACCTCAGGCAAAGACCTTCCATGGGAAGATTCAAGGAGGCTCCCAGAGCCTGTACCTCATCAAATCTATTATGAAGCCTATCTCTACTTTTCTATATACGTTTAAGAACATGTCCTTGTTGCTGTAACTATTCTTGTCTTAAGTTTAGTGTCCATGCTTAGCATCAGACCCAAATTTTTCTTTGCTAATCTAACTTCTCCCTGTGCTGATAAAATATTTTTATAGTGAAAAATATCAGGGTTGCCAACAAAAGTAACAGAGATTTCTCTGGTCAATACTTGTAGGGTCTTATAATCTGTTTTCAAACTACTCCTTAAATAGAGCCCTAAATAGTCAGGAGTCCAAGACTAATGTCCTGACTCTCCCATTCACTAGTAGAATAAATCTGAGCAGCAAGTCAATTAACTTCTTTATTTCCTCATATTTTTGATACATACTTTGGAATTGTTGATCATAATTTTGAGTTAGAAAGGAGCTAGACCAATCACCTTATTTTGTAAATGTGAGAAAATTGAGCATTGGAAATGTTTAGTGACTTGCCCATGGTCATATGACTGTCAAGAGGCAGACCCCCTCCCCACTTTCATATCAGCCATACCAAAACAAAACAAAACAAAACAACAACACAAAAAACCCCAACAACCCCAAAACAAAAAGAAAGCATTTTGTTTTTTTTTTTACAAAGTATGCTCCAGTCTTCATTAAGAGTTTATGCATTCTCTTTCTGGAGGTGAATAGCATTTTTATGGATCCTTGGATAATTATCTTGAGCAGATTAGTTAAGTCTTTTATTTCCAAAGTTGACCTTCATTATAACATTGCTGTTACTGTGCACAATGATCTCTTTCTTCTGCTTGCTTCACTGTACATGAACTCATCTACGTCTTCCCAGGTTTTTCTGAAATCATTTTGCTCATTGTTTCTTATTGCAGAATAATATTCCATCACAACCATATACCAAAACTTGTTCAATTATTTCCCACTTGATGAGTATCCTTTCAATTTCATTTTTTTTGTCACTACAAAAAGATTTGCTATAAATATTTTTGAATAAATTTGTCCTTTTCCTTTGATCTTTTTGGGATACAGATTTAGTAGTGGTGGGGTGGCTAGGTGGCGCAGTGAATAGAGCACTGGCCCTGGAGTCAGGAGTACCTGAGTTCAAATCCGGCCTCAGACACTTAACACAAAAAACTAGCCGTGTGACCTTGGGCAAGTTACTTAACCCCAACTGCCCTCCAAAAAAAAAAAAGCAGATTTAGTAGTGGTATTACTGAGTCTAAGAGTATTCACAGTTTTACAGTCCTTTAGGCATAGTTCCAAATTGCTCTCCAGAATGATTGGATCAGTTCACAATTCCACCAACAGAGCATTAATGTCCCATTTTTTCCATGTCCCTTTCAGCATTTGTCATTTTCCTTTTATGTCATGTTAATCAATCATGTATGTATGAGGTGGAATCTCAGAGTTGTTTAACTTTTTCTGAAAAGAGGCCAAGTATGTCAATCTACTTCTTCTGACTCCAAATTTAGTGATTTTTCCACTTTAGCACATTTAAAATGAAATGACATATTTGAAGATTCTTTATAACAGTAAGATCCTATTTAATATGAATTATCATTGATCTTATTATGTAACATGTAGTGATGGTTTGAAATTATTATTGCTATGACTACTTAGCAAACTTCTGTGTCATTGTGGAAGGACTGTTCTTTGATTATATTTATTACATTTTCAATTTATTTTGCAGGTGAAGGAGTCATTTGGAAAGTTGAGGAAGATCAAAATTAAGTCTGCTTCCTCCTAACTAGAGGCAGATAAGAGCTTTAACAAGTATCCTGTCCTATACACTGGATTTGTAAATAGTCCACAATGAGAGATTAGATAGATAGAAAGATAGAGAGAGAGAGAGACAGACAGAGAGAGAGGAGATGGTTAGAGAGATAGATGAATATAATAATCAAAGATGGAGTAGGTCTCAAATTCTCTTTGGTTTGTAAAATTTTCATTGACTTCACAGCAGTTCTGTTCCTTGCTACCTTTTGATTTATAATTTTGTTTCATAAATGATTCTGCCTTTATCTACCCTCTCCCATCCAACAAATAACAAATATAAAAACAAAAGCAAAATGAAATGGAAAGAAAATCAAGGAAAAATTAAAATGCATTCAAAAGGTGTGACATTGACTAAGTCACTTAACCCTTCTAAACTACATTTTTTACAATCTGCTAAATGGGGGAGTTACACTAGGTTTTCTCTTGTATCTTTTTCATTTTTAAATCTATGATTATTATAATTTATGATTTCACTCTTTTGTGTTAACTGCCTGATTTATATTTACTTATTTTAGGCTTCCCTTGCTTTTAGTGCTTAGCTATTCTTATATATGTCTTTTAGTAGTGTGACAAAATACCTTTTATTAACAAAGTATACAATCTTTTTTTATTAAAATTATTATAAAATTTAGCCAATGAAGATTTTACAAAATTGATCAAGCAAAGTTTACTACTAAATTTCTCTTATGACAGTTTTTAAATAGTTAAGATAAAATCTCTGAAAAGAATTTGTAATTAGGATCTTGCAAAAGCTTAGTAAATACTATGGGCCATTTATTTATATTGGATGGGCTACTGGGGACCTGATACAGCTCTTAAGAGAAAAATAAATGTTATCTATTTCTCCATTACTATTTAACACATTATTAACATTTCATTACTACTTAATACTCCATTACAACTTAGCATTACTACTTTAATGCCTTTGAACATTATTGTTAAATTTCAGGTGTTTTGAAAAATGCATTAGTGTGTTTTGATTCCTAATTCACTCTGATTCTGCCTTCTGTGACTGCTTAATATTTTTTTGTTCAATTTTATGGCATTCATATTTAATTGATTTTAATATATGTAATTCTTTGCTTTATTGCATGAGAGCCATACATTTCCCAAATATTGACATCACAGTAGGTCACTGTATTATTCTTTTATTTTTTTTTCTGTTATGCTTTATTGCATGTACATACCTGCTTTTTCAGTTTTTATTCACAGCTGTATTTGGACTCAGGTAGTTTCCTAAAGCTCAAGAATTAGGAGGTACAATTATAGTAAGTTGTAGAATATAAATAATGCATGCATATTCTGTCTGAGCAATATGGGGATTCTGCCCATTTGCTATAGCATAGCCATATACTGATTTGTTTGGATTGTGTTACAGATGATTAATAGTACAGAATCTTAGCAGTAATGTGAATTGCTGCCAGGTGGTCTTGAATATTGGAGTATAAGTGGCGATTTCTTCTCTTTTCCTTCATGCTTATCTGGTTGTAGCAGCTACCTGAGGGAAGGTTCCCCCATTTCAGGAAACTTGAAATAGATGAAGGCTTCTTTTTCTTTCTTCTTCTTCTTTCTTCTTCTTTCTTCTTCTTCTTCTTTCTTCTTTTTCTTTCATCTTTTTCTTTCTTCTTTCTTCTTCTTCTTCTTCTTCTTCTTTTTCTTCTTCTTCTTCTTCTTTCTCCTTCTCCTTCTCCTCCTCCTCTTCCTCCTCCTTCTCCTCCTGCTTTTTTTAAACATGTTATGAGATTGATACCTGGTTACTCACCCCCAGGGGCCAACTCTGTGCTACTATCAATTGTGCACACTAGACATAGGACAACAAAATTAATAAGACAACTTAGAAAATTCAAATCCATAGTTACTTCTTCTCCTTGTTCCTGTATGTTTCTCCCACGCCCCCTCCCTTCACACACACCTCTGAGCCCCACTCCCTAACACAAAAATATAAGCCATTAAAGATGAAAAAGACAGGGAAAATACCATTATTAGAATATGTCAAATTATTTTGTTCACTAACAGAGAAAGGACTAAGCCTATAAATATTTTCATCTTGTATGTTTTTGTTTATTCTGTTATGTTATAGAAACCCAGGGAAATTTTATGGAGACTGACTTTTCCCAGGAAAGAGTTCACATCACAATTCTACAATATCCTTGAGTTTTGTAGGTCGACAAAGCTGGAAGGGACCCTATAAATTATCTTTTCCAATTATCTAATTTTTTTATATGTATAAACTGAGTCTCAGAGAGAGTCAAAGACTTGTCCAAGTTTATATAGCTAGTTTATCACAGAACCAAGTAAAGAAAGCTCCTGCCTTCCATTCTAAAACTTGTCTCCTGCCAATATCCCTTATTAAGATATATCTCCCAGAGACCAGAAGATACTGACTTCTGCTTACCAATTTCACTTCTCTCTTTACTTTCTAACTTCCCATATGCCTTTGAAGTTACTTCTACCCCAACCAGAAGAAGAAATGTCAGAAAAAACTGAAGGATATGCTCACCCTGACAAAATTTCCTTAACCAGATCAGAAATTCTTAGGGACATGGTTAGTTTTGGGGAAGGTCATGGTAGGAATTATTGGACGGGGGGAAAATAGTAAATCCTATGACCACTGAATCCAAATACTTGAATGGTATGACCAATGGGTAATCTTTCCCAAAGTCTAATCTTCATCTGCAGATTGCAGAGCTGAAATTGTTTGTAACGCATTCTGTCTTCTTGTAGCCACTGTCTTTTTTTCTTTACAATAGAATCCCACCATCTAATTTAGCATGCAAGAGAACCAGGATCCTTTCTTTTTTTCCCCCTTTGTTCATTGGAAGCAGAAGATAGCATAATTCATTTTACATAGTTAAGTGGATTGCAATGCCCGAAGAATTCATCCACTAGTGGTCAAACTGCTTGTAATGAGTCCCTCCATATTTTAATTATAGACTAAGTATTCATATTCAAATTCACACAATTCAAAGATATTATGCAAAATATAGCCATTGATTCTAACTCATTGGAAATATGAAGAGTGAATTCAAACAATGTGACCAAGAGACCTACTTATACTGCTATCTTCAGAAGATGTTCTAAGTTGTCTTTTGCCATGACCACACTATTCTTTAGACACTTAATACATATAACCTCCAGAACTGGATTCTGTTTAGCTTGCTATTCAGCACTTTGGACATACTGATAGGGGAACAAGATTTTTTTTTGAAGAGTAACTTCTTAAATTGGCAAGTGTGGCGTAATGTAGTACACACACATATGTATACACACACACACACACATACATATATCCCTGGCCATGTAGTTACCAATGTTCATCACTGGAAAGAGTTTTCTTACTGGGAATTCATGATATGGATGAATTCCATCTCAATTTCATACATCTTGAGTAAGATGCAACCTTGGTAAGGCAGCAGTGGTAATGTTACAGTGGGTAAACTACCAGAACTGGAGTCAAAAAGACCAGAGTTCAATTCCTGCCTCAGATACTGTCTATCTATATGATCCTGAGCAAGTCACTTAACATTTTTTTTGCCCCAGTTCCCTTATCTGTAAAATGAAGGGGTTGGGTTCAGTAGTTTTTAAGTTTCCTTATCAATCTGTGATCCTATGATCTTTTTTCCAAATCTTTCCTTGGTGTTCTGCTTGTTACGTTTGTTTCTCTTTGGATGAGTTTTCTGGAAAAGTCAGCTCCATGTTTGTAGAAGAAAAGCAAAAGCAAAATCCTTCATTTCCCCCTCCCCCCTCCCCAAGTGTATCTATCCCAACTACAGTCCATCCCAAAAGTAACTATCAAATTGATCTTCTTAAACTTAGATCTGACCATATCACCTCCCCCTTTTCTAATAAATTCCAATGGCTCTCTATTGCACTCAGGATCAAATACTAAAATCTCATGTTTGATTTAAAGCCCTTCATAATCTGGGTCCTCCTACCTTCTTAGATTTCTTACACCCTACTCTACCACCTACTCTGCAATTCTGTGACACTCTGCCTCCTTATTGTTCCTACCACAGGACACTCCATCTCCAGATTTTGGGCATTTTTCCTGACCATCTCCCATGCTTGGATTTCTCTCTCTCCTCATTTCTTTCCAGACAGAAGAAATAGACAGATTTAGTCTTAATTCAGGACACATTTGCATATAAGATGAAATTAAATGAAAGCTTGGTGAATTGTTGTTGTGGTTATTATTTTACTCCTTGTATATTTCACTTTAGTTTTTAATATTCAAATCCTTAAATGGCCAAAGGAAGGATTTTGTATGTTTGGTCTAGGGCCAAATAAAGGGAGACTTTCTGGCATGCTCAGTACAAAAAAACAGACCACAAATAGCTCTATTTCCTTCAGGTTTCTGATTGGTATGTTGTCATGGACAATATGGAGAGAAAGAGAAGCTATGTCAATGGCTAGAGCATTTTAGTCATGAAGTAGAGCTTTGGGCTAGTTCTCCTCTAGCACAGTAGGGAACTTTTTCATGAAAATTATATTTTTTGAAGACTAAATTTGATAACTTATTTTGAAGAAGCTATTGTAAATAGGGCAGGGAAGACTTGGGAAAGCAGGGAAGAGGAAAACAGCAAGAAAAAGAGAGAAAGACACAGAATCAGAGATATAGATAGAGCCACAGAGACAGAGAGGGAGAGAAACAGGAAGAGAAGGAAAGAAACAGAGACAAAGGAAGACACTGTGAGTGTGAGAGGTAAATGCCAGAATTTATTCAAAGGAAGCTTGACCTCCCTTTCAGAAAATTTATATGGTACTCTAACAACCATAAACGACTTAGTGGCATTTTGTTTTCTCCATATTTCACTATAAACTAATAACCTGCTATACATGTTACATTGCTGAGTAGGCTGGTTTGGGTCAATTCAACAAACATTTATCATGTGCCTACTGTGTGCTAGGAATTGGCAAAAATACAAAGTTTAGAAAAAAGACACTCCTTTCTACACGAAGTATACAATGTATACAGAAACAATTCCTTTTTTCTAATAAGTACATTTTTTTCTCTTGGGACTTGGGATATTTGTTTTTTGTTTTGTTTTTGCATTTTATATTATGGAACACATAACTCTCCTTTTTCATAGTGTTTCCTTATGGAAATGGAGGATCATTTATAACAGAGCTGTAATTTTCTCACTAATTTCTTTGTTTTTCCTTACTGGAAGTTTACATGAGAACATAGTTCTCATTCTGTATGTTCTTCTTCCTCTGTCTCTTAAGAGAATTTCACAGGCATGAGAAATCATTAAGAAAAGGCAATATATAAAATAGTTTTAATTAGTAGAAAATAACTGAGAAATTAAAGGGATGAGGTATTTTTTAATTCACATTTTATGTCATACCTATCATAAGCATATCTGCAGAAGCACTTCAGATATTTGGAACGGTATATTCAGATATAGCAGACTCAGCTTAGTAGCAGTTATGGCAACACCACTGTACAGCCTCCTAATTCTTACTGGCAGTCTATCCTTTCTTTACCAATCTTCCATACATAGTGATTTAAGAGTACTGGATTTGGATTTAAGAGCTCTGGATCTGGAATCAGAAGGCTATTATTGGAATCCCAGGTGTACTGCCTATAACCTTTTGTGACTTTGAGCAAATCAGCTAACCTCTTTGGAGCCCATTTCTTCTATTATATGAGAGAATTGGACTAGATGATCTATAAGATTTTTCTAGCTCTAAATTCTCTATCCCTAATGCACTACTGAAATCATGCCCTTCTCTACTTAGAAGCACTCAGTGGCTCCTCATTGCCTAATAAGTAAAGTTAAAAACTTCTGATTCTGGCATTTGACATCCTTCGTATTCTGCTTCCAAACTACCCTTCTAAGCTTATCATATATCCTTTAATATTTTTGATGTTCCAGATAAACTAGAATATTCTCTTTCCCCCATCCTCTTCCTGTTTTCCCCTGTCATGTCTTTGGTTATTGTTTTTACTAGACCTGGAATGTAAGGGCACTCTTTCAAATTTCTCATAGCATTTTACTCTTTTGTTCTTATCTTGTTACTCTTCAATATTTTCATTATTTTTGAACTTATCCATGCCCACATTTAGATGATAAGTTTCTTGAGAGTAGGATCTTTGTTGCCTTCTTAGTACTAGATTAAAGCATAGTACCTTCAAATAGAAGGTATTTAATGTTTATTGGATGAATGAAGTGATAACAGAGTGAACAAGAAGATGGAAACAAAGTTGGAAAACTTAGCAGTCTGTGGCTATTTAGTAAAAGAGAAAATATTCCTGTACTCTCCCCAAGTCCCCAAAGAAATTAGTGTATTAGGACTTGGATCAAAATTGAGGTTCATGATGACTGTTCTATGTCATCAAGAAAAGTTTAAATTATTTGTAGTATGATATTTCAACCATATTGATCATGGACACTTTGTGAATTTACTCTTTGTGGGCAGTTTTATTTTGTTACTAACATGCCAAAATTCCAAGAAAAACCCCAATAATTAATTGTGCGTGAGAAGTAAATCTTAATAAAAACAAATGGAGGTACAAAGAACACTGACAACTCCTCAAGGGGATCCATGTAGAAATGTGTTGTGCAGTGCTGCCTGAATTAGTCCACATAGTATAAGATTCAATAAATGATAAAGCATTTATGTGGTATGTACAGTGTTCTAGATACTGAGAGATACAAATGCAAAAAACAAACAAACCCAAAACAAAAAAGATATTCTTTGCCCTTAAAGAGCTTTGTATTAGATTGGGGAAAATAATACATATAGATGAGTGATATATGAAATATTAAGTTTTGGTTTGGGAAGTCATAGAGATGGGCCAGTGGAGCGAAGAGACATCAGATTGCTATGTCCATTCCAGAATTAATGGTAGTATTGATTTGACTATTGCTTCTAAAAGTGACTAGTGGTAGTGCGTAGATTGGGAAAGGGTTAGAGGTAGGGTCTTTGTGTTTTATAGCAGAGTAATTGACAAGATGCCTGGGTGGATTGTTGGACTGAATTATGATATGGAACTATATATATATATATCTCTCTCTATATATATATTATATATGTATATATATGCATATGTGTGTGTATGTATGTATGTATGTATGTATAAGGGGTTAGGTGAATTTCTACTCATTCACTCACTAGTGAGGAGAGCTCAGCCCTGGACAGAATTTCAAATCTGAGTGGATTGATTGCCCTCAAATTAATGTTGTTCCAGAAGGAAAAATGAAGAATAGAAGTTTGTGATCACACAAATGCAATAGAAAGAAATACATAAAGACTATTCCTGCTTCATCATATAACAAATGAGCTCCAGAGAAGGTCAGGATTGGCAGATGTACCAAAGGAATTTTAATAAGTAGAAACTGTCTATAGGAAACATAGGGATTATGATTGTGGCCATAAGAAGTGGACCATTTTCGGGGCGGCTAGGTGGCGCAGTGAATAGAGCACCGGCCCTGGAGTCAGGAGTACCTGAGTTCAAATCCGGCCTGACACTTAACACACACACACACACACACAAAAACTAGCTGTGTGACCTTGGGCAAGTCACTTAACCCCAACTGCCCTCCCAAAAAAAAAAAAGCAAAAAAAAAAAAAAAGAAGTGGACCATTTTCCGTACTGGTTCAATGTGATGGAATTAAAAATGGCTGAGCAGGTAAAAAGAGGGAGGTGAAGGAATAAGTATTTTATCTAAGGTCTGCTATGTGAAAGCTACTGTGCTAAGGGCCTTATAAATATTATCTCATTTGAACCCCAAAGCAACCTTGTGAGGTAGGTGATATTATTATCCCTATATTACAATTTAGAAGGCAGAGTTAAGTGGCTTGCCCAGTCATGCAGCTAATGAGCATCTTAGTCAGAATTTGAACTCAGATTTTCCCTGACTCCAGGCCCAGTGCTCTATCTACTGTGTCAATTAGTGATCTTGAAAAAAAGGGTCTGTTTGGGTAGAAATATAAATGATTAGAATATGCCTGTTGATGTTGAAGTTTGGTGGATCTGTAGCCTCATTATATCAAGCCCTGATGAAATCCTAGTCTTTGGATGAATGGACTGCTTAAGAAGGGCCTGAAGATTCTCATCCAGAATGATTTTTAAAGTGAAAATTACTTTTAGTTTTTAAAGTGATAATTACTTTTAGTTTTTAAAGTGATTAAACTTCAGTGCGGGGCTCAAATTGTTTTCTTTAATAAACTGCATTCTTTTTTCTTTTCTTCATTGTTTCTCTCTGTCTCTTTTTCTCTCATCATCATCATCTGTGTGTGTGTGTATACACACACATATATATACAAATTGATGTATATATGTATGTATATATTTTCTCTGCGTATCTATGCATGTGTATGTGAATATATGTATGTATCTACCTATCTTTACCTGAAAAGGTCATGCAGAACAACTCATTATCAACAATGTTAGATAATGAAGCATCATTAATATGTACATATCTGCACATTGCATTTTTATAATGTAAGTTCCTCTAAGGGATGCAGTCCTTTTACTATTGCTTCTACAGAGTTGCTGAAATGTTATTTGTACTCTGGTATTAAAAAAATTCCATCTGATAATGCTAAATAAAGAGCCAAATCCAGCAATGCTTCAGGTATTTTCCTGAACAATGTGAAAATGGGGAGTAAAAGAAGGCCCATTCATCTTTCTCTTCTCCTTAAATTATGCTCCTCTGATCCTCTGATCTTAGGGAAAACAAAGAGATTCCTTCTAACCTTCTAGTTTCACACAGGGGAGCATGACAGAGTTCTTTATTTAATTGGGGCACTCTATGACATGATTCAGATGAGTCTAGGGCAGGGTGATCTCTTCTCTTCGTATACATTATTTTTCCCATTCAGGAGATGAAGTGCTTTGTACAACCTGGAATAAATCACCCCCCATGTTCAACTAAAAATAATCCCGATGATGGTCCATGGAAGAGAGGTTTCAGTATGATACCATTCAATTCAACATTGCCTCATCCTATTTTTAGATGTGCAGGATGGGCAATTTCACCTCTGTGAAATTGTTGTCATTATTTTCTCTTCGTGATTTTTCTAGCCAATCTCTAGAGTCTGCTTGATTTGAGCCCCTGGGGGAAAAAAGCCAGTGAACAGCTTAAAGCTGTTAGTGTTGCTGATCCATCATTTATGTGTAATAAAGAAAAGGAGTTTGTGTTTGGTCAGACAGGCTTCAACATGGTTAAAGCCAGAACTTTACAAGAACACCTGAGCAAAAATGACCGAAAAATATATAACATTCACTTTTCCTCCCTAAATCTACCACAATTAAACCTGAGGCAGGATGCCATATTCTGTTAATACTTTGCAAGGCTCTGTTGTTTGTTTCAACTATTTGAAGGACAGCATGAAGAATAAATCATTTAGAGAGTAATGGGGCTGGGAGGAGGGCATCCCACTAATACTTTATGTGACTTCAAACTACATATTTTAACTCACCAAGTTTTCCATCTTCTACAAATTTATTGAAATGACTAAGAGGCAAGGATCTATATTCAGACTGGATTTATAGAAACAAGGGAGAGTATACATAATGAGAGGTCAAGTAGTATTGGCATGGTTTCTGCTGATGAGACATTTTATTTACTTTTGTTCATCAACTTGCTCTGAGATTGTCTTCCAATGGGGGAAAGTGACCCTGGGCTTCTGAGACTAGGTTTTACAAGGATGAGGAACCTGTGGCCTTGAGGCTACATGTGGCCCTCTAGGTCCTCAAGTGTGGCCCTTTGAATGACTTTGAACTTCACAGAAAAAATCCTTTTTACTAAGTAACTTACACTATTGGAATCTTTCATTATGTTCTCATCCGTAGACTGTGTTTGTCATCCACCAACAGCCTAGGTATATTCAAAGAGGCTTACTGTCCGCATAGCCATAGACTTATTAAGCTATAGTGATTAAACAACATAATTAGTAAACTGTATAGTTATAAATTCTTAAACTATTAAAGCAAGATAATCATCAAACATGACTTTATTGATGTGACTTGAGAAAAAGGCTCCCTTAAGATCATTTAATGTAGGAATTTAATATGTGTAACTTTGGGCAAATTACTTAATATTATTTTGCTTCAGTTTCTTATTGACGAAATTGTATAATAATGCCAGTGCTGCTAAACCTTATGGATTTGCTATAAAATCAGTTAAAATTTATAAAACAGTATGAAAACAAAGCAGATTTATATATATATATATATATATATATATATATATCACAGAATATCATTATGTCTTCTCTCTTTATATGCATACAGCTTCTTGTGGGGAAAGTAACCACATATTAGGACTTATTGGAACCCAGATCAATCACAAACTCTCCAGAAATACCTCTGGAACTTCACT
>CM053596.1:161793467-161811362 GCA_028646575.1 Pseudocheirus occidentalis
CCGCCCCGAAATTCGACTTTTTAAGGCATCCTTCTCCTCATTGGCTTTCTGGGCCTCTTTTGCCATTTGAGTTAATATATTTTTTAAAGTGTTGTTTTCTTCAGTCAGGTTGTTGACTCTTTTCATGACTTTCTCGCATCATTCTCATTTCTCTTTCCAATTTTTCCTCCACTTCTCTTATTTGTTTTTCAAAGTCCTTTTTCAGGTGATCTATAGCTTCCAGGTATTCTTCAATTATCTTGGAAGCATTTGGTGTGGGAGTTCTGACTGTGTTGTCTTTCTCCCATTCCATGCTTTGATCGTTTTTGTACACAAAAAAGGATTCTAGAGTTTTATTGCTTTTCTTATTTTCCTTCCTTTTCCTCATCTTGGCCAGTCAATTATTTGGTTGTTTTTTTTTAGCTTTTTGAAAGTCTGCTTCCAGCGGGGAAAGCTCTGTTCCAAATTGCTGGGGTTTTCCCAGCTGCCGGAGCTATTGGGGGGTGTTGTAGCCCCTCCCCCAGCTTTGATTTGCTGAAAGCACTCCCCAGGACCACCACCCAAGACCATGATCTTGATCCAGGCCACGACTCAGCCCCGCTGTGGTATCCACAGGCCAGGGTCTCTGAAGCAGCCCAGTGCGGGCAGCTGCTGGTTACAGCAGTTCCTGCCCTTCCCCTGCTGCTTCCTTGCCCTGGGGGTAGATTGGCTGAACTGCTTTTTCTCCCCCAAATTTAGCTTGAAGCTTCACTCACTTTCACTGACCTCTAATTCTGGCTTAGTAGATGTGAAGATTGCTCCAGGTACAGCAAATCTTCTCTGAAGTAGACTCACACTGTGGTGTGGGAGGCTTGGCTCCTCCCATCTGCCCTGGAGCCTGGCTGCATGGAGGTTTCAGACTGGGCTGGTCTCAGCTCCCAGCCTGCAGGCCTGCAAGATGAGCCCTTCCTGCTGAGCTGCCTTTCTCTAATCCCTATTTTTTATGCCTTGCTAGATGTGGAGTTGCTGGAGACTGTAGATCTTTTCTCTTGTAGACTGGCTGTGGCACGGCTTGGCTTAGCTCAGCTCCTTCCTATTGCCCTGGATCTGGCTGTGGTTTCAGTTTCAGTCTGGGCTTGCCTCGGCTCGCGTCCTGCCGTGATGATCCCCTGCTGCCAAGCTGCCTTCCATGAGAGATGTGTTTTCTGTATTTTTGTGAGTTTGAGAGCTCTAGAATTTGTCCAGAGTCATATTTTATGGGTATTTAGGGCGGCTGTGTGGGAGCTGCGTGGCCTTGCTGCTTCTACGCTACCATCTTGGCTCCCATGTCTTTTCATTCTTCTTTGAAACATTTCAAATGTTTGAAAACTATGGTGATGCCCTTACCAAACTTTCTCTTTTTAGGGCTAAAGGCCCTAACTTCCAACTGATCCCTTTATGACATGGTTTTAAATCCTGTCTCCATACCGATCAATGTTTTCTAGGAAAACTCCAGCTGGTCAAAGGTCTATCTGAAATATGATTCCCAGTGCTGCATTCATTATTTCATATTTTTCGTATGCAAATACTTGAAACACAATGAGGCAAGTTCCGTCATGCCAGCATTTCCCCTTAGCTTTTTTCTAAACAGTGATAGTTCGGTGATTAGGTCCTCATCCACATCTGCATTGAATCTTGTTCCTAAATTTATAAAAAAAATGATTTCTAGACAACAAGGAGATGGTATTTTCTACTTTATCATTCTTTTCTTCATTCTATGTAATGCAAATTTTTTGCCTCACAATTTTAAGCACCAACACTACTTACAACCACAGAAAATCTTTACCACTCTGACAGACAAATTTCTGTCAGTAGAAGCACCTTATTATATAAACACAATTCTGTTTAACCCTTTAACTTTTGGGGCCTTGCTCTCCACATCTGTAAAATAAGGAGCTACTTAATGATATCTGCAACATCTTGTAGAGTTTTCAAATTCTGGAAATAAAATATTGGTCATTCTTAGTAATTACTAAGTATGATCCTCCCAGCTATATCTAGAATTCAATGATATCAAAACTAAAGCTTCATGACAAATTTAATTTTTTTCCTCTCTCTTGCCTAGAAGGTAAGACATTAATTTCAAAGTTAGGAAGGTTTTGAACCCCAAATCTATTGAAATGAACATTTACAGCTGGTACTCTTAATACTGAAAATCAGCATGGCATAGTGCAAAGATACAGGATTAGGAATTAGGATCAAGGCTTCCAACAGTGCCATGAACTGGTTGTGTGATATCAGGCAAGTCATTTTAGTTCTCTGGGCTTCAGTTCTCTCCCCAAATTCCTCCCCCCACAAAAAACGAAGGAGTTGAGGTAGATAAGATTGTCTCTAAGATCCTTTGGAACTCAATTATTCTATTACTTCTAAGCTTACAGCTTGCTTCTGACACTTGCAGTAACTCCTTTTCTTCAATTTGCCCTAGTGACCTACATGCTTTTCTATATGTATCCATTTTCTTCTCTAAGAGACCACAAATATCTGCCTGTTATAGATTACCTGAGATGGCCTTATATTTTAATATTCCTCTTCATGCATTCTTCAATTTAGGCAAATTGACATCCTTGTTTTCACATAATTTTGCATCTGCTGTCTTGGTGTCTTTCCCCCTGTCTGGGATGATCTTCTTCCTCATTTTTGCCTCATAGAATCCTTTTCCCCCCAAAAAACTCATGTCAAGCATCACTAGTTACACATAATTTTTCATGATTCTCCCAACTGCTAATGTCTTCCCTTCCTAAAATACCTAGGAGCTATTATCCTCTGTCACGTACTGGTAGAATGGCCCTGGGCAAGTCATTTAACATCGCAATACTCTGGGCCGTTCTTAAAAATTTGTAGAGAAGGTGCTGACTTGCATTGGTAGAAAGTCTTTCTTTTTCTGGTAGTTCTAGATCAATGAAATCACTGGGCCAGTCTGTAACACATTTCCTAACCCTGTATCTATATCTGTATATATTCTCTCTTTCAGTAGAAAAGAAGATCTTTGAGAACAGGGAACATTTCAGTTTCTTCTTTGGAGCCCTTGTACCTAGCACCATGCTTGGTTCAAAATAAGTGGATAAGAAACACTTGTTCATTGATTGTCAGGAGACTTGGATTTGTTTCATGTAAAGCCATTGATTTTCTTTAGGGCCACCATGACTTCTTTTAACTATCAAGTTCATGATTACTTCCACCTAAATTACAGGACAATAATCAGCTAACTCGAAATACACATATTTCTAATTGATGTGAATTATTTCTGTAGGAGAAGGGCACTGGTGATGGGTGGAGGCACTGTAGAGTAACCTTTAAGATTTGATATTCTAAATGGGGAATTGCATTCAGATGGAATTTATCTCTTAGGATACACTTGCCCAAGTACAATCAAAGTAATCTGTTGAACCTCTTTTCTTTGGGAATATGATCTTAAGTTGGTTTTTGCCTCAGAGGAATGGCACAAAACCCAGTCTATATTTCAAGTTATAGAGTGACATCTAGTGTGTGTGAGAGGAAATATTATGGATGTGTAAACTCATTTGATTCTGGAATAGCAAAAACTTCTATCGTTAAAGGCATTTACTTCAAAGTCGTAAAGCAGATCATTTAGAATAGACTGCAAAAGCTTTTTCATAAACATTCAATGTGAATGTAGTGATGACATAGAAATAGACTTTCTAGAATGTTGAAAGGAAGGGAAAAGAATTCCCTTAATTGATCATATTCAGCATTGAACATGTTCAACTGTTTTGGGTATTTAATTGGGGCTAGGAAACTAGAGTTTCATCCCCACTTTCAGCATTAGATTGAGTGAGAGAGTATGTATCACTTTAAAAGTCAACTAGATATTTTGAAATGTGCAGTGTATTATACAAAGGATTCCATAGATTTGCCAAAATTGCTTAAAGGGGTCAAGTGAAAGTTTCATTCTTCCATTAATTAGTCTAATCAGCTTATGCCCTTTAAATACATGTATATGTATATGCATATGTGTATATGTATGTATATGTGCACACATGTATATACTATTTTATTTTTCTCTAGTTACATGTAAAAACAATTTTTACATTCATTTATAAATGTTAAATTCCAAATTCTCTTCCTCCTTCAAACCCTCCCCCCTCATTGAGAAGGCAAGCAATTTGATATAGGTTTTATATATATATATGTATATATATATATATATGAAGTCGTGCAAAGAGTATTTCTGTATTATCTATAATGTGAAAGAATAAAAAAAATAAACAAAATTTAAAAAAGAAGTGTTCTTTGATCTGCATTTAGACTTCATTAGTTCCAAGTTTGGAAATTGCATTTTTCATCACAAGTCCTACAGAACTGTCTTGGATCGTGGTATTACTGAGAATAGTTAAGTCATTAACAGTGTGTTATGGCTGTTACTGTGTACAAGTGTTCTGGTTCTGCTCATTTCATTTTGTATCAGTTCATGTTTTTCCAGGTTTTCTGAGAATATTCAACTTATTTCATGTAGCACAATAGTATTCCATTACAAAGGCTGTATTGAAGATAGCAGTATTCCATTCACAATCATATACAACAACTTGTTCAGCCATTCCCCAATTGATGGGCATCCCTCAATTTCCAATCCTTTGCTACCACTAAAAGAGCTATTATAAATATTTTTGTACTTACAGGTCCTTTTCCTTTTTTATCCCCTTCAGATATAGATGTAGTAGTAGCATTGTTGGGTCAAAGGGTATACACAATTTTATAGCCTTTTGGACATAATTCTAAATTTCTCTCTAGTGTGCTTGAATCAGTTCATAATTCTACCAAGAGCATATTAGTGTCTCAGTTGTTCCCATATTCCCTTTAATATTTGTCATTTGCATTTTCTTTCATATTAGTCAATCTGATAGGTATGGAGTGGTACCTCTGAGTCATTTTGATGTGCATTTCTCTAATTGGTATTGCTCTAATTGAATTTTTATGTGATTATAGATAGCTTAACTACTTTGAAAACCGTCCATATCCTTTAACCATTTTATCAACTGGGGAATGACTTGTTTTCTTATAAATTTGACTCAATTCTCTATATATTTGAGAAATGAAACTTTATTAGAGAAATCTGTTGGAATTGTTTTTTCAATTATGGTTACTATGTATTTCTCTCCATCCTATTTCCGTCTGTCCATGCTACTCTCTTTTTTCCTTCACCTTGTCCATTCTCAAACGTATTTTGCTTCTGACTACCATCTCCCCAATCTGCCCTCTCTTCTATCAGCACCCTCCTCCCTTATTCTCTTCCCTTCCTACCCTTCCTAATTTTCTATAGGATAAGATAGATTTCTATACCCAACTGAGTTGTTACACTTGTGAGCCAGTTTTAGTGAGAGTAAGGTTCAAGTGTTGCCCTCCATCAACCTCATCTTCCCTATCCCTGTAGAAACTTCTGTGGCTCTTTTATGTGAGATAATTTACACAATTCTACCTTTCCTTTTCCTCTATTCCCAGTGTATTACTGTGCATCCCAGTTCATTTTTTTTCACTCCTTAATTTAACTTAATGTTTTTAGATATCATCCAATTAGATTCAGCTCATATCTGTCCACTCTGTGTGTGTGTGTGTGTATATATATATATATATGTACATATGTATGTATGTATGTATATATTCATTGTAAGTACTGTAATAATAAGAAAGTTCTTAGGAGTCACAAGTATGATCTTCCCAAGTAGTTTAACCTTATTGAATCCCTTATGATTTCTCTTTCCTGTTAACCTTTTTATACTTCTCTTGAGTCTTATATTTGATTTCAAAATTTCTATTCAGCTCTGTTTTTTTTTTCATCAGGAATGCTTAAAATCCTCAATATCATTAAAAGTCTACTTTTTTTTCCTCCTGAAGGATTATACTCAGTTTCCCTGGGTACTACCTAATGGTTTTGATAATTGTTGCTTTATAATGTAGTGTCAGATCTGGTACAGCTTGGCTACTTTCATTTGCATTTTTATTAATTCCCTTGATATTCTGAACTCTTTATTCTTTCAGATGATTTTTGTTGTTATTTTTCCTAGCTCTATGAAAAAATGTTTTGGCACTTTGATTATTATGGCACTGAATAAGTACATTAATTTAAGTAGAATTGTTATTTTTATAATATTAGCTCATCTTACCCATGAGCAATTGATTTTTTCCATTTGTTTAGATCTGACTTTATGTGTGTAAAAAATGTTTTGTAATAGTGTTCATATAGTTCCTGGGTTTGTCTTGGCAAATAGACTTTCAAGTATTTTATATTGTCTGCAGCTGTTTTAAATGGAATTTTTGTTGTTGTTGTTGTTGTTCTATCTCTTGCTGCTGGACTTTGTTGGTAATAATAGAAATGCTGATGATTTACATGAGTTTACTTTATATTCTGCAAACTTTGCTAAAGTTATTATTTCAAGTACTTTTTTTATCTGATCCTTTAGGATTCTCCAAGTATATCATTAATCATCTTCAGAGTAATAGTTTTGTTTCCTCATTGCCTAGTCTAATCCTTCAATTTTTTTTCTTTCCTTATTGCTAAAGCTAACATTTCTAGTAAAATATTGAATTATAGTGGTGATAATGGACATCCTTATTTCCCCCTCATCTCATTGGGAAAGCTTTTAACTTATCCCCATTACAGATAATGCTTGCTGATGGTTTTAGATAGGCACTATTCTTCATTTTAAGGAAAGCTCCATTTATTCTTATGCTCTCTAGTATCTTTAAAAGGAATGGGTGTCGTATTTTGTCAAAAACTTTTCAGCATCTATTGCATAATTATATGATTTCTTTTAATTTTGTTATTGATATGGTCAACTATGCTGACAGTTTTCCCAATATTGGACCACCTCTGAATTCCTGGTATAGATCTCATCTGGTCATAGTGTATTATCTTGGTGATAAATTGCTGTAAACTCTTTGATAATATTTCATGTAATATTTTTGCATTGATTTACATTAGGGATGTTATTCTATGATTCTCTCTTTTTTTGGGGGGGGGTGCCCTTTCTGGTTTAGGTATCAGTACCATATTTGTGTTATAAATGGAGTTTAGCAGGATTCATTCTTTACCTATTTTTAAAAAATAGTTTATATAGTATTGGAATTATTCTTTAAACATTTGGCAGAATTCACTTGTAAGTCCATTAGGCTTTGCAAATTTTTTTCTTAGGGATGACATTCAATTTCTTTTTCTAAAATGGGTTACTTAAATATTTTATTTTCTCTTTTGTTAATCTGGGCAATTTACATTTTTGTAAATATTCATCCATTTTACTTAGATTATCAGATTTATTGGAATACATTTGGACAAAACAGCTCCTAATTTGTTTTTTTTTAAGTCAAACTAAACAAGGATTCATTTATTTTATTGTTTTTTTAATAGAACCAGCTCTTAGTCTTATTTACTAGTTCAATGGTTTTCTTACTTCCAATTTTATTAAATTTTCCTTTGAGTTTCAGAATTTCTAATTTGGTATTTATTTGCGGACTTTTAATTTCTAGGTTTTTAAATTGCTCACCCAATTTTTTGATCTCTTCTTTCTCTATTTTATTCATCTAAGCTTTTAGAGATACAAAATTTCCTCTATGTATGTACTTTGGCTGCTCTCCTAAATTTTGGTATGCAGTCTCATTATTGTCATACTCTTTAATGAAATTATTGAATTTTTCTGTGATTTGTGGTTTGACTCACATTTTAGGATTAGGTTATTTAGTTTCTGATAAATGTTTAATCTATTTTCCCATGGATCTTTATTACATATAATTTTTATTGCATCATTATCTGAATAGAATGCATTTACTATTTCTGTCTTTCTGAATTGGATTGTGAGGTTTTTATGCCCTAATACATGGTCAATTTTTGTGTAGGTGCCATGTACTGCTTAGAAAAAGGTATATTCCTTCCTATCACTGTTTGGTTTTCTCCAGAGGCTGATCATATCTCACTTTTCTAAAATTCCATTTACCTCCTTAACTTCTTTCTTCTTTATTTTGTGGTTAGATTTATCTTGCTCTGAGAGGGGGAGGTTGAGGTCCCCCTTATTAGTATAGTTTTCCTACGTATTTCTTCCTGTAACTCATTCAACCTTTCTAAGAATTTGGACGCTATACCACTTGGTATATATATGTATAGCATTGATATTACTTCATTGTCTATAGTACCTTTTAATAAGATATAGTTTCCTTCTTTGTCTCTTTTAGTTAAATTGATCTTTGCTTTAGCTTTGTCTGAGATCAGCTTTTCTACCCTTGCTTTTTTTTTGCTTCACCTGAAGCATAATATATTCTGCTCTAGCCTCTTAACTTTACTCTGTGTGTCTCTCTGCTTCAAATATATTTCTTGTAAACAACATATTGTAGGATTCTGTCTACTCTGCTATCCACTTCCATTTTATTGGAGAGTTCATCTCATTCATATGAACATTTATGATTACTAAATGTGTATTTCCTTCCATCTTACTTTCCACTCATTTATACTTTTCTCTCTCCTTTCACCCTATCCCTCCCCACCAGTGTTTTGCTTATCAATCACCTCCCTTTTCTTTTCCCTTTCCTCTTCTACTTCCCTATGGGGTAAGGTAGATTTCTGTACCATATCGAGTGTGTATGTTATTCCCTTTTTGAGCCAAATATTAAAGTATGGCTCAAACAATGCTCACTCTTTTCCTTCTTTCTCACTAGTGTAATAGGTCTTTCAGACTGCATCATGTGACATAATTTATTTCCCCTAGTAGAATCCTTTTGTTCACCTCTTAATTTTTTTATCATTATGTCAGAATCCATTTATCATCCCCTCTAAGTATACTCCTTCTAACTGCCCTAATAGAGATACAGTTTTTAAGATTTATTTTTAGTTTTAATATTCACTTTTATAAGATTTTGAGTTCTAAACTTTTCCCCCTCCTCTACACCATCCCCAGGATGGCATGAAATTGATATAAATAATACATATAGAATCAAATAAAATATGTTTCCATATTAGTCATGTTGTGAAAGAAGAATCAGAACCAATGGAAAAACCACAAGAAAGATAAAAAATAACAATGAAGGGAAAATAGCATGTCTTAATCTGCATTCAGACCCAATAGGTTTTTTTTCTCCAGATATAGACAGCATTTTCCATCATGAGTCTTTTGGAAATGTCTTAGATCATCACATTGTTGAGAAGAGCTAAGTCTATCAGAGTTGATCATCTCACAATGTTTCTGCTACCATGCACAATTTTTCTCTTGATTCTGCTCATAGAGATACAGTTCTTAAGAGTTACAAGTATCAGAGGGCACAGTCAAGATGGTGGCATAGAAGCAGCAAAACTCTGCAGCTCTCATCATAACCACCTCAAATACCTATAAAATATGACTTTAAAGAAATTTTAATGCTCCAGAACCCACAAAAATGACAGAAAAACACATGTCCCGCTGAAGGCAGCCTGGCAGGCACACATGAAGGGATTCGTTGTAGCATGCTGGAAGCCCATATCAACACTCCATGAACTCACAGCTGGAGCCCTGGGGCTACCAGAACAAGCTTGGCTGGAGTGTGAATCACTGGCAGCTGTGGTGATTTCCAGAATTACCAACCCATAAGAAACAAGGATTAAATGAAAGGTCAGTGTAACTCAGATAAATTCAGGACAGAGTGTCCGGCCAACTGCCCCAGGGCTAGAAGCAGCTGAAGCAGCAGCACTGCAGCTGCCTCCACGTGGCTGCTTCAGAAGCTCTCAGCCTACAGATTGCAGGAAGGGGGCCAAGTGATCATTCAGAAGCTATGCTCTTGCCTTGAGCTGCCTGGATCAGCATTGTGGTCTAGGGTGGTGGTCCTGAGGTGTGTTTTCAGTGAGCCAAAGCTGGTGGGGGCTGCAGAAACAGTGGCCTCCTAAAAGCTCCAGCAGCTACAAAAAACCCAGTGACTTGGGACAGAGCTCTTCCCTCTGAAAGCAGAGTTGTACTGAATCTAAAAGTCAAGTAATTGACTGGCAACATGAGTAGGCAAAGGAAGCAAAGTAAGCCCAGCAATGCAACTTTAGACTCTTTTTGGGGGGACAAAAAGGATCAAAGCATGGAATGGGAGGAAGACAGCACAGGGAAGACAGCACAGTCAGAACTCCAGCACCAAAGGCTTCCAAGAAAAATGAAGACTTACTACAAGCCATAGATCAGCTTAAGAAGGATTTTGAAAATGAAATAAGAGAAGTGGAGGAAAAATTGGGAAGAGAAATGAGAATGATGCAATAAAATCATGAAAAGAGAGTCAGCAACGTGACTGAAGAAAATATCACTTTAAAAATAGATTAACTCAAATGGCAAAAGAGCCCCAAAAAGCCAATGAGGAGAAGAATGCCTTAAAAAGCTGAATTTGCCCAAATGGAAAAAGAATCCTCAAAAGCTTTCTGAAGAGAATAATTCCTTCAGAATTATAGTGGAGCAAATAGATGCAAATGACTTTATGAGAAATCAAGATGCCATTAAACAGATCCAAACAAATGAAAAATAGAAGGCAATCTGAAATATCTCCTTGAAAAAAAATACTGACCTGGAAAACAGATCCAGGAGAGACAATTTAAAAATTATTGGACTACCTGAAAGCCATGATCAAAAAGAGAATCTAGAAAGCATCCTTCAAGAAATTCTCAAGGAAAATTTCCCTACTATTTTAAAACCAGAGGGCAAAATAGAACTAGAAAGAATTCACCAATCACATCTTGAAAAAAGATCCCCAAAAGAAAACTCCTAGGAATGTTATAGCCAGGTTCCAGAGTTCCCAGATCAAGGAGAAAATATTACAAGCTGCCAAGAAGAAATAATTTGAATACTGTGGAAACACAATCAGGATAACACAGGATCTAGCAACTTCTACATTAAGGAATCAAAGGGCCTCAAATATGATATTCCGGAGAGCAAGAGAGGTAGGATTAAAACCAAGGATCACCTACCCAGCAAAATTGAGTATATTGTTCCAGGGGAAAATATGGTTATTCATTGAGGTGGAGGACTTCCAAACATTCTTGATGAAAAAACAGAACTGAGTAGAAAATTTAACATTCAAATACAAGAAGCATGAGAAGGTAAACATGGAAAAGAATTCATAAGGAACTTATCAAAGTTGAGCTTATTTACATGCCAACATGGAAAAATGATAATTGTAACTTATGAAACTTTTCTCAGTATGAGGATAGTTAAAGGGAATATAAGTGTATACATAGATATGTATACATGCACATATGTACACATATATCTGACTATATGGGAGGGTATATATGCATATAAATACACATGTGAGTGTGTGTATATATGTGTACATAGACAGAGGGTACAGGATCTATTGAATAGGAAGGCACAATACTCTAAAAGGTGAAACTCTGGGGTCGGAGAGGATTAGAATGAGAGGAGGCAGGGAGAGACAGAATAGGGTTAATCATCTTATATAGAAGAGGCAAGGGATAACTGTTACAATGGAGGGGAAGAACAGGAAGGCAAAAGGGAATGGGTCAACCTTACTCTCAATGTAGTTGGCTTAGGGAAGGAATGATATAAACTCCAAATTGGATATCTTGGCCTACAGGAGAGGAGGGGTAAAGGGGATGGCAGGCAGAGGATGGAGGGAGTAAAGGTTGCAGGGGAGAGTTGTTAGAAGCACACATTTTTGTAAAGGGGCAGGGACAAAGTAGAAAATAGAGCAAGAGGGGGGTGGAATAGGAAGAAGCGAAATATACAGGTACTGGGGTATGGAGATCCATCTTGCCCCACTGGAAAATCAGAGGGGTGAAGGGGGACGATATAGGAGAGAGGTGATTGGGAGAGGGGGTATGCATTGGGATCACTCTTTTGGGGTGGTAGGTAGGGGAAAGATGGGGAGAAAATTTGTAAATCAAAATCTCATGGAAATGAATGATGTAAACTAAAATAAACAAAAGTTTAAAAAATAGTGTTACAAGTATCATCTTCCCATCTATGGAGGTAAAAAGTTCATCCTTATTGAATAACACATGTGTTTGTTTTTCCTTTCCTATATAACTTTTTATGCTTCTTCTGAGTCTTGTACTTAAAAATCAAATTTTTCTTTTTAGCTTTGGTTTTTTCAAAGTTTGAAACACTCCTATTTCATTGAATGTGTATCTTTTCCCCTAAAAATTATGCTCATTTTTGCTGAGTAGTTGAATCTTGTTTGTAATCTAAGCTTTTTTGTCCTCCAGAATATCATATTCCAAACCTTCTAATAATGTAGAAACTGCTAAATCCTGTGCAATACTGACTATGCCTCCTTGAGACTTGAATCATTTCTTTCTCGTTGCTTGTAGTCTTTTCTCTTTGACCTGATAGTTATGGAATTTGACTACAATTTTCCTTGGAGTTTTCACTTTTGGATCTTTTTAAGGGAGTGATTGTTGAAATCTTTCAATGACTATTTTACCCTCTGATTTTAGGATATCATGACAGTTTTCTTTGATAATTTCTTGAAATATGATGCTCAGGTCATTTTTTTATCATGGTTTTCAGGTAGTTCAAAAATTCTTAAGTTATCTCTCCTGGAACTATTTTCCAGGTCAATTGTTTTCATTCTTTTGCTTTTGTTTAAATGATTCTTGATGTCTCACAGAATCATTAGCTTCCACTTGTGCAATTCTAGATTTTAGGGAATTATTTTCTTAGGTTAGCTTTTGTACCTCCTTTCCCATTTGGTCTTTTTTTTTCTTAAGGAGTTGTTCTTTTAAAGGAGTTGTTTTCTTCAGTGGATTTTTTTTCCATTTGGCCAATTGTATTTTTCAAGGAATTGTTTTCTTCAGTCAGTTTTTGTCCTTCCTTTTCCAAGTTATTGACTCTTTTTTCATAATTCTCTTGCAAAACTCTTGTTTTTTATCCAAATTTTTCTTCTACTTCTTCTACTTGATTTTCCAAATCCTTTTTGAGCTCTTCCAAGAGGATATTTTGGACTTGAGATCAATTCATATTCCACTTTGAGTCTTCACTTTATAGGCATTTTGACATGGTTGTCCTCTTCTGGTATTTTGATCTTCCCTGTTACCATAGTAGCTTTTCTATTGTTAAGGCTCGTTTAGTAGTTTTTACTCATTTTTAAAGGTTGAACTTTGCTCCTGGAGTATGAGGGCTCTGTCCAAAGCTTTTTGCCCTGTATGCCAGGGGCTGGTCACTGGCTTTTTGCTCTGGGGTCTTTGGGGCTTGCAAGGGTGGTCCAACCTAGATGCATATGTTATGCCCTGGGTTCTGGGTGGGGGGAGCAGTTTGACTTTTGTACTGGGGCTGGAGGCCCTATAGCTGGCCACTGGCCTACTGAGCCAGAACCATGTAACCTTAATTGCTATTCTGTGCTGTGACTAAGAACCTCCCATTGGCTTGCCCAGACATTTCCTGCATTAGGCTTTGTTCCCCTTTTATCCAGTGAGACAGACCTTTCCTGAAGTCCTTATAAATTATCTTGGACTAGAAATTTGTTTCATTCCATCTTTCTTTTGATTCTGTTGCTCCAGAATTTTTTTAGAGGCTTGACTTAAAGTTGTTTCTAGGGAAAGTAGGAAGAACTCAGGCAACTTTCTGGCTTCTTTCTACCAAATTCACTATGCTTCCTCCCTGTACCCTTTTAAAGCAGTATATTACATGCAATGGAGATAAACCTACCACTTATAACTTAAATACCAATTAACTTGGGTCTCAATTGTCCACATCTTTGTATTTGATTTAATACTAGTACCTTAAATAGCTGTAATGATTTTTTTTAAATTTAAATTCCTTTCTTGTACAATGCATTATCTCACTTTATTTTCACAGAATTGTGAGACTGAGGACAAGTAGTGTCATTCCCATTTGATAAATTAGGAAGCTGAAATATAAAATGATTTCATGACTAGCCAAAGTTCACGAGTGAGTTGGTGACAGAGACTGCAATAGAACTCAGTACACTTTATTCTTTTTATTCAAAGTTTTCCCTTCAGAAGATGATGCTTTGGCTTTTTAGCGTATTTAGTGCCTCAAATGATTCATTTAGTTCATCAAATGAGATCCTATCTGTTATATAATAGATATAATACATATGATCTCATTTTATACATGAAGTTACACATGTATTTGTATATATGTATGTATGTTGTTCATTTATTTAGTTATGTCTGAGTCTTCATGACTACATGGACATTGTATGCTAGGGCCCTTCTATCCTCCACTATTTCCTGAGATCTGTGTCCAAGCTCATGTTCTTTGCTTCTATTACACTATCTATCCATTTTATTGTCTGCTGTTCCCTTCTCTCTTTGCCTTCAATCTTTCCCAACATTGGGGTCTTTTCAAGCAAGTCTATCTTCTCATTTTGTGGCCAAAATAGAAATATTTTGGAATTTGAAGCTTAAAAGCTTCAGCTTTAGTGTTTGTTCTTCCCACAAGTAGTCTGAATTAATTTCTTTAAATTTCTTTTTTGATCTCCTTGCTGTGCAATGAACTTCCAAAGATCTTCTTTAAAATCACAATTTGAAAGCATTGATTCTATTGCAGTTAGCTTTTTTTTTTTTGCAATTCAATTCTCACAACCATACATTACTGCTGGAAAAACTTAACTTTTACTCTATGGACATTTTTAGGGCAAAGTGATATCTCTGCTTTTTTGTTTACTTTTTTTTTTTGCTTTTTGGAGGGCAGTTGGGGTTAAGTGACTTGCCCAAGGTCACACGGCTAGTTTTTTGTGTTAAGTGTCTGAGGCTGGATTTGAACTCAGGTACTCCTGACTCCAGGGCCGGTGCTCTATTCACTGCACCACCTAGCCGCCCCTCTCTGCTTTTTTGTATGTTGTCCAGATTTGCCTTAGTTTTCTTTCCAAGGAGCAAGTGTTTTAATTTCATGGGTACAGTCACTGTTTGCCCTGATCTTTGAGCCTAAGAATGTATAATCTGACATTGCTTCAATATCTTCTCCCTCCATTTGCCAAGAAGTAATATGACCAGTTGCCAAGATCTTATTTTTTTTAATGTTAAGCTTTGAGTCACCTTTTAGACTTTCCTCTTTCACCCTCACCAAGAGACTTCTTAATTCTTCACTTTCTGCCATTATAGCATGTTTATCAGTATATCTGAGATTGTTGAAATGTCTCTCAGCAACCTTAATTTTGGCTTTTGATTCATCCAGCCTGGCATTTCACATGATATATTGTGCAAATAAATAAGATGACAATATATATCTTGGTTGTATTCCTTTCACAGTCTTAAACAATGCAGTTGTTCCATATTTGGTTCTAACTGTTGCTTCTTGATCTATTTATAGGTTTCTCAGGAGACAAGTAAGATGATTTGATATTCCCATCACTCTGAGGATTTGTTATACACATATATACATATATATACACATACATATGTATGTAGATACAAATATGTATCTACATACATATGTGCTTTATATACATGCAGATAGAATAGACACATAAAGATATATATGTATATGTACATGGACATATATGATCTCATTTGATCCACTCCTTGAAAGTTAAGAATGTAAATATTACAGGATATTTTTTTTGTGGTGAGATAAGTATTTGTGATTTATACAGTGTAGTTCTTAGAGGAAGAAATGTCTTCTACCAGTGCAAATCAACAACTATTCTCAAATATATAGTTTTATGCAACAGTTCATGGTACTTAAAGGTTAAATGACTTGTTCAGAGACACAGAACTGGATTGAACCTGTTTTTGTTTGTTTGTTTCAAGGCTGAGGGCTGCCCTCTTCCCCTAGACCATACTACTTCATTGCAGAACTCATCCTTGTTTTACAAGTGAGAAACCTAAGGAACTGAGACTTGCTTCTGGTGATAAGTGCATGAAATAGGATGTGCTGACCAAATCCAATGTAATGTTTTCTCATTATCCCAACTGATCTACAAAACGATAATTTCCAAGGAAAGAATGAATTTCTTTTATTTATTATGCCATATTATAACAACTCACATTTGAGTTTCACAGAGCATTTTCTTCATATCAACCATGTACAGGCAACTTTATGACTATCATTCAATCCATTTTACCAAAAAGAAAAAACCAGCTAAAATAGGATAAGTATGAGTTACCTTTATTGACTTATTTTATCCTGAGATTGGAGGGGGCTATAAGTAAGTAATGGCCTTCAAAAAGAATAGGTTTTTAATTATTATTAAATCATTTCTAATAAAAGGGGAAATATTCCAAACCAATTGGTTAGTCAATTGCTTCCAAGTTAGTGCTTAATGATAAGGAGGGATTCATTCCTCATAGCTAACTAAACATTCATTTTCCACGAGATGAATCCATGAGAAATACGTTAATAGCATTTGAAATCAGTTTCCTCATTTGCAGGATGAGAGGCTTAGATCAGATGATCTTTGAAGTTCCTTCTTCCTCTAACATCCCATAATTCTGAAACCAAGAAAAGACAGTGCTAGAATTGGGTTTAGCTATGACATTCAAGATAAATGAGAATGAAATGGTACTACCATCATGCATCCATCATGCAGATCTAGCTGATTTAATTAGCAGCTGTACATAAAGAGCTGATTATGTGCAAGCACATATGCCATTTACAATATTTAGAGACATTTTCTTGTGCTAAAATCTGCTTTACTTTGTTTCTAGATAGGGCTGTTAGAATAGGAGAGAAATACATGAGGACCTGAATTCTATATGGTTTCATTAAGCTACATTTGTATAGCCACAAACCCTAGACTATGCATATCATTTGATGTTTTCTACCATCTCAGGGGCTTAACTTAATCTAGTTAAAATATTTTTAGCCCATTTCCTTCAAATTCCATTTCACCATCTTATTTAATTGCTTTTATTTTGAAAATGGGGGATCAGGGAAATTTGCCCTCTAAAATTCCAAGTTTTAGCTCCAATCAATTATCCTCTTCCTCCCACACATTGCACTAAAGCTTGGAAATGTCTCTTCCTCTAGGTTGATATATTGTACTTTCCCCAGATGTAGACATTCTGTCTTAGTCTAAGAAATCATGTCCAGACATTTTAAAATTGTAAGAGGATCATAGATTTAGAGCTGGAAGAAACTTTTGAGATTACGGAATCCAATCTCCTTGTTTTAAAGATAAAGCAGTTAAAACCCAGAGAGGTTAATTGACTTTTCCAGAATCATACAACTAGTAATGGTCTTGGGTAGGATTTGAACTCTGGTCTTCCTTATTCCGAGTTCTGGGCTCACTCTACTATACCAGAGGTGTCAAAGACAGCCCAATGATTGATTGTTCTCCTATCCTGTGGAACCAGATTAAAAGGTAACTGAAAAATGTTTAATAAAATACATACGAAATACAACATAGATAATGTCAGCGTATTGTTTTCTGAGTCAATGTATGACTCACAGGTGTCCGTTTCTATTTGAGTTTGACACTCCTGCACTACATCATTCTACTTTAGCTGGCTCTTAAATTAAATGACACTCCTGGTGAGGGCAGTTTCTATTCTGCTTCTCTAATTGCTATTCTCCCTGTCTCCTCCCTCTGCCTCCTCCCTATCTGCCTTTTTGAAAGTACGCTATTCTCCTGGCAGCCAGAACAAACCTGCAGAGCTCTCGCTGACGACTTGGCGCATCACCTTGGATTTGTTAGGATACCCAAGATATCTTGCACAGGCTGACTTTATGATACTCTTTCTGTTAAGAACCCACATTTTGACTGAAGATATCGTCCATTTGATGTATCACTCTTATTGAACTACCTTGCCTAATGTAACTTTTGTTTCAAAGTTACATTTTTGTGAAGGTAATAAAATTAGAGTTATGCTGTAAAGCCAATCAGCAGTAGATTCCTGAGAGAATGCTACTGTGAAGAGCTTTTAAGATTCAGATTACACAGTATTAGTGAACACTCTGTTTATTCCATCACAAATCTTTATTCAGTACAATGTTCACAGCTTCAACAGTTCACAATATTATATACAAT
>CM053596.1:161811862-161829621 GCA_028646575.1 Pseudocheirus occidentalis
GAGACAAAGGCAGTGAGTTCAGAGGATGAGCAGAAGGAACTGTAAGCTTCAGTGATGGGAAATTTCCCATCCTCCACTACCTCATTCTGTGTGGGTGACCTTGGGCAAGTCATTCAACCTTTTGGGGCCTCAGTTTCCTCTTGTGGCAGGTGAGAGGGTTAGATCTGGAAATTACCCATCTGGTTTGGAAGACTTGATCGGCTGCTTCATTTTCATGACTTCTTCTTCTGATAAATCTCCTTTTTTCAGGACGACAACTTGGGGCTGCTCATCTTCATTGTCACTCCTGTCATCATTTCCCTCAGGGATTTCAGGTTGAATTTTCCGTCTCCGGAAGCGAGTGTATGTTTCCTCCCACCGCCAACATGATTTTTCTAAAGAGAAACAATGCCTCGCTTATAAGGGGGAACCATGCAAAGTTTGTGAAAAAGATAAAATAGTGAACATTATTTAGTCTTCTGAAAAGGTTTTGAAAAAAGATAAAATATTATTTTAAAAAGGATCATTAAGGAATTGAATGGAAAAATGTGCTAAATTGTTTGTATGCATCTTACTACTTATGGAATATGGAGGAAAGTCTCTGGGTCTCAGTTTTCTTGTCTGTTAAGTGATAGATTGGATTAGATGACCTCAATTGTCCTTCTAGCTCTAAATTTGATTGTGTTTGAATTAGGGGGAGGGAAATACACACAAAAAACCAATAACAACAACAAAAGAAACACTCATCCATTCTCCCAAAGAATGAGTGAACATGGAGCCTAAAAGATTATTTAGTTTCTAATTGCTATCTAAAGGTTATGATTCAAACGAGGGAAGGAGGGAGATTTCAGTTCAGGGCAATTAAATTCACTTAATTTAAATTCAGTTCAATCCAATCCAGTTAATTTCATTTCAATTTAACAGGCATTTATTAAGTACCTACTGGGTGCAAGGCACAATGCCAGGCATTGGCGCTATAAGGACAGAAATAATAGATTCACTGCCTTCTAAGAGTTTACATTATACTGGGAAAATCTAGGACTCTCAGGCATTTTAGAATTACCTGACTTGCTTGGGAAACTTCTGTTTTAGCTATCGTGATGGGTCTGACGCTTCTTAGTTTCAGTTAATAAGAGGATTAAGACAATTGGTGTATTTGGGATAATAACCTTAAGCACACAGTCTCTAAGAAACCAACAGCTAATGAAGAATTAGGCACTCTGTGTGATTGCAATGCTGTTCCCATCTGTTATTTATTTTTAGCCTACAAATTCCAATCAGGAGGATGAAGGAGACTCTTAACCTAAATGTACCACGAACCGCTATAAAAAGCAAAACCCTACAAACAGGTGATACTGGATATGAGCAGGTAAAAGCATCAGGGTGACAATGCTTTTTTTCCATTAATAGTTTCATATAAGAACTGTTAAGAGGGATGCAGGTAATCTATCAAAGACACAACTAGTCTACAATTACTACCTAATAGAGTATGCACATATTAACTACAAGGGCAGTTGTTTTTTGTTTCCAGGATTTGGGGGATATACTGGGTCTTGATTTCCTTCTTCCTAAAGTGTTTCTCTGATAGGAGAAAGCAAAGAACATTTGAGGGGAAAAAAGCCCAGGGAGACTACTATATCTTTTATTTTAGTGCAGCCACTGAAAATGTGATTTTTGTTTTATT
This sequence comes from Pseudocheirus occidentalis, assembly GCA_028646575.1. Taxonomy (NCBI): domain Eukaryota; kingdom Metazoa; phylum Chordata; class Mammalia; order Diprotodontia; family Pseudocheiridae; genus Pseudocheirus; species Pseudocheirus occidentalis. The sequence goes on from CM053596.1 coordinate 161,813,526, forward strand.
TTTTTCCTCCCCCAGAGAACAGAAGTGTCATTTGTAGTCAATAACAAACTGGTTGGGTGGTAAAATGGACTATTTTCTCAGACCCTGATAGCTTTCTACAAGTCAAGTAATTTTTTATACATTTCAGTGTCTTTCAGGTTAATTCATACCATAGCAGGTTATAGAAACACAGGAACAAGTTCAAGAATAACAAAGTTAAGTACGTGCCATTCTTACAGCACAGAAATTCAACTAATCCAGGGTCAAGCCACTTGGGGCTTGAGTTCAATGCCTTGTTTGTTCTTTTCCTGTTTCTTCACATGAGGAGCTAAAATGACCTATGAGATCATTGGGCAGCTTACCCTTAGGTACCAGGGATTTTACGCCTTCCAGAAGGTGCTGTTCCTACTCCCTAAGAAATGGAATCTGAGAGGGAAAAGTGATAGAAAACTAAGAAAATAGGCCTGAGGGGAAAGAAACAGTGACTTTTTTAAAGAAGAGACTTCTTTTGAATGGAGATTGGAGGGTACAGGGATTTCAAGATGAAAAGAGAAGATACTCTATTTGAGTAGAAAAGTGAATGCCATGGGTAAAGAACACCAGAGAGATTCCTCATTATGGAAACTGAAAGAAAGGCACTTTGTGTACTCTTGACAAAAAAGAAAAAAAATAAGGGCCATAGACATTGAGTCTAGGTCGCATGAGGATCATTTAAAGGAACTGTTTAGCATGGAGAAGAGAAGATTCAGGAAAGACATGATAGCTGCTATCATGTAGATTAGACTTACTATTTTTAGACCCAAAAGACAAAACCAAGAATATTGGTTAGAAAATGGAAACAGGAAAATTTGGGCTTGTGGTCAGAAAAAATTCCTTTATGGCATTCAAAAGGAAAACAGGCTAGCTTGAGAAGTGATAGGTTCCCACTCCTTGGTATTCTTGAAGTGGAGACTCAATGACTACTTATCAAATGGGGATTCCTTTTCAGGTATGGATTAGACCAGATGGTCAACTTAAGTCTTCCAACTCTCAAATTCTCTGATTCATTTGGATTGTTTTTCCAGTTGTGCTTTATAATGGCAGGATAGCAATGAAAAAAAAAACTGCAAGACTAGAAACTCTTACTACAGGAAAGGTAGTAATTTTTAGGATAGCTATAGGAGGAGTGGATTCATTTGCAACTCGAGTAAATAGATGCTTAAACTATGCCTGGGCAAGAATGTGCTTGATGCTGTTTTGAAGGAGCTTTTGATTTCTCACGAAATTTATAGAAGTCATCTTTTGTGTATAGAAAAAGATCTTACCTCAATCTAAAACCTTTGAATGAGTTTTCCACAACTAGATTTTTGCATTCTTAAGAGTTTAGAATGTGTAGAATGTCGGATTTCTTAATGGTCCCTCTCTGTAGCTCACTCTTCCTTTCTCACTATTCCATATTAACTTTACATATGACTTCTCCCTTATCTCCTTGATTTCCTTTTCTTCCAGCCTTCTCCTTGACACAAGTCATTCAATCATTTAAGAAGCACTTAGTAAGTTATTGCACTTAGGTGGATGCAGAATTAGTTGAAGAGTAAACCCCAAGAGAATTCATTTGCCAATCAGATATTGATTCCATTCAGCAAGCAGGCCTGGTCCTTGGTGAGAGGAATGAACAATGAATACAAAGTCAAAAGTGAAATACCTATTCCTTCTAGTCTCAGTTAAATCCTGACCTTTTACAAGCTTTTCCTAATCCTCCTTAATAGCAGCGCCCATTGTCTGTTGATTCACTCCTACTTATCCTATCTCTGGATCTGGAGAAGGAAAAGACAAACCACTCCTGTACCTTTGCCAAGAAAACCCCGTGAAGAGTATTGGCATGCTGTGGTTCACAGGATCCTGAAGAGTTGGATATGACTGAATAACTGAATAACAAATTGTCCTTGCATCTTGTTTGTACCTGATTTCCCTCATTAAACTGTGAGTTCTTGAGAGCAGTGATCTGGTTGTTTTTGTTTTCAGTTTTTGCTCCTCTTTGTATCCCCAGTGTTTAGCAGAATGCCTAGGATGTAAAAGGCACTTAATAAATTCTACTTATCTGACCAACTGGTCCACAAGGTCATGTTAAATTGGGAAAGATAACACATACACATGAGTAAATGTAAAGTATATACACATTTATTTTAGGAGGAAGGGTTAGGGTGCTAGTAAGTGAAAGAATCAACATAAAGGAAGTGAAACTTTGACTTTGACTACTTTATTTTACTTTTTCTTCCTAATTAATTTCACACATCTAAGGAAAGAAAATAGAAGTCTTGAAAGAACAAAGGAAAAGAAGGGAATAGAACACAAGAAGTAAGAAGGGAAGGGAGGGCAAACTGCCCATATTCTGTTTTATAAATTCTATGCTTATGGGTTCTTGAGGAGAGAGACAGAGAATACATATAAATGACAGTACTTTTTTCTGTTTTCTTTTTTTTTTAAAGTTTACTTATAAGCTCCATTTATAAGATGAATCTTTTGGGTTTAATTCTGGATAGTGTTGTCATTTCTTGAAGCACCATATTCATAAAGTGCCATGACCAGGAGGAATGTGCCTAATTCTCTTTTGGTAAATGAAGAATTCTTGGTGAGTAGGAGATGTCAGAGATATGCAGGAGAGAAGGGTACCCAGGTGGTGAGGATAGCTTCCTATTTTCACTTATTCATTCATTAACTAATATTTATTGAATAATTCCTATGGACAAGACTCTATGGGGGATACAAAAAAAAAGCATAAAATACTGTCCCTGTCTTTGGAAGTCATTGCTATTTTCTGCACCTTGCATTTATTCCAAAGTGGGATTATCATGTTGTATAAAATCAAAGATTTCTTTGGTTACTTCTTCCTTTTTCATTTGTATTCACAAATGAATTGAAAGAGCACAGTCCCCAGGCTTTGAGTCCTGTTCTCTATTTCTAAGGCAAAAATACATGACTAAGGCATCCTTAGAGTGTTTATGATAATTGAAAAATCTGGAGTTTGAAAGAGTTTGTATCTGAATTTAAAATATCATTTTAAGAGCTAAGGAGAGACTGATTCCCTCATATGAAAAGACCTGGAAGGGGCAGTTCCTCTGTCCATTAGTATTCATTAATTAATGCTTATTGAATGTCCATTCAGGTCATTCACTATAAATATTGGGAAAGTGCCATAGAATCATTAGAAGTTTTCAAGGTATCCAACACTTTAATGTAGATTTCTTCCACAGTTCCTGGCACATAGTAAGCACTAGATATATGTTAGCTATTATTGTTATTCTTCACTCATCTTTTAGTCTATTTTAGTTTAGTCAAGAGAATATTTGTGGTTAACTGTCTTGATTAATAGTCTATATTGGTGACTATCTAATTGGTAAGCATAGACTCTCCAAATCTGACACATTGTGACCTTACGGATTTTTACTTATGCATTTAAATAGTTATTTTGCTATATGTGATATTGAATTTTGAACCATTAAGTTTGAGAAACCTCTGCCACCCTTCAAAATGAGTCTATTGGGATTGTCTGTATCTTTGAAAGAACATTTTATGTTTATAACGCAATGGAGCAAATCCAGATAATATTTTGGTAAAAAGAAACTAAACTTACCATTACTTTTGCTTTGTTTAAATAAATCTACTTTGGGGATGGCTAGAGTGACACAGTGAATAGAGCACCAACCCTGGAGTCAGGAGGACCCACGTTCAAATCCAATCTCAAACACTTAACAAGTAGTAGCCATGTGACCTTGGGTAAGTCACTTAACCCCAACTGCCCTACCTTCTCCCTTCCAAAAAGCAAATTAAAAGGTCTATTTTGAATTTTCAAGGATCAGTTTTTGAAAACTACGTTGCCATCATTGTAGCTCATGATTATATACTTTATTCTCAGGCTAACATCTTCACCTTACTTTCTAACATTTCAGATAGGCATTTTAAACTCAATAAAAAAAACAGAACTTACTCTCGTTCCCTTTAAATCTACCTCCCTTCTAAACTTTTCCATATTGTCAATTTTACTCGCATCCTCTCAGTCTAGGCATCATTCTTGAGTCCTCATTATCTCTCACCCTGCTTCCCCACCATTTCTAATCTGTTGTCAAAGCCTATCAATTTTACTTTCGTGACATCTCTCAAATATGCCCCCTTCTTTCCTCTGATACTAGTACTACACTCGTGGAGACCCTCAGTTTCTTACTCCTAGACCATTACAATCACTGTCTGCTTGGCCTGCCTGCCACAAGTCTCTCTGCGTTCTGGTCCATTTCCTATTCAGCTATCAAAGTGAATTGCCTAAAGTGCAAGTCTGATCATGTCAAAAATCTACCCTTAACCACTCCCAGTAAACTTCAATGGCTCCCTATCACCTTTGGGATCAATCAGGTGGCACAGTAGATAGAACCAGATTTGGAGTCAGGAATATATGAGTTCAAATCTGGTCTCAGACATTTACTAGCTGTGTGACCCTGGACAATTCCGTTAACCTGTTTGCTTCAGTTCCTTCATCTGTATAATGGGGATGATAATAATACCCACCTCCCAGGGTTGTTGAGGTAATAAATATAAAGTGCTTAGCACAGTGCCTGATATATAACAAATGCTATCTAAATGTTAGCTATAATTATTATTAAATATAAAATTCTGTTTGACATTCAAATCCTTTCATAACCTACCCTTTTATACCACCACACACGAACAAGTCTTTTTACACCTTATATCACATCAAGTACTCTTTGACCCAATGACTTTGGGCTATTTGCCATTCTGTGAATGAGGCACTCTGTCTTTAGGCTTCGGGCATTTTCTTTGGCTATTTCTCATACCTGGAATGTTTTCCTACTCATTTTCACATTCTGATTTCCCTGGCTTCATTCAGGTCTTTGCCAAAATTTCACCTTTTACTGCAGTGGTTCTCAACCTTCCTAATGCCATAACCCTTTAATACAGTTCCTCATGTTGTGGTGACCCCCAACCATAAAATTATTTTCATTGCTACTTCATAACCGTAATTTTGCTACTGTTATGAATCATAATGCAAATATCTGATATGCAGGATGTATTTAAATTGAACATAACTCCCAGGTTGAGAACTGCTGTTCTGCAGGAAACCTGTTCTAATCCCTCTTAATCCTAGTGCCCTCTTGCTCTTAATTATTTCTTATTTGTCCTGCATATAGCTTGTTTGTATATATTTGTTTGCTTCTTGTCTACTCCATTAGATTGTTAACTCCCTGAGGACAAGGGCTGTCTTTTGCCCTTTTTTTTCTCTTTTTATATTCCCAAGGCTCAGCATAATATCTGGCACATCATGGACATTTAATAAAGTGATTGACTACAAGAGATTTCTCACTCTTCTAATCATTTAAATAAAGTTTGAGGGAGATCTTGGTTCGCTACTTGGCTTCTCTTCCTTTTTGTAAGTATGTACCCTTTTAATATGTCAGGAGTTTTAAATTCTTCATTGCCTTTCAAACTAGATATATTAATTAAATGACTGACTGTAACAATAACAAACCTATCCGGAAGCTTAGCAAACTTTTATTAAATGCTACAAAAACCCAAGTGTGGAAATTATCATAAGCATTTACTGTTACATATTTTTATTTAACAAGATTGGAACATTTACTTTTGTTGCTTAGCAGCAGCACAAATAAGTATTATAAATAAATATACATGTGAAGATAGATAATATATTGATAGATAATCAATAAAAAGATCTTTCAAAGCAAAAAGAACTCAACTTTTTTTGAGAAAGTGAAATAACCATTATCATGCTTGTGACCAATTATTATATAAGCCAAAACATGAAAAAGCCTGGAGTTTAAAAATGCAGAGGTAAATTCTCAAGTCCTCCCTCTTCTTCCTCAATCTTGTGTTCACTAGTCCTGATCATCAATAAAAATATTTTCATTTTCATGTGAACCACATTCTTCAAACTGCATTCTTTGAACTCCTATCACTGCAGCTCAAGGGATTCAAGAGGGAGACGTGGTGGTGATAGATGAACTTGAGCCAGGACCGGGAGTTTGTAAAGCTCCAACTAGAAATTCTCTTATAAGGAACATTCAGTTGTGGGTGTGGGCAAAGACTACAGAGCAGTTTGTCCAGGTTAAACATTGCTTTGCCAGGGGATTTGGTGACCCCTTTCTTAAAAGTTTATTTCAAGCCCTCATGTCATAAGGGATGTTTGAGACACCACCTGCTCTCAAACCTTGGAAGGAGGTAGAAGACATCAGGTAGCAATTGAGTCCTGCATTAGCAGGGAAAAGTACACGCATATTGTTCTACTTACACCTGCCCTAGAATTTTTTCTTTCTTTTTTTTTCTTTTTTTTTTGAAACGTTCTGTATCAAAAGCTTTTATTAACCGTTTGACACCACCAGGTTCACCGCGCACCCGCTGCCCTTCCCACAGGAAGGAACCATAGCTTCAGGGACATGACTTGAAATTTGGCCATGTTCCATCATGGATACTCCAAACTCACTGAGGACAGATAGCTCGGCGCAGGAAGTCCTGCCCGCGGGGGCTCCTCCTTAAGCCAACTGCTTCCTAAGCTCAGTCACCACCTGCCCCGGCTCGGGAAACTTCAGTTTTCCGGGGAGGGCCCCTTCTTATTCCCACTCCAGGGCTCTAGACGGCTGCCGTCGGGGCGCTGCAGCTGCACCTCGAAGCTGCTCCGGCGGGGCATGGTGGGGTTCAGCAGCACGGGCAGCTCCGGGCGGGCCAGGCGCAGGGCCTGGTTCACCGCCTCCGCGTGCCTCGCGTACACCGTCAGCTGCGGCTGTGGGTGCCCTACAATTTCTAATGACACTGATTTATTTTAAGGTTTCTGAAGCCCTTTCCTCATAATAGGCAGTTGGTGGAAATTTTATTATCACAGTTTTACAGGTAAGGAAACTAATTCTGAGATATTATGTGACTTGCCCATGATTATAAAGCTAATTATCTGAATGAGGATATGAATCCAGGTGTTCTGCCTCCAAGTTCAATATCCTACCCCATGTTTCATCTTGAAAGGTGTGGAGAATTTGGGCAACTTAACAATCAGGACAATGATATGGTTGCTGAAAATGAAAAATGTAGGTACAACTCCATTATATCCTAGTGCATACTACAGGAAACTTCTTTTTAGACTTTTAAAGCTTAAAACTTTAGGTTTTAAGGTTTTTTCCTCTTCTGGAAGTTCCCTATGTGAATGAAATCACCAGTCTAGTCCCTTTCCCTATCTATATACCTCCATAGGTGCATTTTGAGTGAAAAGTGTCATCCCAAGTACCTAGCTGCCATATATAATTTTGTTTCTGCAATAAAGTGTATGCTAAGTTCCAAACATTGAACTTTTAAAACCCATGCCATTCTTAAATTGGGGACTGCACAGAAAAGGGAAAGGGAAATTTCCCCTCTTCTGCTTTTCCCAGTTTCATAGTAATATTATGTTTTTCATTGATTGCTCTTCTTTGTAAACAAAAAGGAGTTCATTTGGCATCCTGTTTGGAAACACACACACACACACACACACATCTTGCTGACTTGGGGTCTTTCTCTTATGGAGCTTGATCTTTAGTGTAAGTAGGTCACATGCAAATTAATGGTCAATAAAATCAGTCTTATGTATTAGTTCTATGACTTGACTTGATTTAACTTGACTCCATATGTGATTTTGTGCAACTCCCAAGCATGGTACAATAGAAAAAGATCCAGAGAAAGAGGACCAATTTTCAAATCCTGAATCTTCTACTTATTAGTTGTAAAACCTCAGGCAGGTGATTTAACCTCTCTGCGATGCGATTCAGTTTCAGTTACTTTTTTTACATGAGTGAATTCAACATTACCAGCCCTAAATCTATGATCTCATGATCTCTCACTGGTCCTTATTTTCCATTTCTGTGAAATGAGTAACTGATATATAATCTCCCTTGCAATTGTAATGACTCAAGATATTTTCTAACTGTACTAGTGGCTATTTAAATGATTTTTTAAGTTTTTACTTTAAGGATTCCATGAATGAATGAATGAATGAAAGAAAATAATATTTATTAATTGATTACCATGTGTAAAGCATTGTTCTAAGGACTAGGTCTATAAATAGAAAATTGAGACAGTCCATTCTCTTTACGAGTCCACATTTGATTGGGGATAGGAATACAAATAGAAGAATTCAGGGCATATTGAAAAGTGGGGTGGTCTTTACGGTATAATGTCAGTACATTTTCTATTTATGTTTCTTTGAAAATGAAAGATCCTTTTACTGCAAAACGTCTGAGTATGTCTGCATTTGGAAAATGACTCTTCATTTTAATAGCTCAATTTCTATGAAACTGGATAGGGGCATTAAGTTGATCATCTGTTCTCTATATAAATGAAGACAGAAACCAAACTAGCTTAAACTGTTCAATATAAGCAATGGCTTCCTGAAAGATCTGTAATGCAGAATTCACAGCTTTCCCTAGAGACTTCTAAGAGCAGGAGAAGATCAGGCTGCATTGAATGAATTAAGTGAAGCTTGCCAAGAGGCTGGGGGATGGACTAAATAACCTTTGCAATTCTGTTGCAGCTCAGTGATGGGATGATCTTAGCTGACTCCTGTTTTGGAGATATCATTTTCAGTCTCAAAATCCTTTAATAGCCTGATTGGCTTCAGTATGAGAATTGAATTAGTTGCATTTATTACAAAGCCTGTTTTCCTTATGACTTCTGCCTAAATCCTCTGCTTTACATTCTTCTAGTTTGTCATTAGATGCTTTTACCTTTAGACTCACAAACCTCTTTGTATCAGCATAGTGAAATAAGATTGAATTGTAAAATCTCTCTGGTTCATTGCTTCACCTATACCTGTTTGGCAAGAACTAGTCACATTTCCAGTATACCCTCTGATTTGCTTTGAACTGAGATGATCTGTTGCCTAAGCAACAGAAACACCGAATCTCAGAATTTTCAAGTTGAAAGTGACCTTAGAGGTCATCAGATCCAGCCAATAATAAAAAAGGAAGCTTCCCTTTAATGTATCTGAATAGTGATTATCTAATCATTGTTGTAAAACTCCAGTCCTTTGTGCAGGACAAACACCACAGACCTAATGAACTACAACCCAGTAGTACCATCTATTTATACTGATGAATGAAGAAAGAATGCTGATCATTAGATCATAGGCTGATACTTGAAAGGGAAGCATAGACATAATCTAATCCAATCTTTTTTTTTCTTTTTTCATAGATAAGGAAACAGTCTTGGTGAGGTGCACTAGATTGACAAGGTCACTTACTTTTTGAGTATGCACCAGGGTTTGGAACCCAGGTCTTTAATTCTAGTACTTATTCTACCATATCATGAAGTTAAAGGTTTTAACTTTGAGTCCTGGCTTTACTACTTACTACTTATGTGACTTTGAATGATTCACTTAATATTTTCTCACCTTAGTTTCCTCATCTGTAAAATGAAGATTGTACTAGGTGACCTCCAACTCTGAACCAATAATATTATGTTATTATCTTGGAATATACTGCTGTTTATAACATCAGTATCTGAATTTTACAATTGTCAACCCTCTTCAGAAATCCTTACATGAAATAGTTAGCAAGAATGCCAGGGAAATCTAATGCTATTTATCTTTCAAATATATTTATCTTTCAAATATATTTCTTATTGCTGTTAACAATGTGTTTTGCTAATGACTGTAAAATTGTATTTTTTTTGCTAATGTTATCTTATGTGTTTTGCTAATAAGTGAGCTAAGAAGTGTACCTTAAATTCATTTCTACAAACATTTTTATGCATCTACTTAAGCAAAACCATTCTGAGTATCCATTCCTTGTAGAATTTACCAATATAACTATTTCAACAAAGACTTATTACTCATGGCTGGATGAGTTATGATGTAAAATCACATTTATTCATATATGAGTAATTTTTCTTGGCCTCACTTTCTTCATTTATAAAATGAGTGAGTTAGACTAAATGACCTCCAAGATCCCTTACAAGTCAACATTTCTGTGATCTTTGGAACATCATTGAAGTATATATTCTGCTAACAGAACTGGTATTAGTTAAGAATTGCTAGAAGCAGATAGGTAGAGTGCTAGGCAAGAGTCAGTAAGTTCAAATCTGGCCTCAGATACTTAGTAGCTGTATGGCCCTGAGCAAGTAATTTAACTTCTGTTTGCTTCAATTTCCTCAAGGGTAAAATAGTGATAATAATATCATCTACCTCTTAGGGTTGTTGTCAACCTATCAGTGAAAATTTTTTAAGTGCCTTTATGTACCAGGCATCGTGCTAAGCACTAGGAATAATACAAAAGAGAAGCAGAAGGCAATTCCTCAAGGGTCTCACAATCTAATGTGGGAGGCAACATCTAAATAAGAATTATGAATACCGCACCCTAGAGTGGAACATTCAGGGAGGACTAGCATCTCTTCTGTGAGGATTTACAGTCCTTTTTTCAGGGATGCTTATTCACCTTTAGTGTTTTCCTGACACTCAGCTCTTACCTGTGGCTCCAAGAAGTTGTAACATTCACAGTGGCCATATCCTGGTAAACCATCTTAGCACATAGACGAAGTCAGGTTGAGGGTGACCTACAGCCCTCAAATCTGTTTGTGACTTGGCAGGGAGTATCTCCCTCAAGCATGTGAAGACTCTCTGTGGTAGAAGAGATACATGAGAACAATTTGTTCTAATGGCCACGAAGGCAACTGAATTGGGTGCTGTGGAATGCTTAGAGCCTGGTCAGACATCAAAGACACCAACGTTGTCTACTGCATCCGAGGTGATCTCCAGTTGTCCTGACTTTTGTCTAACCACTGGACTTTGATGATTCTGGAAGAGAGAGTAAGGCTGAGGACTTTATGTAACTGTCTCAACTCCAGTTCACACATAAGTCAAACTATCACCTCACATTGTCATTGGTCCCCTTATAAATGAAGGACAAACAATATGTACAAACAAGCTATACATGGGGTAAATAGGAAATAACCAAGAAGGAAGGTGCAATAATTTAGAAAGGTTGGAAAAGGCTTCCTTTATAAGAAAAGATTTTAATTGGGACCTGAAGGAAGCTAGAGAATCCAGTAGATGGAGATGAGGAGGGAGAGCCTTCCAGGCACATGATTTAACCAGAGGAAATTCCCAAGTCTGAGACATGGGATGTCTTGTTCACCAAACATCTAGGAGACCACTGTCACTTCATCAAAGAGTCTTTGATGAGGAATATGGTGTAATAAGACTGGGAATGTATTTGTGTGTGTGTGTGTGTGTGTGTGTGTGTGTGTGTGTGTATGGTGGATGAGAGCAGCTGATGAAGGACTTTGAATGCCAAACAAAGGATATTATATTATACTGGAGGCAAGAGGGAGCAACTGGAATATATTGAGTATGGAGTGATATTGTCAGATCAGCACTTTAAGAAAATCACTTTAGCAAGTGAATGGAAAATGGATTCATGCGGGAAGAGATTTGAGCAGGAAGACCTTGCAATAGCAGGCTATTGTCCATATGTGAGGTGATGAGAGCCTGCATTAGAGTGGTGATAGTATCAGAGAGAAGGGGACATATCTGAGAGATGCTTCGAAGGTGACATTGACAGTCTTTGGCAACAGCTTCAGTGTGGGAGGTGGGAAACTGAAAAATTCAGCATGACTCCTAGGATGAGCCTGAGGAATTGGGAGGATGAGTGTTGACCTCTATCATAATAGGGAAGGTAGGATTGAAGAGGAGGAGCATTTAGGAAGGAACATATTGAACTCTGCTTTGGACATGTTGAGTTTAAGATGCCTACTGGAATCCAGTTTGAGATTTTTAAAAAGCTGGTGAAGAAGGGATATTGGAAGGCAGCAGAGAGTTTGGCAAGGAATTTGAGAATCATTTGTAATTGAATCCATGGAAACTGATAAGATCACCAAGTAGAGTAATGTTGAGGGAGAAGAAGACCCATGCATGACAGAACCGTGAGGGCCACCTATGGATAGAGGGTATGATTTGTTGGAGGATCCAGTAAATTAGACTGAGGAGTAATTAAATATGTAAAAGGTGAACCTGGAGGGAGTAGTATCCTTAAAACCTAGATAAAAATGAGTATAAAAGAGGAGAGAGTGATCAACAGAAGCTAAAGAGAGGTCAAGAGAATGGAACTGAGAAAAGGTCATTGAATTTGGCAATTAAGAAATTATTGATAGCTTTGGAGAGAGCAGTTTCAATGGAATGATTCTGTCCTGGCACAGAACTCCGTGGAACACCTATAATTAGATGGTGTGATCTTAATGAGGATCTAGCAAAAGAGACTGAGAAAGTGGTCAGATATGTAAGTATTAAATAAATTGTTGTAAGGATCTCTTTTGTGTTTAACATAGTGCCTGGCACATAGTAGGTACATAATAAATTACTTTTCTCTTCCTTCCTAATAACCTTCTGAATGTGATTTTTAAGAGTCTACAAGGTATGTTCTCTTCCATTTTAGACTATATCTTTTGACATTTGAAAAGTTCTCTTCCATATTCACCATAGTTATGGACATTACTTATTGTGTACTTATGGACAAAACAAAGGCCAAGTATACACTAAATATATCTTTTGAAACCATTTGCTGGTGTTTCAATGCATTTTAAGGTCAAGTAGATTGCTAAAGAATTTGAAAATGATATGTATTCCTAGTGGTCCAATGGGCTTTTGTTTCATTTTGTCCCATCTCTTTATAACCAATCCGAACAGCAGCAACAATGTACAAATAAATCGAGTTTATCTTTGTTCAGCTTGAGAAAATTGCCATTGACATCAAGTAAAAAAGGATTATGTGTGGGTGTTGACAGAGAAAAAAGAAGCAGCAGTGAGAGTTGGCAAAGGAATAAAAATGGATTCTTTGCCCCTCTCCTTGAGGAACAAGAACATAACATGTTTCTTACTAATTAGAGTTTTTGGCATTCCCTACAATGCTAGTTCTTATCATGGAGTATTTAGTGTAGTTTAGACTTATTATGGTTTATGTTCTCAGTTTGTAAAAGTCAATATTATGCCAACATTTCTGTAAAAAAAACCCCTCTGTTTTAGGAATATGTGGTGCTATACCGAGGGCCAATTCACAAATACAATGAACTTAAAAGGGCTCCTGGTCTAGAGATGCCTTTTGCTATTCTCATGTTAGAAGATGAAGTGAAGATCTGAGGACAATGAAGTAGTTTTGTCAGTAGTTTTTCCTGGTTTGAGAAATGCAGACAGTGTCATAAGAGAAAGAGATGGAGATTCAACAAAAAAGATGGAGTCAATATAGTGTAGATGAATAAACATAAGGGTGAAATAACTGCAAAGTTTAGAAAACAGAATTACAAATCTCTGAGTCAGAAGGGACTTCAGAGTTCCCATCCAGTAAAATGTCAGTTTAATAAAATATGTCTCCTAGAACTGAGTCCAATCTCCAAATTGCATCTGACCAGGGGAATTTAGAACAGAACTATCACTTCCCCCTTTACAAACGTGAAAATCAAATCTTTTCATTTGTTTTGCAACTAAAAACACAGGCTTATTGAAGCTGACCTGTGGAGCTAGTAGCAATCCTGAAGCTTGAGCACAAGCTTTCTAATCCCAAATCCAGTGATTCAAGTCATTTTTGCACCATACTATTGCCATAGACTCATCTTCCTGAGTTCAAATCTGACCTCAGACGTTTACTAGCTATATGACCTTTGGAAATTCACTTAAAAATGTTTGCCTTGGTTTCCTCATCTGTAAAATGAGCTGGAGAAGGAAATGACAAAGCACTCCAGTATCTTTGCCAAGAAAAGCCCAAATGGGATCACAAATAGTTGTACATGAGTGAGCAACAACAAGGTACTGCCATATGTGAAACTGGTGGCAGGCAAAGTTGGGGTGAACAAAGATAATCTTTACCTACTGCCATCTCTCCCAGAGAAGCTAGTACATATAAACCTCTCTGAGATGCTCACTGAAGACTTTAAGTCAGAAGCACCTGCCTTTATCAAAGGTAGTGTGGCAAGCTTGGTTTCAGTGATTACTTTCCTCAGACCAAGATTAAATGCTGTTTCTAGAACAGAATCACACCTTTAGAACCAGACAGACCTCAGAAGCCATCAAGACAAACTTCATTATTTGACAAAGGAAAAAACAAACAAACAAACTACTTGAGGTATAGAGAAGTTAAGTGAAATGCTCAGGGTCCCTCTGGTAGCAAGTGTCAATGACAATATTGGAATTCAAGTCTTCTGACTCAAAGGTCAGTATTTTTTGCCTTCTCTAAACATTTTATCAGGTGGTTGAGGTAGGATTGAGAATTAAGGGAATTCTCCCTATTAAATCTAAGAAATGGTTGCATGGGAGAAAATTTAAGTGTCAGGAAATGTTTCCCAGGGATCTGTTACTTTCCTTTTCTTTGAATTGTGCTTTTATTCTATGAAATAGTATTACTATATTTAGAGCCACTACTTTTAAAAGTTCAATTTAGTCTCATTTGCCAAGGAGAGTAGTGATGGCCATTCTTGGGAGGACTTGAAATCAGCTTATTTGAACTACATATTCTTGGATCATTATTCAGTCTGGAAACCTTCAAACTGAGAGGTATGAGAACAGATGGGATCTTTTCCAGTCACCCATCTAAATATGCAAATCACCAGTGCAGCTACATTCTGTCTGGTGCCTACCCCATTGTTATTATTCAGTAATTATTAAGTAAGCTATCAGTGCCCTGAATGAATTTGACTTACTTTTTTGAAAATGGAGGATATTGTAAGTAGGTTATTTCTTAGAGCAAGTCCAAGGAAACTAAGTCTGTACTTTCGGGAAACCAGATACAATTTCATTTCATGCAGTAAGAATTCAGTTTTCTATAATAAAGAGGTCATGGATTTTGTATCTGTGTCTGAGATAGAAAAAATGAATTTGCATCAAAATACATGAGTCACCAGAAAGATAATGTGACCTCAACTTTTCTTTACACAAAGAGAAAATTCTGCTCTTTGTGAGATTTGATTGAGTCTTTGTAACCCTAATTCTGGTTTAAGCTAATTTTAATACTTAAAAAAGGAAAAGTTTGAAGTGAAATTATATGGCATGGTGTAGAACTGGCTAACTTCTTTGTTAAAGGGCTCCAAGCTCAGATCTTAAAATAGTTCCTGTGCCACCTGAAGATGTTTATTTCAACTTTTAGCCCCACTTTCATGCATGAATGAATGGATGGATAACACCTTTAAAATACAAAGAACTCTTTAAATTTCATATACTCTGAGAGATATTTCTCTCTTCCAAGAAACACTATTCCTGGAGGTGGAGCCAAGATGGTGCATAGAAGCAGCAAGGCTCTGCAGCTCCTACACAACCACCCTAAAAACCCATAAAATATGACCCCAGACAAAGTCTAGGACTCTCAGACTCACAAAAATACAGAAAACACATATCTTGCTGAAGGCAGCTCAGCAGCAGGGGCTCATTGCGGCGGGCCGGGAGCAGAGCCCAGCCCAGCCTGAAGCCAAGACCACAGCAAGGCCCAGGGTCGTGGGAAGGAGCCGAGCTGAGCCAAGCCGAGCCACTCTGCAGTCAGTCTATAGGATAGAAGATCTACAGCCTCCAGCACCTCCACATCTACCAAGGCATGAAAAACAGGGACTGGAATGGGACAGCTCGGCAGGAAGGGCTCATCCAGCAGGCCTGCAGGCCCAGACCAAAGACCAGCCCAGCCCCAAACCACAGCCATGGCCAGGCCAGGCCCCAGAGCATCCAGGAGGAGCTGAGCCTCCCAAGCCACAGCTTGCGTCTACTTCAGAGAAGATCTAAAGCACCTGAGGGAATCTTCACATCCAGAAAACCAGGATTAGAGATGGTCAGTGAAAGTGAAAGTGAAACTTTGAAACAATTTGGGGAAGGAAAAGCAGTTTGGCCAATCTGCTCCCAGGGCAAGGAAGCAGTGGGGGAAGGGAACTGCGGAAACCAGCGGCTGCCCCCACTGGGCTGCTT
This sequence comes from Pseudocheirus occidentalis, assembly GCA_028646575.1. NCBI lineage: Eukaryota > Metazoa > Chordata > Mammalia > Diprotodontia > Pseudocheiridae > Pseudocheirus > Pseudocheirus occidentalis. The sequence continues at coordinate 161,829,457 of CM053596.1, forward strand.
CAGAGCCCCTGGCCTGTGGACTCTGCAGGGGGGCTGAATCAATTGATCAGGGCCAAGTGCTCTTGCGTTGAGCAGCCTGGATCCAGATTGTGGTCTTGGGTGGTGGTCCTGGGGTGCGCTTTCAGCACGCCAAAGCTGGGGGGGGACTGCAACACCCCCTAATAG
>CM053596.1:161830121-161851477 GCA_028646575.1 Pseudocheirus occidentalis
TATATATATTTTATGCAAACAGATGTGTACAACCAAGTCCCCATTAGTATGAATAATAAATCCTCTAAAGTAGTCTAATTATTAGAATTTGCAGTATGTATTTTCGTTGGGATATAATTACTATATTTTACATTTCTAACTTTGAAATAGTGAAAATTTAAATATACATATCAAATTCATAGGAATTCATTATTAATACTAATTAGACCCTAGTTATATTCATATGGCATTAAACCTCAGCCTCAGGTAGAGTATAATAAAGGAAAAATCATTCAAAAGAATGATAGATTCATGACAGTTGAATTGATTAAATGCCAGGTCAGTTTCTTTAGTGAAATTTTGGAGGGCCCTGATTTCAGGAATTGTTAAAGTTGGTTTGAACAACTAATTGAAATGATTGATTAGATCAATAATTATTTAAATGTTTAGGATTTTCATCTCCATTTAAGAGTTAAAATAAAGACATGTATTTCCCTTCATCTCAGATTTCAGTGACTACCTATCCATTCCATGTTCATAGCTTTGCATACATTCTCCATGTCAGGTACAAGTTTAACCTTAGATGCAAAATAGACCTATTAATAAATCAGAACACATCTTGGCTTAACAGTCACAGCCTAATTTATAGCCTACATGGGTTGGATTTTTTTTGCCATTTTACAAAGCATTGTAATCCTTCCATGGTTTCAAATGTGGCTTTGAGAAAAAGGGCCTTTGCTTTCTTCCATCTGCTTGATTCTGAAATTCCCTGGCCATACACAGGCAAAAAGAAAATTGATGCCCCCAAACATGAGATTGCACAAATGACCAGATTTCCTGATCTTTCCCAAGATATAGACCACCTACTTTAGGTTCTATTTATTCATCCAACTTGGCATATTATTTGTTCACCTAATGGAATGGAGGTAGGTGAATCACAAGTGTTCTCACTGTAAAATTATCCCCTAGAAGACAAATGGAGTACAGTGCTCAGTTTCAGAACATTTCCACACTATTATTGCCTTTAAAAATATATTTGAACTCATTTTTGATGTATATTTTTGGCCACCATTATTTTGCACATTTTAGGTTTTTCCAAGCTGTATCAACATGCCAGGCAAAGAATCACTTTGCCATATTTGATGTTTCTTAATAAAACAAGACCTATGGGCTGAAAGCATGGCCTCTGGAATGGCATTGGTAACAAATTGCACTGTGATAAGATTGTTTTGTGCAGAGCTAGGCTGAATGTATATTGCCATATGACTTCTGTTCTCATTGAAAACATGCATCAGTGCCATCAAGAGCCTGCTGTTACATGATATGAATCTATGCTCACTGGACAAAACTGTGAAATTGGAAGTAATAGCGCTTAGAGAAAATTATGGGTGCTTTTCATACCCTTTTCCCCACTCTTCTATCCACACCCCTCCACCCACAACACACACACATATACAGGTGCATGAAATGTATATCTAATAAATCACCTTTTGCATGGATCTTTAATATACTTATTTGTGTTCAGAAGTAGCAGAATTTTCTAGATTTTGTGGGAATGATAGAATTTTTACAAGATCCAAAGATCTAATGACAAAGACATTAATTATCTCTAAAACTGTCCTTTTTGATCACTACCTTATTTTTATAAACCTCCTTAGAAAGATTTATTATCACACTGGCCAGCAACAGGAACTTTCAAAGATCACCTCTTAAGCCATGGAAGGGTTGCTATCTGTCTGTGGAAGGAGTGTATTTTTTAATCACATTTTTATTTCTGCAGGTAAATCCAACATATGGATTCAAAGTGATTTTGCATTAGATTAATTACTTTATTACCTTTGACACTGGCATTTTAATAAGCATGAAAGTCTGCAGGAACCCACTGCATAACAAGCTTGGACAAATGTCAGTTGGGTGCACGAAGAACCTAGTTTTCTATACTGCTTTTGGCACCAACATATACCCTTTTACTATTCTTTTGGCTTAAAGTCCTTTAGAGAACAGACAGATCTGGCAGAAGGTAACCAATAAGGTAGGGATGTTTAGTGCAGCACATGACAGGGGTGGGGGTTGGGGGGGATTTAACGTCAAATTTCTTTTAAAATAGGAACTCGAGCCCAATTCTCTGTCTCTCTCTGTCTCTCTCTGTCTCTCTCTGTCTTTCTGTCTCTCTGTCTCTCTGTCTCTCTGTCTCTCTCTCTCTCTCTCTCTCTGTACTTGTATGATGATTTTGAGGCATTGAGCCTTCCTAGGAAATTATCTAGCATCAAAGAAACATATCAGACTACCATCTGCCTTCAGCTGTGGCAAAGGATCCACCTTGTAAGCATTATTAATTTTCAAAGTACAGGATCATTTTCTAATGCATTTGGAGAGAAGGCGTTGGATCTTAGCAGATTTAGGTTTTTTCAAAGATCCCATTTAGTCAAAGTATCTGGCCCAATGTGTTGTTTTGTTTCTAAGTAAGAAGTACCCTCAGCTAGGGTGGCCCATCTATAAGAATTCATTTATAGGAGTATAAGAGGTAACTTTTCCCAAATGTTGATTGACTGATTAGCTTAAACTGGAATCAGATTCCAGACCTTTGGGAGCTATGTAGTATTTCTGGCTGTGATTAAGATATCAAGTTAAATATATTCTGATTTTTCAAGAACAGAGAACTGGAGCTAGAAAGGATAATAGTTGCTTACCATATCATATCCAAACTTCTAGAAAAAGCTATTCACTTGTCTCCTATTTCTTATCTTCTACTCACTTCTCAATCACTACCTTCAGTCCCACCATTCAGTAGAAATGACTCTCCTGGTCATTAATGATTTCTTAATTGTTAAAGTCAATATCTTTTTTTAGTCCTCCTTCCTCTTAATCCCTCTGTAGCATTTCACACTAGTTGAGTTACACCAATTTATAGAAATTCTCTTCTCCCTGGATTTTCATGTGACTCCTCATCATATTTCTTTTCCTACTCATCATACAAATCATTTTCATTTCTTTTGCTGTTTCTCTATCTCTGGTTCAACCCCTTATGAAGCTATACCCCAAGGCTCTGTCCTGGACTCTTTTCTTCTTTTCATACTACTTTTTTTGTGTGTGTGTATCTCATCAGTTTCTGTGGATTTAATTATCATTACACAGATGATTCCAAAATCTGTATCTCCAGTGCACATCTCTCTACTTATCTCCAATTCCACATTACCAACTGCCTGAATGGCATTTTAATCTGGGTGTCCCACAGACATCTCAAATTCATAATTCTATGTCCAAAGCACAATACATTTTCTTCCTCCCTAAATGGGCCTCTCCTTCTAACTTCCCATTGTCTGTTAATGGCATCACCATTCTTCTAATCACCTAAATTTAGAACCCAGAAATCACCCTCCCCTCTTGAATCACCCACCTCCCATTTCCATTAAGTAGTCAAGTCTTCCCAATTCCACTTCTGCAACACCTCACTCTTTTGTCCCTTTCTCAGTACTTTGTCCTAGTCTAGACCCTCATCATATCTAGTCAGGATTATTTTTTTTAGCCTTCTCATTGACCTCTCTACATCTGGTCTCTCCCTTCTCCAATCCCTTCTCTACTCAGCTAATGGATATTCCTAAAGTGCACATCTGATCATATCACTCTTTTGTTACAGAAGCTTCATTATTGCTCCATATTGCCTTTAGGTTAAAATATAAATCCCCCCTTTTAGCACTTTAATTCCTTTAAAATCATTTTAGCCTGTCTTTCAAAACTTTATACATATTATTCTCATTTACACACTTTATTCCTTATATGTGTTTATACAAAATATTCTACTTCCAACTCTGCCCCTGCCAATTCTTAGAACAGGGGTGGAGAACCTGCATAGCCTCAAGGCCACATGTGACTCTCTAGTTCCTCAAGTGAGACCCTTTGATGGAATCTTCACAAAGTTTGGGTTCAGCCAAAGAGCCACACTTGAAAACCTAGAGGACCACATGTGTCTTCAAGGCTGCAGGTTCCCCACCCCTGACCTAGCATATTCTCCCTCCTATACTCCACCTTTTAGAGGCCATAGCTTCCTTCAAGTCTTGTACTAAAATGAGAGACATAATATAAATAATGTTACTAGTTAGCATTCAGACAATGGCAAAAATGTATGGAGTGAAGGATGGGTCTAGAATTGAGGACTAGTGATAAAGTTCCGTACCTTACCCATATGGAAATTAGTTAAAACCATTTAAATGACAACGTTATTATTTCCAGACTTCTGAGTGTTGGAACAGTTCACAGAGCCGTTGGTATTATATTCCCCCAAATCCAATTTCCCAAACCATCTTTTCCTTCTGTTGTCCAGGACCTCTCAGTAGACAATGCTTATTGTGTTGCTGTGTAAAAAATGCCATATTGTATATTCTGGGAAAATACAAAAGAAATAGCATTTGTATCCAGGCCCTTCTGGAGCATTATAATCTAACAGGGAAGAAGGGCATCTAGTTTGGGTATCTAACTTACTAGATCTAGTTTTGGTATCAAACTCACTAGACACTGTGAGTGCTTGAAAAGAAATAGAGAAGGAGCTGAAAATAAACACATTAGCCTTAGGAATATGTTTTCTTCCTTCAGCCTTGTTATGACCTGAAGGCAAAAGAATCACTCTTGCATTTTTCTTGGGACTGCAACTTAAAGTCTAGCTCAACTTGTCAGGAGGAAATATCAATCCATGAGGTAGCACAGAGACAATACATTGAGTCTGGTAGATTTTTGCTATAACATTTCAAAGGCAGCATATTAAATGTAATTACAGCAGAGCACAAGAAGTAGCTATTTCCAAGGTATAATCTAAGACGCTGCTTGTGGTTCTGTCAGGTTTCATATTTTTAAATGACATAGTTTCTTTAATATGCTGAAGTAGACAGAACAAAAAAACTGAACTTTCAACTGAGTTGTCCTTCAGCTCAGTAGCAATCTATTATCCCAGCTCTTATCCAGCTCCATCAAAATTCCAACCCAGCCTACTTTTATTTATTTATCTTTTTTGGCCTTGTACCATGCTAAATTGACACCAATCCTTTGCCACCTAATGTCTCAGATCTGTAAATTTTATTGTACATTATTCTTTGCACTCTTAGACCTAGCATCATATAGACTTTGGTGGTCCATACCTGACCATTCTCATAGCTGACAGTAAAGTCCTGCAAGAATATGATAACTCTTGTGAGTCAGGCCAGTCTGGTTCTTTGGGTTTGTGATTACAATAAAATGAGGTACTTGTAGAACACCTAACTACCAACAAAAGAAGATTTACTCATTCATAACGTGGAAGGGACACACAGCAAGAATACAGAATTGATTCATTGGAGTACAACTTTTCTGCCTTTGACACAGTCACACTGGTATGCTGGACAACAGCTTTTGGCCACCCCCAAGCTTTATCAGTGACATAAGCCTAAATCCCCTGAGCTGTTTAAGTCTTGAAAGGGGTTTATATACCTTAAAAACCCCAACATACAAACAAACAAAACCTAGCTTAGCCTATATAGCAGACACTATTCTTACCATGGTAGCCCTCTGCTAATTTTTGCAGGGATTACAGGCTAAGTTAAATATTTCCTTCAGTTCTTTCTTTGATATTTCCTTCAACATTACCAAATGAGTCTCCTTTGATTTTTTTTTAAAAAGGTCTTACTGATGTCTTCTTTTTGCATAACTATAATTCCCCTAAATTTTCCTCCCTCCCCTTTACAAAGAACTATATCATGTAACAAATAATATTGTAGAAAGACAAAAACAAAGAAAAAAAGGAGGAAAATTCATGATAATTGATCAATTACATCAACAAAGTCTGAAAATGTGGGCAATATACCACACTCGTGGACTTCCCATTTCTGCTAAGGGGGTAGAATGGATGAGATTTTCACATAGCTCTTCTTTAGAGTGATGCTTGTTCTTTGTATTTTGCACATTCACTTTTTTCAGTGGTTGTTCTTTCCATTTATATTGTGGTAAACATGTGTATTGTTTTCTTGCATCTAGTCACTTCATTCTGCTCCAGTTCATTTAGATCTTTCCTTGCTTCTCTGAAGTCATCGCATTTGTCACCTCTTCCACAATTTGCCATTCTCCAGTCAGTGAGCATCTACTTTGCTTTTGATCTTTCCTGTCACAAAAAAAGATTTTGCTACAAATATTTTGGTACAGATGTAGACTTTTTTCCCACCTTATCAATGGTCTCCTTGGGCATAAGTTTACTAATAGAAATAGAAGCATTGGTGAAAGGGCTTATTAGTTTTAGTCACATTATTTGCATAATTCTAAATTGCTTTCCAGAACGATTGCACTGATTCACAGCTCTACTCACAGTGTACCCCTGGACCTATCTTTCCACAACCTCTTTTATATTGACTATCATCTTTGCCAATTTGTATTGTATGAGGTTTTTGTTTTGACTGCCATTTCTAATTGTTATTGACTTGAAACCTACTTTCATAAGACTAACAATAGTTTGCAATTATTTTAAGAGGTGTATGATCATACATTTTGACCACTTCTCTATAGAGGAATAGCTTTTGGTCATACATAAATATCTATTAATTGTTTGGATGCCCAAACTTTACCAGAGAATACAAGGATTTTTTTTCCTCTCATTTGACTGTTTCCTCTTTTATCCAAGGTACATTTATTTTGTTTGTGCAGAAGCTTCTTTGTTTCCTATAATAAAAGTTATTTTAATAGCTATAATTATATTTCTTGTTTGATTAAGCTTACTTTCCTCCTCAAAGCTATGAAAATTGTATATAATGGGGGTGGAGCCAAGATGTTAGAGTAAAAGTAAAATTATATATAAGATTCTCTTCAATTTTTTAATAGTACGTTTTTTTAGTTTTATTGAGGTTCTGTATATATTTAGAATGTATCATATAGCAAACATTGTTAGTCTAAGCCTAATTTCTTCCGGATTACTTTCCTAATTTCCTAGCAGTTTTTATCAAATGAGTTCTTTTTAAAGTAATTTATGCTTTCCATTTTATCTTATGTTGGATTACTAAGTTCAGTTGTTTCTGATTTTCTCTTGCTTAGACTGTTCCCTTCATCAGACTATTTTTAAACCAATACTAGATAGTTCTCATGACTGCCACTTTATAATATAGTTTGAGGTCAGAAAGTGCTATTATCCCTTTAACCTTACTTGTTTTCAAATTTTATCTTGCTATTCTAGCTCTTTTATTTTTCTATATGAATTTTATTAAGTTCGATAAAGTTTTGACAGTTTGGTATAAGTTAAAAATTTTAAATTAACTTTGGTTATTTGACTTATTGTCATTCTCTTTATATTGGTATGGTCCAGGCATGAACACTAACTATTCCTCTAGCTATTTAAATTGTTCTTTATTTTTTTAAGAATATTGTGTAATTAAATGTGGTCAAGAATTTTGCTTACTGTTGCAGACTGATCCCCATATATTTTCTATATTTTGAAGAATTTTACAGGGAAAATCAGATGCAACTGATTTTCCTTTTATTGTTCAAAACACTTATTTTTTCATTCTTTTAAAAAAATTTCCATTCCAAATTCTTTCCCTCTCTCTCGTTCCTCCTCCATTCATTGAGAAAGCAAGCAATGTGATATCAATAAGATATGTAAAATCATGCAAAACGTATTTCCATATTAGTCATGTTGCAAAAAAAGCAAGGAAAATAAAGTAAGTGAAAAATTATGCTTCAATCTGCACTTGGAATTAATCAATTGTCTCTATCTGGATACTATTTTTTATTGAGAGTCCTTTGGAATTATGTTGGATCATTATATTGATTAAAGTAGCTAAGTCTTTCATAATTGATCATCATTACAATAATACTGTTACTTTACAATGTTCAAGTTTTGCTCCCTTCACTTTGCATCAGTTTATGTATCTTCCCAGGTTTTTCTGAAACCATCCCATTCATAATTTCTTATACTACAATAGTGTTCCCTCACAGTCACATACTAAAGCTTTTTACAGCCATTCCTCAATTGATAGGCATTCTCTCAATTTCCAATTCTTTATCATCACAAAGGCAGTTGCTATAATTATTTTTGTACATATGTGTCCTTTTTCTTCTTCTTTGATCTCTTTAGGATTCAGACCCAGTAGTGGTATTGAGGAGTCAAAGGATATGAACAGTTTTATTAAACATAATCCCAAAGCATTATCCAGAATGGTTGGATGAATTCCCAACTCCACCCATAGTGCCTTAGTGTCCCAGTTTTTCAATATCTCCTTTAGCATTTGTCACTTTCCTTTTCTATCATGTTAGCCAATCTGATAGGTGTGGGTTGGTATCTCAAAGTTGTTTTAATTTGTACTTCTCTAACGAATATTAGAGAAATGCTATTGATTTTTGAGGGTGAATTTTGTAGCTGACAACACTGTTGAACCTATTAATTGACTTAATTGGTATCTGTTGATTCTCTTCAATAACTTTGTGTTATTAATGTTTACTTTCCTTTATTTTTCAAGGCATTCTTCTGGCCACTTGCATAATTCACAATTTATTGGAATTGTTAAATATAATGCTATGTATCTCAGAATTTGTAATACTGTGTTTTTCTTTTTCTTTTTTCTTTTCTGAAGGCAATCTGTGGATTCTTTAATTTGGTACTTTGTTTTCTGTGTACAGAAATTCTGGACGATTTTCTTATAGTGTTTCTTGCATTATGGTGTTCAGATTATTTAACTTTCACAGGCTTTTGTAAAACCTATAATTCCTAAATGTAACATAATACAATATATATATATTTATTAAGAGCTTATTAAATGGTAAGTACTGTTCCAAGTACCAGGGAAGCAAGGAAAAAAAGAAGTTTTTGTCCTCAAGGTGATTACTGTCTAATAGGGGAAGAAAATACACTAAAGAAAGTTGAAATGTGAGGGAAAGAGACAAAGAAGGTTTTTGGTGCAGGCATGGGGATAGTATAGTTAGACTCAAGGAGTGCAGTTGGTAGGCAGTGAAGAGCTGGCTGAGCTTCTGGGATATTTGAAAATAATTTTTGCCCTGCCTTCCCATGCTCCAATCAGAAGGGCAGAGGCAGCTGATGGTACTCATGAGGTAATACTACCAAAACTGATGTAATCTCTGTGATGATGAGATTCCTGATAAGGAGGTGTTTTTTTTTCCAGGGGGTGGGGACAGGAATGATGATAGTAGAGTCAAATCTAAGCACTTGTAGCTAGTGGGAAAGACTGGTTCCTCAAGGAATTTATGTCCTAATCAAAGGAGACAATATATAAAAGGAAGTTGTAAAGCTATGAAGGAAGGGGAATGCAGGGAGAGAGAGAGGAGAAATACCTTCATGGGGGCATGGTGAGAAAGATGGGAAGAGTCAGAAACACAGCAGGGCAGGAAATCAAACATAGCCAACCTTTTCCCTTCTATAAAATGGAGACCCCTGCAAGGAATTCACCAATGGAAGGGTGTGTGTGTGGGGTGTGTGTGTGTGTGTGTGTGTGTGTGTGTGTTGTATGTGTGGCATAGTGAGAAGGTAAGGCTCCAGGTTCTAAGGGAAGGTCCAGGGTGACAAAGAAAATGAATCATGGTGGCAAAATCCAAGAGAATCAGAAGCCAAGGAGGGTGTAGAATGAAATATGACTGCCCTGGGCTCATCCTCAAAATGGAGGCCCTTGGAATGAACTCACCAATGGGAGAACAAGAGTGGCATGGTGGAAAGATACTCCAGAGAGAGTAAGTGGGTATTATGATAGTGTAAGAAGGAGAATAATTAGTAATGAGATTCTAAAAAATAGATTCCTGGGCTCAAGTTGTTGAGTATCTTAAAAGTAAAGAGAAGTGTTTATATTTTTATACTGTATGTTATGGAACTATTAGTGTCTATTGAATACAGAAATGACTTGCTCTCTTCAAGAAAATATCTCTTTGGCAACTGTGATAAATTAGAAGAGAAAGATTTGAATCAAGGGGACCACTTAGGGGTTATTTCTATATTTCAGGTGATAAATGATAAGAAAATTAACTGGGGATGGTGGCTATGTGGCCAAAGAAAATGATATGAATGTGGGAATTATTGTGGAGGTAGAAGCAATAATATTTATCAGTAATTATCTGCTGCAAAAAGGAACAAGAACAAAATATATAACTTAGGTATCTGGGTGTATACAACCTTGCCACTTGGGTACATTACTAATTTACGTTATTTGAAGTAAACTAGGTCCTTATTCAGCAAGACAATTCTTTTACTTCATATTAATTGAATCTCTATACCATTCTTCACAAAGTCTCTTTCTTCCAGCCTCCAACACCATTTCCCCACAACTTCTCTCAGTTAAAGACCTTTCCTCATACTTTACTGAGAAAATAGGGAGCATTCAGAGTGAAGCATTGTTCTTTCAAGTGTTGCCTTGCACTAAAGAGTTTCAAAAAAGTCCACATAGAACAGTTCTTAATGTCTTAAATGTTGTGTAAAGATTCCCAAATAGCTCATTAGCACAGTTCTTACACAATATTTTCCCCATTTTCTATGTCCCCAAACCCACTGATATCACCACCTATGCTCTTCTCCTTTACTTCAGGCTCTGATGAATGCAAGGAAAATACCTTTGCCTTACAATTGAATTTGCCTTCTCCAGCAGAGGACCTCCACCATCCTCTGCTTTTCCTAATCTTTAGTCTCTCCTTACATCTCTCTAGATATCTCTCCCCCATGTTACCATGTACAAACACAGCACAGATGTTCTCTTCGTCTTCCTCCTCCCCTTCCCAAAGAAAACTCCTAAGGGGCTTCACCATCCCCTCAAGATATCATCTTTATCTCTCCTCCCCTTCACAGTCAAGATCCTAGGACAGAGCTGGTCACACTCATTGACTCCACTTCATCTCCTCTCATTTACTTTGCAACTATTTGTATTCTGGCTTCCTAAATCATCACTCAACTAAAATTACTCTGGAAGTTATCAGTGATGCTTTAATTACCACATTTGATCAAATAAACAAGCATTCATTAAGTACTTACTATGGATTAGGCATGTGCTAAGCACTGGAAATAAAAATAGAAGCAAACATAAAGACAGTCCCTACTCTCAAGGAGTGTACATTTTAATGGAAGAAAGTAAGAGGAAGAAAAATGAAAAACACTTTGGGAGGAGGCCCTCAAGGGAGCATGATAGAGAAAGAAGTCAGAAGCCAGAAGCAGTACTGAGGAATGAAGGGACTGAATATGGATTGCCTAGGCCCTTCCCTGAGGCTGGTTCAGTGCATAGATCTCTGGACCTGGAGTCAGGAAGACCTGAGCTCAAAAGTGACTTCAGACACTTACTAGCTGTGTGATCTTGGTCAAGTCACTTAATCTCGTTTTGACTTAATCAACTAGAAAAGTAAATGGCAAACCGCTATGGTATCTTTGCTAAGAAACACCTGTGGACCACAGATACAAATGAACAACAACACGGACCTTTCTTAAAATGACCTTTTCTTTTTCTCATATCCTTTTCTCAGTCTAATGCTACTCAGTTGACACTATTGACTGCCTTCTCATTTGGATTTGATCTCCTCTCTGAGTTTTCATGACACTGTTCTCTCTTTACTTTTCTTCTACTTGAATGATCATTCTTCGGTCTCTTTCATTGGTTTATCTTCTATATCAGGCCCTGTAACTCAGTCCTTGGATTTCCTCTATTGTTTCTCTGCAATCTCTCACTTTGTGATTTCATCTGCTCCTATAGATTTAATTATCTTCTTTCTAAAGATAACTTCTAAATCTGTATATCCAGCTTTAATCTTTCTTTTGAGCTCTAGCCACACATCCTCATTGACTTATTGGGTATTTCAAACTAGATGTCTTATAGGCATTTCAAATTCAATATGCCCCAAACTGAACTGGTCTTTTTTCTAAAACTCACCTCTTTTCTAAACTTCCTATTTCTGCCATGGCAAAAATCATCCTTCCAGTCATTCAGATATTAAATCTTGGAATTAGCCTTTACTGTTTACTCTTTTTCCACATGTCCAATCAGTTGCCAAAGCTTGCCGTTATTTTGCTGAAAATTATAATTCTCAATATTTGTACTATAATGATTACCAGCAATCTGCTACAGATTGTTAACTTGACAATTAAACTAAAGTTTTTTTTTACTATCTTAGTTGAAAAAGGATTGAAAAATAATGAGATTTTAATTTAACCCTCATTGTCACTGTCAATTTTCAGGCTGCATTGTTTCAATATGCCAGAAATTGTTTCATTAGGCAATTGTTTGTGAAATCTCATTCTCAGAGGGTCTAATTTGGAAAAAATTGGAAAGTAATTATATAATTTCAAGCATCATCATCATCTAAAAAAAGTGAATAAGGAATAAAAGGTAATAGGAAGGAATAGAAACTCTTGTGCACAACTCTTCTTCCTTTCCAGTGTTAAGGTACAGAGGAGTAAAAGAATAATCACATCAACTTTGTACAGGTCTCTTAACCCCTAAACCGAAAAAAAATTGTACTGGTCTTTTTTTTTTTTAACTTCAGAGCAATCGCATTCTCTTCAGCCGTAAGCAATGGTGTTAGGCCTTGTTTAAAGTAACAGTCTTTTATAACAGGGAGAACTTTACCTTGTTTTTGTGTCTGTTGAATATCTCATGTGTCTGGGAAATGGTGCATAGAGGGGATTAGACAGACCAGATTCTGATATTCTCAACCGGAAAAGCAGCTGCCAAATAGTCACACTAATATTTCTGCACCACAAAGGACAGGGCATAAAGGAAACTAACTGGGCTTTGTGGCCTCATCCTCTTATTTGAACTTCTGGGGCTAAAAAAGAGCAGTAGTTGGGAGTTGAAAGGCATAGATCAGCAACCCTAACAGCAGGTCCTAGCTGGTGACTGTGACAGGTACAGAAATCCTGGAGCAACTGGGGATGATCCAGTCTTTTTGAAAGGTTATCTCCATACAGGGTCTGCTTAGGGCTTTGAACTACTTTGAAATGTTTGTCTCCACCAATGGTAGGAAGGGAGAGCTCCCTTGACATCCCTTTATCTTAGAGATGGGAGCAAAAACCCCACCCTCCTCCATATTTTCTTCGGAATGTTGGCACTGTGGGTTTAGAGAATCATCTTGTCTTCAGAAAAGATCTGGGAAGACATGAAAGAAGATATATCAAATGACAGCTCTATCTGTGCAAGTGGAGGAGACTGTTTAGTTTCCTTTATATTTTTTTATATCGTTGCAGCTACAGAAAATTTCTATCCTGTTTATCTGAATCAATGCAGGTACGAAGGGAAGAGAAGTGAGAAAGAAACTATTCTGGGTAAGGGAAAGCCAAATATAAATAAGTTAATTGCTATAGTGCTGTATTTAATTTCATTTATTAAGTTAGTACTCACAAAGCAAAGTATAAAACTTCACTTTGCCAATGCAAAAATGAAGTTACCACTTTAGGTGAAAAACAATTCTGGTCAGCTCAGGCTGTGAGGTTGGCTCAAATTTAAATGTCCCCAAGTGACCTGATGAATTATTGTATCCTGCTTAAAAAACAGCTGGCCCTGAGGGCATATAGAGGACAGTGGGAAAAAAATGCTATTAGAATTGTCATTGTCTGTTGCAGTCTCTTCATGTCCCATTTTGGGGTTCTCTTGGCAGAGTACTGGAGTCATTTGCCATTTCCTTCTCCAGTTCATTTTCCAGATGAAGAACTGAGCCAAACAGGGTTAAGGGATTTGCCCAGGGTCACACATATAGTAAGAGTCTGAGACTGGAATAGAGCTCAGGTCTTCTTGACTCTAGGCCTGGCACTTTATTTACTGTGCCAGCTAGGTGTCCTGCTGCTACAATTCCTGGTGTCTAACTCAAATACTAACTCTGTTAACTCAGCCTCCTTAACTGGATTTTTATCTATGGGTCAGTAAATTTGAGCCCAAATCTTTAGCGATCAATGCCACATGTCTTTGTGTTACCTGTGGGAATTTGATCTTGGCTTTTTTTTGTCCTGAGATATGAGTGGAAGGATATTTCTTTCTTAGGCGAACATTTTTTATTCCACTGAAGCAGTGGAAAGAACTCTTGATCTAGAGGCAGAGGACATGAGATCAAGTCTCATCTCTCTCATTTTGACTCTCTGTGTGTCAGTCTCCTCATCCGTGGAATGAGGTGGGGAGTTTGAACCCAGTAGCCTCCAAGATCTCTTCCAACTCTAAACCAATGATATAATAATTCTGCTACAAGTGGTTTTCCTTCTAGTTTTTGTTTTGAATTTCCCTTCAGATTTTCATTTTGAAACATAAGACTAATTGTAATCTTGTGAACACTTTATTTTTTGATGCTGCAGTTGTGGACCTATATGTCTGAAGAAAGATCAAGGTTTTCTTAAGAGTATTCATTTTTAAATATAAGTGTAACTTTTGTATTAATTCAACTAGATGTGTCAACAATGCAGTATTCACAATGCCTACAGTAACTATAAATATGCTGATGTGGTTATTAATCACAAAATATAACAGGCTCTCTACATTATGGACAAAGCTAGAATATTTATTCAAATACCAGAAAACTGAGTCCCCAAACCAGAAAGTCAAAGCCATCACAATAGCTATGGAGTTGACACACATAGTTAATTCAGTAAACACCCACATTCTCAAGCCTCAGGCTACCTCAGGGAAAGATCCTCCTCTCCTTACTCGACAACTGCTCAGCATCCATGCAGCTTGCTCCTAGCAGCTTTGGCCCCCCCGCAGTTCCTGTCCCTGGCAGTCATCAGCAGGAGACCTCAGAAGAAATTTTGGCTGGCTCAAAAAAGAAAGGAGTTCTCACCACAGCTGCTGCTTCCAGTCACCACGCTGACTCCAGCTTGGATCTGGCTTCCTCCTGCCCCATCTCTTCCTGCTACATCAGCAAGTTCAAGGGTCATGGAAGATCTTCAAATCCCATAACCATTATACTAGACTATTGGCTGAATTCAGAATATCCCTGAAACTAAAGATAAATATATAGACTATAGTATCTCTCTTAAAAATGTATATCATATCAGGTGATTTTCAAAAGTGTTAAAATATCTTTTGCTCCTATAGCATTCACAGTTTTATGATATTTGTAAAAGCTCTTTCCTTTGTCAAGAACTGGCCGAATGCTACCTGCTTCACCATCTAGTGTCTTGCTCATGGTACAAGGACCTGGTTTGAACTTTAGGTTAATTTTATTTTAGCTGGCATATTCTCTGAGGACTGTATCAGAAAAATGCCGAGCTAAGTAAGCATAGCCCTGTACTGCAGCAGTAACTCTAATTACTTCCGTCAGATTTGGCTTTCCTTGTAAGATAAGACTATACAGCCTTTTTCAGAGCTATTTGAGAAGCTGTGCTTAGTCTTGCCTTGGAAAGAGCCATAGTACTAAAAGTGGTAACTTTAAAGTTTATTCTATGACCTGATGGTAGATAGTTAATCTATAGCTACATCCCAGGATCACATTTAGATTCCTATAGGAACTGAAGATAAAGAATGATGTTAAATTAATTAAAGGCAATTGTACCTAGCATTTGATCACTTATGTCTTTCTCTGACAGTCTACAAACAATAAATAATCAAAAAATGTTGTTGCAGGGTGCTACTGAGGCACATACTACTATATTTCCAGATTGACATTAAATAGGGATAGGAAAATGCTGTACCCAAGAACAGCAGCAGGAGAAATAAATAAAAATAAGCAACAATCTAAATGTTTAGGAGATGACTTTAAGTTGGAAAAGGATACTTTTCCTATCTTGTTTGTATCTTATAGGATTTGGTACCATCTTTGTGTAGAGATGTAGACATAGAGTTGTAGATCAAAGCAAACAATCAGGCTTCTCTTATGTATCCACTAATTCCATTGTTTTGGATGCTTCTCAAGGACTGTATTTTTTAAATTAATAAATGCTTGACCTCTAATATACTAGAATGATTCCCAATAGTTGGCCCAATTAAGTATCTAGATTAGTTTATTCCTTATTGATCTCATCTAAAGGATATGAATGGCAGGTCTTTTCTGACTAAAATGCCACTTAGATGGTGGTACTACACAATGCTGAATACGTGGGTGAAAAGTGATTCATTCAGTTGGTTCTCTAGAATTTTTTTATGCAGATGTTTACTATATTTTAGAGGAACATTTTCAAAGTATCATAGAGCTTGTGTAGGAATAGCATAGAAATATAAAGAGACTAAGGTCAAAGTCAACCACTTCCTCATAAAAAAAGGAAACAAAGAATCAAAGAGGTTAACTAACTTGTTTGGGTGCAAAAAATTAGTTAATGGAAGAGTTATGAATAGGACTCAGATTTTCTGACTCCAGTGTTTTTTTTTTCCCTTTCTATTATACCATTGACTGTCTCCTTGTTTATCATGTTGGGGGCACTAACTAGTAGTTATCTGAGAATTCTCTAAGCATGTTGAAGACACTATGAGCTTATCTACACTGCCATTATCCTCCCTCCCTCTACATTATAGTTTGTTGGTGCTCTTGCTACTACTATATCAGAGACTTCATTGCAACAGCTATACCTTTATCTTCTTCAAGTAATCTCAGAGCTTTGGGAAAAATGAAAGTAGTGTATTATCTCCCAAAAATATTAAGAATTCCAAATCTACACCAATGGTATTATTTAGCTGAAGAGGAAACTGAGTCCTAGAGAGATGATGATGAGAAAAAAATGAATAGAGTCACATGTGTTCTGGTTCTTTTATCAGTTACAATTACTTTAACAGAAAAGTATGGCAGAAGAGATTAGAAACCAGAATTCAACAATATGTTATTTACAAGAGACACACTTGAAACAGAAAGACACACACAGAATTTCAAATAAAGGGTTGGGGTACTATCTAACATAGTCCAGCTGAAGTTAAAAAGGCAGAGATAGTAATCATTACCTTAGATAAATAAAAAACAAAAATAGACTTAATTTAAAAAGGTAATCAGGGGGCGGCTAGATGGTGCAGTGAGTAGAGCACCGGCCCTGGAGTCAGGAGGACCTGAGTTCCAATCCGGCCTCAGACACTTGACACACTAACTAGCCATGGGACTTTGGGCAAGTCACTTAATCCCAACTGCCCTCCAAAAATAATAATAATAATAATAATAATAATAATAATAATAATAATAATAATAAAAGTAATCAGGGAAACTACATTATTCTAAAAGGTACATTTCTCTAATAAAGGCCTTATTTCACAAATATATACTCACTATAGTGCTTAGTCAAATTTATAAAAATAAGAGCCATTCCCCAATTGATAAATGGTCAAAGGATATAAACAGGCATTTTTCAGAAGAAGAAATCAAAGCTATCTGTAGTCATACTCTAAATCACTATTGATTAGTAAATGAAAATAACTCTGAGTTACTGCCTCACATTTATCAAAAGTGACAATGAATGACTGGTAGAATAGCAAACTTGTCCAGCCAGTTTGAAAAACAATTTGGAACTATGTCCTGTGGGCTGTAAAACTATGTATATCCTTGGATTCAGCAATACCACTACTAGGTCTATGTCCCAAAGAAATCAAAGAGAAAGGAAAAGGACCTATATGTATAAAAATTTTTAATGTAGTTTTTTTTGGTAATGGTTAAGAATTAGAAATTTAGGGGATGTTCATCAGTTGGGGAATGGCTGAACAAGCTGTGGCATATGATTGTGATGGAGTATTATTTTGCTATCAGAAATGATGAGGGGGGTGGTTTCAGAGAAACATGACAAGATCTGTGTGAACAGATGCAGTGAAGTGACAAGAACCAAGAGACCTTGTGCACAGTAAGAGCAATGCTGCAATAATGATCAACTGTGAAAGACTTGGCTACTCTGATCAAGACAATAAAATAATTTCAAAGGACTCATGATGAAAAAATGTTCCAAGAACTTATAAACTCTTAGTACAAACTGGAGTCTAATTTCTCATTTATTTTTCTTACTTTATTTTTTGAAATATGACTGAGATGGAAATGTTTTGCATGATTTCAAATATATTATTGATATCATATTACTTCCCTTCTCAGTGGGTATAGGAGGGGGAGAGAGGAAAATAGATAATTTGGAAGTTAAATGTTTTAAAGAAAAGATTGCTAAAATAAATAAGTCATATTAAATTTATAATTACTCCATTCATCTCTTATAAGTGGTCACATCTTATTCTGAAGCTCTAGGTTCTGCTTTCTGATCAATTTCTATATTAGGCTTCCTTGTTAGGCCTCACTTGTCATCTTTATTTATTGCTACACCAGCAACAAACAGAGATGGCTTTGGATACAAATAACCTCAGATACAGCATTATGAAGTTATTTTAATAAAGTATCTGTTTCCCAGAATATTTTGAGCAAAACACAAAAAATGTGAACTGAGACAGAATTTCTACCTAATCATCTTCAAAACATATTTATGGACTATCTCCCCCTATGATAATTTGCATCAAATTGTTAATGTTCATATCTGGATGTATAATCCTTAGATCAAAGGATGCTTCGTGGTGTTTAGGAACTGGGGAAATTTCTCAGGGGTTTTCCCTCACTTTTTTGACTCAGAGTAATATCCATTTCCCCCTCCACAAAAGAAAGTGTGCATAGAGCCCTTCAGTATACTGGGATTGACAATATTACTGAAGGAACTTTATTCAAAGAAGAAAAATAAAGTTATCCTTGAAAAAACAAATAGCCTTAAAGATGTGTTTAAGTTACTTCCAACAGTTACTCACTTGGGAAGGCCTATGGTAGACAGTTTCCTTTGCTCCAGGTCCTATGGTAACCTTTCCCTACCTTTCAGTATATATGGAGAGAGACAGAGACAGAGACAGAGGCACAGAGAGGGAAGAGAGAGGGAGAGAGGAGAGAGACAGGATAGATAGATACAGAGAGACAGTGAGAGATAGAGTGAAGGAAGGAAGGAGGGGAGAGGAAGATGAGAGGAAGAGAGGAGAGAGAGAGAAAGAGAATGAAAGCAAAGGAATGTTTTATGGCATTTCTCATTCTATAGACCTGCAAGTGGGTCTACCAGCCTCATCTTATTGTGCATCATCCCTATGAAAAATGAGGATATAATCCACCAATATTCTTTTTCCCCCTTTTACTTACATTATCTTGCAGTGTCTTTTCTTCCATGACCCACATTTATCAGACCCATCCACCTTTAATGAATCTCATAAAACTCAATTTATTTTTCTCAGATACTCAAATGGGAGAGAAAGGGGGAAGGAAATAATGTTCTAGCACTCAATACAAAACCATACACATATTCATCTCCATCTCTCTCTGTGTCTCTCTCCACACATGCATATATGAATCTATACCATATATATACATATATGTGCCTATGTATATGTCTTTATATGTACACATACACATACATATGCATACACACACACACACACAAAGATCATATATTAAGCACTTTCCTTGCTCTCAAGAAGCTAATTATTTAAATCTCTGATTTGTGTATTTGTGAAGGTAATGTTGCTGTGGATAGAGTGCTAACCTTGGAGCAAGAAGGACGTGAGTTCAAATTTGACCTCAGATGCTTACTAGCTGTGTGACCCTGGGGAATTCATTTAACTCTGCCCAGTTTCTCATCCATAAAATGCTTCAGAGAAGGAAATGACAAACCACTTTAGTATCTTTGCTAAGAAAATCCTAAATGGGGTTAGAAAGAGTCAAGCATGGCTGAAACAACACAACAGTAAACACAATGTAATATGAGCTGAAGTTTTTGAAAATTATATTTTTGAATTATTAGGTAAATCTAAATGGTCTTTATTCTGATTTCGATCACAATTCTGTAGAAGAAAGTAACATTACCTTTGTAATAATCATCTTTGTTTATTAATAAGGTCGTTAGACATTTTTCATAATAATGGACCTTGAAGTCAAGGGTTCTACATGTATGATGGTGGTGCAGTGAAAAGCCTGAGCTATTGCTGTGGAAATCGGTACACTTTCCATTTATTTTTCAAGAAAGAACAACACTCCAAACTTATTCCAATGATGAAGGCTATCTAAACTTCAAATGTAGCTTACAATGAAATTCATGAACTGTGCTATTAGCACAGGAGACCACTGATACATTGGACTTAAAACGAAGTTAATACTAATCTCAGCACTTTAATAATGTAGGTACCAGTCTAGATTGTTGCATCATCTGATGTCAAACCTCCCTGGGGAAGATACATGAAGAGAAAATGCGGCATGCAAAGAAAAGTGATTGACAAGTGTCCTTGACAAAAATCTGTTGAATTTGGGGTGATGGTGGGGGGGGAAAAAGCTTAACCTTTGGGAAGTGCAAAACTCAATAGCTTTAGATGATTAAAACCTTTACAGAAAAGCAGAGAGAGAATAGCAGATTTTGCAAAAAACAATTGTGATGCAATCTCTATACATGAGAAATGTTTTAGGAAATTGGAGAGGGTAGCATGGAGCCTGAGGGTGTTGATTGACAGTAGTAGGCCTAGTGGCATATGATCTGTCACAGTGATCAGTTGACAATTATACAATTAATCTTCTGGCCAGAAATGATAAGACTGATCAGCTACATAAAACAAATGGAAGTTAGCTCTGGGACTGCTGGAAGTCATCTGTAATTTTCAAAGGAATTATCCAGAGAGAAGGAAAAAAGAAGAAAAAGAAAATGAAGGGGGACAGAAGACACAAAGACAATTTTATAATGGAATTATTGGGAGTTAGACAGTTGGGTATCATCCAAGGAGCACTGGTCCTCTGAGGATATAGCTAATTATGAGCTGGTGTCAATCATTTCCATTAAGTTATGGATTAGCACAGTCATAATCCCTGACCTCAAATTTTCTCAAAGATATGCTATTGTTCCCTAGTAGTTCAGGAATGACCTTTGGTGGAGGAAGGCAACATGATTTTTCTTTTTTTTTTCTTTTCTTTTTTTTCTTTATTAATGTTAACCAATTTAGTGAAAGAGATAATTAGATGTGTGCAACGGGGCTTTCAACATTTACACCTAGTTCAATGCAAACAGAGGCGCTCTGCTTAACAGTCTCAGAGGAACTGTGTTGATTAATGGGACATTTGAGGAACAGAGCCCCAGTCTTGACTATTCACCAGTTGTGATCCAAAGTGTCTTAGTGGCCACTCACACAAGAGCCATTCACTTTCTAAATCAGTGTACTCCTTCTCAATTGACTCAGCATTATGCCTTCTGAGGGTGGTCCTAATTTGGTGAATGGACGGTCACTACAGGTTCCACAGGTGTCTTGCTGACGTCTGGGAATGCCATGGCTGCAGTACAAACATCAGATTGCCTTATTCATTTATTACCCAAGGAGAGACAAAGGCAGTGAGTTCAGAGGATGAGCAGAAGGAACTGTAAGCTTCAGTGATGGGAAATTTCCCATCCTCCACTACCTCATTCTGTGTGGGTGACCTTGGGCAAGTCATTCAACCTTTTGGGGCCTCAGTTT
>CM053596.1:161851977-161870253 GCA_028646575.1 Pseudocheirus occidentalis
TTTTTTATTATTTCTATTTAACAGGAATAATATTTCTCTTTAAAACTGTTTTAAAAAGAGATTATCATTTAAGATTGCAGAGGTTAAAAAAATGGTATCTTTTGTAGTAATATTGCTTTCTCTTTTGAGATCATTAAGTTCCTGGGCTTGCCAGGTCTAGACAAAAGAGTAAAATTTTACAACATCATTGGAGTGATTGGGAAAAAAATAATAGTGTCTTACTCTTCAGTAGCAGCTTTTATTGACAAGTAAGAGTGCTTCTGAAATTAGCAATATTTTCAACAATATATTAACAAATCTGACTAGCTGACTTAGTGCTACTCTAGGACTTTACTAATGAAGGATATACAGTCCAAAAATTTTAGTTTCCTACTCTATGATGACTCCATATTACATTATGCAATTTTTATTTTAGATGCTGCCTTATTAAAACTACTCTGACTTGTGGCCCTACTGAGATATCTGGGAATTTCATGATCCACTAATGTTCATAGCCAAGAATACAATCACCACTTCCTCTTATAAGCACATTGACTTATAAAACTTAAAATATTAAAAAAAGGTTTATTTAGGTTTTAGTATGAGGGCTTACACCAAGAGTGGGGAACCTGTGGCCTGGAGGCCATGTGTGGCTTTTTGAGTCCTCACATGTGGCCTTTTGACTGAATCCAAATTGCAGAGATTTGCTCTGTAAAAGGATTTGCTCTGTAAAACTTGGACTCAGTCAAAAGACTGCCTCCAAGGACCTAGAAGGCCACGTATAACCTTGAGGCCACAGGTTTCCTACTCTTGGGTTAGACCATTGATTAATGGATATAGAGAAATTCTAAATAAAGAAACTCCCTATATAATGCAAGTTTGTAACTTATCATCTTAAGGGGTTGTCAAGAGAAATTGAGAAATAAAATGACTTGCCCAGGGTCACACAATCAGGATTTCTTAGAGATGGATCTTAATCCCACGTCTTCCTGACTTTGAGACCTATGCTATGAGGTCCTGTACTAGGATGTCACTCAAAAACTAAAGTTTTCCACTTAAGACTCTTAGCAAGACCTATAGGTAATTGCAGTAGTAATAAGGGAATAACCTTTTCTCCTCAGAGTCCTAGATAGTATCAGTTTGTACCCGCTATGCCAGTGAAATTGGCAGAGTTCTAGGAAGTTTTCTTCTCTGTGGTTCTCCTCTTTGTGACTGACATCCTCCAACTGCACAGCACTGCTTGTTCTTATAACATCACTATAAAAGAAAGCCAGACGGCATCATGTTTGTGAGGTCTTAGCTTTCCTATCTTTCTATCTGTAGTTTTCTTTAGCTCACAGAAGATGGTACCAAACATTCCCTTTCCCAGGTTTCTTTAAGTCAACCCTTCATGGTCTCCATCTGGGCAGAGTGTTACTAGCTCAATAAACTCCTCCAGATCAGGAGGCCTCCGTTCTCTAGATTTACCTTAAACCAAAGTTCCCCTGGTCTCATATGTAAGAGTTTTCCCTGGAGACTAAAGGAAGAGCCTTTTTTGCACATTACAAGTAGATTTGGCCTAGTTTTATTTTGATTCCTATTATAGTTTGTGTCCTTTGTTTTCCTATACACAGTTGCTACTCACTAGGCATCTAGGAATGTGGGGGAGAAGACTCCACTCATGGCCCAGTTGGTTCTCAGTTCATTATGATTTTCCTAATCATACGTAATGATTGATGTATTAATGTACTCATTACAATGAGTAATGTATGCCAGAGAAAAGATCTTTCAATTCTAATATAATTCTATTTTATATTTTCCTAATCAGATAAGGTGCCATTCTCTCCATTTTTGGAAGTTTCTTTTTTGTTTTCTTTTTAAAACTAGTTCAATAATAAAAAGTAAAATAAAAAGCAAAATAAAAAATAATTTAAAAATATAAGTCATTTCTCATAGAGGAAGTAAAAAACATAAAGGAATGTGATTTAAAAAATCCACAAATTTGCACAGCCAAATTAGTGCTTTCCTCTTTGAACTATCAGGGTGGAAGTTCATATGTTTCTTTTAATGATGCTGCCATTGTTCCATAACTTTCTTAAATTGTCTTTAGAATCTATTGTGCATTCCTTCAGATTTCCTTAGTTGAGGCACATCTTTGGATTTTAAGCTTAGAGTCAATTTTTTTAGGAAAGCTCTGTGTTAAATCAGTATTCACTGTGGTAGATAAGATGGGTTAACTAAGCCAAACATTATTGGCTGAAACAAAAGTCCCATAAATACATGGCTTTAAATTATTTAAGCATTTTCTTTTGGTACCCTGTACAAGATCCTGATAGTAATTTCTAGAGAAAATTCCCCAAAAGTTTTTAAGCAATGTTGGGGTTGTTGGAATAAGTATATCACCTTTTCAAGTGACTATTTTGGAGGACTCATTTAGATGCATACACACACATATACATATATACACACACATATATGCATGTATATATACATATGTATGTATGTGTGTGTGTGTATATATATGTGTAATGTTATATAGTTCCACCGTTTAAAAGTCATAATTCACCTCCCCCACACACACATGCAGACTCATTCACTCATATATTCACAGCTTCTGTAGTTAATAATAAATGATTCATATTCACAGTGATCAAAAGATCTTATTTAAAAAGATCTTAAGTAATTTTGACTGAATCATGAGTCATGTTGATTTTAATATAAGAAAGCAGGTTAGGGCTTAAGTAAGGTCAGTATTTGAAACATCATTAAGATGTTTTGGAATAGTAGCTTTGAGTTCAGAAAAATTCTGAAGACTGTCATGAAAGCAGGTTTTTTAATGTTTCTTAAGAAATGGAAAGATCATGCTTTTTCAAGGTTGAGGTGAGACAAAGATGATTTGTGTATTTAATTTATGGCCAAGACATTAGGCCAAGGTTCTGTGTTGACTGGTGCCACAGAAACACTTTACAGACATAGCAATGGTCTAGATATATTATAAATTGTCTTTAAAAAGGAGCCCCAAAGTCTAGCTGGCATGGAAATACAAAGACCTTTTCTACCCTTTTGCTAATCTTTTCATTATTTATTACATGTGCTCAGCAATGCATATGTCATAAGGAGAGAGAGGTCATAGTTTCAGTTGGACGGAGTTTGGGGTGATCTTTTTTCACAGTAGTTTCAAAAATAAATCCAATGACATTATCATATATGTTGGTAAATCTGTGATTTCATCAGTTTAAGTACTCCTTTAATTGATGCAAATTTCTTCTTAATGCCTTCTTACTCTGAGTCATTATTATATATATTTTCCCATAAAGTATACACAGAATCAGACAATAATAGATTTTAGGATCAGAGATTGAATGTGGAAGGGCCCTTAGAGGCCACTGAGTATCATCCCCTCATTTTATGGATTTGTAACCCACTGTGCAGATTTATCAAATGACTTACCCGAATTCACACAGTGAATCCAATGTAGATTTGAACCCTAGTTCTTGGACTTTAGATCTAACACTTTCCCCTGCACAGCCTTAGAGGCAATATAATGCAATCTCTAGCTGATCTAAACAGCTTTCTACAAAGTACCTAAAACATGGTCATCTCAAATCTTCTTGAAGATCCCTCAATGATGGGGAACCCACCAAATCTCAAACAGCCCCTTCTACTTCTACATAGCTATAATTCTTAGATTTCATCCCCCTACATACAGCCTAAACCAGCTTTTCTCTAACTTCCACTCAGTTAGAAGTTCTACCATTTGTGGCCAAAAGGGAGAAGCCTAATGACCCTTCTACATGAGAGCCCTTCAAATTTTGAAGACAGCTATGATGTCCACTATAAGTCTTCTCCAAGCTAAACACTCCACTTTTCTTTAACTAATCCCCACATGGAACATTTTCTTGTCATTTCACAATTCTAGTTGGCCTCTTCAGGATGAGTTCCAGCCTGTTTGCATATTTCCTCAAATATAGTGCTGGTAATGTTGTGCCTAAACCCAAATCCCACTGAACATTACCTGATTTGTGGCCCACCATTAAGTCCCCTTTAATATTTTTGTCTTTGTCTCTATCCTATATCCTGTCATAGCTTGGAACAGCTTAAAGGCATGCCTGGGCATTGCTTAAGGTGAAGTTCCCTATTAGCATTCTATATATATTCCTTTCCTTGAATCCTTATGAGTGCACAAAGTGCACAAAGTGCAAAGTGGTGCAATATAGAGACCACCCTGTCCTGTGTTGCTGACCAAACAGGGTCCCCACACCCTCTGCCCGGAGTATGACCCTGGTCTGTTCTGAGACTTTCCAGTTCTCCTTTACCCCATGATCTGCCACCCCGTTCTGGAAAGAACTGAGTACCCCTGATCTTCCAAGGGACACTTGAGTCACAGGAGGATTGTACCCCTGTACCCTCACACCATAATCCAAAATTAGCCCTGAACTATAGATCCAACCAATGGCTACTCTTTGCTTCTGAACATCATACTTCTGTTACTCACCTCCCCGATTGTGGTTTTTGTGATTTTGGCCTATAAAATCAAGTCTGTAACCCCAAAGATCACTGCCTGATTTGAGTTTACACTCCAGATAGTTATGTGCTTGATCAATAAATCCACCTAAATTTATCTTGAACCCAGGTCTCGGGCTTGCTCTCATTCTTTGCAGAACAGTAACTGAACAAAAGACTTGAAATGGCATCTGATGATGATGATGAAGAAGAAGATGATGATGATAATTAATAAAATAGCCATCATTTATATTTTACTTTAGAATCAATACATTCTTTTATCCTCGCATTAACCCTGGGAGTTAGGTGTTATTTTACTGATGAGGAAACTGAGAGACAGGTCAAGTGACTTGCCCAAGGTTATATAGTTAATGACTATCTAGGGTATTATTTGAACTCAAATCTTTCTAATTCCAAGGTCAACACTTTATTTTTTCACCTAGCAAGTAAAGTGTACTCTTACTATTCTAGCTCTATACATTGTACAACCACTATATAATTTCACTATTTTGGGTTGCCATATAACAATTGGCCCACACTAAAACTATAAACATATTTTTCTCAACATCTTGTTTTGTGACACTATTTCTGGAGCTTATTTTTGGTGCCCAATTGTAGACCTTTACATTTGTCCCCTTTAATTTTATCTAATTCATTTTTAACTCATTTTCGAGCCAGTAGAGTTCTTTTGTGATTCTGACTATCAGATAAAATGTTAGTTATCTCTCCAAACTTAATACCATCCACAAATTTGATAGCCATACACACTATCTCTGTATTCATTCAAGTCAATGGTAAAAATGTTGAGAAATATAGGGCCCTTGACGGAAATTCTACCAATAAAAGGGAGATCTTTTTTTTTCTTTCTTTAGTACTTTGGTATCAATGTGTTGCTCAAGATTGTTCAGTTGCTGACTTTCATATATGACAGTATATTAGCAAGCACCCTAGCACACCCAGGATGGCCTCCTAGTACAGGTTCTTTGATCTGCTTTTAAAGGAAAGACTGCTGAAAAAGGGGTTAACAATACTACTTTTAATTACATTCACTAGTTGAGGGGAAAGGTCAGCACCCTGGACTTGGAGAAAATACAAGCAGAGAAATTAACACAAAGATCAACAGACAGGACATCAACTGTCTTGAGTAAAGCAATATTGCTATCCACTTTACATACATTACTGGATCAAAGGAGTATAGGCATCTAAGCTCTCAAAGGGCTTTGAAAATATGGCTACTCAGAGTCTTGACCAAGTCAAAAGACCCTTCTCATGAGTGAACCCCCAAAGCAAAATGTCAGCCTCCCAGAATATATAACAAAAACTTAGCATCTGATTATCTTAGTGCCAAGAAACCTGAGAATTCTTGTGCTCCAGCACTTCATTGGAAACTTTCCCTAGCCCGCAACTTGATTTAGTTCTAGGCCAGGGCTCTTTGTGCCTATTAATGAGCAGGAAAGATCTTCAAATGTCCTTAACGTTACAGACAGGTATATTCCCCTTGATAATCATATATAATCATATATATATATATGTACACACACACACACATATATATATACTTAATAATGTCTTCGTGTTTGCCAGTATTTATGTCAAAGTCATTGTTGCCAACTTGCTACTACCTATTTATACTCACCATGTTTTTTTTTTAATTGCTCTTTGAGTTAGATGCCATTTCACTTCCAAGATGATGGTGTTCAATGATCCCAAGTAACATATCATTACACGGAAACTATTGTACATATATTTGTCATTAGGTTACATAATAAGGAATAACCTTACTCCTATAATTATCAGTGTGACTGTGTTGTCTTCCGACTGTTCCATGCTTTGATCCTTTTTGTCCTCAAAGAAGAAATCTAAAGTTCAGTTGCTGTTCTTACTTTGCTTCCTTTGCCTGCCCATGTTGCCAGTGAATTACTTGATTTTTTAGCTCTGTAGAACTCTGCTTCCTGAGGGGAAATCTCTGTCCCAAATTGCTGGGGTTTTGCAGCTGCTAGAGCTATTGGGAGGCTGCCATTTTTTTTTGCAGCCCCCACCAACTTTGGCTCACTGATATGCACCCTAGGACCACCACCCAAGACTACAATTCGGATCCAGGCTGCTCAATGCAAGAGCACTTAGCCTCTGAACTATTGCTTGGCTCCCCTGCAGTCTGCAGGTCATGACCTCTGAAGCAGCCATGTGGAGGCTGCTTCAGGGCCCCTGCTTCTGCAGTTTCCTTGCCCTGGAGGCAGTTTGGCTTGACTGCTTTCGCCCCACCCCCACCCCCAATTTAGCCACCTTCCACTGAACTTTCACTTAGTCCTTATTTCTTATGGCTTGATAATTCTGGAAACTGCCACAGCTGCCACTGATCCACTCTCCTGAAGGCTCCCACTGTGGCTTGTCCTGGCATCTCTGGGGCGAAGCCACGGTTTCATGCTGGGCTGGTTGTGGCTCCCAGCACTATGATGAGCGCTTCCTGCTGAGCCATCTTCAGTGGGAAAAGTGTTGTCCTATACTTTCATGTGAGTTTTGAAGCCCTAAAATTTGTTTAGAGTCATATTTTATGGGTATTTGAGGTGTCTATGTGTGAGCTGCATCATTTTCATGCTTCTACACCACCATCTTGGCTCTGCCCCCTGATACTCATTTCCAAATCCTCAGAAAGTACAGTGTTCAGTGACTCACAAGCACTAACAAGACTAATGGAATTTTAGTACTAAAAACATGGCCCTTGGTTTCTGGGAGATACATGGAGTTATTAAAAAAGCTTTGCAATTTACTAGAATCATTCTAGCCTCTTCTCTCCTTCTGTTTAATTCAGAGTTCAACATGTCTACTTACATTATTGTCTGTTCCAGGTAACTACTACTACTGATGGAAAAGCTCTAAAATTCTTCCATCTAAACCAGTGGTTCTCAACCTGTGGGTCGCAACCCCTTTTGGGTCAAATAACCCTTTCGCAGGGATCACAGGGGTCACCTAAGATCATCGGAAAACATATTTCTGATGGTTTTAGGACGTCTTCTATCTGTCTCCAGGTGAGTCTGCCCACATGCAGACGTGCCCACATAACAACTATCAAAGGGTCATGGCATTAGGAAGGTTGAGAACCACTGATCTAAATAAATCTCACAATATGAGTAATTGACATTCTTCATCCATTTAGGTTTTCCTGACAGCCCAAAATTAAATACAAAATCTCAAAATACTGATTCCATTTTCATTGACATAATGTTCTTAGAATTATTAAGTGGAGGAAACCTAGAAGCATACTACAAGAGAAGAGATTGTTTCATTTTTGCCTTTGTATCCTCAGGGCTTAGCATAGTGCCTGGAACATAAGAGATGCTTAATGAATTCTGATTGATTGACCTTAGAGATAATCTACAATATCCCCATTTTTCAGATTAGGTACCTGTAACCCAGGGATCTCACTTCAGACTTTTCCTATGGCATATAGTAAGCTAAGTGATGGAATATCTAGGCCTAGAATTCAAGTGTATTTACTCAAGTCTTTACATCCACTATTCACCATTTTTCCTTTGCTTTCTACAAAAACACTATAGTAAACATCACTTTTTTTTTCTTTTCATATTAGGATTTATGTAGTCTGAATAAGATTGCCATAGGAAATAGTTTAGATGAATTTTTAGTTAACTTGATGAATGTATACAATCTTTATTTATATTTTAACAACTGAGGATAAATTGGTTGGGTGAGATTGTCATAGTCCAGAGCCACCCCTTCATGCTGGTTTATAAAAGAGGGAGAGTGGTAATTATACTTTTTTTTTGTCTTTGTGGAGGATCCGTCAGAGAGCAGCAGATCTAACAGTAGGCCTAGGCCTTGGGAAGGAGAAGTGTATTTCCCCTACCCCTTACAGTCACTAATGGCTACATTGATGAAAGAATATGTGGTTTGTATGTCACACATGAATCCTAAAAGGAAAGTTTTGGAAACAAAGTTCCTGACCCAATCCTAGGAGAGGATGTAGTGTGGAAATCCTTTGCTTAAGAGATGGCCTTCACAGAGATGATAACAATGTGGTCAAATGTTGGGAGTTTTTGAAACTCAGTATCCTGGATCACTACTCTAGCAACCCCAAGTTCAAGAATTCTGGGACCCAGACTTCCTAAGAAGGAAGGGGAATTCCCAGACTTTGGCAGCTGTTGTTGGGTCTCTTCTGTTTGCAAGTAGATTGCTTGCAGATTCATCTCACAGATAGATGATGCAAGACACCCTAGTACAGTGGTTCTCAACCTTCCTAATGCCACAACCCTTTGATACTCCTATATGGACGTTGTCTACATGTGGATGGACCCGCCTGGAGACGGATAGAGGAGCGGTGACTCATTTCCTAAGACCACTGGAAATATGTGTTTTCTAATGGTCTCAAGTGACCACTGTAACCCCTGTGAAAGGGTCGTTCATCACCCAAAGGGGAACTGCTGCCCTAGTATATGAAGTACTAGACTAAAAGTATTTGAGAGCATGTTAACCTATTTATTGTACCAATAGAGCCTAGAGATTAATTCAGGAAAAGCTAATATTTGTCAGAGAATTGAGCCATGAACAACCTAATGGTACCTTTATCCTACTGAAAAATATTTTCATGGGATTTAGGCAAGCAAATGAGAGTAGGCCCCAGTCCCTGTGAGAATAATCCTATAAATTTACAAAGTTGGAATGTGAACTTCTTAAGGACAGAGACCACTTTTAAGCATAGTATTTGACACATTAGGGCCCAATAGATGAATGTAGACTGACTGACAGTCAGTCATGAGAAGTCAGACTTTCTGTAACAATTTCTTTTCTACTTACTTTGCTCCCACAACTAATTATAATACTAAAAGATCCCAAAGTGTTGATCTGGGAATAGAGATAATAGATAACATGTTTGTTTCTCCATCACTTTCATAGAGTCCTGAAACACAAGGAGAAATGGTAAAATGTCATTGATATCAAAGGTGAGATCTTTCCTCTATCAGAGGAAATGCCAATGACATATCAGAGATGAAATCCATCCTGTATAGCACAAGTAGAGCTATGAGCCGTAGGGACTACATAGGGTGCTAGGTGAAACTCACTGGAAAGGCAGGAGAATTGCCACTATTCTTCAAGTGCTAATGTGAGTCCTTTATGAGATTTTTGAATTTCCAATGAATTGAAATAAGAACTGTCTTATGGACAATGTAGGCATTATTGCCTTGAGTGCTTACACAGAAATTAGGGATCCTTTTACCCATATCTTGGGAACATAGAAATGGGCAATCATTCAAATAAGAGTTAAGTCTAGATTTGGGCAAAAGAAATGAAAGATGATTTTTGAGAGCTGCCTCCAAAATTTAACCCAGTTCATGTAAGCTTGGAGTGTGAGACACTGGGCAATGTGACATCTATAAATTAGATAAAGTATTTACTAAGTATCCTCTATATGCCAAGCCCTGTGATAAAACTGGGAATATTAAAAATTTAATAGCTTAAAATTACATGAAGACTTCCAGGATATTCTACTCAAAGAAAAAGAAAGACTCTCTGAACTCAGTGACCCAGGTTAGAAGTGAGCATGGTTGGTGTGGGCACTACCTCAAATGGAGGTAAGGGGAAAGAACTTACCTATTGGTGGAATGAAGGGAGCATGTCCAGCATAGCAAGGTTGCTGGGGCAGAGGTGAAAAAGTAATTTCATCATGAGCTGAATAGGTTTAGATGCTTACTATTGCTTAACAGAGGGTATTAAGTTTAATTTGTATGAAAAAGAACCTAATCATAGTAGAAAAAA
This sequence comes from Pseudocheirus occidentalis, assembly GCA_028646575.1. Lineage (NCBI taxonomy): Eukaryota > Metazoa > Chordata > Mammalia > Diprotodontia > Pseudocheiridae > Pseudocheirus > Pseudocheirus occidentalis. The sequence goes on from CM053596.1 coordinate 161,862,208, forward strand.
TAAAATCTCATTGAAGTTATAATTTTATAATAGAGTTCACCATGCTACTCCCTCTTAAGCATGAATAAATGGGTACTCTTAAACCTGAATAAAAATTTAGGGAGCCTTTCTTCCACCTTCTCACTCAAAGATCTTGACTGAGATTCCATGTATAGAAAATGAAAACTGTTTGAAAATTGTTTCTGCTGTTTTAAAAACTTGAACAATATTTTTTTCCTCTGTGTACACTAGACATCATCCCCTCTGTCCACCTGGAGTGTGGACACTACTCTCTGGACCAGATCTCTGTAGCTCCAACTCAATATTCACAGAGCCAATGGTGAATGTAAATATGCTGGCATAGTGCTCAATTGCAAAATATAACAGACTCTTCATATAGAAGACAGAAGCGAAATATTTATTCAGACACTAGAAAACCAAATCCCAACACCAGGAAACTGAACCCATCATAGCAACATAGAGGTTAATACAACAAAATGCAGCAGAGAACCACACCATCCTTTGGCCTTCCTGTGAACAAACATTTATTCACAGGCTTAACTATCCACTTGTCTGCTGTCTTCTCCCTTCCATCTAGCTGCTCTGACTCTCATCTTCCTGTAGGCTCTTCTCTACCCTTCAGGAGAATCCTCTCACCATAGACTCCATGTGATTACATTTAGCCAACTGGGGACAGGGAAGATCTTCAAAGCAGAAAAGGTCTTCAAATTTCCTCAGGCTTATTAAGGGGCAGGGAAGATCTTCAAATTACCATTACCATTACAATCTCCAAAAAATAACTGGGGGAGTTCATGAAGGCAGCTTTGGAATTCTACCCTAGGGCTAAACCATTGTGTGTAAGAACAAATTCACCCAACCATCCACCCCTTTCAAATATCTTGCAATCTGATCTGCCACCTTCTTCCTCCTGCTCACAATATATCTCTTTCTCATATATTAGCATAGGGTAACTAAATTAATACTACCATTGCTTGTAGAAGAAGAGTAGCAACTGATTGGTAGAGCCCTGTGTTTCTACTAACCATCCCTGTGACTCTTCCGACCAAAACTCACCTCCCTGGCAACCACTCCATTATTTGTGTTGTCTCCTCTTATTAGAATGTAGGCTCTTTGAGGAAAGGAATTATTCTACTTTTTGTATTTGTATCTCCAGCATCTAGCAGAGTGTCTGGCACATAATAAGTTCTCAATGCATTTTCATGTTTTCATTCTTTGTTTATTCATTCCTGAGAAAAGAATTCTTATTTTCCTCCTATATTTATTTCTAGAAAACTTTCATCATCTACTTACTATCTTCTAACTCTGATGGTAAAGTATCCTGTGCTTGCTAAGCTATTACTGTTTAACTCTTTGTAAGTCAATATGAATGACTGTGCTTGCTCAAAGTGACTACTAGTGTACCCAGTGAGCACTTTATTTGATAAAATAGTTTGTGATGCACTGTTAATACTCAGATTTTCACAATAGTCACGTTAGAAATTTAATAACTCTATAAGAGAAGCCTTTAACATTTCCGTAAAATTTCATATAAGACACCCCCTACATCCATCATAGCAAAGAATCCTATCATATTTTGGCACTACAAAATTGGAGAGTTATACATTTTTCATTGTGATCAATAAAGTTCAGGGAAAGAAATGTCAATCTCTTTTCTCTTAATAAGTTTTGATGCCTGACTTTTAAATCCTTTAGACAGTAAAGATTTAACAATCTAATTAGCTATCCTTTGAGTGCTGTTGACTTAAAGATCATGATTTTCTATCATCCTACTGACAGATGTCAGATTTAATTTAGAATAATTTCCATAACTTTATATGACAAGTTGTCAAGAAAATAAGACTAAGTTACACTGGTCTTGAGTCGTCAAAGGGTCCTGGGAAAATAGTTCAACATAAAAGGATCAGATGTAACTTTTGAGAAGAAATTCCACGTTGAATATGAAAATAAATGAATATAAATAAGTGACTAGATTTAGATTGTGTACTAGTCAACATGTAAATATATAACTGCAGATAAATATGATCCTAATTTTTGACACTATTAAGCAAAAGATTATAGGAATCAGAACCATGGTCCATTTGAGAATATTCTGTCTCTAGCAATGGCATAATTGAAATTTTTTCATTTGTGAGTGATTTGTACTTTAAAAGACTTATGCGTGTTTGCCAGTCATCCTTACTTTGTTTTAATAATGAAGAATCTATGAATTTACCTAATTTATTTTTTAATCTGTTGATTTTTCAGTCTAAACTACCTCTTGGGAGCCATATGTTCCATAGATGTAGGTCTACCTTAGATAGGCAGAACAGGTAATAGTTAATGTGTGATTTGAGAGATATTGGTAAAGCCCTCAACACTATCTGTCTGTCTGTCTGTCTGTCTGTCTGTCTGTCTGTCTATCCATCCATCCATCCATCCATCCATCCATCCATCCATCCATCCATCCATCCATCTATCTATCTATCTATCTATCTATCTATCTATCTATCTATCTATCTATCTATCTATCTACCTATCTGTCTGTTTAATTCCTATTGACTTAAAACTTTTAAGAGTTGAAATCATATTCTCTTGAATTTTGTTTTCTGCCAGTCCCTCTATTTAAATGCTCCTAACCCTTAGAGAAATAATATATTAATTAGAAATAACATACTTGCCAATAGTAGCTGAATATGATTGGCTAAAACTTATAGGCTTTGGCTATATGTTGGGGAACAATATGAAAGCAATGAGTGCCTTGGTGAAGGAGGCTAATGAAAAGGAATGAAAGTACATTGCAAGGGAAAATTTGGGAGGGCATCAAAGACTTTGCTTATTTCATAAGGGTAACTAGAACCAGTTTCTTCCATAAGTTTACTGCCCCATAAACTGGGTTATTTATGCAACATTAAATTACCACTTTAAAAAGTACATCATATATACTAAAGAATAGGGGCTGGTGAACTGATGGAATATTACTGAATTGGCAGCTGGATTTAAGAAGGAGGATAATCTATGTAAACTCATCAATTGTTTCATCAGACATTGTACAGAAAGGAGCTATTTATTTCCCATCATTTTAGCAAGTCTAAGAGGATATTAAAATTAAAGGTAATTGTAAGCTCTCTCTTCAGAGAAAAGTGATAAATGAGGACTCTATTACCAAATGACTTGAAATCTAAGAACTTTGACTCATCAGTGGCATCAATTTCAACAAACAAATTCAATTCATCAGTTATAAAGTTCCTTTTATGTTCAAGACACTATGTTAGACCTTGGAGATATAAAAATAACTCAGGCACAGGTTTTGCTTTCAGAGAGCTTATATATCAGTAGGAATAAGTACATATTTACAATGAACTGTTATGCAGGGGGAAATGGAATAAATGTGCAGGAGAGGTACAGGAAAAATTCTGTTAGAAAATTAAGGAAGAAAAAAACCCACTTTAATCTCAGGATATATGGGGTAGGGTGGTTAGGAAAGATATTATGGAAGAGGTGAGATCTAAATTCATAACTTGGTCATTATCCATTAACTATTGACCAGGAAAGAAGTTGGACAGCATGAGTAAGGGGGTGACTTGGTGTGGGTACAGAGATTATAATAGAGGCAGAACAATCACAACATTGAATAATAAGTGGAAGTAATAAAACTGATACTTATTTTATTCTATGACATGTCTGAATTGGTTGTTCTATAAGACTCCACATTGATAAAACATTATCCCCCAAAGAGATTTAGGGGATTGAAGTAATATTATATTCTGCTGGTACATAGTGTTAATAAATGCTAGTGCTTAATTAATGCTTATTCACTAATCGACTGGCTGAGTCTATAACCCCATATAGGTTTGGCTCATTGACAGATGAAATTTACAAGGCAAAAAAACCCAAAACAACCAAAACAAAAACAAAAAACCAGGGAAAAACAGCAATGTCTTGATTTACATCAAGATGTAGAGCGCAAGACACAGTGAAGGATTACCCTGTAGTAGAAATCTAGGCCAATTTGTCTTTCATCACAGTGCCATAATTGGGAAAATTTGGTGAGACCTGTATGTGGTGCCATGATTTCTTACTTCCCATTGATGCTACATCCCTACCTGAACTGCATAGTACTGCTTACTAATTCTGGCAAGCTGAACAGGATATTGGAGATTACAGTAACTGCTTATTACTCACAGGCTTTAAATAGATGAACTTCAAAAGCATCAGGAATCCATTTCAGGATTTAATTTCAGCCCAGTATCCAGTTTCTATACCTATTTCTAAAAGGTGGGGGGGGGTTTCCATTTTAGATGCCATGGGGGTTTCCATTTTAGAAACTGTCTAAAGGTGAAATGCTACATTTTGAAGCCATCTAGGAAATGGAAACTAAATGTCCAAATTGTGTGTGTGAGTGTGTGTGTTTGTATGTGAGAGAGAGACAGAGAGAGGGACAGAGAGAAAGAGAGAGGGAGGGATGGAGGGAGGGAGGAAAAGAAGAAGAAGAAGAAGAAGAAGAAGAAGAAGAAGAAGAAGAAGAAGAAGAAGAAGAAGAAGAAACAGAGGAGGAGGAAGAGCAGGAGGAGAAAAAGGGGGAGGAGGAGATGAGATGAGGAGGGGCAGTCCATACGCCATCCATTTCTGTATCACCTCTGATGATTACATTTTCAGCATGCTGTGAAGGAAATCAGGCACAAAATAGCCATTATGTAAGAAGATTTTTGTGTCTAATTCTCTCTGCACCCTGCTGAATACATAGGTATTTATGTTTAATTACACACATTCATGATGCAGTCACATTTTGAATGGAAAAAGAATTTAAACTGAGAAGACCAACTACCTAGTAATTTTTTACATTCCCCTCTGCTCCCTATTATGGTGAATAATAAAGCTATGAACAACACAATATACAATTTAAAAATATTAAATATGTCTCAGTGAAGAGACTTTTTATTAGTAATAGTTTATCATCTCTTCTGAAATTGTCATTTGTATACTCTCAGTTGATTTTGACACCTCTCAAATCTCATGTAAGTTTTCATTACATGGATGGCATTACTTCTATTCATAGTGACCACAATAAATAAGACTTGGAGGTAATATTCAGACTACTAACAATACATCATGTCAACTTCTGGGTTACAGAATTTAGAGGGATGTCTAGAACTTGCAAAGGGATCAGAAGAAATGCCATCTGATGATTAAACCATCAGAAAATAGAACTTATAACAACAACAACACAACAACCATAACAAAAGAAACTAGATAGTGTTTGGCCTAGAGAAGAGAAGGCTAAAGACACTTCATAAGGGTTTTTAGGCAAAGTATCAGGGAATGGTTTACAAACCAGGCGAGGGGAACCTCTGGCCCTCTAGGTCTACAAATGTGACTCTTTGACTGAATCTAAACCTCACAGAACAATTCTTTTTGGTGAGATACAATCAAGGTTAAGTGACTCATGCAGGGTCACATAGCTAGTAAGTGTCAAGTTTTTGAGGCAAAATTTGAAGTCAGGTCCTCCTTACTCCAGGGCTAGTGCTCTATTCATTGCTTCACCTAGGTGCCCAGAACAAATCCTTTTATTAAGGGGATTGTGAAGTTTTGATTTAGTCAAAGGATCATATCAGAAGACCTAGAGGGCCACATGCAGCCTCAAGGCCGAAGATTTCCTGCCCCTTGTATACTATAGTAAAAGTACGAATGATTGCATGTAGAAACATTTTCCCTGAAAGGGAATGTAGAAAACAGTGGCAACTGTGTCTATTCCTCTATCTGTATCTTTCTCTGTCCCCATCTCTCTGTCTCTGTCTGTCTCTCCTCGAAATGACAAGAGTCTCTATTCCCTCGGTGGAATCCTGTCTGGAGGCAGAAGGATGCACTAAATAAATTCTTCTCCTGGGCTCCTTGAATCTCTAGGATTCTATGATTACATTAAGCTTAAAAAGATCTAGTGCCTATGCAGCCTGCAGGACGGTTGCATTCAGATATTGAATTGCTATTTTTAAAAAATGCTGAATTCTTATGTATGAAGATATCTCTATGATGTGTTAATTCCCTTTGAAGTCTGACATGGCCTAATCCCACTGGAGTTAATATTCTGACTGGAAGGAAGTTCAAGAAATCACAACCTATCACATCATCTTTAATTAACTACATTTACCTCGGGGTAAATCAGGAAACCTCTATTTCTACAAAGTAGGGATTACCCAAGATTCTTGATTCTCTTCTTTTAAATTATTTTCAAATAGCCTCTCATTCTATCACTATGAATGAATCACCCCTCTAGGTGGCGGGCTTGAGTAGGGAGGGCTGAATTTTTGTTCAATGGCAGGTAGCCCCAGCAAAGACTGATTCAATCATTTATTTTTTCATACAGAGATCATTAAATATATGATATATTGTACTCTGCCAGGTCATGTGGTAACAAAAAACAGTTCTTTTAGAGGTTTCCATTCTATTAGATGGGGTAGGTACAAACTAGGGCTCCCAAAAGTAACCACACAGAAAGGTTAGTACAAAACATATACAATGCAAATATATAAAGTAATATAGGGGAAGACTAATAACTTGGGGGGAGGTAGGACCATAATAAAGCCTTCTTTTTTATAGGGGATAAAAGAGAGCAAAATAAAAACACATGTAACAAAGTGACCAAAAATAATTAAATGCTGTATTGTGTTATATAAAGAACAGGTCCTGGAAGATAGTCCAAAGAGATTCGTGAGACTTAGAGTTGTCAAGAATGGCTTCATGGAAATAGTAGGACTTAAGTTCAAGCTTGAAGGACAGATGATTTTGGGAAATAAAAACAGTAGAGCATGTCAAGCAAGGAAATAAATAAAATAAATATAGATATGAAAATTGGACTAAGAATTATGGATGAGAGAGCAAGGAATAGTTTCCCTCTCAGATTTATGGAGCAAGGAAGATTTTTATGACCAAGCAAGAGTTAGAGAGCATTACAAAATACAAAATGGCTAATTTTGATTACATTAATTTGAAAAGTTTTGTACAAATAAAGTTAATGTAACCAAGAACAGGAAGGAAGTGGAAAATTGGAAAAGAATTTTTACAACCAGTATCTCTGATAAAGGCCTCATTTTTAAAATATACAGAGAACTGAGTCAAATCTATAAGAATACAAGTCATTCCCCAATTGATAAATGGTCAAAGGATGTGAACAGGCAATTTCAGAGATAGAAATTAGAGATATCTACAAGCATATGAAAAATGCTTTCAATCACAATTGATCAGAGAAATGTAAATCAAAACAATTCTGAGGTACCACATCTCCCCAGTCAGATTTGCTAAGATGACAAAACAGAAAAATAATAAATGCTAAAGAGGATGTGGAAAAATTGGAACACTAATGCATTGTTGGTGGAGTTGTGAACTGATCCAACCATTCTGGAGAGCAATCTGGAGCTATTCCCAAAGGACTATGAAATAGTGCATATCCTTTCACCCAACAATACCACTTCTAGGGCTGTGTATGCCAAAGAGATCAAAGAAGTGGGAAAAGGAACCATATGTATAAAAATATTTATAGCAGCTCTTTTTGTGGTGGCAAAATTGGAAATCAAGAGGATGCCCATCAATTGGGGAATGGCTAAACAAGTTTTGGTATATGAATGTAATGGAATACTATTGTGGTATAAGAAATGAGGAGCAGACAGACTTCCTAATAATCTGGAGAAATTTATATAAACTGATCCTGAGTGAGGAGAGCAGAACCAGGAGAACTTTGTATACAATTACAGACACATTGTATGTATGACAACTAACTTTGATAAACTGGACTCCTCTCAGAAATACAAGGTTAGAAGACAACTCCAAAAGACTCAGTGATGGAAAGGGACTATCCACACCTAGAGAAAGAACTACAGAGTGTGAATGCAGATTGAAGCGCACTACTTGCTCTCTTTCTTTTGTGTTTTGTTTTGTTTTGTCCCTTCTTTCTCATTGTTCACTCCATTGGTTATAATCCTTCTTTACAACTTGACTAAAGTTTATTGTGAAGGGGAGCCAAGATGGCGGCATACAGGCAGCAAGGTCCCGCAGCTCCCACACCGCCACCCTAAA
>CM053596.1:161870753-161880760 GCA_028646575.1 Pseudocheirus occidentalis
GGGAAAGAGAGGAAGGAGAGACAGACGATCACTGTCACGATATGTCCACTATGAAGATGTCCTGTATAATCACACATCTAAAGCCTGTATTGAACTGAGCTTCCTTCCAGTGGGGGTGGGGGACAAGGGAGGAATTGAAAGAATCTAGAATTTAAAGTTCTGCTATACCTGCAACTAGGAATTAAGATATACAGGGGCTGGGATAGGGAGACCCTACCTGCCCTACCAGAAAAAAAGAGAGCAGAGCAGGGGAGGGCCTTTACAGTGGGATTGCTGTTTTAGGGTTAGGGCAGGGGCAAGACAGGGAGAAAATGCGTAATTCAAAAATGTAATAAAAATAAATAATGTAAACAAGAAAACAAATAATAACTAAATTAAAAAATGTTTATTGTGAAGGTATTTGTAGAACCTATATTTTATTGCATGCCGCCATGGACAGGAGGAGGAGGAGATGTAGCAGGAGAGAATTTGAAACTCAAAGGATTGTGGAAATGAATGTTGTAAACTAAAGGTAAATAAGTAAATTTTTTAAAAGGCAAAAAAAGAATTATGAGAAATAAGGTTTTATGGACTTTGATAAATTAACTTATCCATGATGACAGAGCTAATAAGTGTTTGAAGTATGATTTGAACCAAGAAATCTATATCACACACAATATATATTACACACATGAATATAGAAAACATGTATATGTACACATATGTAACATATATACCCCTATTTATTTATATAAATAAATATATATTTTTATATAAATAAATATATATTTATAGAGGTAGCAGAGTCAGAAAGTTTGAAGGCTAACTGAACATCTTTGTTAATAACAGAAAAATACTTTATAACTTTTAAGAACTGTTAAAGCTTTAAGTTGGAGCTTATAATATTATTAATACCATATTTAAGTACATTTTGAGAGAAATAAGCCAGCCTTTGATCTTAACCATAGAAATATATATTTTTCTAAGGCAAATTACCTAATGAGTTGAAAACAACTGAATTAAATATATTTTGGCAACATATTTTTCTTCTTAAGTTGGAAACTTCCCATAAGAGGAAATAATTACTTCTCATTTTTCAGTTTTTCAGTATCAGAGCAATACCATACATTTTTTTCCTATAGTTTTATCTACCATATGTAGAGAAACCAGCAAAGCATGAGGAGAGAGGCCAAAAGGTTAAAAGTAATTTTTACTAGAATTTCATGTGATTCCTTTTTCATTTGAATAAATTTAGCCCTGGGATATTTACCGTTTTGAAGGGTATTGAGGTAAAAGAAATAAGAACTAAACTGAGTTTCTTCACTCATTTTACATGATCTACTCTTCTAACAATTTCACCTACAAATAGTGATGACAATATCCTTTATCTTGCCAATCACCCATAAATGTTCCTCTTCCATGTTCATGAACTCTGAAATGCCTCTATCTTATTACAAGCTGTTGTCCTTCCACACCCCATTCTCTCTCTATCTGGCTTGCAACCCCAAACTTGGTTCTATATCCTAACTAGGATTCTTTCCCAGGTTAAAACCTCCTCACAGGTTATATTCTCCTTTCTTTCCCATCTGGGCAAGCAAGATGAATTACATGTTATCCTTTCATTTTGAGTTTCCTGTCCCTTTATTTTATCAAAGACCTCACTCTGATGAGTCTCAGCCTTTTATTACTCTTACCATCTGCTGCCTTTTATCCTCAATATAGTTCAAGAAAAATCATGAAACTATGCTTGCTTGTTGATTGAGGTCACTAGGAGTCCATGTTATATAATCTCATTTGGGCTCTCACTGAAACAAGGTAATCTTTTTATAGGTTTCTAATTGACTCACTATCCTACTCAATACAACAGCCTTTAATAAACCCTTTCATCCCCACCTCAAAGTTCTCATATCTCTTAACTGGTAACTGTGCTTCATATTTCACCAGTGGCTCCATATTAACTTCGAGATAAAATATAAAACCCTCTGACTTTTAAAGTTCTTCATAACCTGAATCCTTCTTCCAGTCTTCTGGAAACCTTCTCTCCCCAACATACTCTACAATCACGTGTTACTGGCTTCCTTGCTCTTCTCATGGGATACTCTATCTCCTGCCTCAGGCATTTTCACTGGCTCTTCACCATGCCTAGAACTCTCTCTCTCCTCTTCTATGCCTCATGACTTCCTTCAAGTCTCAGGTAAAGCAAAAACACCTTTCCTAGACCCCCTTGATTTTAATTCCTGCCCTCCGAGATTATCTCCAATTTATCCTGAATATATTTTGTTGGCAAGTTATTTCCCCTTCTAGGATATGAAATCCCTGAGAACAGAGACTAAAGGTAGTTCCTCAGCTGACAACTTTAATTAAAGTTCAGAGGGATCTGAAAGAGCTGGCTGACATTTGTAGCCCTTTTATCTCAGAGAAAGACTTACTAACCACAGTTCAATTTCTGCTCTTTCCCTAGCAAAGGAATGACCAAAGTGACTGAAACAACTAATTGGCAAGGTTGTGGCATTCTTCTACAGGTGGAAAAATACTAACCTCTGAATCGCTAATGAATTTTGGACGCTCTCAGGTATATCAGTGACACAACAAAGGATTTGGAATCTGAAAAGCCCCAGTTCAAACTCTGTGTCACACACTTGGTAGCTGTGTGACACTGTGCAAGTCATTTAACCTCAGTCTTCTTCAGCTTCCTCATCTATAAAATGGGAGTAATAATAGCATTCACCTCTCAAGGTTGTGAGGATAAAATGAAATCATATTTTTAAAGTACTTTGCAAACCCTAAAGCACTATATAAATGCTGTCATCATCATCATCATCATCATCATCATCATCATCATCTTCATCGTCATATTCATCATCATCATCACTGTTGTCATTGTTATTATTACCTTGAAGACAAATATATACGCAGATACCAGTTAGGGCAGACATTTGATGTCAGTAGGAACAGGAGAGATGTGATTTCTAGTGAGAAACAAATATGAGAATTCTGATGTGGAACAGGCCTAACAGAAAATAGTCTAATGACAACATCACAAGCTGTTTGCTCTGTCCTACTGCCAGGATAAGTTTCTCTTTTGCGCACATGCCTCATTAGATCTGTTACCCAGCTGTATGTACATATACAGGTTCTTTTTTTCTCAAAGAGGTTATGTACATTTTGGGGAAAGTGACCTCCAAGTGTGTGGAGAAGTTTGTTGCTTTTATTTACTATACAATTTCATTAAACATTTTTGCAATGAACTGTATGCTCTCGGAATGACTCCTAAAAGTAAACACGTTGTTGGCAGGCTGGTTATCTATGATTGAAAGAATATTGTGACCCACTAAATACCTAAAATGTAACTTCCTGTGGGGTCTATAGATGATGGAGGCATGAGATACTATGTATGAACCTTTCCCCTTTCACATGCATGAACAAAAGAGTTATTACACTTTCTAAAAAGTTCCAATCGTAAGCAACACAACTTATGGAGTAATTTTTAGATTCACTGCACACGTTAGTTTTTTATCTTGCTTTAAAATAGAAAATGTTTTCTATTAATAACCTAGATTAGTTTAACTAGAACCTAGTAATTTTTTTCCAATAAAGAAGTGCTAACTCAAAGCAGTTCCTGGAAAATAATACAGTTTGAGAGCCAATTTTATTTTAATAAGTTAGTTATAAAAATTGATTGCAATGTAATAAAGTCCCACTCTGACACTTACATTTGAGGTACAGGTGACCTCTTCTGGAGAGTGTTCTTTTTTGTTTTAAGTCTCATGAAGGCTTTCTTATATGTGACAATGTGTTTAATGGCAAGAGTCCTGGAATGGGATTCAGGACACCAGGGTTCCAATATTGGCTCTGATACTTCCTTTCTGTATGATATTGGGTAAATAATTTCTCTTTATGCACTCCCATTCTTTCACTACAAAGTGAGTAAGATGACATCAGAGTTTGTTAAACTTATATGTCCTGGACCCCTTTTGCAGATCTTTGAAATCTCAAAATAATATTCTTAAATGTGTAAAACATATACATTACAAAGGAATTCAATTATATTGATATGCAATTATGAATTTTCTTTTAAACAAGATCATGAACTTTAAAAATCCCTGGACTAGATGATCTTTAAGGTCTTTAATGATGGATGTTATTTATGAGGCCAGTCTAAGGAAAGACTGGCCCAAGGAGCACACAAAATCAGGGAATATTTTTTTCCTGTTCACTATCGACACAGCAGTAGTCAAGGACTGTGAAGTTCAGGAATACATGGCATTTGCATAAGTCTCCCAAGGGTATATTTGACTGGAGCTTGGGAGAGAAGAGATCCTTGTTCTCTGGCTTTGAGAGAGAAAAGAAATTGGTTCAGATTCTCATGAAAGAAAGTCTCCAGGAAAATGCCAACACACACACACACACATACACACACATACACACACAGACACACACAGAGAAAATTTTTCTCTGGTTGTCTCTCTCTCTTTCTCTTCTCTCCCTCCTTCTATCCCTCCCGCCCTCACCCTGGGGGAGTAGTCATGAACTCATTCAATCTTTAAAAAAATTGTTATTCATGTTTTCTGTTTCTTACATTATCACAGATATAGTGAGTATCCCTTCCCCTCTTCAACTCAAACAGCCATCCAATATAAGAAGTAGAATTTTTAGAGAGGAAAAAAATTAGTACAAATTGCATTGAAAAAGTCCCAAGATACTTGCAATGTGTAAGACCAATGGGCCTCCCACCTTCACAAAGGAGTGAGTTGGGGTTATCCTCTAATATCACTTTATCTGTGTCCTGCTTGATCCTTATAATTTCATTACATTTACTTTTGATTTTTTTATTTTTAGTTGTTCTTACCATTTATATTGTTGTACTTACTGTATATCTTTGAGTGGGGTATACTCTCTGCACCCCCCTGTGAAGACTCCTCAGAATGAGAAGGGAGAGAAACTATCTGGAAACCAGAAATTGACTTTTGTAAGACTAGACAGACCTGAGTCCTGGATTTACACAACCTAGGACCCTTCACCCCTTCCCTTGTTGTCATCAACATTAGGTCCCTTTCAGGAGTTTTACTCCTCCACCCTTGTATACCACACCCTTAAAAACTTTAGGCCCTTTTTCAGGAATTTTAGACCTTCAACCTTGCTTGTGACCTTTTCCCCTCCCTTGCTTGGCATTTACCAAATAAGGACATGGATGATACCTTGGCTTCCTGTCCCACCTCCCTGCCCATAGGAGATAGTGGTGGGCTTCTTTGTTATCTGCCATTGGGTTGGATTTAGAGCCAAGTCTGAGACTTTGCCTCCCAGCCAGTGGGAGAAGGGACCGCCAGGGGGGAGAGGGCTTGATGGCATTAGGGTATAAATTTTTGTTCTGTCTTTTGTAACATGCCTCCTCTCCTTGATCCCCACCATGGAGAGGACTGCCCTCTCCTTGCAGGGGAAGAGAATAAAACTTCCTTTCCTTCCTCGAGATGCCTCTGACTTTTGATTTTTCTTGGGTAGGGGATTTTTGGGGTCCTCGTACCCCACATGCATTGTTTATTAGCTCTGCTTGATTTACTTTTATTAGTTGCTATAGATCTTTCCATGCCTCTTTGTATTCATCATACACATAATTTTACTGCACAATAATATTCTATTATATTTATAAACCACAGTTTGTTTAGCCATTCTCCAATTGATAGACATCTACTTTGTTTCCAAATCATTGCTATCTCCAAAGTGCTAGTATAAAGATTTTGATGTATGTAAGGATTTTCATATTGATAACTTATTTTAGGTATATGCCCCATGAGGAAGAATTTGGTTCAGATTATAGGTGTTTTAGTCACTTTAGTTGCACGATTTCAAATTGCTTTCCAAAAGGTTTGTATCATTTCACATGGCCACCACCAATATATTAATATGTATATCCTTCAACTATTCTTCCAACCTCGACTGTTGCCATTTTTGTCTTTTTATTTTTATTTTTGCTAATTTTCAGTGTGGGAGATGATACCTCAGCAATATTTTGATTTGCATTTCCCTTGTTCTTAGGAATCTGGATCTTATGTAGCTATGAATCCTTTCCAATTATTCATTTTAAAACTGTAACCCAGGGCAGCTAGGTGGTACAGTGGGTCTCTAGAACACTAACCCTGAAGTCAGGAGGACCAAAGCTCAAATACGGCCTCAGACACTTGACATGGTAGCTGTGTGACCTTTGGCAAGTCACTTAACCCCAATTGCCCTGCTTTCCCCCCTCCAAAAAGCAAAAAAAAAAACAAAAGAAAGCTGTAAACTTCCTCTGGCCACTTATCTATTAAGGAATGGCTGTTTTACACACACGTGTTTTACACACACGCGTGTGTGTGTGTGTGTGTGTGTGTGTGTGTGTGTGTGTAAAACACCTTGGATACTAAACTCTTATCAGAGAAATTTGATGTAAAGACTTTTTTCCCCATTCAATTACTTCCCTTCTCCAAGGTGCAAAAGATTTCAGTTTTATATAATGGAAGTTTTCTATTTTATCTTTTGTAATTGTTTCTCTCTTGTTTGGTTAAAAATGCATCTCCTACCCACAGCTGTGAGCAGCATATGATTTTATTTTTATCTAGTTTTTTCACAATATAATTTTTAATGTTAAGGTAATGTATCCATTAGAATATATTGTAGAATATGGTCTAAGCTGATGGTCTAAGCCTAATTTCTTTCAGGCTCCTTTAAAGTTTTCCTCTGTTTTTATCAACTACAGAGATTTTTTCTTAGGTAATTTATGTTTTCCACTTTATCAAACACTAGGCTATTAAGTTCCATTCTTTCTGATTCTCCCTTTTCTAAATTGTTCCTTTGATCTGTCTGTTTTTTAACTGACACTAGACGGCTTTAATTACTTCTGCCTTACAATATTGTTTGAGATCTGGGATTGCCATTCACTTTTCATCCCTATTATCTTTTCACCATTTTTCTTTATTGTGTAGATTTTTTTCAAATAAATATTGTTATAATTTTAAAAATTAACTTCCATAAAATAATATGGCCCCATAAATGACATCCATCTTTTTAAATTTGATTGGTATAGAAATAAAAGTATAAATAAATTTTTAGTATTATTAACATTTATGTTAGCACACCCTATGCAATGAGCACTTAATATTTTTTTCAACTATTTAAATTGTCCTTTATTTCTTGAAGGAACACTTTGTGAGTAATTTTATAAAAGTCTTTTGTCTGCTTTGATAGGTTGATGCCTAGATATTTCATGTATTCTGTTATTGCTTTATACTTTTGTTATTGTTATATAGAAATGCTGTTGATTTTTAAGGATTTATTTTGTTACTTGCAACTCTGCTGAAGCCAATTCAATGAATATCTTTGCTTATTCCCTAGAATTTTTCAAGTATACCACGATATCATCAGCAAGTAGGGATCAGTTTTTATCCTTGTTACATATTACTATGCCTTTAATTTTTTTCTCCACTTTTATTGTTGTTGCTAGTGTTTCCAGAGCCGTATCAAATAATAGTATGGGGAGCGGGTATACTTGTTTCACTTCCTTATTTACTGGAAAAAGTTCATATCTCCATCACCTATGATGTTTCCTTTTGATATTAGATAGATTTCTTTATGATATTAAAAAAGATCCCTCTGTATCTATACTTTATAGGTTTGACATTATAAAAGAATATACTTTGTCAAAGACATATTCTACATTTGTTGATATCTATGATGATACTATGATGTATTGAATGTTTTTGTTTTTAATATGATGAATTATGTTGATTGTTTTCCTAATATTGAACCTTCTTTGCATCCCTGGCATAAATCCCACTTGGTCATAATTAATGTTTTCTTGGATGAATCTCTGGATTTAGTTTAAAATGTTTGAGTCAGTATTCATCAATGGTATTGGTCTAGCATTTCAGCATTTTACTAGGACTATATTTGTCGCATAAAAGGATTCTAATAAGGTGCTTTCTTTTTTCAATTTTTGATAAAAAGTTGTAAAATATGGGTACTAATTATTCTTTAAAAATGTATACTGGGAAATACTCCTGTGAATCTGCCAGAAGTTAGAATTTTCTCTCCCTCACCCTGTTTGGTAGTTCAGTAGTTTCAGTCATGTCTGACTTTTCATGACTCTATTTGGGGTTTTCTTGGTAAGGATACTAGAGTGGTTTGCCATTTTCTTCTCCAGATCATTTTACAAATGAAGACACTGAGGCAAATAGAGTTAGGTGATTTACTTAGGGTCATATAGATAGTAAATGTCTGAGGCAACATTTAACCTCAAGAAGATGAGTTTTCCTGACTTCAGGCTTAGAGCACTCTAGCCACTCTGCCACATAGCTACCAACAGTTCCTTTATAGCTAAATTTATTTCCTTTTCCAAGATTGGATTATTTAAAACTCTGGTCTTCTGATAGCTTGGATATTTTATATGTTTGAAGATATTCCTCTAAATCTTTTGTGTTCTTGGTTTTATTAGCATCTAAATCTTCATCATGTATTCTGACTATTCTTTTTTCTTCTGGTTTTCTTGTAATTTCAACTTGTTCATTTACTATTTTATTGACTTGAATTTCTGCTGTTTTTAAACTCTAATTAAGTAGGAGTTTATCAATTTTATTTGTCATTTCAGAGAAACAACTTTTAGTTTTATTCATAATTAGCATGCAGGTTTTTTTTTGTTTCCAATCTATCTTTTTCCTTTCTCAGTTTTAATATATCTAATTTTCAGCTTATTCTGGGTTTATTCACTGATTCTCTAATTTTAAAAAATGCATTTATTTCAACATTCCTCTATTTTTCCCATTTTATCAATGTATATTTGTAGGGATATGGTTTTTTTCCCTCAGGACTATTTTAGCTATGTCCCAGATGTTAGTGTGTTGCTTCATTGTTATCATCTTTATTTGCATATTTATTGTTTCTATGATTTGTTCTTTGATATACTGGTTATTTTGGATTTAATTGTTAACCAAGCACTGTGTGCATTTCTAATCAGGTCTGTATATTTTTTTTTGGTAGTTCCTCAACCAATGATTATTTTTGTTGAATTTTCATCCATTAAAATTATATTAATTATTTTTGCCTTTTTACATTTGTTTGCAAAATCTCTCTTTTTTAGAACATGGACAATTTTTGTAAAAGTTCCATATGATTCTGAGTAACATGTATATTCTTTTTAAAGCTTTATTTAGAATGTGTCATAAGTCTTTTACTTCTTTCTCTAGCAATTTGTTTGGTGCCTTTTATTTTTGTGATCCTTATCCAAAACTGAGAGAGGGATTTTGACAAATACTGTCATATTATGTTACTGTCTATTTCTTTTGGTAGCTCATATGATGTCTACTTTATGAATTATACTAAGGCATTTTGAGCATGAAGTTGTATTAACGATATTGACTTGTCTCTGTTTCCTTTCAGCAAAATATACTTTCCTTTTTATCTTTATTTCAAAATGGTTGATTTTCCTCTCTCATATAGAATAATTGGAACTCCTGCTTTTTTTGATTCATTTGATGCATAGTAATTTTTTCACTCTCCCCTCAGTTTTTATTCATGTATGTTTTTTGTATTTTTAAAAATGTTTTTGTTGTAATAAATGGATTATAAGTTTTATTTTTCTTATCCAATCTATCATTCTTCTCCATTTTATTGGATTGTTTAATCCATTCACATTTAAAATTATAAGCCATTTATTTTTTTCCTCTTGTCTCCAATACTGTTTTTTTAAGTTGCATTTTTAAAAACTCATTTGCTGTAAACATGATATTAACAAATATCATCTTGATTTTTTAAAAAGTGGACCTATACTTACTGGCTCTCTCCTGTTCATACCAGGTCCATATTTCTCTTTTGTTATCTCTTGCCTTTGATTTCTTTTTCTCTCATGCTTTTATCTAGTTATATATTTATCTCTCATTTTCTCTCAGTTAGTAAAATGATTTCTCCCTTCTCCTCTCATTCAAATAGTCATATTTTTAAAATTTCACTTTTTGAACCACTTTCCAAAAGGATTTCTTTTGCTATCTTCATTATCCATACTC
>CM053596.1:161890397-161926213 GCA_028646575.1 Pseudocheirus occidentalis
TGCAACTAGGAATTAAGATATACAGGGGCTGGGGTAGGGAGACCTTCCCTGTCCTACCAGAAAATAAGAGAGCAGAGCGGGGGAGGAGCTTTACAGTGGAATTGCTCTTTTAGGTTAGAGGCAGGGGAAAGACGGGGAGAAAATTTGTAATTCCAAAATGTCATGAAAAATGAATGATGTAAACAGGAAAAAGAAATAAAAAATATATATCATGAGAATAATCTATGCAATCATTCATGGAGTCCTAGAGGAGAGTTCAATAAAGGAACAGACTTCTGCCTTCAATATCCCATAGTTGACCACATCTTTCCAATCACCAAATTGATAGAGAAAGTGACAAAAATATAATATCCCTCTGGGGTTATTGTTTGTCAGGTACAATTGTTTAAAACACATGCAGACACATTTGATTTGACAGAACAAAATACCCCCTTACAGGCTTTTCTTGTTCAACAACCTTTTGATAATTAATGTCAAGCAAGGAATAAAATAGGGAGGTAAATGCTCACTTGATGTGTTTGTCCTTGTCATAGAGTAGCTCCAGCATGGAGATTTTATAATAAGATGGTGTAGAGATTTTCCAGGAATAAAATTCACCCTTATTGACCCATTGTTTAATGACAATGGCCCTTCTCCTCTTAAAAATAAGAATGCCATTTTAGCATTTCCAGTCCTACACCTACATCCCTCATTCTGTTCTCTACATGTTTTAGAGATCATTGACAATGTCTTAGCCTTCACTTCTGCCCCTTATTTCAGTATTCTGAAATGAAGTTTTGCCTGTGCATGGAACCATAAGGGAAGTAACAAATCTTTATATAGTGTCTAATCTGTGCCAGGCAATGTGTTAAGTACTGGGAATACAAAAAGAGGTAAGAAGCCTCTACCCTCAAGGAGCTCATAATCTATTTTTTTTCTTACTGGCACAAGCTTATATAGAGTAGTCTCAGATGGGAATTTCTCTCTAAAGTTGTTTTTGGTACATTTTGAGATTATTTCCTATGTATAATTTTCCATGAAAATATAAGAATTTGTTTCATTTTATCTCTAGAATTTAATTTTAATCTAAGATTATTTGGCTAATTGGCTAAAACACATATATACATATATACATACATATACACACACACACTCACATATATATGTATGTGTATAGATAAGCATATGTATACATATTCATACATATATTTATAACATTTCATATATATTACATTATATATATGGATATATGTCTTCTATATGCTATCTCAGTCTGGCTCTTTTCTTTCTCAATCTCTCTGTCTCTGTGTCTCTGTTGTTGCTGCTGCTACTGTTCTCCTTCTTCTTCTCCCATTCTCTGTGTGATGTGGATCCTCTCAAAGGTCAAGTCCAAGGGCCCTATGTAAGCACAAAAATTAAAATGATGTTTAATTCCAAATCTAGGAATTTCATTTGTTATGTCAACAACAAGGATTCTGTTGAAAGTGACCTACATTCCTCAACGTGTGACACAAAGGGGAAGAGGAAATTATTGCTGGGAAATCTCTGGGCATGACCATTCTGTTTATCAGTATCAGTTCCAGTAGAGCAGATCTTCTCATCCTTTCTTCTATTGTCTGAAGAATAAAATTATCATTAAAGGAAGTATTGTGGTTTATATGTCAGGGCTTTTCTAAAGCTCATAGACATTCTTGAGAAAGCTGCTATATAATTAGGCCCGGAGCAGACTTAATGGTGCCTTTGAGGAGCCAAAGTCCTCTCAATTGGACAGGCCTGCTTCATGCCATGACTTCATGGATCCTTAGGCCCAGGCTAATGTACTTTTAAATTCAGAGTACATGCTTCTTCTTGCTACCATTAGCAAAAATTAAGTTTAACATTATTCCCATTTTCCACAATCCCTATTCATACTGAATTTTATCATTTTTAATTGCCTTTGCCAGTTTAATGAATGTAGAGTGATATCAGATTACTTATAATTTGCATTTCCCTGGCTTCCAAAGTTTGAACACTTTTTCATGTGACTATTAATTGCCTTTTTTTTTTACAACTTGCTTGATAAACTTAGTTTAAAGGAACACACATTTAGAGTAGGAAAAGGTCTCAGAAACCATCAAGGTAAATTCCTTCATTTCTTATATGGGGAAACTTAGACTCATGGGCATCTAATGACATACTCAAGGTACTCAGGAAGTAAAATGACAGGGACAAAATTTGAACCAAGGACCTCTGACTCTCAAGTGAGAGCACTTTCCACTATACTGCTATGTGTGAAGTAGATAGAGTGTGAGAGTTGGAGTCAGGAAGTCCTCAGTTTGAATCTCATCTTAAATGAGACTAACAATAATACTTACCTCCCAGGTTGTGAAGAAAAATGAATGATATATTTGAAATGTGATGAAAATCTAAAAGCACATTTAAAGTCTAGTTATCCTCATCATCATCATCATCATCATCATCATCATCATCATCATCATCATCATCACAGTACTCTAGCCAAGATAGGGGTTTTTTCTATAGAAGACATACTTTCCATAGAGAGAAATCTAAGTACAGAAAGCTCCTCCTAGATAATCACCCCTGAGGTGATAGATTTACCCTTGGTTCTTTCAATAGTTACAGTATTGTCAGTGAGATGACTAGGCTTTCTGTGTACTTTGATTCTTTATTGTAAAAGAATGTTTGTAGGCATTGCTTGCCTTATCTTATTTAACCCCAGAAGTCAAGCAAAGCTTAGTAATACTTGGATGGAATATAATTTTGAATACTAGATGCTCTAGGTTTCTATTATGAGTCAAAGTACTGTGGCATAATGCAAAAAGAACTTGTTCTGGAGTCAGAAGACCTGGGCTTGAATCTTACCTTGACTTTTACTGACAGTAACCTTTAGCAAAGTGAACCTCCACTAACCTCAATTTCTTAATCTGTTAAAGGGCTAAAGAAGCTATTAGAGAGATTAAATCCAGGCTATGCCACTGCCTCATAGCCATCCAAAAGAAAAACAAAGGGAGGATGAGGCAGTGTCAGACAACTATCTTTCCATAAAAAAGGATGGGAGAATCAAAAGTACTTAATCAAAATTAATTTATTGTATTGAAATTCATATATGCCAATAAAAAGATAAAAATATTGGCAGTGATAGTACTAAAAAGGAAAGATTTCTTTTTGCAAATTTATTAATTCAAAATATTATATTATTAATTAAAAATCTATATACACATATGAGTTGTATACATACATACATGCATATGTATGTATGTGTTCTCATATGCAATAGTCTTATGAAGAATTCCAAAATAGAAGAAATGGGGTGCCATATACACAAAATATTTCTTGCTATTCTTTTGTAGTGGTGGCAAAGAACTAGAAATTCCAGAGATGTACATCATTTGGGGAATGGTTGAACAAATTATGGTTTATAAATATAGTGGAATATTATTGAGGTGTAATTACTATCCCATCAGGGATGTGACTATCCATTCTCAAAGGCTATCCCAGTGGAATGAAAACTGACTGATTATAAAATAATGAAAAGACTTTCATAAAAATTTCAATATAAATCACATGTTTACTATGAAGACTATCCTAGATAACACTAGAGAAACTGAACACCAGTAGACCTGCAACTATGTGTTGAATTATTTGGCCATGGCAATGTATGAAACAAAGAAAAACGAAAAAAAATAAAATTAGCCTTTTATACACCCTCCCTTCTATTTCCAAAGTGATGCAGTAGTCTAGTAAAAGGAGGATGAAAATACTAAGAATTACTCAGTTATTGGACCACATACAAACATTAATTTAAGACTGGATAATATAAGATATTTTGGCTCAGTGAAACTAGAAAATGCTGGAAGTTGAAACCAAAATATATAAAGTTTTCTTTGAATAGGCAAATGAAAGAGTTGGTGAAATTGGTTTCATATTATGCCCAACAGTGATGAAAAGTATTATTGTATGGAAATTTTCATCATTGTACCCTGAATTATTTATGATGAACATAATCAAAACGCCTACTGTGCATACAACTGGATCTTATGCACTAATATCTGTTGCAGAGTTTATGGAGGCAGGGGATTTTTGTTTAGAATTTGATAATATCCTTCAAATTTGCTCAAAATATACTTTAGTACTTTGTAAATTCAAGACACAGAGTTGAACATTGAGAGGAAGGTGAAAGGTTTGTTCAAAAATATACTTTAAGGACTGAGTCATAAAAGAGACATAAGACTTATAATTATATAAGCCTCTTTCGTAAATATAATAAAACTTCAATAAGGAGAACCCAGAAGGCATTACAAATGACAAGAAATACATCTCACACACATAAATAAACTATGGAAAATGTGAAAGAAATAATTGAAAATGTAGTTTTGGGTCTGAAAAACCTAGAAACAGTTCTCACAGCAACAAGATCTTTGAAAAATATATACATAAATGTACATGCTCTTTAAGGAAATCATTCAACAACACCAATACTTATGCTTAGGAATGAGCTTTATTTTTTCATACAGTATAGAGAGAACAGAAAGAAAAAATGTAAAATTCTCTCCTAAAGAGTAAATTTTACATAGAGATTCTTTTATTATCCACACAAATGGGGGGGAAAGAGAGTTATCAGTTAAAATAATTTATACCAAGCATACCCTTCACCAAGCAATAATCCAATAATCCTATTTAAAGAGAAAAAAAAGTAAGTAGGGTATCCATATGTACAAAAATATTTATAGCCACTCTTTTTGTAGTAGTGGCAAAGAACTAGAAAATAGAGAAGTCATTATCAATTGGGGAATGGCTGAACAAATTATGGCTTAGGAATAGAATGGGATGATTTTGAGCCATAAATACTACTATGAAGTCTTGCTTCCTAAGCAAGGTCTTTCTTACATTTCTTATTTGGACAAAAGACCTTTTAAGATTAAAATAAGATTCTGAGTGCCTAAGGCCATCTGTTTCCTCTCAAGATACATCTTCCTGCTCAATTTAGAATCAGACTTTAGCTCTTTCCCTTCTCTTAAGATGGCTGACAAAAAAAATCCTCAAAGGAGCCAAAGAAACAAAAAAGAACAAAAAGGAAGATGTGGCTGAAAAGGTGGTGAAAAAACCTTGAGAAGATTGCAGTCAGAACCCAGTCCTATCCCCAGGGATCAGTAGACACTGAAAATCTGCAATGTATTTGGGGTAGCCCTGTACAAGTGGAAATACACTGTACCAAAAACCAGATTGAAAGGAAAAAGAAAAAGGTGCATCTCAAAGTCAGATGGTGGCCCTAAGAATGGAGGAACTACTGTGGCAAAGACTCACAAAATATTCATGTATTACCCCACTGAGGATATATTGAATATGTGCCAAGAAAGCTTCTAAGTCATGGCAAAAAGTGATTCAGCATGGATTTGAGAAGACTTTGAGCTGGCATCACCCCAAACATTGTCCTGATCATGCTCAATGGCCACCACAGGGGCAAGTGAGTGGTTTTCCTGAAGTAGCTGGCTAGTGGCTTGCTACTGGTGACTTGAGTTCTGACCATCAACCATGTTCCATGAAGAAGGATCCATAAGAAATTTGTCATTGCCACCTATACCAGGGATAGTCTTTCAGGTGTAAAAATTCTAAATCATCTTACTGATGTTCACTTCAAGAAGAAGAGACTATAAACCTGGACACCAAGAAAGTTTTGACTCAAAAAAGGAGAAATATGACATTAGAGAGCAACACAATCAGAAAACAGTAGACTCTCAGATACTGCCCCAAATCAAGAAAATTCCTCAGTTCAGTGGTTACATGCATTCTGTATTCTCTGTCTCTCCAATGGAGTTTATCCACACAAAATGGTGTTTTAAATGCCTTGCAGAGAACTCTTATTAAAGTAGTTGGAATAGCTAAACAAAGAAATTAGACTTTATATACATACACATATATATGTATACAAATACACACATACATATATACATACATACATACACACACTTCTGTGACAAATATAAACACACATAAAAATAAACATACAAACAGTCTACAAAAATACTACTTGACACAAATTAGCTTTGCGGTGACCCTAGTTTCTTAAATGCAAAATGAAAAGGAATAGAATTCTGAATGAGATAATTTATCTACAAAGCTTTATGGTTGATCAGACTACACCTGGAATGTAATGTTCAGTTTTGGATGACACATTTTGGTAAGGACACAGACAATCTAGAATAGATTCAGAAAAGGGTGAGTATAATGGAGAACATACCATAGGAAAAAATTATTTATATATGTATGTATGTGTATATATGTATATGTGTATGTATATATCAATACCTATGTATAAATATATATGTGCTCAATTGTTGGTGGGTAGCGGGGAGGAAGGAGGAAGCGGGGCAAAGAACAAAGTAAAATGTGTTCATCAGAGTACAAAAAAATACATACAAGGAAGCAAAGATGGGCAGCATTCAACTAAATACACAATATTTAATATATAGGCTTTCTTGAAATAATGTTATTGCTAGATATTTTGAATATTTTCCAATGTTCTACTGTGCATCACATGAAATCTTTTTTCTTTTCTCATTTTATATTTAAGTTTATAATGTTTCCTTTTCTTTTCTTATTATGCACTTAAGTTTTAGTCTTTGTCTAAAATAGAGAAAAAATTTAAAAAATCATTCCTCCTGGGAAGGCAGTGTCTCTGGATAACAACTAGGTGATACAATGCATAGAGTGCTAGGTGTGGGCTAGGAATAATTCAGCCTGGGATAGTTACTACTTGCATAGCTCCAGACAAGTCACTCAATCTCTGTTTTCCACAGTTTTCTTATCTACAAAATAGAGATACTAATAGCACTTACCTCCCAGGATAGTGGTGAGGAGCCAATGAGATAATCATTTGAAAGTGTTTCTTGTATGGAAAAGAAAATAGTTGGAATTGTTGTATATTTAATGTTTTTTAAAAATCCACTAGGAATTCTTAAGGCCATTTAAAAACCTCTTTTTCTGTTTTTCTTTCTATATGGAAATATTTACTTTATTTACTGTTTGTTAAGTTCAGAATTAAAAGAAAATGGGTGGGGGGGGGCAGAAATGCATTATATTTGCTCCAGACATGAGAACAAGGAGCAACTATTGAAAAGGAAAATTGAAATTTGGAATAATGGGGTGGGGAAAATCCTTTGAATTAGTTCTCTCTAAAAGTGGAATGGTTCCACCTGAAGAGGTAGTGAGTTCCACCTCAATAATGAAATATAAACTGGAGCATACTACAGAAAGAATTTTTGGTCATATGTATTTTGGACTAAATAGCCTCTGAAATTTCATCTAATTCATTAACTCTGTTATGGTGGGCCATATTAGTGGAGCTCAAGTTCTAGATATATTTTTTTCCAAGCTGGAATTGTGGAAGTAATTGACTTTTGGGAGTTGTCCAAGGAGCAAGATAAATCAAATATAAAAAGGCTTAATTTCGTGAAGTTGACTGGTAGGTGGTGAACACTCTAGCAATGTTAACCCATAAAATAGAGAGAAATTTAAAATGTGCTTTAATCCTGAGAATTTTGTTTCTGTAGAATGGTGGAAGGAATTAAAGTATTAAGAACTCCACAATTTTGAGATAATGTACATACATTAATGTAACTCTTCTGCTCTTATAAGGTGTTTTTTTTCCCCTAACAATGAACTAACACATTACTAGAAGAAATGAACCACATTCATCTTGATAGTCTGGTAAAAAAGAAAAACTAAAGACATGAGAATATTACAGACAAAATGAAAAATTAATAGGTTTTCCTGAGAAAGGTTAATGTTGAGCATTCGGAGAATTTGGGCAGCTAAAGATAATTGTCAGCCAATGTAACTTAAGTCAACCTGTCTTCCAATACTCACGAAAAAAGTAAACAGACTTTTATGAATATTATTGCAGTCAATTATCAACATCTATTGAAGAAAATTAATGGGGGATGCTTTCCTAAGAACTTGGAAAGGACAGTTGTTAGCATATACCACAATACTAACAAATGTAAAGGGGAACATGGTTGAAGATATCGAAAGACATTTTGGTAAATGATTCAACAGTAAGAAATTAAAGAGGGGACCAATTTACAGATAACAACAAATGCTAACACCTGACTAGCATTATGACTTTAGCATGGACTCAGAAGGCAACCATAACGGCAAGAATGAGCATCGTAAAAATGAAATTGAAGATATCTTAAAGGACAAGAAACAACCTGTTATTGATGCAGGATTTACTCAGAATCAGTAGCTTGTGCACAGTCAGCTCATCAAAGGTCAAAATCAATACCACGTTAAAAGAAAAAAACAAATATTTGAGGAGACACTGGAAGCAATTACTATGGTTTCAATTTGATTTATTTAAACAATCTCTAGAAACAGAAAGCAGGAAATGGGGGGAGGAGGAGAAAAAGCATAGACTTTGAATGCTACTACATTTAACCAATATGAAATAGTCACTATAATGAAGAGGTTAAAAGAACCCAGAAATTGTCTCAATGGACAAAAAATGTACTTAAATTCCATGATAAGAAAGAAAAATGGAATACAAGAGAAACACTACTTTAATTTTGCCTCTTTTTGTATCCCCAGCACTGAGCATATTGCATTGGCACATTGTGAATACTTAATAAATATTTATTGATCAATTACTTCATTGTAGCAATGCAACAGAGTTACTATCTAAACCCCCACAGACCCTGCCATAGTAACTGAGCAACAGAAACCCAACTTACCAGTACGTGGTAGCTATGAGAGACTTGATTTTTATTTCTAATGCTAGAAATTATGAGTCTCCAGTTGGGTGCTTGCCCCATGATAATCAGTTGATATTTGTTAGCTAGGCTAAATTAGCTTTTTAAAATGTGCTTTTACTATGGCTGTATAGTTAGCAAAAACCATCTCCTCATAATATCAATAAAACTCTCCTCAATCAGTAAATAATTATGTTCAGAGACTACCTATAGAATAGAGGCAATTCATAGCTATGAAAAGTAATTCTGCTAGAGTTCTCAAATGTACCCACGTGAAAAAAAGAGGCGAGTTTTTTTTTTCCACACTAGGCTCTTTGTAGAGCATTGGATCAGTCTTTTCTCATACTATAAAATCTTTCCTTGGCTGTCAATGCAGACAATAACATGAGTCATTTATGTCTAGGGGACACTAGGAGGATGTTCATGAGAGTTCAAACTGTTTGTTTCTCCAAAATTCACTAGGTACTCATCCTTTCAAAGGTGGGATTTAGACTGAGGCCAATGTACTCCCCACCTCCTCCATAGCTTCTTAAGGGTCTTTCTTTTTCTACTCTCCACTGTCAAACAGATGCTCAAATTTCTTGGGTTTTATCCTATTCTACGATTTTATCTAACCCAAAGGATTGAAGCTGAGGCACCAAATCCTTCACCAATGCAATAACTAAAATGGCTTTATATTGATTGACAGATAAATTTTTTGGTTCTACTAGTTGTTTACATCCAGTTTATACATCCAATCGATGGATTTAATTAAAATATGTTCTCATATTATAAAAGTATAAAGAGCTATGATTTTTTTTCTATTACTATAGGTGAAGTAAAGAAAGTTTTTAGGTTTATATCTGCCCTTATAAGTATAAGCTCACTTATAAAACATCAGAAAAGGGTATGACATTAAAAATGAGCAAGATCACAAAAGAATAAAAATAAGTAGAGGGGAAAATAAGCCTTTAAATTAAAATCTCTTCATGAAACTCAATTAATGGAAAATCATCTTTACTGAGAGTACTGTATTTCACTGCATAATCTTTGCCACCATATAATCAACACACCCTCTTTTTTCAGTTCAAAAATTGGTTTGTGACATTTCAATAAGTAATTGTTGTGTGGTATAATTCTGTTTGTCATGATGCTTAAAAGGTAAACAGACAGTATATTCACCAATGGCAAAGGGATATGCATGCATCTCTCACACAGTGTGAGACATGAGTCTAGAATTCTCACTGCAGCACAGAGTCATTCTATTTCTGAAAGACAACTTGCATAGTTTGTTTAGAGCATTGTAGTACTAACAGTATTATCATTGAATCCAATGAAGAACTGAAGGTGCAAGTGGAGCAGGCCAGCAGGCAGACAAAGCTGGCACAAGTAAGTTATATGACATGGTAAGACTTGCTTCTTCCTGTTCTAGCTAAACTGTATAGTTTGCTTTTTAAGTAATACTGGCACAATTAAAAAAAATCTTCACATAATGGTTGCACCCACTTTTTTGGCATAAAGTCTGCAATGATTACATGGTGAAATATGGTATTTATATATGAGACTAGAAAACCAAATATGTAGGAAATGGAATAGGTCAATAGCTAAGTACTTCTTTTTCATTGTTAATGACAGTGGAATGAATGGCTATGATCTATGTGAGGAAAGTTGACCACTTCATTGAATAATTTGTGATATCGAAGATGAGCTTCTCTAATGTGCATCCCAGATTTAGAGTGCTCAAATTTCAGAGGTTTCAGAGAAAGTGTAGGTAATATCTAGTAAGTAAATATTCTGCTGAGGCAGCCAGCTCACATGGAATGGGAATCTTGCCAAATGCAAATTCTGAATTGAAACTAGAGTGGTTTCTGATAAGCAGCAATAGAAGGAGCTGCTTATTTGTTTGCATAAGAAAGTGATGTACCAATATTATGTATTTTGTTTTGTTTTAAAGATATGTACATAATATGTATGTTATATATATGCATTTATATGCATGCATATATGTGTGTATTATTACTGTTTTCTTGGGATGCAATAATTAATTACTGTACATTCTTCTCTTGACTTTTATTCTCTACATCCATTCATGTGTCTTCTCTATATATTCTTCATATGCATTATTTCTTGTGGTACAATAATATTACATGATATTATTAATATATCATAATTTGTTGTGATATAATTTATCCCCCAACTTTTGCTTATTCATGTTCCCAATTTTTGTTATAAACAATAGTGTTCAAAAATAGAATATTTTTTGTACAAATAGGTCTTATTTTTTGTGTTACCAACCTTCTTAGGTTATTTGCTTAGGACAAGAGTGGGGAAACAGTAGGCCTGAGGCCATATGTGGTCCTTTAGGTCTTCAAGTGGGGCCATTTAACTGAATCCAAACATCACCTAACAAATGATTTTATTAAGGGAATTTGTTCTGTGAATTTTGGATTCAGTCAAAAGGTCCTACCTGAAGAACGAAAGGACCACATATGGCCACAAGGAAGCAGGTTCCCCAACCCTGACCAAGGACTTTCGTTTCTGAACCATATTAAATGCTGTGAACAATTGTTGGGGTGGCTAGGTGGCACAGTGAATAGAGGACCGGGCCTGGAGTCAGGAGGACCTGAGTTCAAATCCAGCCTCAGACACTTAACACTTACTAGCTGTGTGACCTTGGGCACTTAACCCCAATTGCCCTCTAAAAAAGAAAGCGCAAAAAAAAAAGTTACAGTTGTTGATTTTTTTTCAGTTTGTTGAAGGACAATAAAATTATAGAATCATAGATTTAAAACTAGGTAAAACATTAGAAGTCATGTAGTCCAGTCTCACATTGTTAAAAAAAAAAAAGACAAGAGAGTTTAAACAACTTACTCAATCTCACATGGTAATGACAGAGATAAGATTTGAACCAAGGTCTTTTGATACCAAAACCCACATCTTATCCACAACATTGTTCTACATCTTTTGGAATAATCATGTGTGGTTTAATTTTGTTATTATTATTTATATGACTAATTGCTAATAGTTTTTTAACTTTGAAATATTTTTGCATTTCCTATATGATATAAATTTGACACTAATGAAAATTTAATGTACATATAAGTTATAGCTACTTTAAGATTTTACATTAAAATTTGTCATGTTAGCATGTAGTTATGTTTCTATATTTTATCATGCCTGGTTCTGATATTGGTATTTATTTAGTAAAGTGGTATCTGGTATCTGGTATTTATTTAGTAAAGTGCTCATCTTTTCCATTTTTTGAAATTATTTGTTCTTTAAATGTTTGATAGAATTTACTAGTAAATATATCTGTAGCAAGAATCCCTTCCACCTACTTTTTGGAAAGTGTATTTAATACATGATGAATTTATCTTCATGATATCTAATATTTTAAACTTACATATGTTTTTATAATGAATTATGTTTTTATATTTTATTATGTTTTTATAAACTTGATATTTTTGTAGTTATTAACACTGTAGATGTTTTCAGATTTCTGGCATTTAATCAAATATATTGATTGCTGATATTTTCTAATATTTTTCATTTTTATGAATTAATACAGATATTTAATTTTGGAGGTTTGGTTTACTGATATTGCTTTAAAATAAATTAGATGTGATTTATTAATTTTGTCATTTAAAATATATCTCTGTTTTATTGATCCATTCAAGAATCTTTGGGTTTTCATTTATTTCTTATTTGATTTTAAAAATCTCTTCTTTGTGCTTATTTTGGAATTGTTAGGTTTTTGTTTTGTTTTTTTCCCATTCAATTGCCTGCTCTGTTTGTTAGTCTACTGTCTTGTTAATATAGTCAGAAAGAAAATGTTTGCTATTTCTTTCTTTGCAAATCACACATTTTACTGGTTTCTCTTGTCATCTTCTATTTAATATTTAGTTACATTATTTTAGGAAGTAGTAATTATCTCCATTATCTTTTCTTCCTCTTTCTTTTACTAAATAGAATTTTGTGCTATGGTTTATAAATATGAATTTATGAATTCATTATGCCCAAGCATATGATTACTTTCTTTTGAAAAGATCCTTGGGTGATGCTGAAAAATAAATACATTCTTTAAAATTCCCATTCAATAATATCCTTGTGTAAAAAAAAACTAGTTTTTTTTAATAAGAGTATTTTATTCAGTTAATAAATATGCTTTCATTACATTACTGGTAGTTTGACAAATTTTGAAAGAGAAACATTCATATGCAACTATTTTCTTAATGCATTGATCATTTTTTTCTTATTTTTATTAAGTTTTTTCTTTTAGTAGTCACTTCTTTGGCCATTTGCTACATGGAAAATTAATATTGGTATTTACTGTGATCTATTGTGCTTGAAGGGAAGGGAACAACCATTTATTAAACACATACTATGTACCAAGCACTGTGATAAACAATTTACACATTCTTTTTTTCAGCATGGTGTAATTTCCTTGCTTATCTCATTGCAGGATTAATTTTTATTATTGCATTACTTGAAATCATGATTATAATATTTCTCTTGCTTTTTAAAAAATTCATTTAAATAATAAAAAATTTTGTTCCATCTCCTTGTTTAAGTGAATCTCTTTTATTCAAGAAATTGTTGTGTTCTGCTTCCTAATGAATTTCATAATTTCTTACATTGTCATGGGTAAAGTTTAATCATCAATGGTCACGGCTATAATTGGTTATGTTTTTCACTATATAAAACCCTTATTCTACCTCTTTTCCAAATAATGTGGTTGAAGATCCTGTTCAAATTAACTTCTTTTGTGGTTCCTTGATTCCAAAAAAATACAATTGAGCTATTTGCTGTTCTCCTCTTTTCCTTTCCTACATGATATTTTTGTTTTATTCCCCACATATGTGATTGTGGTTATCCACAAAGAGGATTAGAGTTGCTTGAGACCCCAAAATACCAACACGCTGGGTCCTGCTGAAAGAATTTGACTCAAGTCTTCTCTCAGCCAAAGAAAAGTAAAGTTTATTAAAATTTCACTAAAAGTTCACCATATGGGGTAGACTCTTAAGGAGCCTAGCTGTCTGTAAGGCTTGCATTGGGCGAGCAGGACAGAATAAATCTGTGCTAGATCATTCTATGGCACTCTCACACAACACGGAGGGTTTTATTTCATCCCCTACAGATATATTCTTCATATCATCAATGACTCCCTGAAAGTCATGGCTTCTAAAGAACAAGTCTTCTTCTCTTCCTTATAGTATACAAAGATTGTGCTATTATTTAGTAATTTCATGCTTTATATGAAATTCTAGAACATTATTAAGCTTGTTTTATTTGCAGTATACGTATCAAAGATTCTATTCACCTCTATTTCCATAGGTGTAACTGATAATCTGTGATCAATGTATTCTTGTAGGATATTTTATTTTGAAGTGTGGGCTGTTTTAGTCAACCACAAAACAAGCATTTATTATGGGTCAGATACATGTCAGACACTATGGTAAGCACAGAAAATACAGAGAAAACCGTAAGAGAGTCCCTGTTCTCAAGGAGCTCACAGTCTAAATAGAGAGCCATCATGGAATATAAATTTTGGTGGCTGAAACCTAGCAAGATACCTTGAGGTTTACCGGCTATATTTCTTTGTTAAAGACTAGGACTTAAACCCAATTAGCTCTGGCAATGATTCACTGGCCAGCAATGGGTCTCAGCCCAAGCACCACTTAGTGGTCATTGTTTGGGCCCAGATGGCTCAGAGTGAATGTAAATAGTAATTGTTTCTATTTTGGCAAGAACCCTGAGGGTCTTCACCTCCCAGATTATTTCTGTTGTTATTGTTAAATAAAAGGGGTCATTCCTTGGCTCATTTCTTAAGCAGCCTTAATCACTGAATGGGCATTACCTCTGTCAAAGTCAGAACTTGGAAAGACTTTTAGCTTAAAAAGGCCTCATCTCCTACTGCATCCAGAGCCATCACCAGTCATCCTGATCTATATCTTGCCAGTGGACATGGATGGCTCCAGAGGAGAAAGTAAGGATGGTGACTTGCACAGTCCTCTCTCACTTAAATCCAATTTCCTTGCACATGATGGCATCCTCTTTCTGATGTCATGGTCCTCTTTTGAGAACAAAGGACAAACAACAATCTATGAGTAGGCCAATTTGCCCCACTGGGGACCTTAGCATAGAGGCGGAGTCAGGAAGACGAGTTCTAATCTAGCATCATACACTCACTTATTGGCTATGTGACTCTGGGAATGTCATTTAAATGCTGTCTCATTTTCTTTGGTGGTAAAATAGGGATAATAGCATGCGATTTCCCTGGATGCTATGGAAGGGTAAATGAGGTCATAATAATAATGTGCCTAGTGGAGTGCCTGGCACATATAACTGCTATATGAATGTTAGCTATTGTATTATTAGCTATCAGATTCAACCTGGATCTGGATGAAGATCCAGCAAAAGAAAAGGAAGAGGACATCAAGGCGAAGGGGGTGGTCAACAGTGTTGAAAGTTGTGAAGACATCAAGAATAATGAGACTTGAGGGAAAAAAATTAGTTTTGGCATGTAAGAGATCCTTGGTAACATTGGAGATAGCAGTTTCAGTTTAATGATGAGGCCAGAAGCCAACACTCAAGAGAGTTAAAAGAGTGGGAAAAGAGGGAGCAGCAGAAATGATTGCAGATGGCCTGCTGGAGAAACCTTTTCTTCAGACTGAGACATTTAATGGCTTGTCCAAAGTTACATGGTTAGACAGTAGCAGAGGAAGACTTCAAATCCAGGTGGATTCCAAATCCAGTGCCTTTTCCACTGCTGCCATCACATCAAATAAACCTGTTCTAACCAACATTACTTTTTAAAAGAAATATATAGAAGTTGAATGAAAAGGTAAATAATGAAAGATGAATACAAAAAAAATGTACACAGTCTAGAAAGGAGCAATAGTACCCATGCAGATACAGGGCTATAGATTAATGCCTAATACAGTGAATTTTTGTCCTTTAAAATATAAAGACATATTTGGGGAAAGAAGATTCAAGAAAGGACAAAACTTCTGATTATAGTGAGTAGAATAAGGGTAATGGATGATGGTGAGAAGGCAGAACTAGCAAAGCCTTAGGTTCCTTCATTTCTCTTCTAAGGAAAATAATCTTTGAACTGGGAAAGACAGAATAAAAGCAGTTACCAGCAAGTGGAAATCCAAGATAAATGAACAGACTGTAAGATAACATCTAGTTTTCCTCAATGAATTCAAGGCACTAGGCTTGGATGAACTGAATCAAGGGTTTCTGAACAAATTGGAAAATGTAACGGATTGCTGAGCCACTGTTTAAGATCTTTGAAAGATGCCAGAGAAAAAAGAAAATACTATAGCCATAGAGAATGCAGCTATCTTACATTTTTTAAAAGGGTAAAAGGTTGGCTAATCATATTATATGGGTAGAAAACCTGGGTTTATTTTTCCTGGATAAATTCTATGACATTTAGTGAAAGGAATGGTTTGTGAATCTTAATAAAGTAGGTGGTGATTACATTTCATGGCTTCAATCAGAACATGTTATACCAGAACACTCCCATTGTTTAAAGATGCCCTCTCTCTCTTTTTCTCCCTCTATTTCCCTCCCTGTCTGCCGCCTTCTCTTTCTGTCTCTCTCTCTCTCTCTGTCTCTGTTTTTGTCTCTCTGTCTCTGTTTCTATCTCTCAGTCTCTTTGTCTCTCTGTCACTCTTTTTCTCTCTGTCTCTGTCTGTCTGTCTGTATGTCTGTCTGTCTCTCTCTCTCTCTCTCTCACACACACACACACACACACACTGTTAAATTGGGTCAATAATGTCGAACTAGCATATGAGGAAGATTTGACAGTCTTTAATCATATCCTTGCAGTGAAAATAAAGAAACATGAATAAGATTGAGGTTTCTTAAAAACTTTTTTCCATTCATGACCCCTTTTTGCCCCCCAAAATTTTATACAACCCTGAGTATATATGTACATAAAATAGGTATACGAATCAAATATTTACTGATAATAAACCATACATAAATTTATTTTGCAACAATTCTTTAGTATACATATACATTTTGCCATTTATTAAAAATGAAATCAAATTTACATACCAATGAGATGGATGTGCTTGTTTATTTTTCACCTGAAGAATTAAATCTTGGTGCAATATTTGATATTGCAAGAAGTAGAACATCTTTAACATTTTTCTGAGTTAATCAATATTTTGATTTTATAATCATCAATGCTGAAAATGCCATTTTGCGTAAATACACAACACAAAATAACAGAAGTATTTTTAGGACTATTTCTGAAGTTGTGGAAAATTCTGTCCTAATCCCAAATCAAAATTCACTTAATGATTTTTTTAGGAAGTAAGCTTTAAACCTGTATCAGTTGGCAACATAGAAAATTCTTCTTCAACTTTTCCTGGCAGATGACTGATGCTTTTTTATTTCAATTGAATATGACTTAATGAACCCAAAATTAGAAGGGAAGTATTTCGAAACTTTCTGAAAAGTGTCTCCAAGCACTTCAGATGATCAATTGTAACTGTTGCAACTAAACCTTTGGGAAATTTATTTCCAAGTATAAAATCGTCTGTAGCTATAAACATTTCTAGAGAACTGTTTTCTACCATGTTCTTCCATATGTTAAATTTCTGAATAAAATTTTCAATTTTATCTTTTAATGTAAAAATGTTACTTTTTCCCTTGAAGCGACATTTTCAAATCATTGAGTTTTTGAAAATATACAAGAAATAACCATTTTGAAAGCCATAAGTCATTATGAAAAAATAACAAAATCAGATTTCTGCTCTGTCAAAAATATAAAAACTTGATCTTCAATTTCAATAATCTCTTTAAAGCTTCGCATTCTTGAAAGCCACCTTACCTCTGCATGTAGTAATAAGCCTTTTGTAATCAGAGCCCATGTCTTTCTAAAGGTTTGAAAACAAACAACAGTTAAGGGCATAGCTTTTAATGACATTAATGATTTTGATAGTATTGTAAAACACAGCATCTAACCCTGGTGATACAGTATATCTAGGCTGGTGTATAACAGAGTCATGATAAAAAGAAACAGAATGGGAAATTTATTAAGATTAAATTTCTGGTGAATCCATGTATAATTCTGCATTTAATACACTCAAAAGTCAATGTTAAAATTGTAGGATAGATGAAAAAATCACTAGACAATGGTTAGTATAAAAAAGATTTAAGGAACTTCCAGAGGTGGAGCCAAGATGGCAGAATAGAGGAAGCTCTCACCTTAGCTCTCCTGACATTCCCCTCGAAACAAGTTAAAATAATGCCTCAAATTGGATTCTGGAGTGTCAGAGACAACCAAAGGTCAGTGTGAGATATTTTTTCACTCCAACACAATTTAGGAGATCAGAGAGAGTTCTATGAAGTGAAGTGCAGGCTGGATTAGTACCCACATGGATGAAAAATCAGTGGTATGACTGGATGCTGGTGACAGAAGTAGCAAAAGCTTCAAGAGCTTTCAAGCTAGAGATGGTAAAGGGACATAGAAACTAGTCAGAAAAATTATTGCAGGGAACTCCTGTGCAAGTCCTGGATAGAGAACCAGACACTGGTTGGCAAATCCATTGCAAACCTTCTGCTAGGTCACAGTTCAAGGGCAGAGAGAAGTACTTTCCATCAAGAGGGAGTAGAAGCCCTGAAGCATAGTATTACTTTCAGGTGGAAGAGTTCAGGGACTAAGCAATAATGTTCCTTGCCAACTCAATAGAACAGGGCAGTATTGATTTTAATCCCAAGGAATCAGGGACTCTTTTTTGGACAGGGACTAGGATGTAGACCAGAAGAGCAATGATCAGACATCTCCCAAAATCACACCACCATGGAAGAAAATAAAATACTTAATTCCTCAGAATTGAAAACAGATGTGTAAAGAACACTGAAATTGGAGACACCCTTCATGCCTTGTCAAGAAGAGAGGGCAACTTTAACATAAAATTTCTAATCAAGATATAGAATTGGAAAATGAGTGTGCATGCACACACACACACACACACACACACACACACATCCTGACCATAAAAGAGTTACTATGGTGACAGGGAAGATTAAGTCACAAACTCAGAAGAAGAAAATAAAAACAAAACAGCCACAAGTAAAGCCTCAAAGAAAAAGGCACATTGCACAGAGTCCCAACAAGAATTCTCAGAATAAAAACCTTAAAAAATATTTTTGCAGTTATATAAAATTGGTAGCAGTGGTGCAAGAATTGCATAGATAAATGGTAGCACAGGAAGAAAAGTATTAAAAGACAATTAAGAGCATAATTAAAGAGGTACACATAATTGCTGAAGAAAATAACACCAATTGGCCAAATGGAAAAAAGAGGTAGAAATGCTAACAATAGCAATCAGGAAAGAAAAAATAAAGGAACAAAAACAGGGAATGAGGAAAGAAATTTAGATTATATAATAGTATTCTTATTAAACCATAGATAATTAACTAAAGCAACTAACTGAAATAATTAACAACTTCAGAAAGTTACAAAACATAAAGGAAACTCACATAAATCATCAGCACTTCTAAATATCACCAACAAAGTGCAGCAGGAAGAGATAAAAGAAAAATTATATTTATAATAACTCACGACAATAAAATTACTTGGCAGTTACCAGCCAAAACAAACAAAGGACTATTTAAACACAATTATAAAACTCTTTTTAGAAGACAGATCTAAATAATTAGAGAAATGTTAATTACTCATGAATAGGTCAAGCCAAGATAATTAAAATGACTGTTTTACTTGAATTAATTTATTTAATCAGTGTCATACCAGCCAAACTACCAAAGTATTATTTTTAAGAGCCAGCTAACATAATAGCAAATTTCATCTAAAGACCAAAATGTCAAGAACATCAAGGCAATCAATGAAATAAAATGGAAGGAACAAACCCTATTAGTACCACATTTCAAACTATAGTTCAAAGTTGTAATCATAAAAACAATCTGGTACTGCCTAAGAAAAACAATGGTGGATCAGTGCAATAGATCAGATACACAATATGCAGTTGTAAATGATCACCGTAATTTACTGTTTGATAAATCCAAAGATTTAAGCTTTGTGGCTATGATCTCACCATGTGAAAAAATATTCCTAGAAAGCTAGGAAGCAGTTTGACAGAAATTGGACGCAGACAAGCATTTCATACCACATACCAAGATAAGGTCAAAATGGATAGATAACCTAGACATAAAGGTTGATATCGTAAGTAAATATTGGGAGCATGAACATATTGACCTGTCATATGTATGTATTTACAAAGGAATAGGTTCTGACCAATCAAGTGAAATGAAGGATCATGAGAACTAAAATGGATCATTTTCATCACATGAAATTGAAAGCCTTCAGCTTAAGCAAAAATAATAGTCAAAATTAGGACTGAAAAATGAAACAGAAATGGTAGAACAAGTTTCTCTTTAAAGGTCCTCTTTCTCAAATATATGGAAAACTAACAAATTTATAAAAATAAATGCCACATCACAGTTTTGATAGCTTTGAATATATAAATGAGTTTGAGTAAAATTTTCATTTTCATTATATAGTCCCTGCCTACCCATGAACAATTAATATTTCTTTTTTTAAATATATTTTTATTTTTTGTTTTTGTTTTTGGAGGGGTTAAGTGACTTGCCCAAGGTGACATGGATAGTTTTTGTGTAAAGTGTCTGAGACTGGATTTTGAACTCAGGTTCTCCTGACTCCAGGGCTGATGCTCTCTTCACTGTGCACCTAGATGCCCCAATATTTCTTCAATTATTTAAATCTGATATTATCTGTATAAAATTATTTTTATAATTTTGTTTATATAGTTCTGGGGTTTGTTTTGGTAGGTGGTCTCCTTGGTATTTTACACTGTCCAGAGTTATTGGAAGTATGGTGGTTTTGTTGTTGTTGTTTGCTGCTGCTGCTGCTGCTATCGTTGTTGCTATTGTTTCACTATCTCTTCTTGCAGAGTTTTGTTTGTGACATAAAGGAATGCTGGTGATTTATGTGGATTTATTTCAGATACTGTTACTTTGTTAATGTTCTCTCAACAACTTTTTTTAAAAGTCTTTGGAATTTTCCAGGCATATCAACATGTCATTTGCAAAAAGGGATGACTTTATTACCTTATTCACTATTCTGATTCCTTCTATTTCTTTTTCTTCTCTTATTGCTATTGCTAGAATTTCCAATACAATATTGAATAGTATTGATGACAGTGTGCATCCTTGTTTCACACCTGATCTTACTGGGAAGGCTTCTAGTTCATCTCTATTACAAATAAGACTTGCTTATGGTTTCAGATAAATACTGGCTTATCAGTTTAAGGAAAATCCATTTGCACAAATGCTTTCAAGTGTTTTTCATAAAAATGAATGTTGAACTTTATCGAAGACTTTTTCTGCATCTATTGATATAATAATAGGATTTTTAAAACTTTTATTATTGATGTAAGCAATTATGTTAAATGTGTTCCTTTTATTAAACTATCCACCAGATTCCTGTTATAAAATCCAGTTGATAATAATTCATAATCTTTGTAAGATATTGTTGCACCCTTTCAGCTACTATTATACTTACACTTTTTTGCTACCATATTCATTAATGAAATTGATCTATAATTATCTTTTTCTGTTTTTGCTCTTCCTGGTTTAGCCATCAGTGTAATATTTGTTTCATGAAAGGAATTTGACAGAAATCCTTCTTTACCTGTTATTACAATAATTAATTTAGTATTGGAATTAGGTGATCTTTAAAAGTTTGATAGAATTCACTTGTGAATTTATCTGGTCCTGGTAGTTTTCTCTTAGGAAATGGTCTGTTCATTAAAAATAATAGGTCTGTTTAGATATTCTATTTTCTCTTCTGATAATCTGGGATACATACACACACATATACACACACACATGCATATATACATATTGTAAATGTGCTTCCATTTATTTAAGTTGTTAAACTTACTGGCATGTAATTGGGAAAAAGAACTCTATAACTGCTTTAATTTCATCATTTTAGTAGTATATTCATACTTTTTATTTTTGATACTAGTCATTTCATTTTCTTCTGTCTTTTTAAAGTCAAGTTAAACAACTGTTAATCTATTTTGGGTTTTTTTTTCATAGAACCAACTTCAAGTTTTACTTATTTCAATTATTTTCTATTCTCAATTTTATTAATCTTACCTTTTAAAAAATATACGTGTGTATATATGTATATATATATATATAAAATTGTTTACATCATTCATTTCCATGAGATTTTGAGTTACAAATTTCTGCCCCGTCTTTCCTCCACCCACTACCCCAAAACAGGCTTCCTACTGTATAACCCTTCCCCCAGTCTGCTCTCTCCTATGTTCTCCTCCATCACTCCTCTGACTTTCTGGTAGGCCAAGATGGATTTCCCTAACCCAGTGCCTGTATATCTTAATTTTCAATTGCATGTAGCTAATAATAATAATATA
Source organism: Pseudocheirus occidentalis (assembly GCA_028646575.1). Classification (NCBI taxonomy): domain Eukaryota; kingdom Metazoa; phylum Chordata; class Mammalia; order Diprotodontia; family Pseudocheiridae; genus Pseudocheirus; species Pseudocheirus occidentalis. Next base: position 161,912,551 of record CM053596.1, read on the forward strand.
TACATATATTAATATTTCATTATAGATTACTTTTTTGGATTTCTAATTTAAGGCATAATTGGGGACATGTAAAATTATTTTTCTAGTTTTTAAAAATTGCATCCCCAAATTATTAATCTACTCTTTCTCTATTTTATTGATAAAAGCACTTAGAGACATAAATTTTCTCTAATCACTGGTTTTTTTTGCAGAATTCCATAGGTTTTGATATGTTGTCTCATTATTATCATTCTTTTTAATGAAATTATTTATTGTTTCTATGATTTGTTTTTTAACCCACTCATTCTTTAAGATTAGGTTCTTTTATCTCCACTTTTAATTTGTGTTTCATTTATCACTTATTAAATATATTTTAGTGAATTATGATCTGAAAAGAATACTTTTAATATTTCTGCTTTTCTACTTTTAACTATAATATTGTGTGGTAATATATGGTCAATCTTTGTAAAGGTATCATTACCACAGGGAAAAATGTATATTCTTTTCTATTTCTCTTCAATTCTTTCCAGATATCTATCACATCAAATTTAAAAATGTATTCATCTCCTTAACTTCTCTCTTAGTTATTTTTGGGTTAGGTTTATCTAGTTCTGAGAAGGGAAGATTAAAATCCCCTACTATTACAGTACTAGTATCTCCACCTGTAATTCATTTAGCTTTTCTTTTAAAAATTTAAATGCTATAGCACTTGGTGCATTTAGGTTCTGTACTGACATTGCTTCATTGTTTATGGTACCTTTTACCAAAATGTAGTTACCCTCTTTATCTCTTTTAATTAAAATATTTTAGCCATAACTTTGTGTGAGATCATAATTGCTACCATTGACTTTTTTAAAAATCAGCTCATGCATAATAAATTCAACTTCAACTCTCTGTTTTTACTGTTTGTGTCTCTCATTCTTAAATTTGTTTCCTATAAATAACATGCTGTTGGATAATTATTTTTAGTCAGTTCTATATGTTTCCATTTTACAGATGAGTTCATCACAGTCATATTCAAACTGTGAGTTTCCTGCCATCTTATTTTTATTCATTATGTTCCTTTTCAGTCTCTCTTTTTATCCTTTCTCCTTTAGCTTATCTTTTCCCCTTAACCTCTTATTCCATACATTTACCCATCCATCTAAAATTCCTTCCCTCATATTTTTCCTTCACCTTCCTTATCTTATTCTATAAATAGTTTTTAAAAGTCCATTCTCCACCCAATTCTCCATTTTATTTACCTTCTCATCTTTCTAGAAGTTCAGAAGATGTTTAAATCTCTTCAGATGTATACTTTGTTTCCTCTTGAACCGAGATGAAGTTAAGATTCCAGTATTAGCAGCTCTCTATACCCCTCTGTTTTCTCTATTTTAGTTCTTTATTTCATGTCCCACTTTTATGAAATAATTACTCCTTTTTTCCCTTTCCTACCTAATTTTGTTTTTTAGAAACACCTCATCATACTCAACCCAGACACAACTTTTCTTTCAGTCTACCTTAGTAAAGGTAACAATTTTAAGAATATGATTACTATTAATAATAAGTAATAATTACTAATATTAATGACATTTTCATACATAAGAAAACAGTTTCACCTTAAAGAGTGTATTATAATTAGTCTTTAATGATTTCCTTATATATCTTTTAGATCTTTTATATAACATTTTCCATTGAGTTCTGGTTTTTTTGTTACAAATGCCTCAAAGTCACTCAGTTCCTCAAATATCTATTTTTTTCACCACTCAGGAATATATTCTACTCTGCTGGGTAAGTTATTCTTGGATGCAACCCCAGCTCATTTGCTTTTCACAATAGAATGTTAAAAGATCTATGGTCTTTTAGTGTAGAAGCTGCTAGATCTTGTGAAATCCTGTTTTTTTCTTCAATATTTAATTGTGTTTGGTTGTTGCAGTTTCTTGCAATATTTTGTTTTTAATAAGGGAATTTTGAAACTTGGCTATGACATTCCTTTAAATTTTCTTCCTAGGTTCTCTTTAAGGTAATGATTGGTGAATTCTTTCTATTTATACTTTAACTTCTTGTTCTAAAACTTCAGGGCAATTTCCCTTAATAACTTCTTGTAGTATTATATCCAGATTCCTTTTTTTAATATAACTTTCAGGTAGACTGACAATTCTTACATTGTCTCTCCTCAATCTGTTTTCCAGATCAGTTTTTCTTTTCTAATGAGATGTTTCATATTCTCTCCTCATTTTTTCTTTTTTTATTATATCTTAGTATCTTATAACATCATTCAATTTCATTTTCAAAATTGTAGTTTTCAAGGATGAATTTTCTTCCTTAAGGTTTTGTACCTCATTTTATAATTGGTTAACTTTCTTTTTATAATTTTCTTTGATTGCTTCTATTGTTTTTATATTTTTGTCAGGAAAAGTCACAGCATATTTAGAAAAGGCTTAACCAGAGTTATTAGAAGATTGAAGCCCATACTATGTAAAGATTAATAGAAAGAAGATCAGATCCTTGGCCTAGATGGAAAAAAGGAATTATAGGAGACAGGAATTACTACAGAGCTATTCTGTACAAGACACTGTGCTAGGTGCTAGGAGTAAAAAGATAAAAATAAAATTTGTTCCCACCCATTAGAAAATAGCATAATTTTTGAAAAATACAACACTTATACATATGAGTAAGATTTTCTTACTTTAAGAGGATTAAGGAGAGGTTTTACATAGGAAGTAGCACCTGAATTGATTATTAAAGATAGGAATTTGGAAAATGAAAGATTAATACCAAATATATTCCATCCAAAAGAGAGCCTTCATTCACTAACTTTTTCACTATATTTTACTCGTTATTATCTCTTCCTATTTCCTTTTCATTCTTTCAGATATGACTGGCTCTCAAAGCTCAATGTTCAACTCCCTGCTGTCATTGTCATCATCATTATACTTTTCCTCCCTTTCTTCCTCCTCTCCTCTCTGTTTGTCTTTTCTCTCTGTGTGTCTGTCTCTCTAGGGAGAAATAACTTTCTTTCCTGGATTCAACTATCACCATTATTCTGATTAGTTCTAATTCTCTATTTCTAGTTAGGATTTGAAAATGAAGTCTTTGTCTTACACTTCTCCTTGCCTGTATTTATTTCTCCTCGCGAGTCCTAACATCACCACAAATTCAATGTTTTTGAAACTAAGCTTTCCAACTCCTCATAGACTTGGCTGCCCCTCCCAATTTCCACATTTTAGTTAAAGATATGATTATTCTCCCAGTTATCTAGGCTTGCATTCTCAAAATTATGTTGGCTGTTCCACTATCTTTACCACCCACACAAATGTCATCAAATTTTTCTTTCAGTATCTCTTAAATCTTTCTCTCTGTTCCCAATTCTACCAACTAAATACACACAATTCTCACCTAATTTTTGTGATATTGTATTGCTTTATAGTTATAGCATCTAAGTCTAATCCCTGTGATCTCAATTCTCCTCCAGATTTGCATTCTATCCTTCATAGTTTTTCACTGAAATGATATCTAAGAAACAGAGTTAGAGAAATGACAAATACAGAGGGGGATCTTGCTGACTCATGAAGAAAATCAGAAAGACACGTATAAACTGTCCTCGTGACCAGACTGGGATAGTCCATGTAATGATTTCCTAAGTAGGAGCATATCATAGTTAGTGTTGAGTTAAAGCTTCCAGGAATCTTGATGTCAAGGTTAATGATGTTTGTGTGAAGACAGCACAATAAATTTGTGTTTAAAATGAGAAAAAGACAAAAAGACTGATTGAAAAGTTAAGAAATTATTAACATATAAGGGAGAAAATTCCACATTTTTAATAAATATTATATTTAACTTAGGGATTCTCCTATGCCTACACCTGACTACCCTGCCCTGTACTGGACAGTGTTGTCACAGGCCTGTATGATCACTTCTGGGAGCTCATTGCCCCACTATACAGGGGTATGCATTACTCCTTTATACCCTGGATGAACTTTATGCACTAAAAATATGCATGATATGGGAGATCTAATTTTAACAGAATCGTAGATTAAGTGCAAGGAAGAATTTTAGAGGCCATTGAGTACTACCATCTCATTTTACATGTGAGGAAATTGACATCAAGAGAATCTAAATGATTGGCACATGATCACACAGTAAATAATGTTCTGAAGCAGAATTTAAACTTAGGTCATTTTGAATCATCATTTGATCCAGTATGTCACCTAATTGCCTCAAAGCAATGAGGCTTAATCCCATAACCCTCAGGTTTTATGCTCTATCAGTTGATCTAGATGGGCATCAAAAAAGTTCATTTTTGTGCATTAGTGATAGGGGATAGACTTGTATAGTACCTTGGGATGAGGAAACTTTCTCTACTAATGACACAATTTTAATTCCATCTATAAGTTACAGTCATAGAGGCCTAAACCTCACAAAGGTTGTGATTTGCCCATAGTCAAACAAGGATTTGGACTGAGACATAGCTCTCTCGCTCTCTCTCTCTCTCTCTCTCTCTCTCTCTCTCTCTCTCTCCCTCTCTCTCTCTTGCTCTTGCTCTCGCTCTCACTCTCGCTCTCACTCTCTCTCCTACATATATTGATGCATCATATCAATTTTTTTATATGTCACTACTTTAGCTATTTTTTCTACATTTATTACTGGTATAGATCACAACTCTTTTTTATTAATCTTTTTATTTATTTATTTTTAGTTTTCAATATTCATTTTTCCAAAATTTTGATTTCCAAATTTTCTCCCCATCTTTCCCCTACCCCCACTCTGAGATAGCAAACCTACTGAATTCCTCTTCACCTTTTCTGCTCTTCTGTCTCCCAGTTCCAACAGAGTTCTCTATTGACCTTTTACTTTCTCTTTGGCATTTATGGGTTGAGAAATCTTGAAATTGCCACAGTTGCTGGTGACTCACTCTCCTGAAGTCTGCTCTGGCTGGTCTGTGCCACTTGTCAGGGCCACCCCAGATCTGGGCTCCCATGGTTCATGCAGGACTGCTCAGCCCCCAGCCTGGTGCAACAGATTTTTTTTTATGTTAGCCTGCCAGGCAGACTTCAGTGGGAGATTTGTTTCTCTCTGTCACTTTATTGGTTCTGTAGCTCTAAAATTTGTTTGGAGTCATATTTTACAGGTATTGGAGGTGGTTGGTGCAGCAGCTTAAGCAAGTTCCTGCCATCTTGGCTATGCCCCAAATCACAACTCTTCAATATTTTAATAAACAATATGCACATGGTCCATGGCATTTTCAAAATTCTTTACCTGGTGGCCCATTTTTTGATGATAAGTATCTCCAAACTAAGTAAAATGTTCTTCAAGTAACATAGTCACTTACTGAAGTCCATACTGAAATTCTTTAGATTAATAAACCCTAAAAATACTAGTGCTCTATGACCTTCTATCTCCACACCATGATAGTGCACCAAACTAAGACCTTAATAAATCATATTGGTCTGTCAGTCTAACTATCGATCGCCTGATCTATCTAGCTTATTATCTATCCATAGATATGTATGTGTGTATACATTCATACATATATACAAACATACACATATATGTATATGTGCACACACACATATATATTCATATATCTACTTTGTTATCATCTCTAAATATATACAGTATAGATATATATTTATTCTTTAATGAGGGATAAAGATATCAATGTATATTTTTGCATCCATGTTTATATCCTATAAGATGATTGTCTCATGTCACATTATGCTGTAGATGTAATCCTGAAATTCTTTACCAACACATCTATATTTTTATAGTCAGGGACTGGACTTCTCTTTTCAGTCATACAGGCAAATTCCGAGGAACTACATCAAGTTTTTCATTTCATCAACTTCTCTGCAACTAATGAACTTGGAAAGTTGCTTAAGAGATTAAACAACTAGTCCAGTATTACTCAGTCAATATAAACCAAGGAGGGACTTGAATAATAGTCATTAAGGCTCAAAAGCTTTCTGTCTATCCACTATATCACATTGCCACTGTGTCTTTATGTTTTTAGCATTTAAAAAAATTATTCATTTCTATGTGTCAACCTGCACTAGTACAGGGACTTTTCTCAACCAGAATTTCACTAAACTAGTCAAATCAAAGATGAACATCTATAGGTATATAGTCATTAATACATACATAAAGCAATCTTTACACAATCAAAGATTATTTTATTTCTTAGCAGTCTTTCTTTGCATAGGAGAGGGAAAGAGAGAGAATACATAGGAAAGGGAAAGAGGCTTATGCAAAACTTGCTTATATTATATAGAAACATGTTATCCTTTATCATTGAAATTTTAGTGAATAGATGTCATATGAAATAGTATAGTCATGGGTGTAATTATTGAGTAGTAATGATAATAAATATATTATATTGAATACAATCATCATGGAAAATTTATTTTTGGCTAAATGAAAAAAAATTAGGAGAAATGTCAGGGCCAAGATGGCAGAATAAGGCAGGAACTTGGTGTGCTCTCCCAAATTCCCCTCCAATGCTAAATGCCTCAAAACAAATTCTGTAGTGGCAGAATCATCAAAAGCATGGGGTAAACAATCTTCTAGTCCAAGACAATTTAGAAGATTGACAAGAAAGGTCTATCTCACTGAGATGCAGGTGGAATGCAGTTCAGCACAGAAGGCCCTGAGAAGTCAGCAAAAGGCAATGCATTAACAAGGTAGCATACAGGCTCTGAGCACTACCTCAAACTGGGAGCAAGGTGCTGAGCCCCAGGAGGAAGCAGAAATTGAGCCCTGGCATTGAGAAACCTTGCATGGTTCAAGCCAGCAGCAAGCCTTACCCCAGAAAAACAGTGCAGGCCTTGGAGGCAACTTGAGTCAACATTAATGCCTCCTGGGACTTTCAAACCACAGGCAGTAAGGGAGGGGGAAGCATATAGCTGATCAGAAGGAGATTACGGGAGACACTTTGTAGTTCTCAAGAACTTTATCACTATTAGGGTAATTAGAAGGCAGATTCATATACAGAGGGTGTCGGTATGAGTTGATTATAATAAAATGATTTCCCCTAAGCCCCAAAAAATATAGGAAAAGAAAGAGAGATGCACTAGGAGAAGGAGAAAAAATGAGGTAGAATGGGTTAGATTACCTCATATAAAAGAAGCATAAAAGAGCTATTACAGTGGAGGGGAAGACTGGTGGTGGTGGTGGTGGGCAACCATATTCTCACTGGAATTAACTCAAGGAGTGAGTGAAAGACACAGTTATTTGGGTATAGAAATCTATATTACACTCTAGGGAAATAGGATATGAAGGGAACAAGAGAAGGGGCAGGGTTCATAGAAGGGAGATTAGATGCGGCAGTCAATTGTCAGAAGAAAAACAATGGTGACAAGATAAAGAGAACAAAAGATAAATGGGGAAATAGAATTGAGGGAAATATATAGTTTATAATCATAATTGTAAATATGAAAGAGGTAAATTCACCATAAAGCAGAAATGCACAGCAGAATGAATTAGATGCCAGAATCCTACAATATATCATTTATAAGAAACACATGTAAAACAGAGACAAACAGTAAAGGCAAGGGGCTGGAGAGAATCTAGGTTACTTTAGCTGAAGCAAAACAAACAAATAGGAATAGCAAACATTTCATGCAAAGCAAAGGCAAAAATAGCTCAAATTAAAAGAGATAGGGAAAGAATCCACATGTTGTTAAAAGGTACCATAGACAATGGTACAAACTATATATGCACCAAATGACATAGTATCTAAATTTTTAAGAAAGAAATTAAATGAGTTATAGGAGGAAATAAACATTAAAACTATACTAGTGGGAGATAGCAGCTTTCCCCTCTTACAACTAGACAAATCTAACTGAAAAATAAATGAGTTAAGAAGTTAAGAAGGTATACAGAGGTTTAGAAAAGTTTGATATGATTGATCTCTGGAGAAAACTAAATGGCGATAGAAACAATACAGCTTTCTCAATGGTACCTGGTACTCACAACAAAATTTATTATGTATTACGGCATAAAAAGCTCACAATCAAGTGTAGAAAAACAAATACTAAATGCATGTTTTTTTTCTCATCATGATGCAGTAAAAACTACATTGAATAAAGGGTCATGGAAAGATGGTTTAAAAATTAGATGGAAATTAAATTATCTAATCCTAAAGAATGTCAAAGAAAAAATCCTAGAGACTATCAATAATTTCATTAAAAAGAATGACAACAATGGGACATCTAAAAATTTATGAGACAGTCAAAGTAGTAGTTAGGGGGAATTTTACATCTCTAAATGCTTACATCAATAAAAATAGAGAAAGATCAGATCAGTGAATTGGGTGTACTACTAAAAAAAATAGAGCAGAACAAATTAAAAATCTCCACTTAAATACCAAATGGGAAATTCTGAAAAACAAATGAAAGATTTAATAAAACTGAAAGCAAGAAAACTATCAAGCTAATAAGTAAAATGAGGTGCTCATTTTATAAAATATGATAAAATAGACTATTGGTTAATTTGATTAAAACTAAGAAAGAAGAAAACCAAAATGTCAGAAACAAAAATTGAAAGAGTAAATTCAACAGAAACAATAACTAAAGCAATTGTTAGGAGATATTTTCCCCAAATATATGCCAATAAATTTGGCAGCCTAAGTGAAATGGATATTTATAAGCCAAGTACATTGCCAAAAATAACAGAAGAGAAAACAGAATACTTGTCATTTTAAAATACCATTTCCTAAAATACTATTACTTATAAGTATATTAATTATTTATACATTGTTTATATAAAATATTATACAACCATATTATAACACATTTAGAAAATACACATGCTATGCATAATTATATAATGACTAATTATGTAATAGAAATAATATCACTATATTAACATATTAGTCATATTACAAATTCTGTTTTAGAAGAAGAAAGTGAACAAGTCATCAATCAGCCTTCAAGAAGGCCTTTATATATCTATTGTGTTCACATACACATGTTCTCCCTTTCATGAATTCTTTGATGTTGAGTAAATTGTCTTCTCTAATGTTTATAGAGAGGAGTAAAAACTTACATACACTTGTTAGGCCATACTTTTAAACTCACGATTCTTGGGGAGATAGAATTAGAACAACTGTCTGAGGGTATTTTCAGCTACCTCAGTATGTATCAAAAGTCCAAAAGGTCACAAGGTCAACACAGACTGATTATGCTGGTGATTAACTTTGCATATAATGATAAGATATTTTTTTCAATATGAATTATGTGACAGGAAGTATTTGCTTTGAAACTCTTTGTATTCAAAATGAAGAGAGAACAGGTAGATAAAAAATAAATTATTCACAATTAGGAAATAAATAGTAGTATTTTATCCTTACATATGTACATAAGATTGTCATAACCTCCCTCTAACACAATTTAAACAAGACTAGGAAAAAGCTTGAATGGAAAAGGAAAAAAAAGGCAGTTATCTCTTAGCAAAAGAAGGGTAGAGCACAGTATAAAGATGATAAGAGTGCAGGGTGCGGAAGTCCTGAGGCCTTTTCAGGGAACTGTAAAAATTGATTTATTTATCTATGGCTGTCGATGAGTAATTGATTACTCTTAAAGAGTAATTGTCATCAGAAGTAGAAGAGAATTTTACTAGTACTTATTTAAGTCAAGGTACTGGGTTTCGCCTTAAGGCATTTTGACAGCTATAATAGAGAAATGAAAAGGTGAGATAAAGGTTTTTCATTGAAGGAAAGTAAAAAGTTGGCTTCAGATAAATGAGCATCTAATAAAGGTTACAGCTTCATCATGAAATGTTAGGAGTTATAAATAGATGCTTGCATATCTTTAAATCTTATAAAGATTGTATTCTTTTCTAAGAAATCCTAAATAACTATTCCAGTTGAATAAAGTATCATGTATTTTAAGAAAAAGTATCATCGAATGGAATCTGCTGAATGTTCCGATTCAGTATATCCATGCCTAGGGAAAGTCTCACGATTTGGTTTTCCCAAACTGCAGATCTGGTACTATCGTTCATCTGGACACAACTATGTGAAATGGAAAAATGGCTCCTAAAATAAAGGGTAGAGAGAGTCTAAATAATAGCATATCATACACGCACACACATACACACACACACACAAACACACATTTTCTGTGGAAAAATAGAAACATCGAAAGAGAAACAGGTGTGATTAAACAAGTATAATGTCCCCCAGCAACGACATTAAAATATACTTATTTGTATCAATCATAGAGTGCAAGTCTTTTACTGCCAAATTGTTCTTGCTTTTCTCTTCTTATTCTGTTGTTTTCATATCCCTTCTGAATATATTAAGATCAGTGTTCTTCTAGATTACTAGTTCTTAAAGGACAAGAATAATAAAAATTTTACTGTAGTATAATTTTTTTCATAAGGAACGCATTTAATATTCAATCATAGAGGGCAGAAGCCATATTTGTTTGAGGTTTTTTTTTACAAGTATCTTCTGCAGTGCTATACTATAAATTGTGTATTCTGCAAGGTGGGCCTGAGTTATCTATTTGCTTTGTATGCCTCTTTTCATGAGATGACTGGCTGGGTCAGGAGTCATAATGCAACCTACAGAACTTATAATGAAACTGAACCAAGAGAGCATTTGTTTAATACCACATACTACACAATTTTTATAATGGTGATAATATTTTGGTGATGGTGTTTTATTGTTAGAATAGGCAACATGGTTTATATTTGCTTAAAGGCTTGTCCTTTTTTTCATTTTTACTTATGAAAAGTATGTGAGGGTACTGGTGTAGCTTGTATTTCTATGCATGTGTGACCGCTATATTTATTAGATTTTCTTAAATAAAAAAAAACCTAGAACAACATCTTTCAGTTCCACATAAAAATCAATATACAACAGGGCAGGCCTCTGGGGCCAGTCTGTGGTTGGATCAGATGATTCAGTGATAGTCTGTACTGTCAAGATTTGTGCAGCCCTGGAGCACCATCATTGATATGTTTGTGAAAATTTTTCGGTTTTTTTTCTGCAAATTTTTGAGGGATTAAGATAAAAGTGCCAAATAAATATTAGACAATTTTTCAAGGAATGTAAAAATGACAGAATTTTAAGGGTGCAGTTTTCATTTTCACATACATTTAAAATGGTATTTGATTGTCTCCATTGCTATTAGCTTCATGAATAATTTCCTAGTTTTCAGTAGATGCAGAAAAGTTCTCTTCAAGAAGGAAAATTATCATTGGCCTCTCCCATATTCACTGGTACCATTTCCCATCCTAGTTATTCCTTTGTCTATTAAAAGTAACCATTTCAATAGGTGGGAAAAAACATTAATATTTCTTTTCAGGCATTAAAGGACAGTCAATGAAAATTCATTTTAAATGACAAATTCTGAAAAATCAAATGAAGAAAACAGAAGTAATGGGAACTTGCTGGTGCTTCTTTTTAGATCTTTTGAAATGGGTGTGGTTGCCACTGATGCACAAACATTTTTCATTGATGATTCTATACTCTTGCGACAATACCACCCCATCTTGATTTTCCAGTCTTACATCTGATAATATCTTCATGTAACTTCTCTTGTGCAATTATGTATTGGTAATGGGTTTCAGTTTACTCATATCTATCATACATTTTTCCTTTGCCCTTTGCATGATCCTCAATTTTAATTCTTTGGTGATAACAGTGTCCTGTGACTTGCAGTCAATTTAGAATCACTAAAATAATGTTGTTTTTTAAAAAATAGGATTTGGGGTCAAGGAGAAAGTTGAAAGCACTTCATGAATTTTCAAAAGAAATTTCCCCCTTTAATTGTGAGCCCAATTCATTATACATTTGTGATGACTGTGAGTGTATATGCATGCATGATTAAGCATTAATTAGCTAATGTTAATCAAGCATTAACAGCTCAAAATTGTATGAAGACTTTGGGGATACCATACATGGCACATGTATGTGTGTGTATGTGCAGACACATACATATTCTATATTGCATATTGTTGTGTGTGTGTATAGTCAAAAATTTTTGGTGGGATGATTTAGGTTTTTTTTTTTCAAAATTCCAGGACATGATGCAATCAGCATGGTGTGGTCCAGAATGCTCACCTCTAGAGGACTTTGCCATGTATAGAGAATCCCTCTTTGATTTGCATTTGGTCTTGGAGGTGGAAATATTAAAATTTTGATACAATAGATTATTTTCCCCATTATATGTTAAAAAAATTTACTGATCACCTTACTTTATACCTTGCTTAATATTAATAGCCAAAATATCTCCAAAAATCATCTTTATCATTAAATATTTCAAGGAATTTTATGTGACATTTGCTAAAGTGAGACAGTTGGCTACATGACTGGATTGAGGTGGCAGCTTTATTTTGCTAATATTATTGAACCGTTTTAACTTAAAACTCTCTACCTTTCTCTCATTGGGGAAGGGAGACAAATTAGACTTTGGATCTCTTGACTAGGTATTATTAACAACACTCTGGATGCGTAGGATAGCTAGCCAAGGCAGACCAATGGTTATCAAAATATTCCTTAATCCTGCTGCAATGCTTTGCAGACTCACCCTTAGGTTCATTACTTTGTGTTATAATATTGACCATTGAAGAATAGAATATAGTAGTGGCAAGAATAATGCATAAGAGTTAGAATATCTGGGATCTAGAACTACATGGTAACATGTCAGCTATGTAAATTTGAACAAGTTGCTTTAACTCTTTGAGGACCAGTTTTTATATTTGTAAAATTCTGATGATGATATCTATACTGCTTACCTTAAAGTGTTATCACGATGATAGAATGAGAGAATGTAAGTTCAATCACTTTGCAAAACACTATACAAAAGTAAGGAATATGGGTAAGTAGGTAATACTGAATGAGTTCTATAGTCCTTCTCTGTTGTAAGATTTTATTATAATCATTTCAGGAATCCCTTGATATAATATAATATGTTGTATTATTATTGGAATCATTTTCAATTATAAGAATTCATTTGGTAAGATCTGCTAACACAGAATCATAGATTTTCAGTCAAAAAGGATTTTAGAGGTCATTTGTTCCAAACCCCTGATGTTACAGATGAAGAAACAAATACCCAGAGAGGCTGAATGAATTTTCCAAGCTCACACAGGTAGGTGTTTTCAGCTGGAAGAGAATAGGGCTCTAAGGATATAGGAGACAGGAAAGGTAAGTTTTGATGAGGGTGGAACATGGTTGGAAAAAGCCTTTAGCATGGATTTTTTCCATGGAAGAGCAAGCCTAATTATAGCAACACAGTGAAGGACAGTGGATATTCATATTGCAGGATGAGGCTGTTAACACTGCAATAGAGGAAAGAAGCTTTAAAAGAAGATAGGCAGCTCCAAGGCACTACGCATTTTTTTCTGGGGCTCATTGTGGAATCTTTCCATGTACTTCTGTTCCATTCATGCCTGGATTATATCCAGTGCTTTATACTGATACTTTGAGCTTTCAAATTTTATAATGGCATGATTAAACATATACAATTGATTAACTATTTGGATTTTGGGAAACTGATGGAACAGGCATAAAAGGAGTTTGAGGCTATTCCTTCAGTGTAGGAAATGCTATAAGCTGTTTTAAAAAATGTTTAAATGTCCTATGTTCAAAGGTATTCCATGAAATTATCATCCATATATACTTACATTTTAAGAATTGTCAACCTAAAAGGTATTTGTAAGTATTAGATAGACTCATAAACACTACAGAGTGAAC
>CM053596.1:161926313-161937214 GCA_028646575.1 Pseudocheirus occidentalis
GCTATTCCTTCAGTGTAGGAAATGCTATAAGCTGTTTTAAAAAATGTTTAAATGTCCTATGTTCAAAGGTATTCCATGAAATTATCATCCATATATACTTACATTTTAAGAATTGTCAACCTAAAAGGTATTTGTAAGTATTAGATAGACTCATAAACACTACAGCGTGAACAGTTTGTTATAGAGTACTTTTGTCACCACTATAAAGTTTGTAACAAAGTAGTAAAGCAAAAAATTGAACAAAAAGGTATTTCTTATCTCCTGTGACTAATACTAGAATGAATACTAGAAATCAGTACATAAAAATCCAAAAATAAGAGATAGATGAAATTTCCTCTATACTATGTATTTTAGAGAGCAAAGAGAAACAAAGGAAGTTTTATGCTATTAGTAGCTGTTCCTGGCACAGACACTCGCTTCATAAAACAAGATAGTGTGGGCAAGCATATTTAAAAGAGAAGCAAGGCCACAGATCCCCAGGGGAAGGCGTTAAACTCTGCTCTGAGCTGGCCTTGATTTTCCTTGCATTCCACTCTGTCTTATAACCCAGGTTATTTGTAGACTCACAGACCTTGGACTGTTTTCCTAGAACCTCTGTACATAGGGCCTACAAGGATCATAGCAGGCATAGCACAAGAGGACAGACTAGGAATAGGCAATGGAGATAACTAAATAGAGCAGAACTCGAGGGGTGAAGCAAGGGAAACTTTAAATATTTATTTTAATAAATGAATATTTATTAAGTGCCAATTATGTGCCAGGTACAGTGTTAAGCACTAAAAATACAAAAACAGGCAAAAGACAGTTACCTCCTTCAAGGAAACTACATTCTAATAACTACCCCTGTTTAATGACAACCAATTCTGCTCTCCGTGGCATATATTTATTACGTATTTCATGAACATATGTATATATTACATTCAAAGTGTTATATCAGTGGATAGTCAAACTGAGACTTAGGAAAGTCTTTAGTTTAAAAAGGCCAAGGTCTTATGCTACATCCTGGGTCATCTCCAATCACCCAAACATTTATATCTTGCCATTGAATCCAGATAGCTCCAGAGGAAAAAGTGAGGCTGGAGACTTTGAACAGCCCTCCCTCACTTAAATCCAATTAGTTTGCAAGTCATAGCATCATCTTCCTGATGTCATAGTCCTCTCCAGGGATGAAGGACAGACAACAACCTGTGACTAGGAGTAGCTGTCCTACTGGGGACCCAACTGACCAGTTCCAGTTGATCAATGCAGCTTCCTCCCTCCTCCTTCCATTTTTCCTCCTTCCTCCCTCCACTCCCTTCCCTTCTCTCCCCTTCCCTTCCCTTCCCTCCCCTCCCCTCCCCTTCCCTTCACTTCCCTTCCTTCTCTTCCCTTCCCTTGCCTCCCCTCCCCTCCCCTCTCCTCCCCTCCCCTCTCCTCCCCTCCCCTGCCCTGCCCTACCCTGCCCTTCCCTTCCCTTCCCCTACCCTTTTCTTCCTCCTTTTCTCCCTGTTCACATAGGGAGAAATATGCTATAATGAAAGATCAAAGGTTCAAGGTTTTCTTTATGAATCTAGTATATGTAACAGTCACTGCATTTGGATTTTTCAACTCATCTGCCATAATCTACAGACATTCTGGGAATGGTTTTTAAAAGTAATATCTTAATCACTCACTTATTATTGTTTCAGTTCAAATGTAAGGGCATGTAATAATTCCATTCACAGAAGGGAAAAATTTGAGGAACATAGTAAACATGCTGCATGAAGAATCCACCAGTAGAAAGCAATAAAGTATCACAGAGAATTCTGCTGAAATTTCATTAGACAAAATTAGATAGATATTTAGTAAATGTCTACATTGTGTAAGGAACTGTTTAAGGAGAATCATATGCAAATGATTGTAATACAAAACAAATCATTTTAAGAAAATAAGAAATATGCAAAAATATTCTATAATAGTATTAAGGAAAATAAAAATCATATCCAACTGGAGGAAAACTCTTTTGCTTCAAGGTCTTATGGTTCTCACATTGAAAGATATGTTTCTCTATAGGCCAGATGTATATGTATAACATCAAATGTAAATAGAGTACCATTTCCATATTAGAAGATTTGCTATATTCTAATATCTTATTGGTATTACTACTTCACATTACAAAGGGTCCCATTGAATTGGTAATATTTGAAAGAATGATATAAGACATTAATATTTTGGCTTATTGTCAGATTTGAATGTTTTTCATTCCTAAAAAAGGGTCCAAAACAAAAAGAGCAAACATTTATACAGTGCTTTCAAGTTTGAAAAATGTTTTAAATATATTATCTCAAGTGAGCTTCCCAATAATATTTTTAGATAGGTTATATGGGTGTTTTACCCCCATTTTACAGATGAAGAACAGAAGTTTAGAAAATTTAAATAATTTTCCCATAGTCACATAGCTAATAAGTATCTGAAATAAGACTAAGACTGGTCTTTTTTGTTAAAGGCTAGCGCTCTATTCACTATCCAATGTGCCCTCTTTGACTTCTTGTCTGTCATCTTGAATGTGTGTTTTCAAAGCAAAATATATGTAGAGTGTCTATGTTCTAGTTGGGGGATAGGATTTCTTTTTCCTGATGATCACAGCCTACTGATTTCAGAGTTTCTTACAGAACACCAAACATAATCTAAACCAGGTCCACATTTCCTTGTTGTTTAGTTAAGTACTGTAGAAGGAAGATTGTATTAAACTGCATCATTTCATCAGCAGCGCTTTAGGGCAGGCCATATGCAGAGGAATAGCAGCCGTATGGCAAACTGCAGTGGAGTTATGAGTTCAAGCGTAGCATCAAGTGTGACAGTTTTTGTACACAGCAGGTATTTAGCACATGATGTTAACTGTCTGCCTAAATCATTACAGGGCTATGGAATGCTAGCAGACATAATTTGAAAAGGAACAATTAGAGTCAGGGTGATCCTTTGGGGAGTGGGTGTATTGCCATGAGGCGAAGAGTCAGAATGACTCAATTCAACAGGCCACCCCAAGAGCCTCTTGGGCCATGAAGAAAATAGCAGTCAGTGTTCACATCTAGAGGGTGCAGAAAAGATTACAAGTAACCTGGGCATCTCTTCACATGCCCACAATGCATATGCAAATAATACATCATTCCTGAAACCAAGAATGATATAGTGCATGAAAAATTGATATAAATGCAACAAACTATCTTTCCTCCACTTTTAAACCCAAGATAGTAAAGGGTAAGTAAATGAAGTTTAAATATCCTGTGGAGAGAAACCAAATATGGAAGGATAACTTTAATAAAAGCCCAATTAGACAATCAATGTGCCAGTTCTAACTATTTAAATAAAAGTACATCTCCAGATACCATACTGTAATGGCTTTTTGCTTCTTAAGGATGTCAATACTAATGAGTCTTCCCTTCAGTCATTAACTGTCCATTGGGAAACATGGACTAACTATCATTCGAAACATGTCTTTATGAAATCCAACAAGACATTTTTAGTGCTGTGTCAGTTAAAGTCCCCATTTTATATTTGAAGTAATTGCACTCAACTCTTCAGTTATTAAATTATCAGGAATAAAGACTGCATCCTTCACATGAAAATATATGCAACCTCTTGCTGAACTTCTCATAAACACAATGCATTAAATGCTGTCTAAAAGGGTAGAAATACCCAAGGCAAGTGGATAGCATTCAAATGTTAACTAGATTCTCTGCTTTTCCTCATGCTGTGGCATTCAGATGATATGGATTTCATATCATAACATTCAAAGGAATGCTTAAGTCACAGAAAATTCATATTTGGGAAATTGATTGGAAAAGGCATTGATTTATTATAGAAAAAAGTATATATTAGCCAGCAGTAGGAAAAATGTCTTAAGCTCATAATCTTAAAATAAATTCGAATAGGATAAAAAGAGTATTCCAGACTATAAAAGTAAACAGAGGAAGAAAAGTAATTTGCAGAAGAGAAAATAGCAAGATATTGGTATAGCTTCTAATATATCTAATATAATGAATATAGTGAAGGAAGTGAAAACAAGTTTAAGTCCTAGATTCTTACTAGTCAAGTGAGCAGTCCTACTGTTCTTGTCTGCCAATGGACACTAATAATAACCTAACAGTTATTGTGAATATCCAATAAAATGTCTGTAAAATGCTTTGCAAGCATGAAATTGCACTACTATTTTATATATTGCAAGAGCTAGAAATAACTAATGGATAGCCTATGTGCCTCAATGACATTTAGGCAATTGAAAAAGGGCAAATGGAAGAATCCAGTCTGAAGGGTCTGCCAGAATGTCAAATACACAGGAGAATATGGATTAGAGACACATAAAATGTGCAGGTTTGGATGACATTTCTGCATCTTTGAAGGTCATAGAAACATCAATATGATCACAAATCTATTGGAGTAAAAGACTATATGAACATGTCTTCTAATAATTATATATGAATATCTATCTATATCTATATATGTAACAACAATAAATAATAATAGACAGCATTTATATCTCCCCTTAAGCTTTGTAAAGTGCTTACCATGTATTTATTTATCTCATCTGATTTTCACAACCCTGTGAGATAAGTGACAGTATTGTCATAACATTCTAAAGGAGAAAATTGAGGCTGAAAAGTGTTAAAGGATTTGCCCAGGGTTACATATCTAAGAAGTTTCTGAGGCAAGATGCAATCTTATCTTCCTGACTTTGTCTAGTGTTCTACCTAATGAGACACCTTGCATCTGTATATAAGAATATACAAGCACTTATAGATATATAGACATGTGCATATGTTTTTATCTATAAATGTATATGTACACACAGTATATAAACGGCTATACGTATATGCACGCATGCATAAATACATCCACACATAGATTTTTGTGTGTGTATACGTATGTACACACACACATATATAAATATATATATGCATATACACACGTATACACAAATATATGTATATTTTATGAAGAGAAAAGAGAGAAAGGAAGGAAGTTTCAGGGGACGGAGAACTTGAAAGAAGGTATCTCTGAGGCCTATGAAAGAGAATATGAATTTTATGACAACTTTTCAAATCACTTCTGGAAAAAAATATAACTAATGTTCTTTTAGTTTTCACTGTTGCAATATTTTTAGTGCTTCCAGACAAAAGATTGATGTGGGCAAGAATTTCTCCAAGGATAAACATTAAGTCTTTAAGTCTGTCTTTCTTCCTTGTGTCTCCCGCCTCAAGCTTATTCCAAAACTTCTTTGTCTACGAGAATAACTGAATGCTATCAGTACAACAGCATCAGATCTCAAGGGGTGGAAGGTTTTTCCATTACTTTAATAACCCACTGCCAGTGACAAAAGGAGTGTGTCTGATGGGATCTTCAGGGAACCATTTCAAGACTTTTTGTTCAAGGAATACTGACTGAAGGAACAGAATAAAGCAGGAAAAATCCAAGTGGGATCATTTAAGGTTAAACATGTTGAGCCAATGTGCTTAATTTTTAAGACAATTGCTCTTCTGTGAACCATTTTGAAGTGGATATTCTCTAGCAGAAAATAGTTTAAAAAGGACCTTTGGTCAAACCAAAACTAGACTGTGCTAGCGTCACGTTAGGAGTGAAGGCTTTACTAAGTTATGCTTTCCAGCCCCCCAGGGGAAGATACTATACTACTCTGGGGTGGCTAATTCATGGACTAAGTATGGTGCTTTGGGGCCTACTTCTGTCACAGACTGAGGATGCGTATTACACATTCATACTGTAAATAAATTTTCTGCCCCTGATGAAGTTCACATACTTATTATTCTGCTTTCTTTTTTATTGGTCTCTTGAACTCCCACTGACTAAGTAAGCATAAACTGTAGTTTTCATGGTTGTCTTTCACCATCATATTCTCATCAAATATATGATTAATTCTTACTTTGATACTAAAGATCAGACAACATTAAAGTTACAAAATTGACTTTTCATTTATTGAAAATGAAACCAAAATGGACTAAGTAATCCTTTTGATTTATGACTTCAGAACATTTGGAAGAAGATACCATTTTTCCCTTTAACTACTTTTAATTTATTTGCTAAGGTTACAAAGGACAGATTTTGTTGCAAACTGCCTACTTGATTTTCTTATACATGATAGTTCATTTCCCATTTCTGTGCCTTTGCACAGATAATACTCCATGCTTTGCTTTCTCATTCTTTTCACCTTCACCTCTCCCTATACCTTCCTTCTTTTAGTAAAGTGTCATTTTTTACAAGTGACCTTTTCTGTTTCCTCTATTTATTAATGCCTCCACCCCCAAAATTAGTTTTAATTTATTATATATATTTCACTTTTATGTGCCTTTATATATAGTGTTTTACTCCCAGTAGAATGCAAATGCCTGTAGGCATGGGACCATTATATTTTTGTCTTTGTATCCCCACAAACTAGAACAGTGGTTGGCAGACAGTATGTGATTAATATTAATAAGTGCTTTTTAAAATTAACTGAATTGCTTCAGAACTGCTTGATAAAACATTTATATCATTTATCAATTAGGGAATGGCTCTTTTTCTTATAAATTTGAACCAGTTCCATATGTCTTATAAATGAGAACTTTTTCAGATAAAATTAGTACAAAGGTTTTTTTTTTTTTGTAGGAAAACTTTTAAATCTTATATAATCAGAATCATCCATTTTATCTTCTGTTATCCAATCTATTTCTTATTTGGTCATGGACTTTTCTTCTATCCAGAGAGTTGATAAGTACTTTGTTCACATTTCTCTGATTATTTAATAATGTGATCCTTTATATATAGGTCATGTACCCATTTAGAGATGATTTTCATATAAGATAGAATACATTGATGTAAAGATTTTTTATATTCCATGATACTATCCTATTTTTCTAGCAGTTATGGCCAAATTTAGACTCCTTACCCCAGGAATTGGTTTTTTGTTTATATGTTTATCAAATATAAGAATATTATGTTCATTTCCTTTTGGATGTTGTATACGAAATCTGTTCCAATCATTGATCTCTCTCCTTAAACTAAATGTTGTTGTTGTTGGTGTTTTTTAATAATTATTGCTTTGTAATAAAGTTTGAGATCTAGCACTGTCAGGCACTATTGTTCACATTTCTTTTCAGTTTTACTCTTGAGATTCTTCACTTTTTACCCCCACATCTACATTTTTAATATTATTTTTTGAAGTTCTATAAAGTAATGCTTTGGTACTTTTATATGCTGTTAAATCAATACATTTATTTTGGTAATGTTGTCTTTTTAAATTATATTGGCTCAGTTGTCCAGGGGTCTATTTATGAAATAATTTATTATAGTATTTATAAAGTTCTTGTGTGCACCTTGGAAGTTAGACTCCCAAGAAGTTTATATTTTGAGTTGTATTTTTAAGTGGATTTTTATTATATCACTTCCTACTTGGTTTTATATAAAAAGTTGGTGTTTGTGTGGATTTACTTGATGTTGTATAAGTTTGCTAATATAATTAGTTGTTTAAATTACTTCATAGTTGTCTCATTTTTTATATCATATCGTCTACAAAAAGTGATAATTTTGTTTCTTCTTTACCTCTGAATATTCCTTCAATTCTTTTTCTTGTCATTATTACAGCTAGTATTTCTAGTACTATGTCAAACAGAAGTTGTGACAGTGGGCATCCTTGTCTAATCCCTGAATTTATTGGACATGATTTTCACTTATCACAATGAAAAGTAATGATAACTCAGTTTTAGATATATACTATTTATCATTTTAAAGATATTTTCTAGATTTTCTAGTACTTTAAAGAGAAGTGTGTACTGGATTTTGTAGATGCTTTTTCTGAATCTATAAATATGTGACTATTATGTTTTTATTAATATTGCTAATTTAATTTATATTTTTTCCTATTATTAAAGCAACAATTCATTCTTGATATACAACCTGATCATAGTAGATAACTAGGTTATCTACAGCCATATAGAGAAAAATGATCCAAATTATTTCTAATTACAGAAATTCAAATCAAAGTAATTTTGAGATTTGACCTCATATTCATCTGAGTGGCAAAGATGATTCCCCCTTAGGAAAGTGGTAAACATTGGAGTGGCTGTGGGAAAACAGGCACACTGGTGCACTTTGTTGGACCTTTTAAAGGGTCCAATCATTCTGAAAATCAATTTTTAATTGTACAGAAAAAGTTACTAAGCAGTTCATGCTCTTTATCCTAAAGATACCACTACCAGGCCTATGTCCACAAGAAATCACAGGTGGAGGAAAACATTGCTTATCTACAAAAATATTTATAGCAACTCTTTGCAATGGCAAAAGAGCTAAAACTAAAGGATTGAGGTATATGAAGAAAGGCTGAATATGTTGTACTATATAGACATGCTACTGTTCTATAAGAAAGGCAAAAACAGAAGATAAAAAATCAGGAAAGACTCATGAACTGATACAAAATGAAGGAAGCAGAACCAGCAGAACAATCTGCATTATATCATCAATATTACAAAAATGAGTAAATTAGAAGACATAAGCTGATGAAGAATGAAATGAGTAGGAGATCAATTTATATAATGGTAAACAACATTGCAAAAATAAATAACTTCAAAAGCTGTAAGATCTATGAGTAATAGAATGACTAGTCATCCATTCTAGAACACTGGAGAGGAAATATGCTTTCCATTAAAGAGAAATGATAGTTTTAGGGTTTCAGAAACATCTCTGTATCTGTATCTCTATCACTATCATTTTTATCTATCTCTCGATCTCTCAATCTCTCGATCTATCGCTCTACCGTTCTATAGCTCTATCGCTCTATCTATCTATCTATAGTTGTTCAGACAAAATATAGTGTACACAAAGATATTAGTGTGTTTATTAAGTGTACATAGACATATATGAATACATATGCACACATTTTTATGCATTTGTTTTACTTGATTATGTGTATTTGTTACAAGAAACATTATTTTCTTTTTTCTCAATGAAGAGGGGAGGATGAGAAGATGGAAAATAGTTTTCTGTTGTTACTTTATTTAAAAAGTAGAGAGGCTGTAGGGGTAATACAGATGTGAAATATTTCATGTACTTTCAGATGAGTTCCTTATTATTAGTTTTTCTTAATTTTTGTTTTATTACAAAATCTTAGGAAATGAAAGCACTCTGTAAATGTTTGCAATATAAAACCAAAACATACCAATAATTTTTTTAAGTTTACTGAACAAAATGAAATTAATTGAACAGTAAAACAAACTACTATGTGAAGAAAGATAAAGAGTCTTTTCTTTTATTTATTTCATGTTATCAAGGAAATGGAGTATGGAGGGCAGTGCCATTTGGAGGTATCACTTTAAGTGCTACCTAAAAAGGTACCACAGGAAAACTTTAGTGGTTTGTCAACCTCTTCCCTCCTTTTACTCTCATAATGTTGCTAACATAATTCAGCTGCCTTCTTCCCCCATTATTACACCTCCACCTTTCCTTCTGTTGATTCTAGAACCTCCATTTTTGGAGGTACTATCAGATAATATTACCTGCCTACCTCATTCCAGATTCTTTTTATTTACTTTAATATTTTACAACGTTAGCTATTTTGCTCATATATGTATTTCAACATTTGACATAAGGCCTATGTCATAATCTTAAGGATATCTATTTGACTGGCTTCACACTTCCAAATGCCTCCCCAGATTTTTATATTTTCCATAATAACCTTTAACATTAGAGACAGTAAAGATGTATACCTATATATAATTATTCTGAAGGCAGAACCTTTTGATTCTTGACTTGCAAATATTTCAACCATGTCTATATTTAGTAGAACATCAAAGGAAGTACACTACACATGTATTAGAGTATAGTTGTCTGTTGGATTTTGGATCATATTTGTCCATTGAAAATCTGTGAACAGATTACTTTCTGGAAAAGATTTTTTGTACACTAATTTTTGATAATCAGAGTGAGAAAGCCTTTTCAAGCACATAAATGTGTTACTGGAAATTACTTGTCCGGTATTGTCAAGCTGACTGATCAACTGAACATGACTACATTAGGCAGCTAATGAATGTACTTTTAGTATTTCAAAACTACATTATAAGCATTAGGAAATATCCTGGGTTTGAGGGGACTTAGGGACCACCTCCCTTTCCTTAAGAATAGAAAGTTTGGGGGCAGAGTCAAGATGGCAGCGTAGAAGGAGCAAGGTCCCGCAGCTCCAACACCGCCAGCCTAAATACCCTGAAAATATGAGCCCAGACAAATTCTAGGAAAGTCTAGGACTCTCAGACTCACAAAAATACAGAGAACACACCTCTCGCTGAAGGCAGCTCGGCAGCAGGGGCTCAGCACGGCCGCCAGAGTGGAGGCTGGAAGAGCCTGAAGCCGAGACCGTGGCCAGGCTTGGGACGGTGGGAAGGAGCCGGGCTGAGCTGAGCCGAGCCCCACAGCCAGCCTGCACAGGTTCTACAGCCTCCATCACCTCCTCATCTGCCAAGGCATGAGGAACAGGGACGGAAGAGGGGCAGCTCGCACCACAGCAAAGCAGAGACCCGGCCAGCCCAAAAGCGCAGCCACGGCCAGGCAAGGCCCCAGGGCAGCCACGAGAAGCAGCGGAGCCTCCCAAGCTTGAGTCTACTTCAAAGAAAATATAAAGTACCTGCCTGAGGGGAGCTTCGGTCAGTGACAGTTAGTGAAAGTGAAACTTTGAAAATTAATTTGGGGGTGATAAAGAAATTTGGCCAATCTGCCCCGAGGAAGCAGTGGGGGAGGGAAACTACTGGAACCAGCAGCAGTGGCCCCGACCAGGCTGCTTCAGAGCCCCTGGCCTGCAGACTCCGCAGGGGGGCTGAATCAATTGATCAGGGCCAAGTGTTCTTGTGTTGAGCGGCCTGGATCTGGATTGTGGTCTTGGGTAGTGGTCTTGGGTTGCACTTTCAGCA
>CM053596.1:161937714-161949950 GCA_028646575.1 Pseudocheirus occidentalis
TGTTTAATAGTATCTTGATTTCTCTTAAAGTCATTTGCTTCCATTTGCTCCACTCTAATTCTGAAGGAATTATTCTCTTCAGTGAGCTTTTGAGATTCTTTTTCCATCAGGAAAAT
Source organism: Pseudocheirus occidentalis (assembly GCA_028646575.1). Lineage (NCBI taxonomy): Eukaryota > Metazoa > Chordata > Mammalia > Diprotodontia > Pseudocheiridae > Pseudocheirus > Pseudocheirus occidentalis. Next base: position 161,937,831 of record CM053596.1, read on the forward strand.
TCAACTTTTTAAGGCATTCTTCTCCTCACTGGCTTTTTGCGCCTCTTTTGCCATTTGAGTTAATCAGTTTTTTAAGGCATTATTTTCTTCAGTCAGGTTCTTTGTTGTCTCTCTTTTCATGATTTTCTTGCATTATTCTCATTTCTCTTCCCAGTTTTTCCTCCAATTCTCTTATTTGGTTTCCAAAATCCTTCTTCAGTTCCTTGATGGCTTATAACCAGTTTACATTTTTCTTGGAGCTTTTGGTGCAGGAGTTCTGTCTGTGTTGTCTTCCTCCCATTCCATGCTTTGGTCCTTTTTGTCCCCAAAAAAGGAATATAAATTTGGGTTGCAAAAAAAACCAAAAATGTTGGATTGCTGTGCTTCCTTTGCTTCCTTTGCCTGCTCATGTTGCCAGTAAATTACTTGACTTTTGGGCTCAAGACTTTGTCCCAAATCACTGGGGTTGTCAGAGCTGCCAGAGCTATTAGGCAACCACAACCTCTGCAGCCCCCACCAGCTTTGGCTCACTGGTCACATACCTCAGGATCTCCACCCAAGACGGCAATCCCAATCTAGGCAGCTTAAGGCAAGAGCACTTAGCCTCTGAATGATTGCTTGGCCCTCTGCAATCTGCAGGCCAGGAGCTCTGAAGCAGCCACATGGAGGTGGCTGCTGGGCCACTGCGCCACTTCTTGCCCTGAGGGCAGTAGGCTGGACCTGCTCCTTTCCCCCAAATTTGGCTCAGTTCCACTGACCTTTCACTTTATCCTTGGCTCTTATAGGTTGATAATTCTGGAAACTGCCATAGCTGCTGGTGATCTGCTCTCCTAAAAGCTCCAGCTGTGGCTTGTCCTGGCCACCCTTGAGCTAAAACCACACCAGGCTGGTCTTGGCTCAGCAGCATGCTGATATGCACCCTTCCTGTCTGCCTGCTGGGTTGCCTTCAGCGGGAGCTTTGTTTCTCTGTCATTTTATGAATTCTGGAGATCTAATATTTGTTTAGACTCATAATTAATAGGTATTTTAAGTAGTTATGGGGGGAGCTGCCAGAGTTCTCCTGCTTCTATGCCACCATCTTGACTTTGCCCCAACTTCAGTAACTTTATAATTGTGCAGTTTCCATCACCAATTTCTTATGTGTGTATATTTTGATGAGGTTTTGACTTCAACACAATTGATGCCAGAGACCATTTCATCCTTTACTTTGTATCACAATTAATATTTAATAAAAAAAATTCTGAATAAGTTATTTATCTTAATAACTTTGTTACCTCCTCATAGAGAATATAGAATTTGAGGATTTATACCCCAAAGTGGATATCCCACTATTATTTCAGATGAAATACAGTGGTGTGTCTATTCAGAAACCATTGAAAATTCTATGCAAAGGTGCAGTTTAAGCTTGGTACTGCACATCATATACATACTTTTATCTATATACAAATATATACATACGTGCACATATATGTATGTATATATTTATATATGTGCAAACATATTTCCAAATTAGTTGTATTGTGAAAAAAGAATCATAACAAAAGGGGAAAACCATGAGAAAGAAAAAAATGAAAATAGTATGTATAGATCTACGTTCAGATTCCACAGTTCTTTCTCTGGCTATGGATAGGATTTTCCATCATGAGTCTTCTGGAATTGTCTTGTATTATCTCTGAGAAGGGCTATGTCTATTATAGTTGATCATCACACAATGTTTCTGTTACTGTGTAAAATGTTATCCTAATTCTTCTCACTTCATTCAGCATCAGTTCATGTAAGTCTTTCCCAGTTTTTCTGAAACCCTTTTGCTCATCATCTCTTATAGCACATTAGCAATCTATCACATTCATATACCACAACTTGTCAGTTATTCCCCAATTAGAGGGTATCCCCTCAGTTTTCAATTCTTTGCCACAAAAAGGGTTGCTATAAATATTTTCGTGCATCTGTTCCTTTTCTATGTTTTATTATCTCTTTGGGATATAGACCTAGTAGGGGTATTGCTAGATCAAAGGGTGTGCACAGTTTGAGTTTCCTTTGGGCATAGTTCCAGTCTTTTACCTTTATTCTGTGTGTATTTCTCTGCTTCAAATGTGTTTCTTGTAAACAACATATTGTAGGATTCTGTTTTTTAATCCACACTTCTATCTGTGTCCTTTTTATGGGATAATTCATTCCGTTTCCACTCACAGTTATGATTACTAACTGTGTATTTCTTCCATCCCTCTTACTTGCTTTTAAAAATCCTTTTTGAGCTCCTCCAAGAAGAGGAGCTTTGGGGGATTTGAGACCAATTCATATTCCTTCTTGAGTCTTCTTCATATGTAGGCATTGTATTGTTGTCCTCTTCTGAGTTTGTATTTTGACCTTCTGTGTCACCCTAGTAGCTTTCTGTGGTCAAGAATATTTTTTCTGACTTTTTGCTCATTTTAAATTTATTTTGTGACTTTTAAAGTTGAGTTCTCCTGTGGCATAGCAGACACTAACTAGCCCAAGCCTCTTGTGCTGGGGGCACAGGGTCTGCTTACTTGCTTTCTTTGTCTATCAGTAATGCAATATTCACAACACCCATTGTGGTTATGAATATGCTTGTATAGTTATGAATCACAAAATTTAGCAAACTCTCCACATAGAGGGCAGAACCAAGGTCTTTATTCAGAAACCAAAACACCGAGTCCCAAAACCAAAAGGACAAGTCCCTGAACCAGAAAGCCAAAATCATTATAGTGGTCATGAAGTTGATACACATGGTTAATGCAGTGAGCACCCACATTCCCAAATCTTCACAAATAGAACAGGCTCCCTCAAGCAGGGATCCCTCTCAGACTCACGATAGTTCCTCAGCCTGGTCCTTGGAAGTTCTCAGTAAAAGCTGGAGAAGGAGAATCTCAGCTAAAGGTTCAATCTCCAGGTGGTGACTGAGAGAAAATCTGCCAGTCCTGCTGGTTCTCTTCCTTACATACAATATAGCTCCTCCCTGTTCTGCCCCTTCCTGTTAAGGTGTTAACTACTCCCAAGGAGTTAACTTGAAGTAAGGAGCTAAGTGCCTTTACTAGGTGCCAATAGAAAGGGGCATGGAAGATCTTCTGATTTCATTAACATTATACTGTGCTGGGATCTCAGATTCTGATAGCTTGCCCACTGTGCTTGGGTGGTCAGGCCTAGTTGCACTTGTCATGCTGGGAGTTCTGGGGCTCGCAGTTTGCCTTCTGAACTAGGACTAGAGTCCTCACAGCTGGCATGCTGTGCCATCGGCCTGCTGAGCCAGGATAGCAGGGCATAGGTTGTTGATACATGCTGGGGCTAAGAGCCTCACACTGGCTTACCCAGATGCCATCTTCGCTGGCCTACGCTCTCCTTTTACCCAAATGAAAGAAAACTTTCCTGAAGTCCTTCTAAGTTATCTTAAACTGGAAAATTCCCTTCTTTCCCTTTTTGTAGGTTGTATCATTCCAGAATCCATTTAGAAGCTTGATTTAATGTTGGCTCCACCCCCTCAGATACATGCTTATGTTAAGAATTTTTGTCAAACTTTCAAACAGCATTCATCTGTAAAATTACTTTCATGTTTTGGTAATCTTAGCAATATATGAGATTCTGCATAGAGCTTATGACCCTAACCTCACCTTAGGAGGCAGAAGAAACTATATTCCATTTAATTTCATCACTCTGCTTATATTTAATGAGTATCAATATAGCTGTAACCACTCATACACAGTAATGTAAAGAAACACTGTAACCATATAACAAAATAACTAGATTCTTTCCTATACCTTGTAGGTCAGGTATTTGTTTATGATAGCTTTTTTAAAAAAAAAAACCAACTCATTTGGTGTCTATAGTCATGTCTTGAATTAGTAGTGGTTATAGTGAAAAAGAGTTTATGGAAGAGTATAACTAAGAAGGTTGAAGTCATTGGCTGGCTAAAAGTGTTCATTAATTATTGGATTCAATTCTTCTAGCATCAGTCTCTCTTTTTAAACTGTAGCAATTAACCCCAGAAGAATATTATCTTATTCTAATACACACATATGTATATACATATACATATACACATATGTATGTGTAGGATTTTGCTAGCATAAATAACACATGTTCATAATGTTCTTCTTTACTAAAATCTTATAGTATTGAGAAATACACTGTTATCTGGTGCAATTTATGTATCACAGAACCCCCAAATTTATTGGAATTAGCATATTTTTATATTTGGCCACTTTTAAAGTCTTGGAAGACAAGGAAAACTCTAGTCCTTTTCTGTCCAGAAGAAAAGACCTGCATAAATCTGTTTTTCTAACATTTTATCACTAATAAATTTGCCAAAATAAAAAAGAAATATTTCTGACACAGTGATCATGGGGAAATTTTTATCTAAGTCTCTAGCATGCTTCTAAAAAAACTGCTGCCTAAGTGAGTGTGAAGTACCTTCTCAAAAAGCTGGTTAAAAGTCAGTCAAGTAAACTCTATTTACTGCTTAGCAGAGAGAAACTTTAAAACTTCTTTTATTAAAGTCTCAAGAAACTTTTAATCTTAGCTTCTGTTTTGATGTTTCTGTCTTGATGCTCTGGGCAGACTATCTCTACTTTTAAAAGTAAATTATATGTATGGAGTTTGAGAGCTGGAAAGGGTTGTATAAATCATGTAATCCAACCCACTCACTTTACTGGTGAGGAAATTGAGGCCTAGAGAGGTTACATGTCTTTGCTCAGATTACCCAGTGAGCTACAGGAAGAGTAGGGAGTAGGATTGAATTAAAAAAAAACAACCTCAACAGCCATTTATTAAGTTCCTGTGTGCAAAACATTTTGCTAGGCACTGGAAGAGATAAAGCTTAGAAAAGGCATGTTCTGTGAATTTGTGGAGTTTATCCTCTAGAACAGTGATTCTCAACCTTCCTAATGGGACGACTCTTTAATACTTGTATGTGTTTGTATCTGCATGTGGGCAGACCCTCCTGGAGACAGATGGAGGAGTTGTGTCTCGGTTCCTAAGTACATTGGAAAATATGTATTTTCCAATGGTCGTAGGTGACCACTGTGAACCCTGTGAAAGGGTTGTGTGACCCCCAAAGGGGTCGAGACCCCCAGGTGGAGAACCACTGTTCTAGAAGGCTTATGATGATAATGATAAAGATGATTATGGTGGTGGTGGTGGGAATGGGGGGGAGGTGAGAGGGTTAGGATGGGAGTATGTGTGGGGGGGTGGGAGGTGATGCTAGAAACAATAGATAACCTCTCTATAGTGCTTTAATGTTCTCAATCTGTTTTGCATGTGCTCTCATTTGCTCCCCACAACAACTCTGTTTAGTAAGTGCTATAATTGTTCTTATTTTACATAATGTTTAGACAAATATAAACACAAAACTAAAATTTACCTTTTATCCGGGGTTCTTAATCTGTGTGTGCGTGTACCTGTATGTATGTGGGTGTGCACTAATACATTATAGAACTCTTTGTCATGAAACTAATGGAGACATTCTGAGACTAACTCCTGTGTAACATAGAATACATAGGATCACAAAGATGACTGTACTGAAAGACAGTTTCCTTTTTTTTAAGTTCACGTTCCCCAGGTTACAGTGTCCTATGTAGCACAGTTAGTTCATAGAAGGGTATGAGAGAAGCAGCAGCGTGATATGCAGTGGAGAAAAACATACCTGGTAGGGAAGAAGCAGGATGGCTCTTTCTAATTGTGCCAATACCTTAGCTGGTCTCGGGTGAGGCTATTAAGGAAAACAACAACCACCTCAGAGTGAAAGATTGTTAGTGTTTACCAAAGAACATTAATTACAAGCCACCTATGGTACTCAGGAGATCAACTCAAACTTATAACGTTCTTTGACCTTATGGAGTCATGTATCATGGCTGAAGGGCATGTGTGTATACATACACGTATGCATGTGTGGATATGTATACACACATACATGCATACAAACATATAGAAAATTATTCAAAAGAAACATAAGGAAATTTCCAGGGTGGAAGGAAAAGTATTTATTGGCGTAGGACTGAATAAAAATCTCATAAAGAAGCAGCATGGGAGCTGAAATTTGATGGAAACTAAAAGTTATAAAGAGGCTAAGGTGTGAAAAAGAGAAAAGGAATCACATGTACAAAAATATTCATTTATTTTGGAGAGATTTTGCCTTTTTGGAGGGGGTAAGGCAGGAAGATTGGGGTTAAGTGACTTGCCCAAGGTCACAGAGCTAGTGTGTCATGTCTGATGGCACATTTGAACTCAGGTTCTCCTGACTCCAGGGCTAGTGCTCTATTCATGTGTGTGTGGTATATGAATGTAGTAGAATCCTATTGTTCAGTAAGCAATGATAAGCATATGGATTTCAGAAAAAAATCTTAGAAAGATTTGCATGAACTGATGCTGAGTTAAGTGAGCAGAGCCAGGAGAGTATTATACACAATACAAAACAGTAACATTGTATGACGATCATCTATGATAAACTTAACTCTTCTCAGAAATACAATGATCCAAGACAATTCTAGAAGACTCATAATAGAAAATACTATTCATATCTGAAAGCATATCAAAGCACACTATTTTCACTTTTCTTTTTTTTCTTTTTCATAGCCTTTCCCTTTTGTTCTGATTCTTCTTTCACACCATGACAAATGTGGAAATGTGCTTAATATGATTGAACATGTATAACCTGTCTCAGATTATTTGCTATCTTGGAGATGGCAGGGAAGGAGAAAAATTGGAGCTCAAAATCTTATAAAAATGAATGTTGAAAACAGTCTTTACACGTAATTGGAAAAAATATTACTAAGAGCAAAAAAAAAGTTATTGTGGAATGCTTTCCAGGGATGGGGGACAACTTGTACAAAGGCATAGAGATAGAGATTTCAGCAATATTAACCATATTCCCATAATTCCAACCAGTTGATTTAAAAAAAATTTTTTTAAGATTTCTTTCACTAAAAATATTGCTTTGATGCTTCACTGTAATGTCTGGAATATTAGAAAGGCCTTGTTATTCTGCCAAAATGCCCACCACCACATTTACTATCTCTGTCTTCATACATGTATTTGTATATATACATTTACAATACATAAACTTATGTATACAGATACCTATGAATACACACACATGTATATAATTGCATGTATGTACATAAACGCTGTAGATGTAAATATCCATATGGAGGGGAATACATTACAGACTAATTAGAGGATCTAAATCTTCTTGCTTTCTTTGCAGCTTAGTCTTTACTTCTAAACATTTACAGAATAGTGATCATTATTTCATGAAGAAGTTAGGTGTGTGGATGACCCTACCTGAAAGCATAGGTAGATGATTATGCAATTTTATTTTGACATTTGGAAAATGAACAAAAACAATAACCCCATATTTCCTAAAAGGCCTTTGTTTGAAAAATGTCAAAGTATCTTCTCTAACCCAAATTTTCCTTAATTGTCATGCTATTTCATGTCCCTCTCACTTCATATTTAGAGTTACATCCCTACCATTAGATTTGATAATAGTGGCAAATGGCAGTTATATCTCTATTTGCATACAGTTAGTATTATGACTTGTATTTGTTTATGTTCATTAGTTACTTTAACACCTTGGGCAACTAGTGGTCATGTCTGTAAGAAAGGGTTGACAGCTCCCTAAACTATATGATTACTGGGATCCTTGGAGATTCAAAAATATCCATTACCCCTTTACCTACTCCCTACTACTTGCTTTTTTTCTTTAACAGTAGAAATGTCCTTTAATTACTCAATTAAAATTTAGTTTAACATTGCTTGAAAGTAGAAATATGAGAAGAAAATCCCACCCAGTCCCTTTGAAGAATGAGGATCCATAAATGTTGGTCAATATATATATTTGTAGCCTTTTTTGATACATTGCTCATTTTTGCAGATGTTTTCCTCTTCTTTCTCTTTTTTGATATTTAAAAATTTATACATGACAGCTCTGTGGGATGGGGAGGTTAAGGAATGAGTGGGGATGTAGTGATATAATACATCAAAATACATCAATAAAACATTAGGAAGAGAGAATATACAGAAATACAATAGTCCTCCTTCCAGGAAAAAGAGGAAAGCATGTGGTATCACAAAGAAATGGGAAAACCCGAGAAGATTACCAATTCATAATGGAAATGTTGCATACTTAGACTATTTTTTTCAAGTGCAAACTTTGGTTTGGGTCCTAAAGGGAAGTGACACAGTACAAGGTAATTTCATGGCACCATCAAGGCCTGACAGTACTATGCCACAGGTAAACCTGTGGTAATGAGATATTTATTGGGGATGTGAAGTTTATAAATGCATCAAAATGTTGATGAATTCTGTAGATAAGCTTCCCAGGGTTGCTGATTTTAGAGGAAGGAACAGGAGCTGAACATACCCACTCAATTTATAGCAAAAGCAAAAACACAGGTGGGTAAAATTGTCTCAAAAATGAAGCATATCAGTGACTGATCTGCAGACACTTTGTTAGTTGTGGTAATCTTTTAAATCTCATCTGAAACATTTGGTTCAGTATTTTCTCTTTTGCATGTTCTTTTTAAATCAAAGATGTGAGAATAAATTGAGCTTATAAACCATGAATTATCATTCTTCGTGAATTAAATTATAAAGGGACACCATTAGACCAAAAGACGTGTAATAATCTATTGATCCTCTATTGCTTCCAGATAAGTTCCTTTAAGTGATCTATTTTGAAAATCATCATATGACCTAAAAGAAGAGCTTAAGTTCATATATTTGAATGGCTTATAAATGTGTACCACTTATCACTGAAGCAAGATTTTTCCATTATTGATCTAAATAAAGAAAAATATTTATTTTGGTAATTGGCTTTTCTACAAGACAGTAAATTGAAGCTAGTGAATTATTCATGTGATCTGGTTTAATGTGATTACTCTCTGAAGACTGTATTTTGCATTTCAGGCATAAATGCTATTCATTTGCTAATAAAATTCAAAAACTCTAAGTGTACTTACCAGACTGACCAATTTGACTATATAAGCTTATGCAACCTTTTCTATTGCTTTTGGGCTGAGAATTACTTGGGAACTTGCTTCTGTAGTCCTCTCCTTTAAGAACATCTGTAACAGAGATGCTAGAGTTGAAAAGGGCAGGAAGTTGCCTCTAATAAAGATCAATGCAGTTGGAAAGACTGATTCAGGAGGAAGTTTCACAGTTTTTAATCCTATGAAAGAGGCACACTGGAGGTGTTGTTGTCCTGATTATATTTTGGAGGAGACCGTCATTTAACCTTTCTGAGCCTCATCTATAAAATAAGTAATAGGAGTATTGATCTCTAAGACCACTTCTCTTGCCTACATTTTATGAATTCTATGATTCTTTCTTGCCATACTAAGAAATGCAAAAAAATGCAGCCACTGTCACAGATTTGTTTCTAGTTCCCTCTCTGCTTGCAAAAATTAGTTAAATAAATACCAAGTTTTAATACTCATTTAGCATAATTTATTATACCTCAATGCTAAGCTTTTTTTTTGCCTTTTGAAGGGGGAAGGCAGGCTGACAGGGGCTAAATGACTTGCCCAAGGTCACATGGCTGGTAAATATTAAGTGTCTGAAGCCAGATTTGAACTCAGGTCCTCCTGACTTCAGGGCCAGTGCTCTATTCACTGTGCCACCTAGCTGTCCCCATCAATACCAAGCTTTTATAATTAATAATTGAACATACTTTTAAATTCAAACTTTCAGAAAGTTTAGGTATTTTAAAATGGAATATTTGTGCCCTTGAGACATTTGGAACATAGGTGAGTGGCATGATATCATGCAAGTCTTAGCAATATGTTTAAGGGATCCATTAACCTTTCCACACCAAGTATATGTAGAAAGGGCTCATAGCTTTCTCTTACTTATGGAACAAAACTAATGCTGCATGATAGCTTGGAGCAAATTGCCCTATACCTTAGACCAGAGGCACTATCTTTTCTAAAGTCATACATCCTGTTTTTTTTTTCTGTTGCCTAGTAAGTTTCAGACTAATCATAGTTCACTTAACCAAATTAAAAATTTGGACTATGCTACTGTAATTCACTTTCTACACTTGTATCCTTCTGTGAGGCACCTATGATTATGACATCTGTAAATGGTTCACATTAAATAGCTAAAACAAGAAAAAGAAAAATTAAGTGGCAGTGTCTTCTTTCTTAGCATAGACTTTTATATTAAGTGTTGAATGATTTCAATATTTAACTAAGTTAAGGTGACATGTATTTTTAAAAAGATATGTTTATTTCACTAAGCATTTCATAGTTACATTAATTTTTACCAGTTTTTTTAATATGGGTTCCAGAGGTGAAGCCAAGATGGCAGCTAAAAGGCAGGAAGTTGCCTGACCTCTTCCCAGTTTCCCTCAAAACAACTTTGAATTGTGCATTAAAATTAATTCTGGAGTGATAAAACTAACAAAAGAAAAGCATAAAACAATTTTCCAGTCAAAGATAACTTAGAAGGACTATAGGACACATCTGACTGTCTTAGATAAAAGGGGAATGCAGTCTAGTGCAGGTGGTGTCAGGCAAGCCACTAATCCTAGCACAGATAGGCAACCTGACTCAGCAGGCCAGCAACACAGTAGACTAGCGGCAAGGTCTCAAGCCAAAACACAACAGGTGAACTTCCAGACCTGGAGGTCCAGTGTAAAATGTGTGACCAGGCAAGCTGCCACACCCAATAAGTGAACAGATCCCTGGCTGCAAGTGCAAGAAGCTTGGGACAGTGCCCCTGGTACCCAGGAGACAATTTCAACTTTAAAAGTGGTGAAAGAGACTAAAAAATGAGGAAAAACACAAGAGACAAAATCAGAAAAGGAGACTGACCACAGAAAGCTACTATGTTAACATGGAAGATCAAAATATAAACTCAGGAGAGGACAATAATGCCAAAACACCTATATGTGACACCTCAAAGAGAAATAAGAATTGTTCTCAAACCCAAAAAGTCCTTCTAGAAAAGCTTGAAAAGGATTTTTTAAATTAGAGAGGTAGAAGAAAAGATGGGAAAAGAAATGAGAGTTATGCAAAGGAATCCTGAAGAAAGAATCAACAGTTTGGTAAAGCAAACACAAAAGGTGACTGAAGAGTTCAATTCCTTAAAAAGTAGAACTGAACAAATGAAAAAGGAGGTACAATAAGCTAACTGAAGAAAATAATTCCTAAAAAATTAGAATTGGGAAAGTGAAAGCTAATGACTCCATAAGACATCAAGAATCAGCCCAACAAAATCAAAAGAAGTAGAAAACGTAAAATACTTCATTGGAAAAACAACTGACCAGGAAAATTGATCCAGGAGAAATGATTTAAAGTTTATTGGGCTGCCTAAAAACCATGATTTTAAAAAAAGATCCTGGACAGCATCTTTCAAGAAATTGCCAAGGAAAACTGCCTTTATATCCTAGAATTGGACAGTAAAATGGCAATTGAAAGAATCTACTAATCACCTCCAGAAAGACATTCTAAAATGAAAACTCCCAGGAACATTATAACTAAATTTTAGAACTCTCACATAAAAGACAAAATACTGCAAGCAGCAAGAAAGAAATAATTCAAGTATCAAGGGGTCATAATTAGGATTAAATAGAATTTAGCAGCTTCTACATTAAAGATTCAGAGAGTTTGGAAGATGAAATTCCAGAAGGCAAAGGAGCTTGGATTACAACCAAGAAACAATTATTCAGCAAATCTGAGCATAACCTTCCTGTGGGGGTAGGGGAGTGGGGTGGCAGAATGTACATTCAATGAAATAGGTGATTTTCAAACATCCCTCATGAAAACACAGTGTTGAACAGAAAATTCAATTCAATTTTCAAATACAAGACTCAATGAAGAATAAAAAGGTAAATAGTGAAATAACCAGTCTTATTCAAAAAGGTACATACATTTACATACCTACACAGGAATACTTGTAATTCTTAAGAATTCTATACTTGGGGCGGCTAGGTGGCGCAGTCAATAGGGTACCGGCCTTGGAGTCAGAAGGACCTGAGTTCAAATATGACTTCAGACACTTTACCAAAACAAACAAACAAACAAAAAAAAACTAGCCATGTGACCTTGGGCAAGTCACTTAACCCCAATCGCCCTCCAAAAAAAAAAAAAAGAATTCTATACTTGTCGTTCTTAAGAACCATATCTC
>CM053596.1:161957857-161978722 GCA_028646575.1 Pseudocheirus occidentalis
TGCCTCTGGACATGGTCCCAGGATAAAGAGCTTAACAAGTGATTGGCTTTGGGTTGGGGCAGAGAAAGAGCGAGACCAAGGGTGGTTCCTTGCATTCTGCTAAGGGTATATAAACCTTGTGTCTTCCATGTATCTTTGGCTCTGTATGAAATAGGTCTGCAATAAACAGACTATGGAATACATCCCCATCTCTCTCCCTCTTTCTTATTCAGCTAGAAGCTCTCTCTGTCCCTTTATTTCACTCAGCTAGTAACTAGGCCCAGACTTGCTAGCCACAGCAAATAAGCCTGCACCACCATGCCCAACCCCATATTCACTCTCCTGGCTTCTGTACCTAACAATATTGAGGTCATCACGTTCTCCTGGTCCCTACTTCACGGCTCCCTGAAGATAAAGAATAGATCCACGTACCTGGATGTCAACTAGTAATTATAGAAATGCAACTGTTTATACCTGGCTCAATTAATTTCTATTAAAGCTCCTTAAAACTTTTGATTGGACTCTGTGGTCACTCTGTTAAATACTGACTCTTTCACCTGGCTATCACACCATTTCTTGCCCAAACTGGGAGAATATGGGGGGGGGGAGTTAAAATATTCTATATAAAATCATGCTTTTTTGATATTTTGCTTAGTTTTGCATTGTTTCTTTTATTCTGCATTTGAAATTATCATTGGGATTATTTTTCAGCATGGGAAATAATGAAATACAATGCAACAAATATTAAGCACATACTATGTGTTAGATATTTTGTGCAAAAAAAGATGATGAATAAGACAAATTATATCAAAAGTGTACTTTTAAAAATAAAATTAAAATATGTACACATAAAAGGGAAAGTGAAAAGAAGTCATCACTGGGAAATGGAACAACTTGAGTTTGGCCTTCTGTAGGGGATGGAACTTCAGCTGACCTTTGAAGGAAGCCAGGAATCCTATTAAAAAGAAATGGTGATGGAAATCTATCTTACCCTACAGCAGTGGTTCTCAATCTATGGGCCTTGACCACTATGGGGGTCAAACGACCCTTTCACAGGTGTCACCTAAGACCATCGGAAAACACATAATTCTGATGGTCTTAGGAATTGGACACCGCTCCTCTATCCATCTCCAGGTGAGTCTGCCCACATGCTGATACGCCCATGTACCAGTATTAAAGGGTGGCAGCATTAGGAAGGTTGAGAACCACTGCCCTACAGGAAAGTACGGAGGAAGAGGAATGAGAGTATGGGATGATAGAATAAAGAGCAAATGGTGGGATTAGGGAGGGGTGGAGGATAATCAGATGCAAACACTTTTGAGGTGGGACATGGTAAAAGGAAAGAATATAATATATGGGGAGGGGGGCAGGACAGGATGGAGGAAAATATAGCTAGTCTTTCACACCATGACTATGATGGAAGTTTTTTGCATGACTGTGTATGTATACCCCACATCAAATTGTTTGCATTCTCAATGAGGGTAGGTGGGGAGGGAGGAAGGTAGAGAATGTGGAAGTCAAAGTTTTAGAAATGCATGTTAAAAATTGTGTTTTACACGCAACTTGGAAATAAGATATACAGGCATTGGGGTATAAAATGTATCTTCCCCTCTAGGCATATAGAAGTGTAGTGAATAAGAGAAGGGATGGTGAGTCATAGAAAGGAAGGCAGATTGGGGGAAGGGGCAATCAGAATGCATGTTCTCTTGGGGTGGGGGAAGGGAGGGGATGGGGAGAAAATTTGGAACTCAAAATCTTGTGGAAGTGAATGTTGAAAAATCAAAATAAATTAATAGAAAAAAATTAAAAATAAAGTAATTTAAAAAATAAAAATGAGAAGAGATGGGGAAGACAGGACATTTCAAGTATGGAGGACCAGCATATGCAAATGTGTAGACTGTAGAACATGGGATAGCATAAGTATAGCGATCCCACTTCTCAATGAGGTATCTCTAAGAGTTTGTCTCAAGGGCAGATTCTTAGTACTAACTCCCAAGAGCTAAACTCTTTCCAAAGACATCCACAAAAAGGGAAGGAATCCAGTTGGGAAGCAAAATCTGTTGTTTATTCTCCTTGAAGATATTTGGAAGACTTTGAACAATTTACCCTTTCAACCTAGAGGAAGAAATTAGAGTTTTGAAATGGAATGGTCTTATTTTATCTCCAAGAAAAATGCAAGAAAAGGAAGAAAAGACAAAAACAGAAGAATATCTCTGGGTTCTAATAATGGTATGGTACCATGAGTAGTCATTCCATGTTATCCCCAAGAGGAAACTAGGGAGTTTCCTGTAATTTTTAAACCATTGTACCTTATTAGTAATAAAGGGTTAGATTTGATATCTTGTTTTTCTAAAGGCCAATGCGCCTCTTATATATCACCCTTATACCTTGGAGTGTTGTTTTTTTAATGTGGTGAAAATATTTGCATTCAGATAGCTAGTTGGTCTCATAGTGAAATTTGGGAGTGAATTGGGAAATAACTATTTGGCTTTGCATTGACACTTTAAAAAAAATCATGGTTTCCCAATAGATCATGATGTACTCTAGATTATTTTGCTTAAAAATGATGTTGTAGAGCTTCCTGGAAAAAAAATCTGTAAGTACTCACATGAGTCTACATTGGAAAGAAAAAGTAGATGAAGACTTGTCTACTGTGCATTAGGATGCATATGCTTTAGAACTTGTCCTATAGTGTGTGTGTATGTGTGTGAATACATATCTATATCTATGTATGTGTGTGTGTGTGTGTGTGTGTGTTTCTATCTGGGATAGACAGTACTAATGGACAATAGAGGAAGAAGACAATGGATGGAACAGGAGGAAAGTGGCCTGGACTGTTTTGGGAATTATAAAGACCCTTTTTTTTACTTACTAAACTTCCCCTTTTTCATCATAAATATTTTACTTTGTTCTATGGCAGCAAGATGTAGAATACCATTACCTCTGAAGGAATGAATGTGAGCATCACCCAGAGGGCAATGGAAAAGCACATAGTAGGTGTGAGTAGGTTGTGATACATGAGTATTGAAGAACTCAAAGGAATATCAATAGTAACCATAACGATTGTTGCACAGAAACAGCAACAAGGCCAGGATTAGATGGAATGGTATAAAAAGGCCTCTGAGCAAAAACAGCCTCTGAGCAAAACAACCAGCAAATCAATCAAGTTCAACAGTTCGACACTACATACTGTGTTCCACCTCGAGTCCCAGGCTTCTGGAAAAAAAGGAAAGAGATAAACTTATTCATCTCTTCTTAGATTGCCAAGGTTGTAACTGCAGTGTTCAATTTTGATTTGTGGTTGTTACTTTTTGTGTTTTTAGTTTGTTTTGCATATTGCTGGAGTCACTGTGTGTATTTTCCTTTATTCTACTTAAATCATTTTAAAACATTTCCTTTTTTTCCCCTTGCCTGCCTGTATTTCTAGTCATAGTTACTTCTTCATCCAGGTCATTTCTTCTTAAAAGCTACTGTTCCCCATGGGTTGTGCCTGGGGACCTGTTTACTATTTTATTTGGTGAAAATATTAGCTCTTAGGGTTTCAGTTATGGTCTCTGTGCTGCTGATTCTCAGGTCTATTTATCCAGCTCTGACCTCTCTCCAAACCTCCTGACTCACAACTCTAACTGCCCTATGAGACATCTCAAACTGAATATGCCAGAGGCATCATAAACTTAAAAGGGCTAAAATCTGACCTAAGCTTTTGGCCGAACCTCCCCCCCACACACACCTTCCAAACTTCTGTATTACTATCAATTCTTGCCTCCTTGCTGTTCCTCATGTAATACACACAAATCTCAAACCTGGGCACTTTTGTTGGCTGTCGCTTATGCCTGGAATATTTTCTCCTCTCATCACTTATTCCTGGATTACCTGACTTCCTTCAAGTTCCACCTAAAATCCCACCATATATGACCCTCCTTAATCTAGAACCTCTCCTTTAATTATCTCTAATCTATTCTTTATAGAGCTTTCTTGCACAACTTGCTTGTGTGTTATCTTCCCCATCCGATTTTAAGCTCCTTGAGAACAGTAACTGTCTTTTACCTTTCTTTTTATCCCCAGATCTTAGCACAGTGCCTGGCTCATAGTAGGTGTTTTTGTTGTTGTTCAGTTGTTTTTCAGTCATGTGAGACTCTTTGTGATGCCATTTGGGGTTTCCATGGCAGAGTTTTCATTTTAGAGATAAGGAAACCGAGGCAAACAGGGTCACACAACTGGTAAGTGTCTGAGGTCAGATTTGAACTCAGGAAAATAGGATCTGGCACTCTATCTACTGTGCCTCCTAGTTGACCAGTAGTGTTTAATAAATTGTAATGACCTATTGATTGCAATGTAACATCAGGTTCATGTTCATCCATTTTTCAACTGTTGAGCCTCTAATAACATAGACTTTTGCAAGTATTAAAAGTGATGATGAAAAGATTTTTTTGTACATATTAGAATTTTTTACCTCTGGTACCTTAAGTATAGGACTAGCAGTGGGATGTCTGGGTTGAGGATCATGGATATTTTAGTTACTTGGTCATAATACTTTCAGATTGCTTCCAAGAATGATTAAAAACAATTTACAGCTCCACCAGAAGTGATTTAGCTTTGTTATCTTTCCACAGACTTACCGATATTGACTATTTCTGTATTTTATTATCTTTAAAAATTTGCTGGGTATAAAAACTTCTTTATTTTCTTTTATATAATTATTAGGAATATTAATTTTAAATTAATCTTCCTAGAGAATTTTTATTTGTATCACTTTGCAAGCTATCCATTGAAGAATGGCTATTATTTTTTGTATGTTTAAGTATGTTCCTTAAAATATATTGGATAGCCAACACTTATTAGAGAGATTCTCTCTTCCACATATTGGTTTCCCATTTATCCTAATTGCTTTGATTTTGTTAGTGCAAAAGAATTTCAATTTCATTCATTGAAATTCTCTATTTTATCTTGTGTTTGCCTGCCAAGAATTCTAAGTGTGGCACTACAACTTTAATTATAAAGGATACCTATATATGCATTATAGCATGTGCATGTTTTTGTGTGTATGTCTATACATTCTTCAATATTAATGTCATGAATACATTTTGACCTTTTTATGATATATACTCCAAGTTATATTCTCAACATAATTTCTGAAAACTTCTTTCCATTTTTTCTAACTATTCCTTTCAAATAGAGTTCTTCTTTAATAACTTTGTGTTCTCACTGTTTATCCAAAGCTAGGATTTGCATTCAGTTGTTTTTTTGTTCTACTATCTCATTTTTTCCCCTTTAACAAGTACTCCATACTATTGATTACTGTTTATAGCATAATTTGAGATTTAAAAGTACTGTTCTCTATAATTTTTATTATTTTATTTGATTCTATATATTTGGTTTCTCCAATGAATTATTAGTATTTTATCTAGCTCTAAACAGTGACCCCTGATTGCCTTTTTGATAATATAAATGCTGCTGAAGAGAAATAAAGACAAAGAACAATAGGTAAACATTTTTAATTTCTTAGGGCTCTGACAGGTTTATACCTGATTTCCCAGCAGTTTGTATGTCTGAGAAATATTTGTAAAAAGTTTTGTAAGCCCTAACATCCTGTATCAATACAGTTTAAAAGTATTTTAATTTTTAATTTTTCCTGTCTTGCTTGAAGATTTATTTTTATGATGAGTCCCTTGCAACTATCAACTAAAGGCAATAGGTTGTAAAACCTTATTTTTGTTTTCTTGTTCTGATCAACTATATAGTACAATGAATAGAAGACTGGACATGCAATTCCAATCTAGACTAAGATGCATACTATTACTATGGACAAGTCACTTAGTTACTTTCTACTTCAGTTTCCTCATCAATAAATAGGGATAATAATAACATCAATACTGTAGGGTTGTTTTGAGGATGAAAAATGAGATATTTCTGAAGTGTTTTGCAAACCTTAAAGTATCATATAAATGTTATTATGAAATGGTTTTATTATTTCTTCTCATGTATTGATACTGAATATTTCTCTTTTGGAAGAGCAACTTTTTGTTATTAGAGATGATGTAAAAGTGTGTTGATAAATCAACAACCACCATCTACTTACACAAATGGAAACTGTCAACAGGCTATTGAGTACTTATCTGAGTACTTACAACAGGCAACTGAGTACTCATCCAGATGATGATACAAGTGGAACCTGATTCAAGGTGAAATATCATGAGAACTTACTTTGGGTGTATCAGCACCATAATTGTTGGTTAACTCTCCCATTAAGGAAACTCCATTGTCTTTTTATCTCATGTTTTACTCTGTCCCTTTTGAAAGGAGCAACCTTGACCTAGTGAATGAAGACCTGCCTCTTATATCCCTTGTGTTATTTGTTACATTTGATTGACTATGTTTGTCTTCAGATTTACTGGGATGTTAAGAACTGAATGAAAGTAGATCTCATCCCTAGAATCAGCTAGGTGGCACAGTGGATAGAATACTGGGCCTAGAGTCAAAAAGATGAGTCTTCCTGAGTTCAAATCTTGCCTTTTGACACTTTATTGCTGTGTGACTCTGGGATAATTACTTAACCCTTTTTACTTCTGTTTTCTCATCTGTAAAATGAGCTGAGGGAGGAAACAGCAAACACCCCAGACAAGAAAACCCCAAATGAGGTCACCAAGAATCAGACATTACTGAATAACAAGAGCAACTTTCAAAAGTCATTAAACCAACATAACAGGTTAAAATATTTCAGTCACTGGGACTATACCAATGCTATTTAGATGACTTTCTCTATTATTCATTGTCCACTGATCAAGAAATTTGCAGGTAAATGCAGAAACTATATAAGGCCTTGAAATGCTATGAAAAGAATTTCCTTTTGACCTAGAAGTTAATGCATGATCTATTTAGATTTTGATTCCCAATGATAGAAATAAAATAAAATATTCTTACATAATAATATTAATGGTGCTGGTGTGCTCCTTACTAACTGTATTCTCACTGGCTGCCTCCATTTCTAAAATATTTTCCTTACTCATTTCTTCCTCCTGGCTCCTCCAGCTTTCTTCAAGCTCCAACTGTAGTTATTTCTTTTATGAGAAGCCTTTCTGCATCTTTCTTGATCCTGTATATGTCATATTTATTCACAGTCATTTTTAAATTCTCTCCCCCATTAGACTATGAATTCCTTGAGAAGATGGAATATCTTTGGCCTTTATCTGTTTCCCCAATGCTCAGCACAGTGCCTGGCATATATTAAATATGTAAGAAATATTAATTGACTGACTATGTAGGGTACCATACATTTCACTCTTTGGTAAGGATAGAGTGTGAGCCAGGAAACCAAGGGCAGATCCAAGAAGATTCAGAATCATTTTACTCCAAGCTATCTAGGGGATTTCTACCTATTTGCACAAAGCATCAAGAAAGACTATTTGAAGTGCCTTTCTCATAAAGCCACTGATTCAGTTAAAACAAAAGTCACAAATTAATCCTGATATCCTAATAGGTGAAGTATAATCATATTTTTTTTAAAAACACACAGGTTTGCAAACTGAATATTACTAATGTGTTTCATTCAAGAATAACGAAAATTATGAAATGAAGCTTATAATCATATTATCTAAATGGCATGTCATAAATAGATTAAGTTAATGGAATTCATTAGAAGTAAAGGTTCCTAGGTTCCTAAAATAGGTTCCACAATTGCTATTTTACCTTGATTCTTGTATTATTCTGTAGAAATTTTGCATAAGATTTTCTGTTTTTATTTTAATATGATGTGCTGATATCACATTACCTTTTTCATGAGTATGGCATCCTATCTTACATAGTGCTTAAAGTATCATAATAAGGGTCTTGGTTTCTTTTTATTATTGTTTTAAAATCCATGTGATCTCAAAACTTTACAACCCTAGGATCTCAATTTTTCTGAACTTTAACATAGGAATACCAATTGTTTCCATGTAGATTATAATATAATGCAGTGCTATGATGTGGTATTGTATGGTACATATTACAATATAGCACATACCACACAATAGCAAGGTGTGAATACTATAGGCAGCATGACATACCTACCATACCACAAGGGGCTCCATGCCATGCCATACGATGCCATACCATTCTATAACACATCACAGCATACAAACATACAAAAATGCATTTGCTTACTGCTGAATCCTGTATTAGGCAAGAGAAGAGCTATTAGATAAGATATCTTGCATGTCTTAGAGTCTAGTATCAGGACAACATGCCAATAGCAATATCTATGATGTGGAATATTGTGTGATGAGCCTATTAGAGACCTACAACACAAAGTGCTATCATCAGGGAGCCTGATTTAAAAAGGTGACATATAAATAAGATGGGCTATAAAACATGGAGAAGAATTCAACAAAGGAAAAGAAAGGAGAAAACGATTCTTTTTAAACATGCAGAATAGTGCATGCAAACAGAGGAATGGTACTTTGAATTTGTAATGCAGAGAAATATGTTACTGTCTATGAGAAATGCCAATGAACTTTCTTATCAGCTATACAGAGAACAACATGGCATAGTAGAAGGACAATTAGATTTAAAAACATAATATCTTAGTTTGAGTTCTAGCCCTGTCATTCTTTAGTTTTTCTTCCTTAAGGCAAGTCACTCTGCTTCTGCTATTCTCTGTTTCCTCATATGTAAAATGGAACTAATAAGCCCTGCCTCATCATTTAATAACATTATTATAAGTCTAGAGTTAAATAATATATGGGAAGGTACTTTGAAAACTATAAAATGATACATGAAAATGTTATTCATGTTAGGCCATATGTTGTAAAACATATAGACCTATAAGGAGAGGAGGGAAGAGTGATGACAACCAAAAGTTTAGCATAATTACAGATACCTTTACAATTCAAAACAAACCTAACATGATCATGTGACAGAATAACAAAATTTAGCATTTTTTATCTTCAGGTTCCAAGTGACCTTAGGTTGTTACCTCAAATCATCCAAGAAGAACTAACAATTGTCTGTAAGAACTCATGGAGGATTGGTAAGATTTTGGAAGATGAAGTGGGCACAGCTTATGCCTATATTTAAAGGAGAAAAGTTATAATTCTAGAGATGACAGAACTCCAAGTCTTGCTCTCAAATCTAGGTAAATAAAACAGTAAATCATGAATGAAATCAATTTGTATGCAACTACAATATTATGGGCTACTAGAAAATAAAAAGATCAACATGATTCTGTTAAGAATAAATCCTATCAGACTAATGGAATAATGACAAGGCTGGTAGAGCAGAAAAATCAATAAGATACACTATATCATGACTGTAGTGTGGTTTTTTTGTTTATTCCCTTATGAAAAACTTGTTCTTTTTGACTGGAGAGTGTCATCATTATCAAAACTATCTATTGGGTTTGAGTCATTTAACAACAATACCTAAGAGACCTGAAGTTCAAATTGAGAAAAAAAATTCCCCTAAGCATGGTGGCTACGTAGATAGGGCAGTTAATATTTTCCTAGGCATAGGTAATTAGAAGAAGTTTCTATTTGGCATAAGAACCATTCAACAAAACATTAAGAAAGGGATAAGGAATGACAAAGTGTTCCCAGTGCTAAGTGTTATATTTTCTATTACATTATTAGATTTGAAGAACTTTAACTTGACTGATAGTACTCTAACGCAAGTTCCTTTTCCAAGGAAAAGAGGTGTAACCTCACCTTAATTCTAACAGGGAAACCCAAGAAGTCTCCCAAATGTCAGTCACTGGCTAAATAAATAAGAATGAATTACAGAGAAAATTGGGTCAAGAATTACCCAAAAGTAGCAAGAAGTAATATATTTTAAAACATTTAAAATTTTATGAAATTCTTATTTTTCTAGTTCAGGATCTGCCAGTAACTTGCTTTGTGACTTTTGTCAAGTCTTCTTCCATGAAATATTATCTTTCAGGTCCCTTCCTGCTTTAACATTATATATATTACAAATGATTTATAGAATTATTAAATTTGGTTTCATTAACTGTTTTTGTAGTGTAACTATGCGTTACACAAACCCAGAATCATAGAAATATTAGACTGATCCTTTAATAGAATCATAGGACTCTTTGGAGAACTTTTATGGAAGAAAGAGAATACTTAGGATAGACAATTAATAGAAAATTTTGAGCATTTCAAAGTTGTTTTTTTCCATGTAAGTATTGGGGTTGAAATGATCTTGAACAGGAGATTGTAATCCAGGCTTGGGAATAATGTAAAAATCAAGTAGTAAGTCAATTACATATGTATGAGTGAACCAGAGGAGAGAAGGCAAGTATGTGTAATGGTAATGGAATTTAAAGATATCCTTGTATTGGCTTGGTTTTGGGGTTCAGTGTTAAAACCCAGAGCTTGTGAATCCCACTTGTGGGATTGATGTGAAGAAAGGGGGCTGAACTGGGAGAAGTTGGCTCTGTGCATAAAGAAAAGAGGCCCAAGTAGAGAGAGGACAGGATAACTTTTGGATACATCATAGTCGAGGCAGAAAGAGAGAGAGAGAGCGAGAATTGCCAGTCAAACCACTCAGACTGCTGAAGGCCAGTTGGAGCCTTCCAGGACTTTTGAGAACTGCCACCTGGAGCCAACAAGAACTGAGGAGGCAAGACTGTGGTGCTGGTATTTTTTTTCTGTTTTGATGTTACTTTGCCAGATTAATCTGATGGCAAAGGACAGTGCCATTGTTGCAGAGGTGCTGGAACCTTTCTGTTGGTTCAGAAGCCCTGAAGAAGGATTATCTTGTATGTTTACAGAAATCCTGGAGGAGCATCTTTTTTTTGTTGTTTTGTTGTTTTGGTTTTTTGGAGGGCAGTTGGGGTTAAGTAACTTGCCCAAGGTCACACGGCTAGTTTTTGTTTTTGTTTTTGTTTTTGTTTTGTGAGTGTGTTAAGTGTCTGAGGCTGGATTTGAACTCAGGTACTCCTGACTCCAGGGCCGGTGCTCTATTCACTATGCCACCTAGCTGCCCCATGGAGGAGCATCTTGCTGATATTTTCAGGCATCCTGAGACTGTTCTGCAGCAGACAGTGAATTTATGAGGATACAGGCAATGTATATTGTGGTTTTCTTAAGCTTTGTCTTTCCAGGAACAGAGATTGCTGAGAACTTGCCTCAGGTCAAGATTTAGAAAAAGACCTCCCCTTGGATATTAAATGCTGTGATGATATCTGTAACCTTGTCATGGCTTAGGGGTAGATGGCCTTGTGCTCTTCACTGCACCTTTGAGAAGGTGCTTGGTGGTAACTAATGGTAATTGTAATTGAGTTGTGACCCAGGGGTGGAGTACTTTGATTTTTTGTGCTTTGTGACTTACCAGATTAATGTACTTTGTTTATGATTTGAAACTTATCTCTACTTGAGAAGAGAGATTGACTAAATGAATGTACTAGCTGAGAGTGGAGTGCTTTGTACATTGTGATTGAATTGAGAATTTATTAAATGACTGAGTTACCCTGTATTTTGATTTTCTCTTTTCTGTGTATTTTGTGCCTTAATTTGTTATTGAATATATAGGGAGTTATTACACTTGCAGTTCTGAACCTGGAAGCTTCTTTGGCTTGGCATTACAGTATGGGATAAATGAATAGATTACAACTGAGACCAAGTTGAATCAAAAGTTCTTGAGATTGTGATATCCCTATAGGATATTTGAGAGTAGGACCGAGCAGACCATCTCATACATACTCTGTGGGAACCTTTCTACCTTAAACCTAAAAGGAAAATATAATATGAAGGACAAATACTGGAAGGGATGAAAAGGTGTCCATCTTTTCCATCTCCATCACCCTAATCATTTCTACATTTTTCCCCTTTCTGGTTTAAGATTAGACTTTCTTTATCCAAGTGTCCTAGTCCTCTACTCTGGCTATCAGGGTGCATGGCTAGCACTCCAGCCTGCAGATCAAATGATTTTGAGTGAAGCTCAATGCTGACACTGAAAGAATCCAGGAAATTCTGTCCTTTGATCTTTCTTTGCTAACATCTTAATAACTTATTTATGTATAAGTTTGAAGCTTTACAAAATGCTTTCCCTACAATAGCCCTAAAAGTATTTTTCTCATCATTTTTTTCTGATGAAGAAACTATATCTCAATATCAGACCTAATGACTCCATGCAACGTGGAGCCCATAGAAAATAACAATTAAAAAAGTATTTTAGCATAGTAAGGGGCAATTTTTGCCTAGGGTCAAAATTGGGCGGAAAAAAATCAGAGTAGAAGAATTGCCTAGGTGTCTTCAAAATGCCAAGATCCTAATTGCTAAATAGAGTGGGTTAAGTTTGACATTCAAAAAATTTTAGAACTGAGGAAGTTTGTAGACTAGTAAACCAAAATTCAGGAAGTCCCTAGGAATTTTTTGTTCTACTCATCTCCAAAACTTAAATCATTTTGTTGTTGTTGTTGTTGTTGTTAATAACACTTTTGATGTCTTTATAAAGTGACTTGTCTATAATCAAAGGTATTGTATCCAGAAAACCAAACAAAGACTCTTGTCTGCAGGTCTAATGTTATTTCTTTCCTTGCTCTCATGCTCCTAAAAAGTGCTGTAGAAAGTCAAACACTATTTCCAATTGGATCTACTACAGAATTATGTAACCTAATCTCAACTGGGCCCTCCCCTCAGAAAGACAATCCTTTTACTCTTCCCAAATTGAATAATTTTCTAATTGAGTATTTATTGGATTCCCCATAGTGGCTATTCAAAAACTTCTCTTATTTCTTCAAGCCTTTCACATTACCCCTTTTTCAGTCCTCTCATATTTTCCAAAACAGAGGATGGGGGTACATGTGTCAGTGAATTCTCTCTTCTCCTCTATTCTAAATCTCAAATTTCTTGGTCATCATCTTCTTTTCTCTTTTACTTCAGGCTGATTTAAAGACCTCTGGTTGTTTATTCACTATCCCATCCTGTCCAATTTTACCCAGCAATCTGTTCTTGCAATCATACCCTTTCTCTTTAATTTTCAATTTATGCATCTCTATCTCCTACTAGTTTCTTTCATTTGTGTCTAAAAACTTGTCCATCTTCCCAGTCCTTTAAACAAATAAAACTTTTTTTTTCATTTTACTTTACCATCACTTCAAACAATCATCATATATTTCTTCTCTTTTTCAGAACCAAACTCAGAGGTAGGAAAGTGGTCTATATTTACTGCCTCAAATTCTTCTTCTCTCACTTTATCTCTCAACCCCTTTCAATATGGTTTACAACTTCCTTACTCAAATGAAACCAGTCTCTTCAAATTTACCAATAATTCCTCAATCATATCCAAAGACCTTTCCTCATTCCCCATAAAACCTTGAACTTAATGCAATTTTTTAACATTGTTGGCCATCCTCTCTTTCTGGATATTCTCTTTTCCTTAGATCTTCCTAGCCCTGTTTTCTTGTAATTCTCATCTAGCTTATTTGTCAACTCCTCATTTTCCTTTGCTGGATCATCATACATATATTCTTCTGTATTTATGGTTATAATTCAGAGGTCATGCTGGACTTTCATCTCTTCACTCTCTACATTATCTTTTTTGGTGAATGCATCCCTTTCCTAGGTTCATACTATCATTGCTATACAGATGATTCACAGATCTATATATCATTACCTGTATATTAATCAGTCACTTTCTTGAATTCTACTCTCACACTGCCACTTACCTTTTGGAAACTTCCATACTCATCTCTAACTCAACATGTTTAAAATAAAGTTCATTACCTTTCTCCAAGATACTCTCCTCTTCCCCTAACTTCTCTTCTTTCTAATCTTTAAGGTTTACAACCAGAGTTATCTTCAGCTCTTCCCTCTCTATCCCCTACCATATCCATTTAGTTGTTCCCTGT
This sequence comes from Pseudocheirus occidentalis, assembly GCA_028646575.1. Lineage (NCBI taxonomy): Eukaryota > Metazoa > Chordata > Mammalia > Diprotodontia > Pseudocheiridae > Pseudocheirus > Pseudocheirus occidentalis. The sequence goes on from CM053596.1 coordinate 161,971,665, forward strand.
CTTCTGGATTCTGTCTCTGAAATATTGTTTACACCCTTCCCATTTTCTTTACTCCTATGCTCTCCATGTGAAGCTAAACTGACCAATTTGTCCTTCCTTATATATACACACACATACACATATATGAATATATACATATATTTGTGTATTTATGCATATACACAAATGCACACTCATAACAAAGAGTAAATACTCCATTTGCTATGAAACTTTCAAAAAAGGGAAAACAACATCAGTCCTCAAGTTGGTTTTGGGGTGAAAAATAATTTATTCTATGCCAATAGCAATTTGAGGAAAGATACCATTTTTTTCTTTTTTTGCATTTCTTATATGCCATTATGATAAAAAAAAAGCATGGCACATACATGCTTTTTTATGAATGAATGAATGAAGGATTTTTGAAGTAATTCTCTCTCAGTACTAGTGCAATTATGGCTAAATGTCTATTAAATTGTTAGAGGATTGAGAACTTGGATTTGAGGTTATAAAATCTGAAAATGTGCCTGGTAGCTTAAGGAAAATATTGAGTACTACTCTTCCATTCCTATATCAGTATTTGCTTGACAAGAAATACAGCCTTATCTAAGGGACTGATTAAAACGTTTCTGGGTCTAGGGCATGCCACTGTGATGGGGAGGGGGGGAAGGAATGAAAGGAAGAAGAATGTAGTCTTACAAAAATGAACCAAATGATGCAAAAAAAAATCACTATTAAACACATAAAAGGAAGTGGGGATCCACAAATAAGGTTTTCTGACATGTAAAAAGGTGGGGTTATGATATAGTGGAATGAACACTGGATTTGAAGTCATAGTACCTGAAACTGAATCCAGGCTCTGTTGCTTGCTGCCTGTGCAAAACCAGAAGTATCATGTAATCTCTCTGGACCTCAGTTTACTGATCTATGAAATGAAGAGATTGACTAGAAAATCTCTAAATCCTTTTGAGCTTTAAATCTGTGATCCTACAATAATAACTTCAAGACCTAATACAACTTTAGGGGGATTGACTCCATATTGTAACAGAGAGACTTTTGACAGGTCTAGGCAACCTGATTCCTGCTTAGAAACTAAGGAAGAAAGGCTTGGAGAGAATTATAAGCTATGACTCTTCTTTTATGAAGGGTCAGTGCTTGGGCTTCTGCTATTGCTTGGTAGGTTACTTCTATTGTCTAGTTAGAATGATGCCTTAGTTATCATTATTCTAAAGCTAGATATAACAAATAATATTCTGAACTCCCTACCCACATCAGGAAATCTATGTCTCAGTGGCATTGTTATATTAAACCACTCTGCTGGCCAGTAACTATTCACAGACTGTGACAGAGCATTGTAGAGAAATTCAAAAGTTAGACAACTAGGCACACTAATACGCAATTGACAGGGGTAGGAATTCATATGGAAAACAATTGGAATTATGCAGTAAAAGTTACTAAACTATTCATATCATTTTACCAGAAATTTCGCTATGGACATATATCCCCCAAGTACATCAAAGACAAAAATAATGGTTCTACTGTTACCAAATATCTGTAGCTGCAATATAAATGAGTCATCATTTATAGTGATAGGATGAATATGTATTATATGAATATAATGGGATATTGCCTGGCAAGGTGTACAACATTCTGCTGTAGAAGACTACCTCTCTGTCACAAGAAAGAATGCATGTTTCATTTTTCTCTAGGATCTTAGCTTTTTTCCCTTCTATTACATAGAGATCAATTGCCTTTAGTGATCTTTCCATTTATATTTATTGCTCCACCAACAATATACAAGCTTTCTTTCTTGCCGTAGTCCCTTGAACACGAAGTATTCTCATCTTTTCTTTTTCCATGCCATACCACTTAGAATTACCCAATTTATTTCAGACATACTGCCTATTACACTGATCCATAGGATAGTGCATTCTATGTGCATTTTTCAGGTTTGCCATCACGGAAGCCAGGTTTGCCCCTCTAATCTGGATGGAATGAGGAAGGATATCTTGGCAGGAAATCCAGAATTTGAAATAATTTAGGGCTAAGATTGCAGACAGCTGTTTAAGTGAAAGTTACTTCCAAACTGCTATGGGAGACATGAATTTCCATGAGGTTCTTTAAAGATGTCCAGAAGTAGATAGGCTGCTGCTGGTGGACCCATGAGAATAGTCTTGGGGTAGAGGGACTGGAAGGTTTAGAAAGTTTTTCATGAGCAGTGTCTTACTTGATATAAAATCCTTCCAGGAGGAAGAAAATTCTAAGGAAAGATGAGGAGAGGATAGAAGACACAAAATTCTTGCACTCTGGTGTCTTGCAATGGAAATGTCCTCCCTTTAAGTGGACATATTTGAAATGTGGCATGTTATAATGATGTCTGTCCAGTATGAATTCCATAAGCCCACATATATGACCACTGGCAAGCCACTTAATCAATTTATCAACAAATGTTTTATTATATGCCAAACCTTGTACAAGGTTCTACAGATAGAAAGAGATAAGTTCCAAAAGGAATTTATGCTTTCTGTGTAAACTCTGTAAGGTTTAGTTTCCTCATGTTTAAAATGGGGTTTATAAAACCTGTGGTTCCAATTTCATAGGATTCTGAAATTCAAATAATATCATGTATGTAAAGTTCTTTGAAGACTTTGTAGCCTCTATGAATATCATTTATTATCATTGTTAATATTTTTATCACACATGACACTGGAGGAGCAAATGATGATGAAACTGATATGAGATATTGCATAATAGTACTTGTCAGAATTTTACTGAGTTTTTCCATACCATCCTTACAGTTAGTGGCTTAGAGGTCTAATGAGCAGCTGGTTTATTTGAACACCTTGACATAATCAATCATCAATCAAAAAGCATTTATTGTGCACCTAATACGCACTGGATATTATGCTAGGCTGTGGGGATACAAGAGCAAAGACCAAAACAATCTCTATTCACAGTGGCAGAGAAATCAGAAGTGATAAATGAATCACCTCTACTCCATCCAATAAAGTCAGGGAAGGCTATGAGTCAGAAGAAAAAGATCTGGGAGCCAACTCTTGCCACAAATTCAACCTGTAGATACTAAACAACTCCTTCTGTTTTGTAGGGTGTTTAGGGAGGACTAGCACCTCTGGTCTGAGGGCTTGCCTCGCTCATTGTAGGATTGCTCACAAACCTTAGGTGTCCACCTGATTAACCCAATTCTCACTTGTGGCTCCAAGAAACTATAGCATCAGGACCAACTACACCCTGGTAAACCATCTCAAAAGACAGGCTAAACCAGTCTATGGGTAACCAACAGACCTCAAAACCATCAATGAGGTAGAGAGATATCTACCCCAAACATGTGAAGACTTTCCCTGGAAGAATAGATGGATGAGAACAATTTGTTCCAATGGCCATGAAGGAGACTGAAGCAAGTGCCATAATCAGACATCAAAGATGCCAAGGTCATCCACTGTATCCCAGGCCATTGTCAGTCATCCAACCTTTGGTCTTGCTTCTGGATTTCAATGACTCTGGAAGAGATAGTGAGGGTGACAACTTAGTACAACTCTGTCTCATTTAAATCTAATTCATGCTCCAATCCAGACATCACCCTGTGATGTCATTGGCCCTCTTCATAAATGAAGGTTAAACACCAAGAACCATGACTTTGAACTGAGGTCCAGCACTGCCTGGTCCAAGACACTGGAAGTAGGAAGGGGGACAAAGGGAAAAGGCTGTGATGAGCAGCTCAAAAGAGTCTCCCAGACAACAACTGAGGTGATCAGTTTGCTGAGAGTTTCCTCTCCTTTATTTTTCATGGCTGTTACTTAGAATATGCTAAATAACTGTTCCTTTAAAAAATTTATACTAACACCTACAAAGGAGTATAGCCATTGTTCCACTTCTTTTTCTCTTAACCTTGAAAAATAAAAATTCAGAACATGTTAAGTTAGCATTAATATGTTATTTTTCAGCAAAGAATATGTCTGCAATATTTTCCTTCTTCATCTCTACCTCTTGACTTCTTTGCTTTCCTTCAAGTCCCAAGCAAAATCAAACCCTACCCTCTAGAGCAGTGGTTCTCAACCTTCCTAATGCTACGACCCTTTAATAGTCATATGTAGGTGCATCTGCATGTGGGTGGACCCGCCTGGAGAGGGATAGAGGAGTGGTGTGTCAGTTCCTAAGACCATAGGAAACTCCTGTGAAAGGATCATGTGACCCCCAAAGGGAGCACGACCCAGAGGTTGAGGACATCTGTTCAAGAGAAAGCCTTTTCCAATCCCTCTTAATTCTAGTGTCCCTCCTCTGTTAATTATGTCCAATATATTCTGTATATGGCTTTTTTTGTATTATATTGTTTGCATATTATCTACCGATTAGACTCTAAGTTCCTCAAGGGCAGCAATTGTCTTTTGCTTTCCTTTGTATCCTCAAAGCTAGCCACATGATAGGAGCTCAGTAAATGCTTACTGACTGCCTACCTTGGTATGGAGAAAAGGTAAACAAAAGAACAAATATTGAGAAACTACTTAACCTAATACTTGATTTTGACAATAAATATTGCAAGTCCACTAACAAACAAAGGCTTATCACTCTAAATGACTTGACATTATTCTGTAAGCTATCTGTACAAAATAGCAAGATACATGAAATTTTGCATCATTAATATGATGTATTCAGCTAAGTAAAAACCTAACTGGCTACCATCTGTGCAGAGACCAGCATAGTGCAAGTAGATACTTATTAAGCTCAGTTTGTCTGGCACCCCTGTGGCTATACCTAAAATATTCAAATCTTCATTTTAGCTTTCAGAATATTTCTTTCTATTATCCATTATTCGTTACATGTAATCACTGAAAAGTAAAGATGTAAGATTTTTAAAGAAGACAGTAGAGACAGAATCTAAGCTGGATGTCTTAGAACATCAAATTAGTATTTAAATGAATTACATTTGAAAATAGTAGAAAATAACAGTGTTATGCTACTGTCATGGTAGAATGCACTTTCTAGAATAGGGGCCAAACAGTCTTTTGTTTTTTCAATAGAACTTAGTTTTCATTTTTACAAAGTCATGAGATTATAATATCGACTTTAAAAACAATAACAACTCATTATTACAAGACAATCCATTACTTCATTATTGTGAAGTAAAAGGGTGAGGAATAAATATCTCCATGGTATTTAGAGAAAAATTGAGGATCACATGACTTTTCAAATCACATAGCTATTAGACTCAGAACTGGAAATTCAAGCTTATCACACACTCAGGTTAGGGTGAGTGGTAGGGAAAAAGGTCAATTATGTCTTCTTTAAACAGGACAGTGAAAGGTACAGGTGGTAAAGGCTGCAGGGGAACTATGTAGGTATACACTGGCTTTGCCCCCCTTCCTACCAAGATTGAAAATCTGTATATTTAAGGAAAAGTACTTTGCTGAATTATATTTGTGATTTTTTGGGGGGGGGTGGGTTGCAAATGATCTGACTTTATAGCTAATTGCACTTTTTAGGCAAGTCTATTGCTAGTAGCAGAAATCTTAAGAAGAATTCTACTGTATCTTTGGGGAGTCTTTCAGAGGTTAAGTGAAAGAGTCAAAGTATATTATCCTTAGAAGGCAATGTACTAATTACAATAAAAGTACAAATATGTGTTTATATTATTACATTTTCCTCAAAGTACTGAAATTATGTGAGTTGATATCTCATTTATCCCTACAACCCAACTGTGAATTAGGCAGGGGCATTAATCACAATTCACAATTAAGAAAATCAGGTCCTGGTGCAGCTAGGTGGAGCAGTGAATAGAGCACCCACCCTGAAGTCTGGAGGACCTGAGTTCAAATCCAGCCTCAGACACTTTATACTTACCAGCTGTGTGACCTTGGACAAGTCACTTAACCACAATTGCCCTGCATTCCTCCATCCAAAAAGCAAAAAACAACAGCAACAACAACAAAAACATCCATCTCCATATTTAGGGGTAGCTAAGTGGCACAATGAATAGAGCACTGGCCCTGAAGTCAGGAGAACTTGAGTTTAAATCCAGCCTCAGACACCTAACACAAAAACTAGCCATGTGACCTTGCACAAGTTATTTAACCCCAATTGCCATACCTTCCCCCCTCCAAAAAAAGTAAAGAAAATCGGGTCCAAATATGTTAAGCAAATGAAAGTCAAAGAGGTTAGATAACTAAAATACTCATTCTTATAATTCTAGTCTAGTAATCTATTCATTATGATGCTTCGTGTATTCAAAGACATACTCAATAGTTCACAAGAATTATGAGGAACAATAGACAAATGAGATAATTTATGTAGAACACTTTAAAAACTGTACAAAGTTCAATAGTTCTAAAATCAAATTTAGATCTTGTATATTTCACCTAATTTTACATATATGCTGTCAGTATTCATCCCTTTGTATAGGATACACAAATATATCTATGTATTCCTATAATAAAAAGAGGTAGAAAAAAATAAAAATAAGAAAAATTAGAAAATGCCAAAGGTTAATTGGTGATATTTTGACCCATAGATGCATATAACCTAATTTCTAGCAAACAGAATATAATTTCTTTTTGAGAAGCATTGCTGAATCATAAGATTTAATCAATTAAAGAAGACAGCCTGCCACTTTACCTATTGCTCAGACCAATCAAATTCCCTGTAGATTCTGGCCTCTGTTTAGTAAGAATATAATGAAGCTTGTATCTTATCCTAATATCTCAAGTAGCAAAGTGACCTAATTAACAGTACTGGAACAAAAATCATGTCTCAAGTATATCACTTATAAAGAAAAACTGCAGTGCACATTTGTGAGAGAAATAGAGGATGTCATTTCCAGATTGCAGAGCAATCAATACTATCTTCATCCGCAAAATGGCTATAATCATAGTGCCTACCTGCCAGTGGTTGCGTGAGGAGCAAATTAGATAATATATGTAAGGTGTTTTGCAACTTGATACTATTTATATTATTAACTATTATATATATAATAAATTATACTATTTATATTATTAACTATATCATTATTATTGCCGTGAAAAGTCACAACCTATTAAATCACATATGTTTGGGGGGGGGTGTTGTGTGTA
>CM053596.1:161979222-162001081 GCA_028646575.1 Pseudocheirus occidentalis
ATTTCTTTCCCAAGTGTACCTTATCATTCTTCTTGTGCTTGATTGTCAAATTTTCTGTTCAGTTCTGTTTTTTTTCAGCAAGAATGCTTGGAAGTCCTCCACCTCACTGAATGACCATATTTTCCCCTGGAACATTATACTCAATTTTTTGGGGTAGCTGATTCTTGGTTTTAATCCTAGCTCCCTCAATCTCTGGAATATTATATTACAGGCCCATTGATCCTTCAGTGTAGAAGCTGCCAGATCCTGGATTTTCCTAATTTTCTTTCCACAGTATTCAAATTGCTTTCTCTTGAAAGCCCATAATATTTTCTCTTTGGTCTGGGGATTCCAGAACCTGGCTATAACATTTCTAGGAGTTTTCTTTTGGTGATCTTTTTCAAGAGGTGATCGGTAAATTCTTTCAAGTTCTATTTTGCCCTCTGATTCTAAAATATTAATGCAATTTTCCTTGAGAATTTCTTAAAGGATGCTTTCTAAGGTCTTTTTTTGATCACGGCTTTCAGGTAGTCCAATGATTTTTAACTTGTCTCTCTGTGGATCTATTTTCCAGATCAGTGTTTTTTTCAAGGAGATATTTCATATTGCCTTCTATTTTTTCATTTGTTTGGATCTGTTTAATAGTATCTTGATTTCTCATAAAGTCATTTGCTTCCATTTGCTCCACTCTAATTCCGAAGGAATTATTTTCTTCAGAATGCTTTTGAGATTCTTTTTCCATCTGGCAAATTCGACTTTGAATTTGAATGAGGAGGCATTCTTCTCCTCATTGGCTTTTTGAACCTCTTTTGCTATTTGAGTTAATCTGTTTTTTAAGGTGTTATTCTCTTCAGTCAGGTTTTTGACTCTTTCTTGCATCATTCTCATTTCTCTTCCCAATTTTTCCTCAGCTTCTCTTATTTGGTTTTCAAAGCAATCTTCATATTTCTTGGAAGCATTTGGTATGGGAGTTCTGACTGTGTTGTCTTCCTCCTGTTCCATACTTTGATCCCTTTTTTCCCCAAACATTATTCTAGGGTTTGGTACTTTTCTTACTTTGCTTCCTTTTTCTACTCCTATTGGCCATTCAATTAATTGCTTGATTTTTTAGCTCTGTGGAACTCTGCTTTCCAGGGGGGGAAAGCTCTGTCCCAAATTGGTGGGGTGTTCACAGCTGCTGGAGGTATTAGAGGGGTGCTGCATTGCCCCCCCCCAGCTTTGGCTCACTGGAAACACACCCCAGGGTCACCTCCCAAGACCACGATTTGGATCCAGGCTGCTCAACACAAGAGCACTTGGCCTCTGAAGGATCTCTTGGCCCCCTTGCAGTCTGCAGGCCAAGAGCTCTGAAGCAGCCATGTGGAGGCAGCTGCCAACTACTGTTGCTTCCTTGCCCTGGGGGCAGTTTGGCCAGACAGCTTTTCTCCCCCAAATTTAGCTGAATTCCACTGACCTTTCTTAGTCCTTATTTCTCCTGACTTGATATATCTTGAAACTGCCCCAGCTGCCACTGATCCACTCTCCTGAAGACTCCAGCTGTGGCTCCTCCTGACCACCCTGGGGCCAAGTCACAGTTTCAGGCTGGACTGGTTTTGGCTCCTAGGCTACTGTGATGAGCCCCTCCTGCCAAGCTGACTTCAGCAAGAGATGTGTTTTCTGTATTTTTGTGAGTTTTGGAGCCCTAAAATTTGTTTCAGATTATATTTTATGGGCATTTGAGGTGGCTGTGTGGGAGCTGTGCTACCTTGCTGCTTCTCTGCTGCCATCTTGGCTCTGCCCCTGCAGAGACCTTTTAATGCTTTTATATGGGCATATCTGCATGTGGGTGGACCCACCTGGAGATGGATAGAGGATCAGTGCCTAAGACCATTGGAAATACGTGTTTTCCAATGGTCTTAGGTGCTCCTATTTGACCCCCAAAGGGGTTGCAACCCACAGATTGAGAACAGCTACTCTACACAAACTCACAGTCTCCTGGGGGATCCAACATGAAAAGAGTCAAGTCTAAACAAAACTTATAAAGAATAAGTTGGAGATAGTCATCAGAAGAAAGAAAATAACACCAAGGGGATAAGGAAAAGTCTTGTATACAAACTTAGTTGAGATTTGAAGGATGCCAGGGAAATCATGAGGTAGAGATGAGGAGGAAAAGAATTCTAGGCATGGAGAACAACCTGTGAAAATGATCCAAGTCGTGCAACCATGATTAGGAAAGAAACAGAAAACTGGGAAAGAATTATTACAATCAGTTTCAGTGATAAATTCCTCATTTCTAAAATATATAGAGAATGTATGTCGTTCCCCACTTGATAAATGGTCAAAGGATATGAACAGGCAGTTCTTGGAGGAATAAATTCAAGCTATCTATGGTCATATGAAAAAATGCTCTAAATCACTATTGATTAGAGAGATGCAAATCAAAACAACTCTGAGGTACCACATCAGACATATCAGGTTGGCTAACATGGCAAAACAGGAAAATGATGAATGTTGGAGAGGATGTGGGAATGTTGGAAAACTAATTCATTGCTGGTGGAGCTATGAGCTGATCTAGTCATTCTGTAGAGCAATTTGGAACTATGCCCAAAGGGCTATAAAAATGTACATACCCTTTGACCCAGCAATACCACTTCTATGGCTATATCCCAAAGAGATCATAAAAATGGGAAAAGGAGCCACATGTACAAAAATACTTATAGCAGCTCTTTCTGTGGTGGCCAAGAACTAGAAACTGAGGGGATATCCAATCAATTGGGAAATGGCTAAATAAGTTGTAGTATATGAATGTAATACAATACTATTAGAAAGTAATAGAATAGTATAAGAAATAATGAACAGGCAGACTTCAGAGAAACCTGGAAAGACTTATATGAACTGATGGTGAAGTGAAGGGAGCAGAACCAGGAGAACATTATATGCAGTAATAGCCACAGTGTGCGGACTGATTTTGATAGACTTAGCCCTTCTCAGCAATGTAAGAACCTAAAACAATTCCAAAGGACATATGATGGGAAATGCAAGCCACATCCAGTTAAAGGACTATGGAGGCAGAATACAGAATGAAGAAGAGTATTTTCTTTTTTGTTTTGTTTAATTTTGTTTCTTTTTCTTTTTCATGGTTTTCGCATTTGTTATAATTCTTCTATGCAACATGACAAATATGTTTGATAAGAATGTATGCGTAGAGCCCATATCAGATTGCATGACAACTTGGGGAGGGAGGGTGAGAAAATGTATAACTTATGAAAATGAATGTTGAAAACTCAAATTAAATAACTGAATTAAAAAAAGAAAATTATCCAAGTCAAGAAATGGAGTGTTCACACCTATCAGATTGGCTAATATGACAGACAAGGAACATGATGAATGTTGAACAAGATGTGGGAAAATTGGAATACTAATGTATTGTTAATGAATTGTGGAGGAAGAATCAACAAAATTCAGTGACTATTTAAGGGCAAGTGTGAATTGATCTAACCATTCTGGAAAGTAATTTGCAACTATGCCCAAAGGGCTATAAAACAGTTGCATACCCTTTCATCCAGCAATTCCACTACTAGATCTGTATCCCAAAGAGATAATAAAAAAAGGAAAAGGACATATGTGTTCAAAAACATTTATAGCAGCTCTTTTTGTGGTGGCAAAAATTGGAAATTGAGGGGATGCCCATCACTTGGGGATGGCTGAACAAGTTGTGGTATATAGTAATGAAATACTATGAAATATTATGCTGTAAGAAATAACAGCAGATGTATTTCATAAAAACCTAGAAGGACTTACATAAACTGATACTGAGTGAAGTGAGTAGAACCAGGAAAACACTACACAGCAATGAAATTATGTAATGATTAACCATGATAGACTTACCTCTTCTCAGCATTATAATGATCCAAGACAATTCCAAAAGACCCATGATGAAAAATGCTAACCGCATCCAGAGAATGAACTTTGGAGTCTGAATGCAGATAGAAGCATGCTATTTTTGACTTTCAATGCTTTTTTTTCTCATGATTTCCCCTTTTGTTTTGATTCTTTTTTCACAACATGGCTAATAAGGATATATTTTTAACATGATTTTACATGTATAACCTATATCAGTTTGCTTGCTGTCTTGGGGAGAAAGAAAAATTTGGAACTCAAAATTTTACAAAAGTGAATGCTGCAAACTATTTTTACATGCAATTGGGAAAAGTACCATTAAGGAAAGAAAAGAAGAAATAGAGTGTTATGTGGAAGGGACACCAAGGAGGCTAGTATTAGTGGGTTACAGCCTCTGTAGGGGTGAGGAAGGTATAAAGAGACAAGAAACGTAGGAAAGTGTCAGGTTATGAAGGGCTTTGAATGCCAACTAAAGAATTTTCTATTTGATTCTTTAGGTAACAGGGAGTCACTGGGGTTGATTGAGTAGAGGCATGACATAGTCAAAGTTTCACTTTAGAAATCTGACAACTAAATGGAGAAAGTAATGGAGTGAATTGGGCTTTGAGATAGGGTGACTAATCAGTGGGCTATATAAGTAGTTCAGACATATGATGATAAAGGCCTATACCAAGTTGTGACAAGAGAAAGGAGTTTCTATAAGAATGTGCTGGTAAATGTTAAACAACTGACTTTCTTGAAAAAAAAAGTACGAGTAACACACTTTTAAGTTTAATCTCTATTATTAACATTTCCTCCATCACTTTAGTAAGTCTAAACATTCAAGAATAATAAATTAAGCCCTAATTTATAGCATTCCATTTTTCTGAGGGGTAAATGCTTCCAGTAAACATTTAACAATTGGTTCTTGTGAGGAGATAGCTTTAGCACACCCCTACCTGTATATGAGAGATGTTACAAAGGCAAAATCAAAAATATTGTAAGAGGTTGGATAAGGGAGGGTGTAAAAGGTGAAGATTGAAGGATAATATCTAGTTTATTAACCTGGATAACTGGGAATGGTGGTAACATTCCAGAAGAAGAGAGGGTTTTGGGGGAAGATGGTGAGTAGAGATTTAGACATGTTGAGTTTAAGATGTGTATGAGATATTAAAATTTAGATGTTCAATAAGAAGTTAGAAATGTAAGCCTGGAAGTACGGAGGGAGGCTAGACCTAGAGAAATTAATTTTAAAATCATCTTCATAAAAATTGAATTAATGTGAGCTGATTATATCAACAAGCAAAATAGTACAGAAGAGAAAAGGGCCCAGGACAGAGCTCTAGGGAGCATTCTATTTCTCTCTCTCTCTCTCTCTCTCTCTCTCTCTTTCTCTCGTTTTCAATATTTACCTTTATAAGATTTTGAGTTCTAAATTATTTCCTCTCCATTCCCTTCCCCCTCCCCAAGACAGCATGCAATCTAATATAGGTTATATACATGTACAATGATAGTAAAGATATTTCCACGTTAGTCATGTCGTGAAGAAAAGAATGAGAATTAAAGGGGAAGAAATGAGAGAGAAAAAAACAAAAAAAGAAAAAATGGTATGCTTTGATTTGCATTCAGACTCCAAAGTTCTTTCTCTGGATGTAGATAGCATTTTCCATCATGAGTCTTTTGAACTTGTCTTAGACAATGTACACAATAACAGCAACATTGTCTAATGACTAACATTGATAGACATCTCTTCTCAGCAATGCCACTGCTGATTGAATGGCTCCAAAGACCCGCTTCTAGATTTCTGGGACCTGGTCTACTCTGGTACAGCCTGCATTGGACTGTACTCCACTCTCACCCAGGTGCAACAGACATTTTCTGCTGACGTTCTAAGTTGTCTTTTGCTGGAAAATATTTTCATTCCATCCTCTTGTGGGTTCTAACATTTCAGGAATTCTTTTATGGAAATATTTAAAGTTGTTTGGAGGGTTTGGGGGAGAACTCAGGTGAGTTGCTGCCTTTTCTATACCATCTTGACTCAGCCTCTCTGATTTCTCTTTTAAGCCACTCAGTAATAGCATGCTGTGATTCCATGTACTCCTGAAATTCCACAGGACCCTCTGTCTCATAATGTGGTGGGTAATTTTCTGTTATTTTGAAATATTCATTCATAGCTGCCTGAACTAATTTACTAGATCTGAGGGTCATATTTACTCCCATGGTTATTGGGGTTTTTTGTTTGTTTTTAATTGTTATTGTTGATTTATTTATTTATGTTCAAAATCTTTGAGTTTTCTTCTTCCTGAAATCTTCAGTACTTTTAGACTCCCCTATTACCTTGTTTTCCTTATCATTCACTTCTTAACTGTCTCTCCTCTGTTGTTTTCTTGATGGCTAGATATCAAAGCAACTCAGCCTCCTCCTACAGTGGGCAATTCATTGCTAGCCAGCAAAGTTTTTGCCTGATGTGAAATTTGTATGCTCATAACTGGTCTTAGGTAACTGACATGCTCTTTCCCTGAGGCTAGGTGGAGTGCTCTACAGGTCCTCAATACATAGTATTCTGTCTTGCTGCCCTGTCCCACACTCCCTTTCTTCCTCAGTTTACTGGCCTAGCACCAGCATTTCAGAGCCTTGTTTTTTCCTGGTACAAGCAGCTTAGAACTTTGCAGCACTGCTATTTCCAAGTTGTTCCCCATCTCTTCATCCCTCCCCTCCCCATCCCATTGCAGCCCTTTACTTCTAAAGGATAATGACCAGGCTAACTATTGGGAACTGAGCAGTTTCTTCAGACTGAAGCCAGGATCTCCACAGTAATGGAAACAAAGGGGGAGTGCCACAGGGTGGGGGCAGGTTTTGACTTAAGGCTGTGTTGTGTCCTTGGCTAATGCAGTCTCACATTTGTGCATAGAAAGTGGGAAAAGGATGCTAGGTGTGCTCAGTTCTTGGATTTGGGATGTTTTTTTTTAAACTTAAACTTCAGTTGGATTCTAGGTGTTTTAGACCATGGAAAGAGCCAAAGTTCCTTCATCTTTGGCATATCTTTTCTGTTTTATAGATGTTTAAGAGGTTGTAGGCATTGGAGAAAATGGCTAACCTACCATTTTATTGTTCACATGAACCTGGTAGGTGAATGCTTCTTTTGTGGGACTACATTATAACTTGGGAAGGTACATAAAAATGGAGGAGAGCAGGGGAATGAGAACATTATGTGACGTGTAGGGGCATCCATATAAGTTTTGACTATGGCATAGAATTTTACCACAATTTCTGTATATTATACCTGTCTTAATGAAACCTAAGGTCACTTTGGTCCCTTTAGTATCTTTTAGAAATTCCATATCATTCTTTTAAGTCAAAATGAATTGGCAACTGACAAAACATCTCAGGTCTTTTTCCCCGTTATAAATGAAAATCTTTCTAAATTTTATTATATAGATTCTCCTGCCTTCCTAAACATGATATAGTTAACAATTTAGCATTTAAAAAAATAACAAAGGATTACCATAATGAAAATCAGTTACTCTAATAGGTTGCAATATAGAAAGACACCTGTATGGTTAAGATGTGTTAGATTGCAGCTGCTTAATGTCCTTACTCAGCTTTCTCTCCTCTCTCACCAGCTTTTTTAAACCCAGTAGCTCCTTCAAATCTGCTCTCTCTCTCTGACTCGTTCAATGAGTTTATCTTTATTTTACACACAATTCTAAACTAAGCTCTGGCTTGAGCATTTCTCCATTTCTATCTGGAGGAGTAAGAAATAGATGTTTTCCTTAAACGTAAGAAAAGATACGTAAAAGAAACAAAAAGTATGTTCCACATGGTAGAAGCTTCCAGAAGTCAGATTTTTAATAAGTGGTGAGCCACAGAAATATTTCAACTTTTTATAGTGGTGATGATGGTAGCAACTTGTATGTAGCTATCATACAGTGGTATACAGTATCCTTCCCTTGAAGCAAGCCTGTGAAGTAGCTATTACAAGTATCTTCATCCCAGTTTTACATGTAAGGAAATTAAGGCTGAGAGTTTAAGTGACTTACCCAGCATTACTCAGCTAGTAAAGTGTTTGAGGTAGAATCTGAGCCCATTCTTCCTCACTCCAAGTCTAATACTTTATATACTACACTGCACCATCTGACCTTGTAAGAATATGTTACTCCCTATCACTAGGTATTTATAAACATATACTTGCAAAATACCCATCTTCTCTGAGCCTCAATGTCCTTAATTATAAAGTAGGAAAAAGAATGGAACTTATATGGTAATCAATTATATAAAATGAGAAAATACATAAAGTGCATTACAAACCTTAAAACAGTATGTGTACTTTAGTTATGTTATTATTCTACTTTTTACTACTACATACAACTCCTGGTATCCTGTGGCTTCTAAAAATATATTAACTGAAAAAATACTTTTAAGGAAATAAGATCTATGAAGAAGTAAGGACTACTTACAGGGATTTTCCATTTGGTAGAGAAAGGGTCTGCACAGATGTCTTCTGTGCTTAGAAAATGCCAATAGACTTTAAAGGCATAGGCATCATTCACTTTTTCCAGAAGAAAGGTGATAAAGTTTACTGACAAACACTTGAGACTTAGCACTTTTTATCATTGGCAAGATCTTGCTTTTATTTCCTGGCCTAGAAAATATACATCCTTACCTATCAAATTTGACTCCCAATTTTCTGTCTTTTGTGTTCCATTTGTGACATATTGAATGATTTTTCCCCATCTGTATTTTCAGAAATGTTCATTTTAAAGTCTTGTTCGTCTTTCTTAAAAAAACAAACAAATAAATAGCAAGGGCCTGAATTGAGAAGCCTATGCATACAGCTCAAAGTTCACCAATCATTATGCTATTATTATAGTGAAAGGACCACATAGAAGCTCACAGAATTTATTTTTTAAAAAAAAGCAGATTGGCATAAAAACAAATAATTTCAGGGCCTGACTCTGGAATTCATTCTTAGACAGAAATGCTATTGATGCTGTGTAGAATACAATTATGACTGTCTCAAGTTGCCAAAAATATGTGTAGCTACAAATACCACATTGATTGTTCAATTAAAAGCATTAGAGAAACTGCATAAAACAAAAACAGAACTCTGATTTAGAAAGTCAATTTTTGGCAACAAGAATATCCCTGAGTGGTAACTGGAATTAAGTATTTTTTCCCTCTAAAGTTATTAATGTTTCTTTTAAAAAAGCAGATAAATGTATTGCTAAGTATCTTATTCTAGAATTATCTAGGAAAAATAATTACTTCAATTAAAAAATCAGGAGAATCTTATAGACTATGAATGAGATGAATCTTAGAACACTTGCTTTTCCTTTCACTGGGCTTAGTTATTTCAGCTAAAAGGTTTATTGCAGTGCATATGTATATATCACAACGTGTTTGTTAGCTGCTGCTACAAATGAACACTTATAAAACTTGTAAAACACATTGTCTTACAAAACACTTTATAGAAATTATTTCACTTAATCCTGTAGATAACCACATGAGGTAGACACAGGAAATTATGACTCAGAGATATTTAATGATTTGCCCTTAATCAGGATCACATAGTAAATGCTAGAAGTGGCATTTGAACACAAGCTCTCCTGACTCTGTCAAAATCACTTTCCATTAAACAGCACTGCCTCCTCCTCCTTCTAAAGGAACAATGAGAAAGGATAGAGCAAGTGTTCCTTGCTTTTTGAGTGTACGATGGAACACTTTGATCATATAGTAGAGCTGAACACCATCTCAGAATAATATTTGTTGTTTATATTCACAATTGAAGTAAATGGCAAATTCCAGTTGGATGTAAGTGAAAAATAAGATGTATTTTTTCCCATCCTTGGTCACAGAACCCTTGAAATCTTTCAGCAGACTCTCCTAATGTAGAACCCCAGATTAATAATCCATATGAAGATAATCTGATTAAAAATTCTAATGGAATTTAATAATATCTTGATATTTGTATGATTTTTTTTCCTTCTAGAATTCTCTAGATGTCAAAAATCGATTCGTCGTTTTTCTTCTACATTAGCATACATTAATTTTTGTAATACTCCATAAATTAGTTCAAATCAGGTACATGTGATTTTGCTTTGGTTGAGAGGCAGAGGGAAACGCTGCCCCTTTGTGGCAAAGAGATAAATGCCTTTATTAATTTGCCCAGGGTCTACAAGGGGGAGGACAGAAGTATAGTATTTTAGAAATACTTATGTCTTCAAGAACTGCAGTTCTTTAGGTTGTGAGGTCTGTGTGTGCTCTAATCAAGTGGGAAAATATAATCTGACAGCTTTTCTAAGTGTCTGGATTTCAAACCTCAATTGTTTTAAATCTACTGAAGCATCATCATCCAAAGTAAGTACTTTTGATATATCCCCATCTATCTGTGGGAGAAGGATCAGATGAGGTCTGCTGTAGGGAGCAAGGGAAACCAATACCATGGAGAGCTTGCTGTCAGAAAAGAGCAGTGTTTTACATTTGTGTAGTCCTCTTTTCTTTCTGAAATGTCTCCCTATGTATTTTTTTCTTGGAGCCTGAAGATACTTCTGCAAAGTAGTTTGGGTAACTATTACTATTATTTCCACTTTTCACATAAGAAAACTAAGGGAAGAAATTTGCTTGAGATCATATACCTCCTTGGGGGCAGAGCAAGGTCTTTATATATACTATTTCTGCAGTACCTACTACATACCAAGCTTTGTGCAAAGCACTTTTAAGAAATGTTATTTAATAAATTGTTATACTGTTTAACAAAGATTATTTGATCCTTACAACTACCCTGCATGGTAGGTGCTTTTATTATTATTTCCATTCTGCAGGTGAGGAAACTGAGGCAAACAGAAGTTAAGTGACTTGCCCAGTGTCATAAAACTAGTATTCATTTAAAGGTGTTATGGGGTGTTCACTGAGGACTAGCAACGCTGTGTAGACTTGCTGAACCCTTTCCAGGACTGCTCGTCCACATTTGGTGTCCACCTGTCACCCAGCTCTCACCTATAGCTCCTATAGTGTGTGAAGTAAGCACACCCCCATAAAACCATCTCGGCAGATGGCCTAAAACAGGCTGTGGGTAACCTGCAGGCCTCAAACCTGTCAGTTAGGGGAACGTCCCCCCCAAGGATGTGCAGACTTCCTTCAGAGGAGAACAATTTGTTCTAGTGGACATGAAGGCAGCTAAAGCAGGGAGTGTGGAACACTTAGAACTTGATCAGACATTGAAGATGCTAAGGTCATCCACAGGATTTCCAGTCATCCTGACTTTTGTCTTATCACTGCACTTTGGCTACTCTGGAAGAGAGAGTGAGGCTGATGACTGTGTTCTATTCTGCCTCACTTAAATCCAATTAATCAATTAATCACCCTGTGATGTCATTGGTCCTCTTTGAAAAGGATGAATAGCATGTGTCTGGGGCCAGATTTGATCTTCGTGACTCCAGGACAAATGTTCTCTTCACCCTGCCACCAGCTTCATTTAGGGGAAAGATTAGGCTTAGGGTTATGAGAACTAGAATATTTGGAGATATGAGCTCAGAGGTAGGAATGAAATGTTTACATAAAGGGAACTTGGAGTAAATTTGCTTTAATGAACCTAAAGAGTTGAAAAGAAAAGAACCATTCCATTTAAGGGGCAAGAATTTAGAGTTAGAAGACCTGGATTTTAATCCAATCTCTTTTAATTACTACCTGTTTGACTTTGTGAAAGTCATTTAACCCCTTTACGTCTCAGTTCTTTCATTTGTAAAATGAGATTGGACTTTTGTGGCAGGTGAAAGATGAAATGTTCTTCACCTTCCTGTTCTAAAGCTATTAGCCCTAGTAACTTGGTGAAGAAAATTGAAACAGAGTAGAGCATCTTTGTGCTGATACAGAGGAAAATGAAAAATAAGTATGAGGCAATCGGAAAAGCAGTATTGGTAGCAAAAGTTGGAAAGGGGCACAAAGTCAGAAAGTTGAAAAAGGTGATAATACCACAGACAGTTTGAGAGAAGAGTGATCAAAGATAAGAATGTAGCTAAAGAACTGAACAAGAGGGAGGAAATTAGGGAAATGCTATACTGGTACAGAGGGGTGAGAAATAGTATGGTAAGTTTACTCAGAGTACTGACTATAGTGTTTCTTATTGGAAATATTCACTCTATTGTGGTTTTACCCAAAATGATGAAATATTCAAGTACAGATAAGAGCTGATGAGCAATAATTATGCTTCCTTCATTTTAATTTTTAAATGGGTGATGAAAAATTTAGGGAGGTTGTATATGTAAAGTATAATTTGAAAAAATATTCCAGTAATTGTTAAAGTGATATGTGTATATGATCTTCACACAGACTCATTAATTAGTTAATGAAGTATTCATTTATTAGTACCTCCTACATGCAAGACTCTATGTTGTAAATAGAACAAATATGTGTCCTCCATACTTAAGAAACTTACCATATAGGAAGGAATTTTTTTAAAGAGCACAAATTATTTAAACCAGGCAATACACCATGTCACAAACCAGGCAATATGCCACATCACAATAAAAACACAAAGTGATATAGGATATCTAAAGAGCAAAAGAGAAATTATGTTGAAGGGATTGGAAGAAATTCATAGAAGGTAGGACAAATAAACTTGTAGTGATGGTTTGTATTTCAATAGGTGGAAATATAGAGGCTTGGTTCCAAGGCAAAGACAATGTTATAAACTACCTATTCCTTTTCTTAATGGAGCCCCCATCAAGCTCACGTAATACTTAAAACCCGGTATATGTTCCCAGATCAGTAGGTTTAACAATTTGATGACAGATATTATTTGGTTAGCCCCTTCCTTAGATCACCAGCCTGATTTTCAATTTTGCTGACTTGCTTAAGCCCTAGACTCTTATTCTTTCTTTAACCATGAATCATATTTTCCTACTACGATATATAAGCCATATGTACAAATCATGCTTCTTTATAGACTCTACATCTCTTGTCACACTGCTGATTCCTTCGTTATCAATTTTCTGACCCTAGGCAGCTAGGTGACATGATGGATGGACTCAGACACTCACTAACCACGTAGTACTGGAAAAGTCACTTAACCTCTTTTTGCCTCCTTTTCCTTAACTAAAAAATGGGGATAATAATAGCACCTACTTCTCAGGATTGCTTTGAAGATAAAATGAAATAGTATTTGTAATAAGTGCTTAACATAGTATGTGATAGGTAGTAGGTACTTAATAAATGCATGTTTCCTTCCCCCATTATTGCTCAATTGGCCTTGAGCCCAGGGTACTGCATTCTATAGAATCTTAGCCAGGACCATGCAAGACTTGTTTTCCTCATGTGGTCAGGTATACACTCACAAGGAATCATTAGGAGACAGGAAAATGAATAGTGTGCTCTAAGTTTGGTAAAAAGCACTGTGCATGTAGTAGATAAGCTCTGAAAAGTACTTTGTGAAGTTCCTTACAGGTCACTCTAATTTTTTGGCATTTCCCCCAAATAGCTCTGTGTGCGTGTGTGTGTATGTGTGGGGGAGAGGGGGGAAGGAGAGAGAGAGGGGAGAACATTGTACAAGGAAAAGATAGTAACCAGGACCAGTTAGGAGTCTACTTCAATAAAATATGGCATCTTTCACTTGAAGGAAGATAAAATTTAATTGAGATAAACAAAAATCCTGGACTTGGGTTCAAAGAATCAACTGCATCACTTTAAGATGGGGGAGATACATCTAGAAACAAGTTCATATAAATAGGATCTAAGTTAATTCTAATAAATTTTTATTTGGCCTTTCATTGTTTCATCTTGATTAGAGTTACATCCAGACTGGTTAAGTCTAAAATAAGAGTAGCATTCTTTTCAAAAACATTTCTGACTTTGCCTTTGCAGTCTTTTATTTTTCTATAGTTTATTTTTAAGGAAGATTTATTTAACAAGTAAAGCTTCACTTGCATCGGTTTTCAACCTGTGGGTCACTACCCTTTTGGGGGTCAAATGACCCTTTCACAGGGGTTGCCTAAGACCATCAGTAAACACATATTTCCAATGGTCTTAGGAACTGAGATACTGCTCCTCTATCCATCTCCAGGTGGGTCCGCCCACATGAAGATATACCCACATACAAATATTAAATGGTCATGGCATTAGGATGAGAACCACTGACTTAGTGCAACACACCTAAAAGGAAATCACAATACAATGAAATATTTAAATCAAGATCTCTGAATTTAATACAAAACGCCAAGACCAAATCCCCAAGTATCTGTATTACCTCTCAAAATTGTCCCCGTTAACTGAAAAAAAAAAGGTCATTCACAGGTTGAGAACTGCTGGTCTAGAGTCTAGCAGCCGTTGCTAAGGGTGCATACCCTCATAAGTCAATAATTGAATACTTTCATGAATGACAGAATTGATAGCATACCTATACTAGTGATGTACAATTAAAGTAAGCATAACTTAATGGTTTGTGGAATTCATGGAAACAGAAAAGATTGCATAGTAGAAGTAATTTTAGCTCAGTTTATTAAGCACTTTGTATTTGAACAGAGGAGAGATAATTATGTAGTGGGTAGAGAGGTGTCTATGGACCAGGAAGACCTAAATCTTCCATGCTCTGATACATGCTGATTGTGTCACACTGGGCAAGTCACATAATTTTTCAATGTTCTAGAAAATTCCAGAGCACCAAAAGCTACAGAGGAATCACCAACCTGAACAGAGAGAGGAAATGTATTCCTCCGGGTCACATCCCTATCCCTTTTTACTAGATACAGTCTCTGAAATGTTAGGTTGGAAGGTCACAGCATCATAGACACATATAAAGGCAATAATAATGTAATGGGAAAAGCACTGGATTTGAGGTAAGAAATCTTGCATTCAAACTTCGGCACTACCATTTATTCCCTTCTTCTCAGTGTGACTTTGAGTAAACCTCTTAACCTATCTGAGCCTTCACTTCTCCATCTGTAAAATAAGAATACAAATATTTGTTCCACCTAATTTACAGGTTTGTTGTGAAGATAAAATTGTAACTGATAAGTTAAATGTGTGTATATCTGTCTTTATACATATATGCATGCACATGAATATGTTTGTGTGTACATATGTAAAATAGAGAAAACATTAGCATATGTGTGCACATGTGTATATGTGTGAATATACATATGTCTATACACACACACATACACACACTAAGTCTAACACTTCTTGCTGCTACCTTATGCCAGCTGAGAAAACCTTGGACTGTTGATAATCTAGCACCCTAAGACTTCCCTCTCCTGCAGGGCATAACATGTTCCCCAAGGAAAGGCTTTCACAGGCCATGCTGGGTATCTTTTATTTGCCTTAAAGCAACTACTTCCTTCTCCACCAGCACAAGGCATCTTCCACCTCCTGCGGCCAGCCCAATCTCCCAACTTAGGATATGGAGAACTGCAAGTACAAAGTACTTCCTTTGACTTCAGGCCACGTATCACCTGCTGTGTTTATCCTTTGAGGCTACAGGAAAGAAACCCTCCACTCAACAATGAACATTTCATTGTTCATACTGTTCATATACTGTTCATACACTTCACATTCTAATGTCGTTAAACTCCTTTATATCATCATGCAAACCCCATTGCTCACACCTTACCACTCAATTTCTCATTTCCATTCCCTTCAATACTTTCATGCCAAAGTTTCATCCTAACCCCACCCAGTCATTCCACAGCACCCTCTGGAAGACTTATTCCATAGGCAACAAATTTCTTTTCATCTTAAATCTTTTCCTTTCCTACTCCTTCTATCTACTAGCTCTTACTGAAACCTGGCTTCCTCCTAATAACATAGACTCCTTGGACTCTTTTTCAATTACTGGCTGTACCTTCACTCATTTTCCTTAGCTCATTAGTCAAGAAAGGTGAGTTGGAATACTGCTTGCTCCCCATTGCTACGTACAGGTTCTTCCCCTTCCTCCATCATTCAGTAACCTTTCTTCCTTTGAGGTATATCCTCTTCATATCTACAACGCAATAAAAATCCTGGTAGCTGTTGTCCACAAGTACCCAGGTGACACTCTTTCCTTGCTCAGTGACCTCAATAACTAGCTTACATTTTTTCTTTCTACTTCAAATCCTGCCCTCATATTAGAAGAGTTCAATATACATATTGATTCTCCCTCAAGTACTCTAACCACTTAGTTACTCAACTCACTCATCTTCCTCAAGTTACTTATCCACTCTACCTTGGCCAAACACAATGATGATCATACTCTTAATCTTGCCATCAGCCACAAATGGATCACCTCCATATACAGGATTCTGAAATCCTTTTATCTAACCATAATTATTGGCTTTTCAGCATTGTCTCTGACTTCCCTTATATAACCTTACTTTTCATCTATACCACGACTTCCAATTTCTTGCCCCCTCAATTCTCTCCCAAGCCATTTCTCTTCCACTATCTACTTTCTACTCTTCTCCCCAACTTGACTTTTTGTGAGCCATTTCAACTCTTCATTGTTCTTCTTTCTCGAATCCTTAGCCATATTTCCAATTACAACCAGTCAAGTCTTGCTCTTGAATTATTCCTACATGATTACTGCTAAATGAAGGTGGAGAAAATCATACAATCATTCTGGTGCCTTTCCCACCTAGTTACCCAATCAATCAATAGTGAATAGGTAGGAAAAAAAATTAAGATCCTACCTTCATGGTACTGTGCATGATACTAAGAAAAACCTCAAGAAACAGACATATTCCCTGATTCCAATGATCTTATAATTCACTGAACAGATAAGAGAAATATATGTGAAAAATAAATTGACATCATAATGTAGGAAGAGGGACCATATCAGGCATATGGGAAAAACATTGAATTTGGAGTCAAAGGATTTGTATTTTAATTCTAATTCTGATACTTGTTTCCTATATGACCTTGGGCAAAATAATTTCCTTGCCCTGGGAATAGAAATTTGACTTCCCTAATCCTGGGATGCTATGAAGTATTTAGAGATAAGAAATGATACAAGCTATCCTTGAAGTAAGATTTCAGAAGAGAAGCTGAACATGCTAAACATAGAAGCTTTCTTAGATGAAAAAAATGTGAACTAACACTTGGAGGGATTGGATAGGCAGACTAGAAGTGAGTAAGTGTACTAGGTAGGGGAATAGGATGAGCAAAGCCATGAAGTGTTGAAAGCATAAATCATGATTAGGAAAAAATCAGCAGATAAACTTAGTTGGATGAGAAGTTCATAGTTAGGTGTAGTGGAAGATCAGTCTATAAAAACATGTTAAAGTAATATTGTGGATGGCCTTGAGCATAAATCTGACCTCAATTTTTGGTCCTTATTTTTAAAAAAATATAGATTCATTTTGGTATAAGCCTGTGATTTCACTGGTGTGAGGAATTCCGAGTGTGGGAAATCCTTTCACCAATGCGTATAAATAATTCTTTTTATAAATTAGAGTCTTAAAGAGTTGTTTGTGGCAGAGAGTCGTCTTGCCCATGATCATACAGCTAATACTAAAGGCAGACTTTGAACCTGGACATTTTCTGGACTATAAGACCAAACCTCAAAGCCCTGCTCTTTCTCTATGATGATGATGAAAATTGACTGCAGCACTTTTAAGCTTTAGGAATGCTTTACATGTATCACTGGAACTTCACAGCAACATGTAGATACTGCAGAAATTTATCCCCCTATTTACAAACAAATAAATTAGACCAGAGGAATGTAAGTGATTTTTCCAGGATCACTTGGCTAGTAGTATCTGTACGTGGAAAATTTGACTGAGGTCTTTGTGACTCCAGGTTCAACAGTCTATCCACTAATTCATTTATTTTTGGTGATTTTAAGTAAAAAGACTAGAAATAGGTAAAGATTTTTAGGCATTCTTCTTTAAAACTTCAGTTCTACTCCACACTGAAGAAAGCAGCCTAGGGTATATTAATAGATCAGCCTGGATTCTCTGCATCAATTGTGGAGTGTTGGCAGCAAAATAAAATCAATACCAAAAGTCAGCCAAAAACCCAAAGACTATATCTAAAACATTCAAGGACACAAGAGGAAAGAATAATGAGAAGACAAACATACTACTATTGTGAAATTTGCAAAACTAGCCTACAATATATTGGCAACTGGTTTAAGTCATAAATGTATAAGAGAAAGGGAAAAAAAGTTTAGGGTCCTATTTATTAAAAAAATACTAAAGTTTTCTGTCTTAAAATTCTTAATACAAAAACCTTGAATAACAAATTATTATAAATTTACTTCTTCCTTGGTCAATACCAATTTAGAGAATAAGAATTGAGGTCCTATTTAGTTTACCCCAATAGAGAACACTAATCCCATCTACAGTACTGTCAACAATATGTCATCTAGCCTCTTTTCAGAGATTTTCACTGACAAAGAACTCACTACATTCTGAGGCAGCATTTTTAATTTTTATGTGGTTCTAATTGTTTAAAAAAATCCCCTATGCCTCACTGTAATACAACCATTGGTCCTATTTCATTTCTTAAAAGGTCAAATAGAGCAAATTTAATCTCTTTCTCATATAGCAACTATTCAAATACTTGAAGACTTTCTCATTCCCATTTCCCTTTTTATGTCAATATGAACAATTTCATACCCTTCAATCAATTTTCCTATGAAATAATATGTAATCATATCATCATCCCAGTCACCCCTTACCTATACACTTCCCTGCCAATGTTCCTTCTGAACCTTCGTGTTTAGAAGTAAATATGATTCTCTAGATGTTGCTGTTTAGATGTTAAATCAACATGTTAGACAAAAGATCCATAATTATCACCATTTTGCAGACTATATACTTCTAATAATGAAATAGAAATTCACATGAACTTTTTGAGCTGCCTTATCACACCACAACTAAGGATAACGCTCAGCTGGTTGAACTTGGAGATATTGAGATATCTACTAAGGAGAGCAGCTACTCAGTAAGCCCAGATATTTAGGACTCAATTCCTTCCTTCCAATGCAGTCGTGAATAAGGGAATTGTCACTCTCAAACTTGAAGACTACAAAGGCATATTTCTTTGTAGCCAAGCCAAAGTCAAGTATTAAGTCACTGCTGCTGACTGAACAAGATGACACTAAGCTCTGAATGTGAAGGTTTGGTGGTGAAGATCTGAGACTTGCCCTGGTCCTGCTTGGACATTGAAGTCCAACAGTTCTTGGAATACAAAATTCAAAATGGGGCATAAGGCATTTATTTCATCTATATACCCAAATAGGGGAACCAAGTTGAGAAGCATTTGTTGAAATTGAATAAAAATATGAAGTCAAATTGGCATTGAAAAAAGACAGAGAAACAATGGGACACAGATATGTTGAAGTATTCAAGTCAAACAATATTGAAATGGAATGGGTATTACAGCATGCTGGTCCAAATAGTCCTGACCCTGCCAATGATGGCTTTGTCAGCCTTAGAGGATTCTCACTTGGCTGTAGCAAGGAAGAAATTGTTTAATTTTTTTCAGGATTGGAAATCACACCACATTGTCAGTGTACTTGCAGAGGAGGAATGTGGAGGAGACCTGCATGCAATTTGGTTCATGGGAAATAATTTTTTAAAAAAACTCTAAAGAAATACAAGAAGAGACCACAGGTATATTGAAATCTTCAAGAACAATCAGACAGAAGTTCATACTCAATATGAGCCTCCTCAGAAATTAATGGCTATGCAGCAGCCAGGTCCTATGATAGGCCTGGGCTTGGCAGAGGCTACAACAGCATTCATAGAGGATCTCGGTTTGAAAGAATGAGGTGAGGTGCTTACATTGAAGGGTGTGGAGGCTATGACGACTACAATGGAGGTAATGATGGGTATGGTTTTGGGTTGGATAGATTTGGAAGAGATCTCAATGACTGTTTTTCAGGAATGTCTAATCACAGATATGGGAGATGGTGGGTCCACTTTCCAGAGTACACCAGGCCATTGTGTACACATGAGAAGATTACCTTACAGAGTTACTTAAAATAATATTTACAGTTTTCTCTCACCACTCAATCCTGTTTGAGTACACATTGAAACTGAACCTAATGGAGTGACTAGAAAAACAGCTATCAAATTTGCTACTCATGAAGATGCCATGGAAGCTATGTCAAAAGACAAAACAAATATGAAGCCAAGGTATATAGAACTCTTCTTGAATTATACAGAAGAAGCAAGTGAGGGTGCTTATGGTAGCCAAATAATGTGAATACAGCATGGGCTTGTCGAGTCAGTCTAGTTATGGTGCTACAGCTAACCGGCAGCTGAGTGGCAGTTACTAAGGAGGCTACAGTGGTCAAGGCAGCAAAAGCAGATATAACCAAGTTTTACTAGAAAACTCCGATGATTTTCAATAAACATTGCTTAGGGACTGCCAAGGATAAACAGCAGTTACTACAATAATGGGAGTCATGCATCTATGAATGAAATGGGAGGGATGTCAAGTATAAGTGTGGGTGGATAATGTACTCCTAATCACTTGTTAGTCAACTTTTTTTTAAGAAAAAAAGTTTAATAGTTTTAAAATACGAACTTGTGATTAATGCTTACTGTAAGTGAAATCAGGATTGTTTTAAAAACTTAAGATTCAGTATTTTTGAACACAGAAAAGCATTCATCTAAGATGTAATAACCAAGTTGTAGTAAAGACTGTAACTGTTAAACAATTTCAGCTTTTCTCAAGGTAATTATGTTGTAGAAGTGTACTTAAGCAGCAAGTCTATTTAGGGCAAAGCAGTTTCGATTATGTTAAATGCTGCTCTTATGCCACATTACATAGAGCACTGTTTCAGATACATGTTGGAAGACATGATTTTTGTAAAAACAAATATAAGAGTTGTGACTACAATTCAATAGTGAAACCTTTGGCATATTTGTTCTAGTTTATTTTGTTTACTGTCTTATAAGGCCCACATGCAGACACACCCACATATGAATATTAAAGGGCCATGGCATTAGGAAGGTTGAGAACCACTGCTGTAGACCTACTGATGAAATCAATAATTTGCAAAAGGTAATTGTAGAAGTGGGAATTCCATGCTTTTCCTAGGCCTCCATTGAAGACTGACTGAGTTGCATGGTGGTCTCACAGCTCAAACTTCTTTGCATCAGAATGAAAGTAGTGATTTTTTAGTAGAAACAAGTCCAAAGGATGTCTCAGAAATACAGTATAATGCAGATCCAGCATAAAGGGCCTTATGAGATATGAAAAGTAAAGTTATATGCTACAAAACCAGCAATAAAGGAACTTTTAAAATGCTATTTGTTTCTAATACTGAAAAGCATTAAAACTCTTTTAATACCTATTTGTCCTATATGTGGAGTGGGGCGGGATTGCGGTATGGGGATAATGGGGTTACTATTTGAGTTTCTGTAGATAGCAAATTGCAGGTATTACAGTACAGTGGTTGGCTTTAGCACAGATCTTTTTGTTTTGTTTTCTTTTGTGGCACTAAAGAATTGACTTATTAAGTACCTTTTCCTTTCTTGCCTGTTTTACTAATATCCATCAGAACATTAAAGATGTCATACTTCACATGAAAATTGGCATCCTGATAAGGCTAAATAACCAAATGTTACATAACCACATTCTCAAGAACTCTTTCCCTGCTGTTAGCTCTAGGCCAGGAAAGGAAACAAATGAGATTTCCCCCTACAAGCAGAGGAGAATATACTTAGCAGTGACTGATAAATAGTATAATAAGGTGTAGAAAGAAGAGACCCTAGATTCTTAGAAGGGGAAATTGTACTATGCATTGATTTGCATTGAATAAAATTAAGGCTTTTGGACAGAAAAATGCTATCTTCCTGAATTTTTATGGGGGCCCAAATATATCTCAAAACAACGATCTTAAATATCCACATTTTATTTAAGACTAGAAAACTGGAGGAGCATGTGGTATTATTGAAAGAATATATATCACCAAAATTATCAGTTACTTTTCAGATATTTCACAAAAGAAATCAACAGCCAGAGGAAGGCATTGGACTTTGTAAAAACTTACAGGGCTTGGGCATTCTGAAATGATTTTCTTTTGTTATTGTTGTTGTTC
>CM053596.1:162001581-162028622 GCA_028646575.1 Pseudocheirus occidentalis
TGTGTTATAAAGTGGAGAACAAAAATTCCCAAGAGAAAAATTCCTTTAAAAAATAAAAACTACTGAGAAAACTAGAAAGCACTCTGGTAAAAATTAGTTATAGACTAAGATCTTATACCCTACTCTACAATGCATTCTAAATGAATACATGATCTTAATATTAAAGATCATGTTGTAAAAAAATAAAGAGAAACAGTTTGTATAATTCTCAAATATATGAACAGATGATATTCTTAAAAAACAAGAAATAAAAATGATTGCAAAAGACAAAATAGGCAATTTTGATTATATTAAATTGAAAAGCTTTTTCACAGATAACATTAATGCATCCAGGAAAATGAAGAAAGGTGTCAAATAGGACAAATTTTCATGTCATATTTCTCTTATAATAGCCTGATATTTAAGATATACAAATAATTATTAAATATATAGAGATTAATAGCCATTTTTTTCCAATAGAAGAATGGTCAAAGGATATGAATATAATTTCTTTAAAAAAAAAACAATCCAACAACAACAAAAACAATCTGCAGTGTATTCATTATCACTTGAAAAAATTCTCCAAATCACTAATGTTAATTGGACTGGAACTGGCCTCTAACCTTGTGGGTAGCCAAAGTAAAAACAGAACAGGCAGGAGATAGGTTTGTCAAGACAAACAAATATTTAAGTAATTTCAGAGTGAAGAAGATGATGCATACAGGTGGAAGCCTCCTTCCTAAGAAAGAGGGCTTAACACTGCTAAGGCTAGATCCACTTAAATGCATGAAAGGTGTTGTCCCACAATAAAATCACTTTTAGGTTTTGAGATAGTTCTCATTGTTGGACATTTTTTGGTACTACTAGGCATTCTTGGGTCCCATGGAAACATTCATTGTCTCAAGTCTTCGGTGTACATTATTACCCTGCTGGGCAAAGAACCAGAGTTCTGTAATAGTACAACACAAGGAACACGAATTGTGAACATTTGTTGGATGACACTGGGAAACAGGGGGAGCTAAATCCCTCAGGGAACACCTGTTGCTAGTCCAAGCCATACATTTTGCTACAGGGAAAGGTTATTCCAGGGCACAAAGGATTATTGCTATGGCAAGCTCAAAGCACAGCCTGCTTTCTGGGCCTTAGCTCTGAAAAACAGGTTATCTTTAAAATATTTTAACACTAATAACACTAGAAATACAAATTGAAACAACTCAGAGTTTTCACCACATTCCCTACACACTAGAAGAGCTGTGGAAGGCTAGACATACTAAAATAATCCTGGTAGAATAATGAAATAACGCAACTACTTTGGAAAGAAAATAGAATTATGCAAAAGTGACAGAAACCTCTTTTTAAAAAAAATCTCTTTGAATCAAAGACTCCCTTATTGGGTTATGCTCCAAGAAAGCAATCAATAAGAAAAAAAAGTTCTTATATACTCCAAAATATTGATAAAAGGTTTTTGTGATAGCTAAGAACTGGAAACATGAAAATATGTAAATCAGTCAGGGAATAGCTAATGAAATTGTGGGCAGTTTGGTGGCACAATGGATAGAGCCCTAGCCCTGGAGTCAGGAGGATTTGATTTCACATCCAACTTCAGACATTTAATAACTACATGATCCTAGTTATTAGGTGGCTCAGCAGATAGAGATGGATCCGGGATCAGGAAAACTCATTTCTTCTGAGTTCAAATCTAGGCTTAGACACTTACTAGCTGTGTAACCTTGTGCAAGTCATGTAACCCTGTCTACCTTAGTCTCCTCAGCTTTAAAATGAGCTGGGAAAGAAAATGGCAAAACTCTCCAATATCTTTGACAACAAAACCCAAAATTGAATCATGAAGAGTCAGAAATGACTGAAAAAATGGCTGAACAACAATGTCAAAGAAAATATGATACACAAATTTAAAGTAATATTCCTGTGCTATAAGAAATAATGTGTGATGTGTACAGAGAAACATAGGAAGATCTACATGAACTAATGCAAAGTGAAGTAAGCAGAGCCAAGAAAAATGATGTACACAGTAAGTATAACAGTGCAATTGGAAAGATAAATGACAAAAAATGCCCAACAAATCAAAAGATCAAATAGGACTATAATGAAAAGATGCAAGAAGATACTCCTAAGCTATTTCTTCATGGAGATAATAAGTCATCAGATATTACACATTGCACTTGTTCTCAGACTTTTTAAATGTATTGATTGGTTGTGCTTACTATTTTTCTTCTGTAAATATATCTATATCTATTTATTTATTTATTTGTAATATAAGGTTGCTCTCTGGGAGGCAACAGGAGGGTATGTATGTCAGAAAATAATTGCAATATGAGAAAAAATATATAAATAAATACTAAAAGTGGGAATCAAGATCCTTTTTCCAAAAGGCTACATAGTATATGAGATAGTTTTTGAGTGTAAGATAGCTAACCATTTTTCCATGATAACATAAAAGTGTTAAGACATAAAAAATTCCTAAGCACATGTTAACAAATTCTTGGAGCATAAAAGAATAGTTAATAGCCTTTATACTATCACGTATTATACTATCACAAAGGATAATGCTTGTGATACTGCTAAACAAACATTTCAATTTCATCTCAGACTTGTACTGCCTCAGCAAAGTCCAGATATCTTGTCCAGTTAATGCATTTTGTAGTTTTCTTTTTATTTTAATATCAGCATCCTTCTGATGGTGGTACTTCTTTGAGATTTGTGCTGTTATGGAAATTACCTCCCACTGGAGAGCTGTCACT
Organism: Pseudocheirus occidentalis; assembly: GCA_028646575.1. NCBI lineage: Eukaryota > Metazoa > Chordata > Mammalia > Diprotodontia > Pseudocheiridae > Pseudocheirus > Pseudocheirus occidentalis. The sequence continues at coordinate 162,004,320 of CM053596.1, forward strand.
GACTCAGTGACCCAGGATTTCACAAATTCACAAAGGTAGTGCCCAGCACTAGAAATGTCAGTTTCATAGGATTACTAGCTACTGAGCCTTGCTGAGCACAGGATTGTTGTTCAGGGAAGAAAGACAAAGGCAGAAGAAGATCTCTGGGTAAAAAGAGACTTCAATGAAAGACTAAGTGAGAGATTGTGCATAAACCTAGAATTTCCTAATAACTTCACAACAGTAAGAAATATACCAGATACACTAAAAAGAAAAAAAAGTAGGCAAGCAATAAATGTAAAGAAATCCCCAGAGATATAGAGCAGTAGAAATGTAGATCTGAGTAAGTAAAAAAAAGAAAAAACTCACAAAAAACATTCCATGTAAAATGAAGGCGTTCTAGAAGTTACATGAAAGATGCTGGGGGGGGAGTGCTTAGAAAAATAGGATTCTATAATAATAACTAAAATCAGGATCCCTCATATAGAAAGGCAATAAGAATACATGATTATATTTGCAAGGATTAATTGGAGGACTGAAGAGAAAAGAAGGAAGCTGAAGGGGTAAAGTAACTTATCTTAAAATGTCATTTAACTATTTGAATGGCAGAGTTGGGCAAACCCAGATTCTTATGGATACCTGAAAAAATATTTAATGTATTATTCTGCTTCATAAAGTCAAAATACAATAATCAGATAGGATCATTCAGATTATATATCAAGAATCTCTAGTGAGAACTTTCTATAATTATACATTAGCAATAATAAATGAAAGGATAAAATAGAATATCATATATATTAAAAAGTAACTGAAAATTTAGTTGCACCTAAGACAATGCAAAGTTAAGTGGAAGATTCCTGGGATTGGGGAGAAAATGACATTTGAAGAAAAGAATTACTTTTCAAAAAAACTATGGATAGGAAGAATCTTTGAAATGCAAATTCAGTGGACAAAGACATTTAATAAATGTAAATCTGTATGAATAGCAACTAAAAAGCAGATTATAAAAAAAAGTCTTTTGTTTCTTGGAAATCCCACCTGGTCTAAATATTCCTGAGGAAATAAAGAGAACCCTACCTCTAGAGGTTTAAAAAGAAATTCTAAAGGGAAAAAAAATAGAAGATGAGGGGGAAAAATCTATTGTGAATCTCCTCCTTAATTGATCTGGTCTAGAAAAGGTAAAATAAAAATTGGTTATAGAAGTAGAAATATTACTATACTACTAACTACAGCTACAGGAATGATTAAAAATGGAAAAGTAATTGGTTTTAGGTTAGAATATGATTGTGATGGAATACCACTATGCTATAAGAAACTATAAGCTCAATGTTTTTTTTAAAAAAAATATGGAAAGACTTGCATAGAATAATGAAGAGCAAAATGAGGAGAAATAAGAAAACATTTTATAAAGTAACAACAATATTGTTTTAATTGTTTTAAGAATAGCTTTGAGTGAATAAGTTATTTTCTCTATTATAAATACCCAAATTAACAAAAGAGATATATGGAGAAACATGCTATCTACATCCAGTAGAAAAAAACTGTTAAATAGGAATATATATGTGGATAGACAGATAGATAGATAGATAGATATAGATATAGATATAGAAAGATAGATAGATAGTAATTTTATATGCACACACATAGACACACATGTATGTATATGTGTATAGATATAGATCTATATAGATAGATATAGATACATATCTCTTTCTATCTATCTATATACACCTATCTAATGGTAGCCATCTCTGTAGTGGAGGGGGGGGGAAATAAATTTACATGATGATTTTGTTGTATATTTGAAACATTGACTAATTTGATCTCCTTAACTATCCAAGGGACTTTGAAAAGTTTTCTCTAGCATTGCACAATATGAAACAGTCAATTCTGTTGGTGCTCAACTTTCTTTAGTCAAATTCTCACAGTTGTTGGAAAAATCGTATCTTTGACCATATTGGTCTTTGTTGTCAAGGTGATGCATTGGGTTTTTAGTATACTGTCCAGATTTATCATAGCTTTCCTTCCAAGGAATAAACATCTTTTCATTTCATGCCTTCAACATCAACAGAATCATTTTTTTAGTGTAAAGGAAAATGCCCCTGAAATACCAAGTCTCAAACTATATTACAAAATAGTGATCATCAAAATGATATAGTATTGGCTAGGAAACAGAGCAGTGGATCAGTAGAATAGATTGGGTACATAATGCATGGTAGTAAATGACTCAGTGATCTAGTGTTTGATAAACCCAAAGACCCTAGATTTTGGGACAAGAACTCACTATTTGACAAAAATTGATGGGAAAATTAAAAAGTACTTAATCAGAAACTAGATATAGACCAGCATATTACAGTGCATACCAATATAAGGTCAAAAGAAGTACATGATGGAGACATAAAGAAAATATCACAAGCAAATTAGAGGAGCAAGGAGAAATTTCCCCTTCAAATCTATGGATAAGGAAATATATTATTATTTTTTTTTACCAAATAAGAGATAGAGAGGATGAAAGGAAGTAAAATGAATAATTTTGATTACATTAAATCAAGAACTTTTGCAGAAAGCCAAGATTAGAAGAAAAACAGGAAATTGGGAAGAAATTTTTAAAGAAAGTTTCTCTAATAAAGGCTTCATACCTCAAATATATAGGGAATTGAGTCAAATTTATAAAAAAAATATGAGACATTACACAATTGACAAATGGTGAAAAGATATGAGCAGGCAACTTTCTTAAGAAGAAACTTAAAATATCTATAGTCATATTAAAATGTCATGCATCACTATTGCTTAGTTATAATTTAAATGTAAATAAATGTAAAATAAAACAACTCTGATGTACCACCTCACACCTAGTAGATAAGCCCACGTGAAAGAAAAGGAAAGCTACAAATTTTGGAGGCCATGTGGAAAATGGGAGACTAAAACACCATTAGTGAAGCTTTGTGCCCAAAGGGCTATAAAACTATATATGCCCTTTGACCAGCAAAGCCACTACTAGATGTGTATCTCAAAGAGATGTTTTATAAAAAAAGGTAAAGGATGTACTTGTACAGACATATTTATAGTAGTTCTTTCTGTGGTGGCAAAGAATTGGAAATAGAGGGGACGACCAACATCTGAGGAATAGTTGACCAAGTTGCAGTATTTGATTATGATAGAATACTTTTCTGATATGAGAAATGATGAGCAGAATGTTTCATAACAACAATAACAACAACCACCTGGGGAAGACTTATGTGAATTGATACAGGGGGAGGGGAGCAGAACCAGAACATTGTGTATAGCAATGGAAATTTTCTACAATTAGTAACAATGAGTGCCTTGGTTATTCTGATCAATGCAATGGCAGAAAACTATAGAGAAGGATTAATGACGAAAAATGCTATCCACCTCTACAGAGAGAACTGATGAGGTCTTAGTATATATTGAAGCACAATTTATTTCACTTTATATTTCTTGCCTTATTTTTAAAACATGACTCATATGGAAATATATTTTACATGATTGTAATGGTAATGGAACTTAAAGTTCCACCTGTATTTGCTTGGTTTTCAGGTTGAGTGTTGAAACCCAGAGATTTTGAATCCCACTTGTGGGATGTACTTGTTGATGTAAAGAGAGAGGGCTGAACCTGGATTTAGAGATAGGCACAAGCAGAGAGAAGCCCAAGAAGAAAAAGAGTCCAAGAAGAGGAGAGCAGAAGGATTTTGGGGGAGTAATATCATGGAGACAGAGAGAGAGAGAGAGAGAGGAGAAATGTCAAGGTCCAAAGCTGCTGAGAGAGAGAGACTACTGAGGGCCAGTTGGAGCTGTCCAGGACTTTTGAGAACTGCCACCTGGATGGAGCTGCGAAGAACTGAAGAGGCATAGCTGTGACACCAGTATTTTGTCTGTGTGTTTTGATGTTGTTTTGCCAGATTTGTCTGCTGATGAAGAACAACGTATTGTTGCAGAGGGCCTGGAACCTTACTATTGGTTCAGAAGCCCTGAAGAAAGATTTTCTTGTTGTATGTTTACATAAATCATGGAAGAGGATCTTGCTGCTGTTTTCAGGGTTTCTGGGTCTGTTCTGCAGGTGGAGAGTGGATTGATGAGGACAGTGGCAATATATCTTGTGGCTTTCTTAAGCCTTGTCTCCCCAGGAACAGATTGCTGAGAACTTGACTCCTGTTAAGATGAAGAAAGGACCTCTCCTTGGGTATTCAATGCTGTGATGATATCTTGACCTTGTTGTAGCTTAATGGTGGATGGCCTTTTGTGCTCTCCACTGCTCCTTTTGAGAAAAGTTCTTGGAGTTAATGGATGGTACTGTAATTCAGTTGTGATCCAGGGGTGGGAAACTTTTGACTTTTTATGCTCTGTGACTGACCAAATGAATATACTTTCTTTATGATTGGAAACTAATCCTTATTTCAGAAGAGAGACTTTGCTAACTGACTAAATGAATGTACTTCCCAGGAGAGGGGTATTTGGGTCTTGGTACTTTACAATTGAATTGAGGACTTCCTAAATTATTGAGTTATGTTATATTTTGATTTTCTGTGAATGTTTTGCCTTAATCTGTCACTGAATAAGTGGAGTTTGCTATGCTCATAATCAGAACCTGGAAGTTGTTTTTGTTTGGCATTACATGGATTCAAAATGTGGGATTCATATCACATTTTTTGTCTGCTCAATTGTCAGTGGGAAATGGGAGGAAGGAACAGAACTTCAAACTTATTTTTAATTTATGTTAAAAATTGCTACGTCGTATTGTTAAAAAGAAGGAAGGAACAAAGGGAGGGAGGCAAAAGGAGGAAGAGAAGAAAGGAGAGAAAGAAGAAAGGCAAAGGGAAAGAGGGAGGAAAGGAAGAAGGGGAGAAAGGAATGGTGGAGAGCCAGGAGGGAGGGAAGGAAGGAACAAAAGGAAAGAGGGAAACAAAGAAGAGAAGATAAATTTATAAGGTGAAAAATAAATTTGACTGACTATTTGAACTTTGAATGTGTATGAAATGAATTTATACATAAACCAAAGGATAATAGCAAAATGGACTAGAAATCAAATCAAAGCATTCTTATGTATGTAAGAAAAGCTCTGAAAAAAATTCATACAGAGTCACAGTAGAATATAGGTTTGGAGTAGAATTTAATTCTTTAACTGAATTTCAATTTCAGTCATTCAGCTCCAAAATCCATCTCTGCCTTTGCCTTCCATTGTGCCCTTTGGAATCATTGTCCATTGTTAAGAAAATTCCCTTTTTCTCAAACATTTTATTCTTGTACTGCTTCTATTTTTTGTTACCTCACCTCTTTGTATTTTAAGAAAACAGAGCCCATTATTGCTAACTCCTTCTTTTTTTCCATTGTCTAGATTGTCCTTACAAACTACTGTCCTCTTCATTAGTTGCTCTTGTATGCTGTTGGCTCTGAGAAAGAGATTGCTCTTAACCTATTACTCAGGCCCTTGATAGCATTCCTTGCTATCTCCTCAAAAAGTTCCCCTCCCAACCTAAATGTCTTATTTTTCCCTATAATTTTCAAACCTTTTCTATCAGTTGATTTCTCCACTTCATTTCCCTCTGCCCTTTCTTTCCCTCCTGCCCCCAAACAACAATATCATTTCTCATTACCCTCCCAAAAATCTTTTACTCAACAATAATCACATAATTTTTTTTTACTTTTCACAGCTAAAATGCTAGCAAAAGTTTACTACATTCATTGCATTAACTTTCTCTCCCCTCACTTATTTTCTAAACCCTTGCAATCTGTTTTTTTAGCTTCATCCAATTGAAACTACTCTTTCCAAGATCATCTGAGTAGTGACTGATGAAATTGTAACTTAATTGTACCCCATGGGTAGAGGAATTTGACTTTTGTACTTTGTGACTGAATTAAGGACTTTGTGATTAACTAAATGAATGTACTTTGCTAAAAACTCTGTGACCACTATGGTGAAAACTACATGGCCATTTTAATGTTAAGTTGTTTAATTGTGACATGGTGAAGCTGTACCTTGATTTTCTGTGAATGTGTTGTTTTAATTTACTGCTGAATAAATAGAGAGTTTGCTGTACTATGTAATCGCAACTTTGAAGCTGTTCAAAGCAGTAGTCCTCTGAAAAGCTGCTTGTGTTTGGCTTTACACACAACACTTAATAAACTTTAGCTTTCCTTCTGAAAATCCTTTCATCTGTGATGTTTCAGGACATTCTTTCCCCCAGTTATTCTTCTACCTCTGTGCAATCCTTCAGTAAGAATTTCACTATCCTTTGCTATACGTATCTACACTCATTATATGTGGGTGCACTTGTGCATCACAAACTGAGCACAACTCTCTCTATCTTGGTAAACTGAGCATAACTCCCTCCATCTTACATTATATATTAGCTAAACTTATATATTAGCTAACCAAATAAAGGGCCTCTTTGCCATTCTTCCATACTAATGACCCTTCCAAAAGAATACTCTGTGTGACAATATCTGTTCAGGAAGACTTCAAAGGTTCTCTGATTTCAGGAATCATTTTAGTCATTCAGGTCAAAGTATCTTATCTAACCACCCATCTCCTTCAACATGCCCTACCGATATCCTTTTGCCTTAAGCCACCCCTCTCATTTGTGGTTTAAGCATATATAAGCGCCATGTAATCTCTCTCTGGGGAATCTTTCCCCATGAAGGCAGGGCTGTCTTGCTGGTGAACTCAATAAAATCCAGGAAAAGTTTGATACATTGAGCTCTCACTATACCCACATTACTCACACACTACATCACTTTGATCTTGGTCCTCTAATTATTTTCTCTCTCTACAATATTTCTTATAATCCTACCAGCTCCCTAGGGTTAAGGTATCATCTCTATGCAAATAAGACTTAGAAATTATCTATCCACCATGTTTTCTCTCCTGAATTCTAGCCTCACTTTACTAATTATCAATAAGATGTGATATAAGCATTTTAAATGCAACTGTTACAAAATACAACTCATTATCTCTGCTTATGACCCACCTCAACCCTCATCTCTTTTCAATTTTTCCTTTTCTTTTGAAGGCATGATATCTCCAGCTATCTTAGGTCTGAAACCTTGGAATTTTGCTCCAACTCTTCCCTCTTACTCATGATTCACATGTAACCTGTGTTTAAGCATTGCCAATACTATCAGCATAAAACTCAGATCCATTTCCTCAACACTCTTGTGGCCATTGCTCTAGTTCAAAACCTCATAACCACTCACTTGAAATTGTTGCAATAACCTCCTTATTCCCCCTGCTTCTAGTCTCTAAGCTCTGTCACTGCCCACACAGCTGACAATCTTGTATTTCTGTAGTATATTTTTGACCAGTTCACTCACTTTCTCAGAAAGATCCAGGGATTCCTAGTTGCTCCTAGGTTAAATTCACTCTTTTTGGTATTTAAGATCCTTTAAAATATGTTTCCAGTCAACTTTTCCTATACTGTTGCATATTTCTTTTCCTTTGTCATGTTCGATGTTCTAGACACATTAAAATAAGCTTACTTGTTTGATTTGTATAATGGCTAATTTTCTCCTTCCTTGAAACTCCTTTGCATATATATTTTTTCAATTACATACTTCTGTTACTACTATTTTCATTCAATAGAATATATACTTTTCAAGGGAAGGAACTATTTTTTATTCTTCTTATTCCCATTGCTTAACACAAGACTTAGTACATAGCAGATTCTAAATTTACAAAAAAAAGTGGAAGTCTCTTGATATTTAATCTTGTCACTGATCTTGCCCTATCAATTAAAGCCTTAAATTATTCCTCCCATTTGGTGTAATTTACAGGCTATTATTCAATATTGTAGAAAAATCACAAAATCTTGCTAAATGTGTCCACTACAAATTTATGTGGTGTAATCTCAATTGGGCTCTCGTGGTTAGATCGAATCAACTTAATTTCTTCATTCAGAATTCTTCCACCACTGTCTTACCTCCTCCTTTACTCCTGTCTCACATGAAGAAGTGATCCTTTTTCCTTGCCAACCAAATCCTCCAACACACATATAATCCTTTTCATCTCATTTTCTCTAAAAGATTGCTTCCATTATATTTATTCTCTCATTAATCTTTAATCTCTCTCTGTATATGAGTTGCATCTATGTTGTCTACAAATATACACATGCTTGCCCCATCCTCAAAAAAACTCTCTTTTGATCTGTTCATATTTGCCAGGCATTATTCTATATCTCTCCATCTTTTCATAGTCAAATTTTCAAAGGCCAACTACAATTAATAATTCTGTTTTGCCCCTTGCTCTCTGCTTAACTCATTATAGTCTAGTTTTTGTTATTAAATAGATACTACTCTCTATAAATTTGTTAAAATATCTTAAATGTCTCAGTTTTCATTCTTGAATTCTTTGAAATCTATGATATTGCCAATCATCCATTTTTTGATACTTGCTTCTCTAGGTTATCATGACAAGGCATTTTTCTACTTCTAACTCAACAAAAAACAAAAACATCTTAAACTCAACATATCCTAAACTGAATGCATCCTTTCCCCCAAAGCTTTCCCTCTCACTAACATCCCTATTCCCTAACTTCCCCTCCCCCAACTATGAATTCAGGTTGACAACCTAGGCATGGTTTTCATCTCTCTCTCTCTCTCTTCATATCTAATCTGTCACTGGAATCCTGTCAATCTTACCTTCACCTCTCATGTATACAACTCATTACGTCTTCTGCCATTGCCATCACTTCGTTCAAGTCCTGATTACCTCATACCTAGTTTATTGAAATAATGTTCTATTTGGTTTCCATACCTAAAATCTCTCCTTACTCCAGTTTATCCTCCACTTAGATATTAAAGTAATCATTCTAAATTTCATGATTAGTCATGTCAACACCTCCCCTCATTCAATAACCTTCAGGATCTGAATTACAAGCAGACTTAGAAGACCCTAATTATGGGTGACTTCTACTAGCCTCTCTAAGACTTTGACTTATGTAACAGAAAACTCTTTATAACCTAGACACTCTCTATCTTTCCAGGCTTTTTATGCTTTTTTTTTTACCCCTCCACAAATTCTGAAATATAGTAACACTGGAATTTTTGCTATTTCTTATACAAGACACTCCATTTTCTAACTCTGTGCATTCCTATTGGTTGTCTTGCATAGTTGAATAGCTCTGCCTTCTCATCTCTTCTACTTGGTTTCTCTGGCTTCCTTCAAGTCCAGTCAATATCCTAACTTCTGGAAGAAGACTTTTCTGAATTGTACTTAATGTTCTTCCCTTCCTCTGAGATTACTTCCAAGTATTACTTCCAATGCTTGTTCATACTTTTTTCACATAATCGCTTTCATTAGACTGAGCTTTCTGAAGGTAGTGACTGTTTTTGGCCTTTCTTTATAAAGTTCCACATACTTAGCACAGTTCTTAGCAACATAGGAAACTCTTAATAAATGCTTGTTGTTGGGTTGATTGGCAATCAATATCTCATACTAGGGGGCGGCTAGGTGGCACAGTGAATAGAGCACCGGCCCTGGAGTCAGGAGTATCTGAGTTCAAATCCGGCCTCAGACACTTAACATACACACACACACACACACACACACACACACACACACACACACAAAGTAGCTGTGTGACCTTGGGCAAGTCACTTAACCCCAACTGCCTTCCCCCCCAAAAAAAACACACACAAAAAAATCTCATACTAGGCAACAGTACTAATAGATACAGTTAAGAGAGAACAACAGGAGTCTGTAATATTTAGAAATGGACAGTTGATAATGACATAAAATCCATATTAAATATGTGCACTGAATGGTATAGCATTAATATAACTTGAGGAAAATATAATTGAATCAGAAGCAGACTTAGATATCAAGATGCTAATTGTGGTGTTTCTTCTCTCTTGAGATTCTGAGTAATATAACAGAAAATCAATCAGTCAACAACAAGCATTTATTAAGCAATTACTATCAACTAGAAACTTTGCCCAGTGTTTGGGATAAAAAGAAAGGCAAAAACATATTTCCCATCCTCAAGGAACTCACATCCAAATGGGGGAAAGCCACATATAGATAAGTGTATACACAAGATATGTAGAGTACAATTGGAACCTAAAACTCAGAAAGAATCACTAGGAAATGGGGAATGAGATCTGGAAATGTCTTCCTATAGAAGGCAGAATTAGAGCTCAGGTTTAAAGTAAAACTATAAGAGGCAAAGGTGATGAAGGAGAATATTCCAGAAATGAGGTATGCCAGGTGAAAATGTACTGTCTGGAGTTGTGGAACCCCAAGAATGCTAATGATGCTTTTTGTAGAGTATGTAGAAGAGAATAAAATGTAAGAAGACTGGAAAGACAAGAAGGAGGCAGATTGTGATGGATAATTTTGACTTAATGGAAAGAAATTTTTTAGGAATATCAGAAACTACAAAACCCAAATATCTGCTAGCCAAATTGAAGTAATTAAATAGCATTGATTTATATTTACAAGATGTAATGTTAATGGAACCTGAAGATCTTCCATGCCCCTTTGTATTGGTAAGAAAACAAGTACTTAGCACCTTTTTTCAAGTTAACACCTTATTTAAGCTATTTAATTAACACAGGAGTAGTTAACACCTTGGGTGGAAGTTGGTGATGTAACAGGAAGGGGTAGAACAGGGAGGAACTAATACTGTATATAAGGAAGAGCACAAGCTGAACAGTCAGAACTTCTTGGGAACTACTTCAAGAACTTGGAGCAAGCCATGTGGATACTGGAGAAAATAATTTTGATTTTGAGAAGAGAAGAAAGTAATTTTGATTTTGAGAACAGAGCTTCTGCTGAGACCTTTCTTCTGGGAACTTCTGCTGAGACCTTTTCTAGGGAATCTCGTCTGAGAACTTCCAAGAACCAGGATGAACAGTTACCGTGAATGAGAGAGGAGGATCCCTGCTTGAGGGAATCTGTTCTGTTGTGAAGGCTTGGGAATGTGGGTGTTTGCTGCATTAACCATGTGTACCAACTTCATGGTTACTGTAATGACTTTGGCTTCCTGGTTCTGGGATTCAGTTTTCTGGTATTTAAATAAAGGTTTTGGTTCTATCCTCCATGTGGAGAGCATGTTACATTTTGTGATTCACAACTATACCAGCACATTCATAACCACCATGAGTGTTGTGAATATTGCATTGTTGTTATACAAGACTATTAAAATCTGGACCATCAAAACATGAAATAATCTAATTCAATTTCAGAATGAGAAAATGGAAACAATTATGACAATCCTCAAAATAAAAAAGAAAATTCTGAATCTAGATAGATTTACAAATGGTTTTCTACTTACTCTTTCAGGAACAAATGACTTTAGGAAAATGAATAATTTTCTAAAATAGTGAAAAAATATTTTATCAAATTCCTTCTGTGAGAAAATTATGGTCCTGACATTCAAACCAAAACCAGATAAAGCAGAGAAATAAAATGAAAATCAATACTGGTGAAGCATACTGAAGTAATCATCATCATCATCATCATCATCATCATCATCATCATCATCATCTTAATTTTTAAGTGTTCATTATGACAAGATTATATTTATACCAGGAATTCTAGTATAATAAAAAATAAAAACTCTACAAAGATAACTAACCATATTGATAACAAATACTATTATACTACTCAATGAAAATCAGAAAAATATTTATATTAAAATATTTTAAAGAATGAGGAAAAGATGTTATTTTAACAGGATCAAGATGATCTAGTTAAAGTCAAGTAATTGTACAATTTGTAATGGAGAAACATTTGTAGATTTCCTATTAAAATCATGGTTAAAGCAAGAATGCACATTTGGTATTTGATTTGATGGAAAAAGTGTTAATTATAGCAAAAATGACCAATAAATGAAATTGAGAGAAGAATCCAAAGGAAATATGGGCAAAAAAAAAATCCTAAATTTTCATCAAAGTATTTTGTAATGGCAAATTAATGTATAGTAATAAAAAAGAGCCAAGAGATTAAATGAAATGTCCATACCATTTCATCAAAAGATTAATTTATTTTCATAATTTCTGCCACCTGTGATTATTTTTAAAGAAATTGCTGGAGTGCATGAAATATTGGTGTTGATTGGAATTACATTTCTAGGTACTCTGTTGACTATAACTTTAGTCAAACATCAAATGAACTGACATTGTGCTTCTTAGAAAGTAAAAAAAATAAATCATTGATCCCTTTCTAAGGAGACAGGCCTTTAAAGGCCTGTATGTTGATAACTCATTATACAAATCATTTACTTTTGAGTTTTTTGAAGTAAATGTGATTAATCTATAAAACCTGCTAAGAACCTATCAAGCTAGAAAATATTCAAGTATAGGGTTCAATGAAAGCTAAATTTGTCCCTAAGCATTTTTGTCTAAGTTTAGAGAGGCCTATTAGGTTAAACATAGGCAATCATTTTTTTTAGCCACAGAAGCATCTAAAAAAACTACATATTAACTCACAAAGAAGTTGAAATCTGAAAATGTTGGAATGAATACTCACACCAATGATCATTAAAGGGATCATTGAAGTTTTGGAGAAGTAGGAAGTTACCTTCCAAAAGCATTTTTTAGGTTCATCTTCCATGAACAATAAAATTTTCACAGTTAAGGCAAAGGGGGAAGATATTAGATGAAAAGAGAAATAATAACTAGAAGATAAAGACAAATTTTACATTAGCAACAAAATATGCCATACTAAGAGGGGAAGTTTAAGTAAAAGTGTTTTCTATAATTAATTAGTGCTGACTTGTAAAGCAAAAAGAAAATTAATTAATTCTTCTAAAGAGAATAATTTTCAAGTCTCCTTTAGAATGCTTACATGTTATCTTATATATTTACTAAAAGATAATCAATTTGTGAGAAGGTGGGCCATTTGAATTTTTGGACATGAAGCTCTATTGGTTATATTCAATTCCTTTTTGGGTTGATATTAGTTATTCATAAGTTTAAGCACTTAAATTTTTTGCATGTAAACTTCTAAATTTTTATGAGGAAATTTTTGTTGTTTGTTGTTTTGTTTTTTGTCTTCATTCTTAAAGAGGATCATGATATCAGGAAGATGATGCCATGACATGCAAAGGAATTGGATTTAAGTGAGGAAGAGCTGTGTTAAGTCACCAGCCTCACTTTCTTCTCCAGAACCATCTGGGTGCAATGGCAAGATAGAGATCATGACAACAGGAGATGGTCCTGGATGCAGTGGGAGACCTTGGCCTTTTTAAGCTGAGGTCTTTCCCAGGTCTCACTTTATCTGAGGCAACATGCATTTAGTGACTAAGGCTAGGTAAAAAATGAGTCAAAAATTAGTCCCTTTTATCTAATCAAAAGAAAATCCACATGGGAAGGGAAGACCCTCAGGGTTTCTGGACAAAAGAGAAAAAAATTACTATTTACATTCAATCTGAGACAATCAGGATCCAAACTATGACCAAGTGGGGTTTGGCTTGGAACCTATTGGCCAATCAATGAAAGTCAGAATGATTTGGGCTAAAGACATGGTCCTTAAGGGAAAAAAAATTAGCCCATTAATCCCAAGATATCTTGTGAGGTTTCAGTGATAAAAATTTATATTCCTTTGGACAGAACACATGCAGGTAAGGGTATGATACCCTATGTGGACAAAAGGAAGGAAGGGGAGGAGAGGAGAGGGCAGGGGAGGGAAAGTAGGAAGGGAGAAAGAGGGGGAGAGAGAGGGAGAGGCAAAGAGAGGGAGAGAAAGAGAGAGGTGAAGAGAGAGGAAGGAAGAAAGGAAGGAAGGAACGAACGAACAAACGAACGAACGAATGAACGAACGAAGGAATGAAGGAAGGAACGAAAGAATGAAGGAAAGAACAGAAAAGAATCATGTTGCCCAATTGGTCAGTTCCAGTTGTGTTTCTAGTGGGAATAGCTCCTATTACTTTTTGCTGAAAATTTATGTTTGTCTTTGTTCTCCAAGAGGACCATGATGATATCAGGGAGGTGATTCTGTAACATGCAAGTGAATTGAGTTTAAGTGAAGGAGGGTTATGCAAAGTCACCAGCCTCACTTTGTCCTCTGGAGTCAACTGGGTCTAATGGCAAGATGCAGGTCAAAATGACTGAAGATGCCTCTTGATGCAGTGGGAGATCTTGGCCTGTTTTGAGGTGAAGAATAAATACAAACTCAGTTGTTTATGATAAATCAATCCTAGGTTAATAAAATTGTCAGTTCATATCAAATAAACTATGTCCTAAATTATTAAGGAATATGAACAAGAGGTAGGGGAGGGACCTCCTGTGATTTTATTGGTATGGGTGGTTCTTGGGTAAGAAGAACCCATCTACTAATTTATTCCAGCACTTCTGTGCAGTTTAGAGTACTAGTGTTATAGTAATAGTCACCTAAATCACTGAGAAATGAAATGATTTGCCCAGGTTCATATAGCTGCTATGTGTAAGAGATGGAGCTTAAACCTAGATTGTTTTTTTTAATTAATTTGTTTGTTTGTTTTTTAGCTTACAAGCCAGTTTTTCTTCTGCTACTCCATGCTGCCTCTCATGCAGACACTAAAGCATCATTTTTACAAAGTGATATATTGCATTGAGAGCTCCTTGAGTACAGGAACCTATTTTGCCTTTCTTTATATCTCTAATTTCTTAGCATAGTTCCTGGCACACAGCAGGTATTTAAAAATGCTAATTGACCAACTGACTATTAACATTCTAGTAAGTAGTGTTCACATAGATCCCAATGCACCTACAAGGGAAAAAATATTTAGATATCACAGTGATAATATATGTATATGTATACATATATATATAAGCACATATATATACAGTCACATATATTTGCAAATATGTACATTACATACACATGCATATATATGTTTTTTGTTAGAAGTGCAATTGGTATCTCAGTATATTATGCTATTTGGTATGTGGTTATGGCCTAAAAGATCAATACATTTCACATAGAGTACATGTAAATGTATTTCTATAAAAGTAAAACTTGCAGAAAGATTTACATAAAGTGATGAAAAATGAAGTAAACATCACCAAGAAAACAATATACAAAGTGACTATGACAACTTAAAGGGAAAGAGGAACTACCACAAAACAATGGAAAATGAAAGTTGTTGACATACAAAAACTAGCAGCCCCAAAGAAGACATAAGAGAAGGTGGCTGCTTCCCTCCTTTTCAGAGGTGGGAGATCCAAGTTTGTAGAAAATTGTATATATTTTCAAACTGTGTTGTGTAACAATAAGTTTTGCTCATTATTTTTTCTTAAAACAAATCCTTGTTCTATGAGATTGTCACCTACCTCCAGCAGAGAGTAATTTAGGCAATTTAACAACAAAAGATTATTTAAAGGAAATCTTAATTTATATTTTCTAATATTCTTACTTGATCTGTTATGGTGAAAACAACATTGACTCAAATGACATGAGAGCATGAGGAAACAAAGTGCTTCAACTGTACTGAGGATAAATATTGTTTCAGAAGCATAAAAACACACAAATCTTAAATGTTTATCAAGGATAACATTATGTCAACTGCCAAAGCAGGCCTTAAGACATCAGCTATATGAAATCATTCAGTAGGTTCAACAACACGGAACAGGTAACATGTTGAATGCCTATTATATGAGTGTATTATGGTAGGGACAATGAGATAGGAGGGCACTTCACCAAAGCTATTATTGACTCTGATGTGTCTTGCTGAATCATGCATGGTGTCAGAAGAATAGAGAATTTTCTTGAAAAATGAATACATTACATTCGCCTCACACGTTAAAACTAGATGGAAATGAAGCTGAACAGTGAACAAAATGTAAATAGTTCTTGATTTATTCAGTAACTACAGAGGCTGACAAAAAGAAAGAAAAGCTTCAAATCTTTTTGTTGTGCTATGTGCTGTTGGAAAGGGCCTTAGAGATTGATATTACATTTACATCTAAGAAAAACTGGAGCAGTTTAGCTATTATAATCCAGATGTTTTGTGAAAACTGCTGCCCCTGGTAAAAACCATCACTCACGAGAAATTATACACAGGTGCTTTATCTTTGTTTTGCTTTTATTGTAAGTCTGGAAATATATAGATCAGCTGCCTCTCCTAGATTGTTTTCATAATATTAAAAAATGGACTTACACATGCATTTGGGGATCTATCATTAAAATCTCTGGAGATCAGAACAAGCTGGAGTAATATATTTAATATGTTAAAAACAACCTTTGTTAAGTAGTGGTAGTGGACTTTCAAAGATGTACACATTCTTTTGCATATAACATCCACATCAATAGAAGTTTTAAAACTCTTGAGTGTTTTCAGTAGTAGCATGACTGTTAAATAATTAAACTGCTACTGTAGAAGCACAACATCACAGAATTTTAGATCTGGAAGAGACTTCCCACAAATCTAGTCTGATATATATACCAAAAGGAAATATCCACTATAACAAATTGACAAGTGAATATTCAGGTTCTATTTGAAGATCAGCAAGGAAGTGGAACCACAACCTTTCAAGGCAGCCCCTTCTACTTATTAGGAAGGTTAGTAGGTTAGTGTGTGTGTGTGTGTGTGTGTGTGTGTGTGTGTTTGCCTAGCAGCAAGTTGAAATTTTATTCACTACACCTTCTACCATTGCTCCTGGTTCTTCCCTCTGGAGGCAAAGAGAACATACTGTATTCTTTTTTCATATGACCCTTCAAATATTGGATAAAGCTATTAAGCCTACTGCCACCATCTTCTCTTCTCTATATTAAATTCCACCAATTGCTTTAAAGCATTTTATATGGACTCATGGGCTCAAGATCCTTCATAGACTCCCTCCATCATTCCCTCCCTCCCTCCCTCCCTCCCTCCGTTCCTTCCTTCCTTCCTTTCTTCCTTCTTTCTTTCCTTCCTTCCCAATGCCCTGCTCTGGATGATTTCTATTTTATCCACATCCTTTATATAGTGATAATAAGAAGTAAACAAGTAATTCCAAGCATAGCCTAACCTGAGAAGAATACCAAGAGACTTTTACTTCCTTTTCCACAGGAAGTTATGTCTCTCTTAATGTGACACAAGATTGCATCAGTTTAAAAGTGTTTGAAACATTCAACATTCAAAATCAGCTCTTGGGTATTAAGGGGAGAGGTAGAAGACTGTGGTAGAAAGCCAGCTTAATTTGCAGTCAGAGAAATCAGGCTCAAATCCTGGTTTGGGTTTATTATCAAGGTGACCTGAGGGAATTAATTTAATCCCTCAACCCTCAATTTCTTCATCTATAAAAATGAAATTTAAAAAATTAAATCACAGGCTAATCTTTTAGGTCATACACTTCATATAATCTGATGCAATGACATTCCCAGGATAATGTTTTTAAATATTTGAGGAAATATGAATTTTTACTTAGAAGTTAGTGTAGATAAACATGTATTTTTATCATCTAAGTGCATGGACCCCCTGAAATCTATTCATGAATCCCTAGTGTCCACAGATCTCAGATTAATACTAGATGATATTGAAGGCCCTTTCTAATTCTAAATCTATGAACCTCTAAGTCTACAAGTGCCTCAAATTCATAAACTTGAAAATAATGTGAGTTGAATCAATGCAATCTTTCAGTAGAGAGGCTTCATAATCTTCTATGTGAAATCACAGATTGCAGGTTTAGCAATTAGCATCCTTTATCACTGGTTCAGTAAGGAGGTTAAGTACCATTGAAACAACATTCTCTTGTCAAGGACAGAATTTTGAAATTGGAAATAGAAAAGTGTTAAATTTTTGATTGTCTATAGTTCTTTCCTGATTGTACCTTTCCCAGACAAAGTGGTTCGGTTTTAGTCCCATATCTTGCAAGAAACTACAGAGAAAAAAAGAAATTTTGAAATACGGCCTATAAAGAAGAATATAAGGAGTAAGAGTTGCTTATTTCAAGCACAATGGGTCTGGAAGGTAAGATTAAAGTATAATCAAGAAGGTAACAAGGGAGTCATTGTTATCAGGGATGTG
Source organism: Pseudocheirus occidentalis (assembly GCA_028646575.1). Taxonomy (NCBI): domain Eukaryota; kingdom Metazoa; phylum Chordata; class Mammalia; order Diprotodontia; family Pseudocheiridae; genus Pseudocheirus; species Pseudocheirus occidentalis. The sequence continues at coordinate 162,022,241 of CM053596.1, forward strand.
AAGTGCTCTCTAAGGTGTCGAGTCATCAGCTTTTTCTCTGGTTCTAAGGACAAAATCAGAGGAAGTTACACTAAGTGGATGTTAAGGATAGTCTAAATAAAGAGCCAAACTTGATCATGACTAAGTAGATAATGCATTTTGAAGTGCAATGGAAGCCTCTCCCCCCCAACCCCACATGAACCCAAATCTATCCTCTACCAATGTATCCTTTAACATCTGTTGAAATTCCACCCAGAAAGATTCATTTATGAGATTCAGAGCAAAAATGCATCTTAGAACCACTTTAACCTATTTCCTATCATTTTACAGTGGGGCAACTGAATCCTGAAGAGATTAAGTGGCTTTTCCAGTACAGATCATAAGATCTAAACTCCTCATTTTATATATGGAGAAATGGAAGCCCAGAGAAGTTAAACATCTTGCCCAAAGCGGCACAAGAAACAAAGAACAGAACTGTGTCATGAACCCAGGTTTCTGGAATCCGAAACCAGTGCTCATTTCACTCTACCACACTACCTCTTGTTTGACTCAATGAAACATACATTTATAAAGTGTTTATTGTGTGAAGAGGAGGAAAAGACAGGTTAGAGGAGACAAAATCAATCATGCAATGGAGTGTAAAATCTAGTAGGGACACATGGAACATAGAAATATTAATATACAGATACAAATCCATTTACAAATAAAAGAGAAGTGCATCCAATTGCTTCTTGAAGCAGGTTAGGATGGATTGGTGGAAGGAAGATCATTTCTGATTTAAGGCATAAGGGTAGACTTCTAGGGAGAAGGATAGGTAGCAATATTTTGTCATTAAATGAGACAGGAAAAGAAAAGGAAGTCATTATTGAGGCATAAAGAAAAGAACCAAATTGCTTAAGAGAAAAAACATATGGAATATTAAGAAATATGCAATGCAGTATTAACCTCCAAGAGTTCATAGCCTGTTTAGGCAGACAAAAATAAATTTCAGAAAAATTAATAATTGACATTCTGAAAATTTGGATAGAGATAGACTGTGGAGTCTGGCATTTGGTGGCTCTGTGCTTACATTTTGACAAGCATTGCCTGACTGGAATAAAATGAATAGGATATGAACAGATTTAAATGACTATGGGTGATAACAATAGAAAAGATGTCACAAGGCTGTACATGATTAATTGTCAAATGAATTGCACAGACAATTGCATAGGCAATGTTGCATAGAGGGAAAAAGTAATGGACTTGTGTTTGAGTCCTAGCTCTGAAATGTACTAGTCCTATAACCATGAGTGGCTGACTTGACTCTTTTAATTTAAATTTTAAAATTCAATTTAATCTTGTCTTTTGGATATGAATAATTTCCCTCCCATGTGCCCTCCCCCATTCATTGAGAAGGTAAGGAAAACAAAACCCAATGCAAATATGTATAGTCATGTATGGGGGAGGAGAGAGAGAGAAAGAAACAGAGAGAGAGAGAGAGAGAGAGAGAGAGAGAGAGAGAGAGAGAGAGAAGAAGGAAAAGAAGAAGAAAAAGAAGAAGAAGGAAGCAAGCAAGAAAGGAACAAAGAAACAAAGAAAAGAGAAAAGAAAAGAAGAGAAAAGAAAAGAGGAGAAAAGAAAAGAAAAGAAAAGAAAAGAAAAAAGAAAGACAATTTTCTTTAATTTGTACTCTAAAGTCCTTTAGTTCCCTATCTGGAAGTTGATAGTCTATTTATCATAATTTTTCTGAAGCGATAATTGGTTACTCTATTAATCAAAGTTACTATGACTAAGTTCGTTATCTTTAAAATATTTTTATTGAATAATTGAATATTGAAATATTGAATAATATTGTTCACCTGCTTGTGCTCACTTCACTTTACATCAGTTTATACATTTCTTCCTAGGTTTTTATGAAACCATTCTTTTCATATTTTCTTGGTAAAAATAATATTCTATCATATTCACGTACCATAATTGTTCAGTCTTTCTCCAGTTAATAGGTATCTCCTCAGTTTCCAACTCTTCTTTACCACAAAAAGAGCTACAATAAATATTTTTGTATATATGGGTCCTTTTAATTTTTCCTTGATACCTTTGGGATATAAACCTATCAGCACCAATACTAGGTCATGTCTCATCAGTAAAATGGGGATGACATTTATACTTTGAATTTTCTAGGATTGCTGTGAATTGCATGCTTTTCAAACATTTAAATACTGTACAAATATACCTCATCATTTTATTATCATTATCACCATCTTTGCAAAGATTAGAAATGATGATAATCAGAAACCTGTGAGAATTAAAATTTCCAAAGCCTTGGCTTTTGTTTAAAGATAGGAAAAGAACTAGAGACTTGGAGATTATTTTTTTCATTGATAGAACCTCTGAATTCATTGTGTTTTTTCATAGAATCAAAAAACTTGGAAATGAAATTACAGTACAGAGGTATGAAGACTTTCAGGTTGCTTCTTCTGAAAGATGTGTAATAGATAAATACAATATTATGAGGTGGTCAATTGTGATCAGGCTTATCAAAGGTCACTAACCTTACAATTACCTGATAAAGTTTGGATTCTTCTGAGTGAATATATTGATGTTGGTTCAAAAGGACGATTTTGATGGTCCAGTAAAAGACATCCTTGCTGAGAAATGCTAGGCATGCCAGATTTCTGTTAAGAGTTGGTATTCCTAGGTTTTTCATCAATATTTCTGGGCTTCTCTCAGACATACCCTTATAAAGTGAGGAGAGTATATGCCACCTAAATCTGAATTATAAGATTATCATTCACTGACAGGATTGTAGAATTTTAGAGTTGTACCATGCAGTGTGAACACACTTCTCTTTGTTTTGCAGATAAGAAGATTGAGTCACAGAGTATTGAAATGAGTGTCAGTGTCAGAGAGGAAGAATGTGGAAAAGTCAGGATTTAGATTCTAATCTTCTGACTACAAATCTAAATCTTCACATTTTGCCACCCTATCTGTTTGCCACACTATCTGAATAGGTCTTTCCTGGATAGATACCAAGTAGAAGACAAAAAACCCATGAAATACTATAGGAAGGGCCCACTTTGAAACAGCATAGAATACTTGCCTGGAGAAAGTTTTCCCTCAATAATTGCAATGATATGTTTTATATAGTTATTCACAAATTACAAAATGTTTTCCTTGGCTTAATACCATAACATATCTAAGAGGTAGCAACTGGGGGTGATGAAGAGGCACATAAAGAGTAACTTGCATATATCTGTTAAATAGTAACACCAGGCCTTTCCAGCAAATATAACAAATTACACAATGTTCTGGCACTGTCTACCTCACAAATGCACTCTTTTAGTCCTGCTTACCAGTGAGGCTATGGTTCACTCAGAAACTGCTCACTACATAGTCATCTCTTTTGTTTTGACTTCTTCTCCTCCCTACATGATTACTGTTCCTTACTAGGTCTACATTAGCTTTAAATGCTGTCATAATTGTTACACATAAACAAATCCATATAAACAAACTCCTAAAAAATATGTGGGAGGCAGTGTGACACTGTGGGCTGGAGGCTTAAATCAGAGTTAAGAAAATAGGTTCAAGTCCTGACTTTTTGTGGTCTACATGCCCAGGGTTAAGTCATATAATATCTCAGTGCCACCAGACACCTTTATTAGCCTACAAGTTACAAAAGAGAAGTTATTGGAAGGAATTTACACACTGGAAATTTCCCATACCACTTAAATCACAGGTTCAGATACACTCCCAAGGAAATTTTTAAAGTTAAAAATAATTATCTTAGCAATTTAGCTTTCTGTAATGTTGAAACTATCTCAGAAACTATCTCAAATTCCATGGTAACTCAGTAAGTTTCTCTACCATTTCTTTCATTTTTTGTTAGTATCTTCAATACATCCAGACTTTAGAGGATGTGGGAGATAGGCTATCATTTTTCTCTGATGATACAATTTTCTCAATTAAGAAAACCTTGAATAAGGTGTGTTGACAAGCTCAAAGCAGAACTAGCTAGGGCAGAGGAGAAAGATTGTGTAAATAATCAAGAGTGTGGAATAAAAACCTCTGAAAGAGGAAATCTAGGAAATGTTTCATCTAAGAAAGACAAAGCCAACCTATGCAGAGACTGAAGTCATTACTGAAATGTCAGGGCTACACAGAACAGAGAAACTACGAATAGCTTCATGGCCAACAACAGGATGAAGGTTGTAAACTTGTTAAAATTCATTTTTCAAATATTTGTAGGCAATGCATACTTTTGAGGTATTGAACTGCATACAGAAAGGAAAGTGTGGCCATGAAAAAAAAAGGTGAAAGAAACTTAGTCACATGGATTGTAATCCTTTCCTCAAACATCTGATGCTACAAAGGTGGCTGAGGGGCTCTGGCAAGATACCAAATTTTTCTTGTTCTTAAGTACTGAAGGGATTGAAATCATATGCCAGAAGTTTTTAGGGTCTTTGTGAAATTAAAAGGAGATTTTCAAGGCTCCTCAATATTAATGTCAAAGAGTATCAGACATGCACAGATCCTAATATTCTGTGTAACATCCTGAAATTGTAGGAATTGAGAAACAGTATGTAAAGAATAGCTTCTTGATCTTGGCATCAGGAAGACATAGTCAAGTCCTGACACTTACAGTTTGACCATGGAGAAACCATATAACTTCTTACCACTCCAGGCTTATAGACTCTCACTTGGAAAGCAAGAACCAATTTACATGCATAGAAGGTGTTGGGATTTATTGGGTTTATTTATTGTTGGGGTTTACATGCATATTGGGAGTCTTCTATACCAATCAAATTACAGGTCTAGAGGAAAAAAAGAATTAAGCCACATATTTAATAGTCTTTCATTCATGAGTTAGTCAAAGAACTCATCAGGTAGTAACCAAGAAATATACTAATCACTGGGTCTGTCATTAGCTAGGTTGGTCCTCAGATAACAGACTGAGTCTGCTCCCTGTACCATATAAGATTCTCTAGGTTTGTAAAACCTTTCAAGTTTAGACTCTTCTGATATAACCTTCAGGAGCTGAAGGTTACTTCTTCTTCATGATGAAACACTAGAGTTGCAATTTGAGGAGATCTCAATTTATTGTTTGCTGATTACCAAAAAAGTGTTTGAATCAAGAACAAACAAGGTTTAAAGACTATCCTTAAAGAAGGAGTTAATGTCTTGTGCATATCTTAAAATCATGCAAGATTCTTTGAGAAATGATACTGTACCAGGGAGGTAATTATGCTCAATGATACTTGGATAAATAACTTAAAGTAAGGTATACCACAGACCTCTGTGCAACAAAGATGTTTAGCACATTTGGAAGACACCATGGTCCAAATGTAAAAGGCATGGCCTGTAAGTGTTCTTGTCTGTGGATGATATTGTGCTGATTTGGTCAAGTCTCAAAACATGCCAAGGCCGCTTAGATAATTAATCAATTAAAATGGATTGGCCTTGGGGACAGAGCCAAGATGCTGGTGTAGAAGCAGCAAGACTTCACAGCTCCCACACAACCACCCTAAACACCCATAAAATATGACCCCAGACAAAGTCTAGGACTCTCAGACTCACAAAAATATAGAAAACACATCTATTGCTGAAGGCAGCTTGGTGGCAGGGGCTCATTGCTGTGGGCCAGTGAGTGGAGGCCAGCATAGCCTGAAACGAAGACTATGGCCAGGCCAAAGGCAGTAGGAAGGAGCTGAGCTGAGCCAAGCCATGTAGCAGCCAGTCTGAAGAAGAGAACATCTATAGCCTCCAGCAACTCCACATCTACCAAGGCATGAAAGCCAGCCCAAAAACTTAAACGTGGCCAGGCCCCAGGGCAGCCAGGAGGAGCCGAGCCTCCCAAGCCACAACTTGAGTTTACTTCAGAGAAGATCTAAAGCACCTGAGGCGATCTTCAAATCCAGCAAACCAGTTAGTTAAAGTGAAACTTTGAAACTTAATTTGGGGGAGGAAAAGCAGTTGGGCCAATCTGCCCCCAGGGCAAGGAAGCAGTGGGAGAAGGGAACTGCTGGAACCAGCAGCCCCCACCAGGCTGCTTCAGAGGCCCTGGCCTGCTGACTCCGCAGGGGGGCTGAATTGATTGATCAGGGCCAAGTGCTCTTGTGTTTAGTGGCCTGGATGCGAATCATGGTCTTGGGTGGTGGTTGTGGGGTGTGCTTTCAGCAAGCCAAAGCTGGGGGGACTTGCAACACCCCCCTAATAGCTCTGGCAGCTAGGAAAACCCCAGCAATTTGGAACACAGCTTTCCCCCCTGGAAGAAGAGTTTCACAGAGCTATAAAAACCCAACCAATTAATTGACTGGCCAACATGAGGAAAAGGAAGCAAAATAAAAACAGCAATAAAACTGTAGAATCCTTTTTTGTGGACAAAAATGGTCAAAGCATGGAACAGGAGGAAGACAGCCCAGTCAGA
>CM053596.1:162029122-162046696 GCA_028646575.1 Pseudocheirus occidentalis
TATGAATACATATCTGAGCATGTGTATATATGGGTATATAGAGGGTATAGGATCAATTGAATATGCAGGGATGATACGTTAAAAGGCGAAATTCTGAGGTGGGAGAGGACTAGAATGAGAAGAGACAGGGAGAGACAAAATGGGGTTAATCATCCCATATAGAAGAGGCAAAGGATAACTGATATAACTTTACTCTCAATTACTCTCACTGAATTTGGCTTAGGGAAGGAATGGCATAAACTCTAAACTTGTCATCATGCCACATAGGAGAGTAGGGGGCATGGGGATGAGAGGCAGGATGATGGAGGGGAAGGCAGGGCCTTGGGGAGGGTTGTTGGAAGCACACGCTTCAGTAAAGGGACAGGGATAGGGTAGAGAACAGAACAAGGGCGGGGGTAGGGATAGGAAGGAGGGACGTATGATCACTGTCACTATATGTCCTCTATGAAGATGTCCTGTGTAATTACACATGCACAGCCTGTATTGAAATGCTTGTCCTTCCAGTGGGGGTGGGTTACAAGAGAGGGACTGAAAGAATCTAGAATTTAAAGCTCTGCAATACCTGCAACTAGGAATTAAGATGTACAGGGGCTGCTGGGGTAGGGAGACCCTCCCTGCCCTACCAGAAAGTTAGAGCAGATTGGGGGAGGGGCTACAATGTGGAATCACTGTTTTGAGTTTAGCATAGGGGAAAGACGGGGAGAAAATTTGTAATTAAAAAATCTTATGGAAATGAATGATGTAAACAAGAAAACAAATAAAAAATTTATTTAAAAAATAAGCATTGCTTTTATGAATATAACAATTTAAAAAATAAAAAATAAAATAAAAAAAGGATTTGGATTGATCCTTTTTGCTGATGCTATAACAAAATAAAATGACTTCATAAGAGTTTTAACCTTGACTGTCTCATTCTGATAGCCTTTTACTTGAAGACATCTAAAGCATCTTTTCAATATTATAATGTCAAGAGCAGTATATTCAATGGGTTAATTTGTTAAGAAATGTATGTAATTATCAAACATTTTGAAATTATGTATTTACTTGTTACTATGAAATGTGCATATACAATAATCATCCCTAGAAACTTCATGAAAAATTCTTGTATTTTCCCAAAAACATATTTAATAGATATATTCATATTGCATATAATGTTTACTGATGTTATTACCAAAAAGTCAAATTAATATTAGGTTGTCAAGTGCTTAGATAAGTGAACTATCATAGCTTTGTCCTATGGAGGCTTTTATTATCTTTTTTAAAGAATCATAGAAGGTCACATGGACCTTCCAAAGGGGAAAAAAAACATAGATTAAGTATAATAGTCTTTTTTCTCTTAGGTTACTGGGTATATTTTCTACATAGAGCACAATATTCCTACGAGATTACTTCCACAAATACATATAACTCCAGGTAATAGCACAGGAAATGTGAAAATCTGATTCAAATTCTATTTAATCAAGTATTTCTTTGATCCAGGTGACTGAAGCCAGATTGTCTGATGTGGTCCTAGGAGATAAATATGCTTATATTCTTTAAAGTCAATTAATGTAGTTGTAATGTGGTTGCTTAATTGTTTTAAATAGGTTTTGTATGTAAATATGCCCCAAGGCAATCACTGCAGTTGCAAACATAGAAAAAGAAATATGTAAACAAATGGCAGTATAATACGAATTCCATGGGCAGTAGAATCAGAGAAACAGCTTATCAGACCTAGAAAGAACCTTACAGATAATACAATCTGACCCCCTCATTTGCAGATGAGCAAAGTAAAGCCCATGATATATACCATGGTTATGCTTAATCAACTTTATGAGTTTTAAATCATTTTGCTCTTGGGGTTAGAAGAAAACTCAAATGTTTTGATGGTTTTGTTCTTGGTAAAAGAAGAATCTCTGTTCTTGGTAAAAGAAGAAATAATTATTTAATTTATTCTAGATAAATATTTAGGTGAGTTATCTATTCATATACTTTCTGAGAAAAAACAATATTTTAAAAAAATATTAAATAAGTGGCATTTTGTTGATTGTTAAACGATGAAACAATTTAATCCCTATCTATATATCTCCCCAATTTTTCTTTTCATATAAACTAAAACAAATATATTATGAATTAAAGATCTAGAGATCTTCCATATCCCAAATATGTGACTCACTCTTAAGATCAATTGGGGATCAATTGTGATCAATTGGGCAGAGTTTCAGATAGTTGTTTCATCAGAACAGTATCCTTGGTAATCACAGGAAGTCCTTATCTTCACAAAATAGGGCAAAATGGCACCAAACTAAAGGGAATAACCAGCAAAACAATTGCATGTAAGATATAAAGAGTGACATGAAATAGACACATGTATGATTCTCCTGGACATATTAGAAAGGGTTGCTATATGGAGACACAAAAATATCCATAGTAATGATAGATCTTGGAAAATCCCATAATAAAACCACCTATTTCCAAAACCCTGGAAACATTTCAGTGTGAGTAATTCACCATACAACAAATAAAACTGCCCAAATTCTGCACAATAAACAGCAGGAGATATTTTAATACTTTTTCCTCCTCTAAAGTTTTCACTATACACTTTCTTTATTAGCCCATAATTAAATACTTCAATAGATATGCTATCTACCCAATGGCATACTTTTAATACATGCACATATTTGCATCTTCCTGTATAATCATAAGTCTAAATTGGTAGAATAAGCCAGAACAAGCCTGCTAAGCAAGCTTGGTTTTTCTGTAGTGCTGATTCAGCCCTTTCTCAGCTTCAACAATATCTCTGGCCGTGGTGATAATACAAGAGATATAAGTATTTCATGCTTTCCTAAGTTTTAACTTTACTCAATTAGTTAAGGACCAATAGCATTTGTTTTTATTTTGTTTCACTGTGGTTATTGCCAGTCCCAATAGGGTTAATTTTTTTATGCTTCTGACTTGATAAAGCAGTATAGTGATTATTATTATTTAGATTTTATCTTGTCTAATAATTTGAAATTTTTCATTATTAAAAGATTGAGGTAAGTATTTTGCAAATAATAGTACTTTATGCACTATATTAAATAAATGAGCTTAAAGATCTTTAGACTGGGAGCAAACTGACCTGGATTCTGGCCTGATTCTGCCACTGACTAGAAAACTCACTTCAGGAAAGTTGCTTAAACTTTGGTCTCAGTTTTATGATTGGTAAAATAAGGGAGATGGATTACAAGATATCAAAGGCCCCTTCTAGTTCTAAAATTCCATAATATCATTATGAAAAACCTTTATTACCTGGGCCTTGATTAATGAAGTTTTAATATAATTTCTAGGGGAGGGATGTGATAAGTTTATAACTGTAAAGGTTTACTTCTACTAATACCTAACTTGCTATTTCATCTTAGAGTTTCCATTATTTTTGTGGAGTGCAGAGGAATCTAGCCATTGAGTTCATAAGTACCATAAGACTCTTAGTAATTCATGACATTTTTCTCCATCAGAAGAGAGGTATTTCTTTTTAGTTTCATATATTTTCCCCAAAACAATGACAAATTTTATTTGCATAGTAAATTCTTTGCTTCTTCAGAACCTTAAAATTGTTCAAATTTAAGATGATATTATGTTATCATCATTTAAAACAAGCTGAAACAATAATATTGAATATAATTCTTGTATAGGTCTAGATAAGAGTTGGCAGTGAATTTTTAAAGTACATTCAGAGGTGTGAAGGGTGTGAACATAGAGTCTTTCCTAGTTTTATGTTCTTACACATTTAAAGAATGTTTATCTCACTATGTCTCAAGTGTATCGTGCTTGAAATGCAAGTGAAAGGTAGATGATGAGATCGTGAATTTAGATCCAGAAGGAACTTCTTCCCCAACTATTTCATTTTGTAGATGAAAAACAAACAAACCTGATGCTTAGGAAAGTTAAGGTACTTAGGTAAACCGTAGTAAGCACCAAAATTAGGCTTTAAACCCGTATCTTCTGATTCCATTCCATTCTTCTTTCTTCTGTATGACAATATCTACAATAATAATATTAATTCCTTCAAAATTCTCCAAGTCTCTTTCATGTCCTGAGAATATGTGATTCTATAACATAAAAGCAGTTCATTATATCTTTTCTATTTCCCTTCCCTCTCCACTCCCAATAAAGAAGATACTGAGATGCTTTAATACCATGATAGAAGAGTGAGAGGAAAGAATGTAGCTAGTAGCATGTTTTAATGATTAGAGTTCTGGAGGATGAGTGGAAAGCATAGTCAGGAGTATGAGAGCAGAAGGAAGAGATCCTTATAGAATGTCAAAGCTAGGAAGAGCTTATATACCTGAAAATCATAAACATCTTGGAGACAGAAAAAATATTGAATAATGGAATTAATAACCAAAAGAGATATCTATAGGACAGTACAAATTGCCAAATCTAATAAGATGAATTGTATAATAAATACTAACATTGCATAAGTTAAAAATTAGCTAAGTATAAAATGGAAAGGAAATATTTTTATAATTCCTTATAATATGAAATGAACATTTTTAATAGATTTCCAGTTCACTACATATCAAGTGTAATATGATAAACCAATGATAGAATATTTTCTTAGACTTAATTAAGAGCCATAAATACAGCAATTTGAGTATAGCTTAACAAATTAAGATACACAAACATAATGGAATATGGCTGTGACATAAGAAGACCTGAATTAATATCCAGTCTTACATATTTACTAGCTGTGTGACCCTGTATAAGTGACCTAATCTCTATCTGCCTCAATTTGTCATTGGTAAAATGGGAATAATTATAGGAACTATCTTGCAAGGTTACTGTAAAGGTAAACTGAGATAATGTTTGAAAATTACTTTTACAAACCTTAACAATGCTTCTAAATACCTGCTAGCTATTATTAAGATGGTGGTTGGCATTGTTTTAGATGTACCATTTGTGGATACATGTGTTTCATGTGATTTTCCAATTGGAATGATCATGTGAAATGTTTCCTCTTGGGTAAAAGAAGCATAGAGTCAAGGACGAGTTTGGATTGGAACAGCATGTCATAATTTTGTCACTTATGTCACTCTCTGCTACTACATCTTCAGCATGAAAAAGCTGTGTGGAGTTGCAGAATGGAAACTGGGGTGAAGGATTATCAACATCTTTACTAGTCCCTAGTGACCAGTAGAATGTATAACTGTCTGTCCATCTATCTATCTATTTATCTGTCTATCTATCTATCTATCTACTATCTATCTATCTATCTAATTATATAATTCATGTGTCCTTATGATGTACATAGGTAGATGTATAATTTAATCTCATACTTTGTACCAACTTCTACCCTATTGCAAACGAGGTTTCATGCTCTGTGGGGTTCCAACTTGTTCCAAATTGGTCTCATCATAAACTGATTCACTATATCAGAAATCAATAGAAGTGGCTACTATTATCTTTGAGTAATCACAGTGAAGGAACTATAGTTGTGCAAATGTCTTGTTTATCTACTCTTCATCATCAGGAAGAAGATTTTAATACATGTTGGGATATTGTTTTCAGTTCACACACAGAGTTGATATAGCCTCACTGGAACTTGGGTTCTATATATTAATATTATGGAATAGTCATAGGGGTAGTGTTTCATTTCATGACATGGCTTTCATTCTGTCTTCAGTAAAACTAATATATGCTGGTTTTCATTTTACTTACCTGATTATATTGGACTCTTCTAGTATGTCGGGATGGTCTGGAGAAAATGAAGTAAGTGTTGTCAATATTTGGAAATTAAGATCAGCTTGTTATTATAAAAGAAAAAGTTAAGCTATGCCATTTTAATCACTTGGTTCTGAGTGATATCACAAAGACAAGGCTTAAGTACTATTAAAGGTACTGTCATGTTTTTTACACACAAGGCTTATTATATCATGAGTAACCTATATTGAGGACAAGGGTGTGTGTGAGTACTTTGATAACCACAGGGCCAGTTGTCATCCAGGGTATAATTTACATTTAATTGGTGAGATTATTATTTTGTGAAGTCCTTTTTAGGCCATGGAGTCTACAATAAGCAATACTTGATACTTCTTAAGCTGATAAATGACATGATCATTATTAGATAAGTGATATGAGTAGGGGTAGCTAGGTGATACAGTTGAAAGAATGAAGGACATAGAATCAGGAATTGCTAGGTTGAAATCTTGCTTCAGAAACTCACCAACTGCATCAACTTAGCTAAGTCACATAAGCTCTATCTGCCTCAATTTCATCACTTTTAAATGGGGATAACAGGATTGTTCTGAGAATAAAAAGGAAAAAAAATATTTAAGCACATTTGTGGCAAAGTAGATAGACTGCAAGAAGTATCATCAGGATACTTGAGTTTCAATCCTGTTTCCGTCACTTTCTATATGTGTGACTCTGGGTGCAACATTCAATCATTTAACCCCTTTCTGTCTGGGCTTACACATCTATAAAATATGAATAATAAAAAGTAGTGTCTACTTAACAGGATTACTTTGAGAACCGAATGAATTAACACCTTTAAAGTGCTTTGAAAAACTTAGAATCCTATTTTAATCAAGGTCTGGATATCTAGATTTGGTATTCTTTGGATAGACTTGATAGTTGGGACATGGAAGAAAAAGTATAGGGAAAGAAGAGTCTGGGTATAGAGTCCTGGGAACATTCATGCATAGATGACAAATTTGTAAAGTATACCAAGAATAAAAGGTTCCCCAGATAGGGGGAGAAATATGACAGAGCAGTATCTTGAAAACCTTGAAAGGAAAGGCTATCCAGCATGATGGTATGATTGATGAAACCAAATAATGTTATTGTTTAGCCAGTTCAGATATGTCCAACTGTTTGTGACCCCATTTGGTGTTTTCTTGGTAAAGATACTAGAATGTTTTGCCATTTTTTTTCTCTAGCTCTTTTTACAGATGAAAAAACTGAGGGAAACAGTGTTAAGTGATTTATCTAGGATCACACAGTATCTGAGGCTGGATTTGAACTCAGGTCTTCCTGCCTCCAGATCCTATATTCTGTTCATTGTGCCACCTAGTTGCCCATACCAAATCCTACAGAAAGGTTAAAAAAAGGATGATCACCAAGAAAATACTATTAGGTTTAGAAATAAATAGATCATTATTGATTGAAGCACAAGTAATTTAGGTGGATTGATGACAAAAACCAGGTTTTTAAATTACTGAGAAGTGAGTGGGAGAGAGAAAAGTAGAACAAAGAGCATAGACAACTTCCAAATACTATTCTTTGTCAAAAATCACTTGGAACATGTGGATAAAATCCTATTCCTGAATAAATAAGACACTGCATAATACCTATATAGCTAAGCTGATGACCAAAAAAAATTCATGTTTACAAATTAATTGGGGAATATAATGGGATATAACCCCATGTAATTGTGAGTTGAGGAGAAAAAGTTAGGTTAGCATCACTGAGAATGCCTCAAATTTGTCTGGGTAGTTGATGGGTCCCCAGTGTCAAAACAATTTGATAAAACCACAAAAAGTTATTTCATTCAGGAGAGTATTTAATTTTATCATTATGACAATATTGTGGTGTCATGGGTACAAAGGACTCCCTTTAACCTTCTCTTCTCAGCAACAATTTTGGTTGAGACTTGTGATTTCATTGGTATAGGAAATTCTTTCAACCAATACAAATTGATATCTAATTAGCAACTTATTTTCTTAGAGTTTTCCTGGGGCACTGAGAAGTTAAAGGATATGCCTTGGATCACATTTGCATGTCAAAATTTGAACTTTGGTTTTCCTGTCTTCAAGGCTGCTATACTTTATCATTATTAATTTTATATACTTCATCATTATTAATATTGCATTTATAAGTATGAAGTATATTATATATTCATAGATGTAGCAGAATGTTTGCCTATTCTGATCTCTTCAAGAATCTGTACAAGATAATTATATGACATTCACATGACACTTAGAAGACATATCTAGTATTGATTCCATTCTTTTCCTTTGGTGATGGTACTAATAAGTATGAAATGTGCAAAAGCAGGTAAAATGAAGAAAAGGAGAAAGGAGCAGAAGTAACAGTCCTGAATAATCCATGTGTGAATAATAAAGCTGCAATTTTATGTTATTATGCAGATTTATTCAGAGATTTTTACACTTTCTTGTGAAATTCTGGGAATTCACCACTTTCAAAGGCAGACTATTATCAGAAAACCGAACTCATCTTTTCTAATGCTTTGTAAAGCATATTTTTGAATTGGTAGGGAGCTAGACTTACTATCAAAGAGGACCAAGATATTAAAGAACATATTACTTTTTATTCCTTGTTCCTTCTTGCATTCTTACTATTATGAGAGGCTTTGGGAAGATTATTGCAAGTTTAAAGAAAGAAAACAATAAGCTTTCTTAAGTTAATTAGATGTTTGGGCCAGTGTCATTTGGGTGCCAAATATATGTTCTCTATGTAGAACAAACTGGGAACATTGGGAACAGGATAGAAGAGGGAATAGGAAATATTAAGGTGGTCGACTTAGCTGAAAACTTCCATTCAAAAGAGGTCATAAGCCCCTTCCCCCAAATACAGAAGAAGTAGCACTTAGTAGTTGAAAAGTCATTGGACATGTAGTCCAGAAGGCCTAGGTTCAGATCCTAAGATATTTACTACCTGTATGGTAGAGCAAATTGCACGACCTCTCTGAGCTTCAATTTCCTCATCAGTAAAATGGAGATAATAATTGCACTTCCTCTTAAAATAGTTGTAAGGATCAAATAAATGAAGTACATAAATTGCTTTGCAACTTTTAAAATACTATCTAAATGTGAATTTATATTACAATAAGAACTGAATAAGTAGACCTTTTCTTCTTTGCTCCTAAGTTCAACTCACCTGTGATGAGATCAAAAGCCCTAACAGTATGAGATTGTATTTGGGGAAAATCTAGTGACTTTTCCTCCTTTCTTTCTTGACTATTTTGCATAAAAGGATATATATTTGGGATTTCTGGGATGTGACTAGGGTATGGCTTTGAGGTGCCAAGGAACTTATTTAAATATAAGGTCTTACTATGAAACTTGAATGAAAATATTTTGTGACTAAAGTTGTTAAAATATAAGTAGAGACGGAATGATACAGTTCTTCATTGTTGAGATATGCTAAAAACAATGCTAATAGCTTTGATTCCTTTATTTTTTTTATAGGAAGAGTAGCTGGGAAGATGAATTGTTGGTGAATTCACCTCAAACCCTCACTGTATACCCTATGGACTGGTTCAACAGCTCTTAATATGGATGCAACTTGTAGAAGGCAGGAACAAATCCCCTGTGTGTGAACTTCTGAGATTGTGGAATAAGAACAATTTTAAATAAATTATTGAATGCATTTGGTGGGTTATTTTCACTCATATAACTTTTGGGTTATTCTTTCTCTGTGTATTCTTTGTTTTTCTGTAGTTTGTTAAGATATGGTGAAATTAGGACTCCTATTCAAGTTCTGAAATGCTGATTTAATTTTGGTAATTTGAGTTCACTCCTCAGTTAGGAGTTGGAATAAATGTTCTCTAAGGTCTTTTCCATCTCTAGGACTAAATTATTGCATGTACTTTTGTTTTAATCTCTTTAATGTGTGCCTTTTAATCTCTTTTCATTAATATTGAAAATCAGGCCAATGGCAGCTCACATATATGGCAAAGTGCTCATAAGGAAGTGTTATTTTCAATCATTTTCATTCTCCATTTTCCTTCTCGTGCTTTGGTATATAGTAATGAGTCATAAAAATATCTAGAAGTAGCCATGCATGATATGTAGTATCTATGGACAAATTACTTTATTCTCTAGTGAAGTTTAGAGAGCAGAACTCATTCCATACATGGGGGGCAGGGCAGGGTAGGGGTGAGGCAGCCAGAGAAAATATCTGTAACTAAGAGATGGAGACAGTGACATAATCACCGTGATTGCTTATTTAAAATCCTAGCCAGGTAAGAAGAAACATGGAAGATGATGACTCTTCGTTGCTTATTGCTTGATATGAAAACCTAAATTTAAAACTAAAAGTGGCTTTACAGACCACCTAGTCTCATTTTATAGGTGAGGAAATGAAGCACTAGAAAAGCTAAGTGACTTGCCAGAGGTCACAAAAGTAATAAGTGGCTAAACAGGGAATCACCCCCAGATTCTCTGACTCCGACTATAGTGGTGTTTGACTGCAGCACAGTGTCTTCCCTACCGAGGCAGAACCAAGCCACCTCCAGTCAGATTTAGTGGCATCCACCATTTGGATTTAAAAGTGATCAAAGACAGTAGGGTGAATGGTTTTCTGACCAGATAAGCTATGATCCTTACATTGGCTATTGAAAGATCCTCTCCTTATTCAAGGACCATTTAGATATTCTTCATTGTCAAGGAACGGCGAAAGACATACAAGTAGCCTGTCAGACAACTATAATTGTTATTGATTCTAATCTTCATTATTCATTCAAGTCCTATGTTTGACAATTGAATACTTATCATCTAAGCTATACATGTGTACATATACACGTAAACATGTGAATATGCACACATGTGGGTGTACACACAAGTATGCTGATATTTATGTAATAATCTATATATTTATGTTTTTCTTTCTTATTTATTTGTTTTTGTTTATAATGCTCCCAGATTTATGGACCCAGACCTTTGGCTTAGAAGAAGGGTCAAAATCCCTTTTGAGAGAAAGAAGGAAGGTGAAAACTATCTATACATATTTCCCCAAACCACATATAATAGATACAACATAACAAGAATAGTCCTGGAAATGTTGAGATATTTTCACAGGAGATTCAACCAAATAAAATCTGTGGAAATAAACCTCTTGGCCTCATATGTGTATACATGAAATCACAAAGTGGTAGTAACAAGCAAGGTTCTAGAGATCCTAGCATAAAGAGTGGTAAATTGTCACTCATACATGATTGGAATTTGACTCTTTCAGGTTTTACGTTATTCAAAAGGAACAGGATAAATAAAGGGGGGCATGAAAGGGTGCATAAAATTGTATATTAAAATATAATCATGGGAAGAAATTCTAAAGAGGGAACTTTGGTAAAGTACATTTAAATGAAGGTTAATGGAAGCAAAACCAGAAGTGATACTACAGAGCATCTGGACAAAACAGGAAGGGGAATAATAAGGAGTTCATGAAGCAGACTACAATCGTAGAATGGAAGCATGATTAGGGATTTCCATTAGCTGGATAAATGCTGGAATTCTCTCTTTTCCAAACAAATCAATTAAGAATTTCTTGGTCCCCTTGAATCATAATATCTTTCCTCAAAAAGCTAAGGAGTAAAGGAGAACTTTTGTTCTGGATCAAATTTTCACAAAAATGATGAACTAGGTGCTGGAATAGAAAGGATGGGAACTTTGTGACTTTGTGAGGAAGTTACCATTTCATTTTACAATTTGTGAAAGAGATGAAAAAAAATGTTGGGTATAACCTGACATGTGGTCTAGTTTTTTTTTAAAACAGATTTTGAAGGATTCAACAAAAATATTGGTAAAATTCTAAGGACTATCATCTAACAAGAGATCTCAACTGAGGAGGGATAGAAATCTATAATGAATCAAATTCTGAAAATGCCAAAAGAAACAATTTTGAAGTAGAAGAAGTAGTAGTAATGGAAGGAAAGAAGGAAGGAAGGGGGTGGCTAGGTGGTGCAGCGAATGGAGCACCAGCCCTGGAGTCAGGAGCACCTTAATTCAAATCTGGCCTCAGACACTTAACACTTACTAGCCCTATGACCTTGGGCAAGTCACTTAACCCCAATGGCCCTGACTTCTTCCCTCCAAAAAGCAAAAAAAAGGAAGGAAGCAGGCTTACTCCATTCTTTTTGGTTCTCTTTTCTCTGCTAAGTAGAATGATGTTTAGATTGGAAACTTCAGAACAAACATAACTAATGGTTCTTAGTTGATTGGTTAGGTGAGTGGTTAGACAGAAATATAACTCCCAGCTATCTTGATAACATCATCATCAAAACAAGAGGAACTAGATAGTTTGGAATTGAAAAAAACGAACAAACAATAACAACTGGTAGATGTGAATGTTGAGATAGTGTTAGATTCTCAAAATATTATGGAGAGGGATAGGTGCTTGCTGCAGGATTTAAAAAGAGCAAATTCCTTAATAAAAAGAAATTGGAATTTGTTTATTATAGGCCAGTGAGTCTGACTTCAAATCTTGGAAGAAACATAGTAATTATTAAAGAGAGATTTTCTGAAGTCTAGAAAGAAAAGAAATAATCCTCCTAAGTCAGCATGATTTCATTAAGAACAGGCCATGCCTTATTTCCTTTGTTACAGCAAAACAAAACAAAACAAAACAAACAGCAATAGAGTTACAAGACTGGTATATCAGAGGAATACTGAAAATGTAGTTTGCCTACATTTTGGCAAGGTATTTGATAAGGTATTTGATTGTTCTCTAAGTGGAGACAAAATTCAAACTTCATAGAACAAATCCCCTTAACAAAAGGATGTGTTACATAAAACTTAGACTCAATCAAATGGCCACACCCATGGATCCAGAAGGCCACATGTGGATTTGAAGTCACAGGTTTCAGACCCCTGACCACTAGACCATAGTGCAATTGGTTAGATTTAGACCTATTTTTTGTTCACTCATTTTCAGTTGTATATGGCTCTTTGTGAATCTATTTGGTATTTTTTATTTTGACAATGATACTAGAGTAGTTTGCCATTTCCTTCCCCAGCTCATTTTAGAAATGAGAAACCGAGGCAAGCAAGGTTAAGTGACTTGCCCAGGGACACACAGCTAGTACATGTCCTCTCAAATTTGGAGGATGTCCAAATGCTGTGGAAAAACACCACACCCAATACCTCCTGGTCATACTTTTGCTGAGTATCATTTCCATATTGTATGTAAATTAGCCTTCTTTTGAAAACTGTTAGATAGCTTTTAGGTATTTATTTCTTTGCAATCCGCAAAAGAAGTACCTGACTGGCTTGAATTAGGCCAGGCCTTCAAAGTAAAGTCAAAACCATCTAGTCTAACCAATATTTGAAAAGAAGATCTTTTTTGTGACATACTTGACATGTAAAAACTCCTACCTTTGGTGGCATTCTATTCCTTTTTCTTTCTTTCTTTTTCTTTTAATACATCTGTTTATTAGAAAGATTTCTCTTACATCAAGCTGAAATTTGTCTTTCTACAACTCTCTCTCCCCATTGCTCCTACCCTACCTCCTGGAATGCCTAGTTTTGTTCTTCATTTATACCTGTCTGCTTGTCCAAGTATAATATTGTTCAGGATCTTCAAGATCCTATCTTCTCTGTTCAGCTTGATGTTACAAGTAAATTTAATAAGAAAATAACCTGACTCATTATCTAATCCATTAATAATATTTTAAAATAGTACCCGGTTCAGAATCAACACTTCTGAAACTCTGCTCAGTGAAGTCCTCCCTTCTGTTCTCTGGCTGACACTGAATAATTTATACTTTCACCTGATTTGAATTTTCCTGGTCATTACACACAAAAAGAGCAGCCAGTAATTTCTGTTTTATGCAAAGAGTTAACGGCCTAAATAGTTTGCTTTGTGTTTACAGAAAGCTGAAGAAAAATGGAGAGTTTGGTTTTACACTGGAATAGGCCTGAGGTAAAAAAAAAAAATCTGATCTGAATTCTGGGGACAAATTGTTTTGTAAACCTTTGAATGGACTTCTAAAGCTGCTTTATTCCTTTTTCATTCCTTGTCTCTTTTTGAAACACATCCTAGGCCTACAGGGCAGTCACTTGCTTCCCTAGTCTTTTGATGAGCTATGGAGCAGTAGCTGCCTCTTGACTAAGCCTGTCAGTTTCATAAAGGACTATGAAGTCGTGACATTTTGTGTGTAGGAGTTGTAAGTAAGGCTTCAAATATCTTATTGAAACACATCGGAAGACCCTTCATCACAAGAGGGAGATATTTTAAGGATTGCTTGAAAATGAATTCCAAATGAAATGAATGAGATTTACAGTACTATATAACTCCTTCTGGCTATCATTCTGGTTCAGGGAAGAAGTAGGAGTAGCCAGTGAATGTCATTACTTCAAAGTGAAGAGATACTATTTTGGACCTCTGAATGTCAACATACATTTGACAAATTATTCTTGATTTTATCTAAGCTAAACTAGGCAGAAGAAACCTGATTAGTAAAGTGTATATGGCTTTATAAACACACAATATCATTAGGAATTATTTTTTAAAATTGATACTAGAAGAATGTGAGAGATCATTTCAAATAGCTTCTGAATTTTAAAAGTGAGGAAACAGACCGAGAGATATAAAGCAATTTCATCAAAACCACACACCTAGGATGACACAAGTCATCTGAAAACAAATCCAGTGCTCTTTTGACTACTTCTGTTGCTTTTATTCTACCATGCTTCTCCTACTCACAAGAGCATAAAATACTGGTATGCCTTCACATATTGTACTCTCCTCCGTTTGAAATCTGTACTTCTCATTTAGCACTGAGTATAATGTACTCTGTACTGCTATTTGTCTTTATGTCTTTATGCATACAATATTTCCAATTTGACTACAAAATTCCCCTTAGGGGAAGGAATGAATTTCCATGAACTCTTTGTCATGATCAGTGCCTGAACATGATAGACACTCAGTACATGGATATTGGTTATTTTGATTATGAAGATGCCTTCCTTGTCCTTTGTGGAGGAATTAATCACCCCCTTTGAGTTTCATAGCACTTTTTAGACTTTTCATTACACTTCCATGTACATTATCTCAGTTGATGTCATGGTAATACCACTGATAAAGGTAGGCCAGTAATCATTTATTATCCCCATTTGATGGATAAATATGAAACACAAAACTGGGGTAAGTGACCTTTTCAAAGTTGTCAAGTAAATCATTGTGAGAGATGGGACTAGAACCCAGGTCTCCCAACTTTCATCTGGATATATTCTGCAGGGCACAATTTTCTCTACTTGTTTGAGTCTATTATATAGTGGGTTCCATTCTTCTCTGGAGAAGGAAAAGACTCTCAGAAAGAGGTTGTTTTCCCTATCATCCTCAGCAACAGATTTCAGGTTTTTGTTGTTGTTGACAGATTTATCACAGGACATGCACCAGATGCAGTTAAATGACACATGTATTTTCTGGGATAATGATGCAGACTTTCCTGCAGGGCACATTTGTTGTTGTGGTTCATGTGTTTTCAGTCATTTTTGACTCTCTGTGACCACATTTGGGGTAGAAAAACTGGAATGATTTGCCATTTCCTTCTGCAGCTCATTTTAGAGATGAGGAAACAGAGGTAAACAGGCTTAAGTGACTTGCCCAGGACCACACAGATAATAAGTGTCTAGGCCAGATTTGAACTAAGGAAGATAAGTCTTACTGACTCCAGGTCTGTCATTCCATCTGCTGTGCCACCTATCTGCATGGTATACAACAGGGGCCTAATAGAGACTGAATATAATAATTAAAATAGTTAACATTTATATGGTCCTTTAAAGGTTGAGTAGTACTTTACATATGTTACCTCATTTAACCCTTTCAAGTTGTTGCAATTAGTAGCTCAATTTTGGGACAAGGAAACAGAATAAGAGAGGCTGATGCAGCCAATTATGTCTGAGGAAAGATTTGAAAGCAGATCTGAAATGCATGTCATTCTTTTACCCATGCACCTGTTTTTTGAAGAGATGACTCAATTGTTGCCTGTGCTGACCACCTTTCAACACAATAAGAAAGAGTGAAAATAGCCAAGGTGTTTAATAAATGCCACCTGACTGAATTATCAGTGGAGAAGAGCCTACTGAATGTCTGCAAGTAAAACAAATTTTTAAATGAGTGCCTCATAAGAAAGCCAGAGTTCATGGGAAGGGGTATCAGGACAAGAAATCCAAGAGCTGGAGGTGTTCATAGTGTAAAGGAGGCCGCACCTTTTATAAAATTCCACACAGAGTAGATAGCATTGGTAGGTGCTTGATCCCTAATTTTCTTCAAGAGTCAAATAAAGAGTTCACTTTGGCATGAGACTGTTTTGCAACTTCCCATTTACTGGAACTTTCTCCTCTTTCTTCCCCACCCCAAATTCCTTGTATTTATTTTTATGTGTTTGATATGGTAGATGTGTTTATACTTTATGCTGTCTCTCATATAAGAATGTGAACTCTTTGGAGAAATAGGCTTTTATCTTTTATAATCCCAGGGCCTACACAATGTCTGGCACATAGCAGATGCTGAATGCTAGTTGATATGATCCGCCAAGATGGAAAGGGTAGGGTAGACATCTGAGGAATCAATTTGAAATGGAAGAATACTGAAAGAGACTCACATGGGTTCTCAAATATGAAAAAAAGTAGATATTCAAATATTTATGATTAATGAAAAAGGTTGATTAATAGATTTGTAGAAGGAGAAAAGAATCTCCCCAAAATATGCCTTTTTATTGCCCATACTTTAAGGTTCTCCTTACCCATCAGCACCCTTACACTTGTTTGAATCCATAATTTCATTAGTGGGGACATTCCCTTCACCAATGCAAATAACCACCTCTTTTAGATTTTTGTCATTGTTTCGTAATTAATTCTCCATTCACTCTCTCCTCAATCTGCTAAAGGCCTTCCTCTTGTTCTTCTAAAATCTGTGCAGTGCCAGGGTACTACTTGGCTGCTCTTTTCTGTCATTTTTGAAATTGCACATGCTCAAATACTTGTTCTCCATATCTTTTATGACATGAACATTCTCAAATACAATTAATTATTAATATAATTTTTATGTCGTGTTACACTTTCAACTTTTTAAGATAACTGTTTTTTTGTTTTGTTTTGTTTTTACATATTCTCGTTTCCTTTTCACAATAACCTGCTGAGGTTAGGAAGACATTCTTGTGCCTACTTGATAGATAAGAAGACAAGCAAAGACACATTAAGTGATCTATACAGAGCACCTCATGGAGCTGACATTAGTCGCCAAGGCTCCAGTCCAGACCTATACTCTTTCCATTACGCTGTTTCAAAAGCTTACCCTTTTACTCAAGAATTAAAGGCTGCACATCTGGGCGCTAATTTATGTGTATTTGTTTTAAAGACCTATTACAGTACCTTGTTTTGATGGTTCTTAGGAAAAGTGCCTGAGAAAACACACGTCTTGCCAGGGAGGTAGACCCAGAGATCTCATTTCCTCCCGCCATTAATTAAAGCTTTGCTTTTGCCACACTCCTCTGGGGCAAATTAAGGGCACCAGTGCTCCTCGATTTTCCAGCATAATCCGATAGGGAGAATCAGCAGCCAGTTGGATTACTCAGAGCCGATCAAAACGTTCGGACAGCGCTGTGTTGGGAGATCATTCCATTTGCTCCCCTCTTCCAGAATAAACCTAAACTCACCAGTTAAGCAGTCGTTTTGGATGGCAGAGGGCATGCATGGGAGGAGAGTGGGCAAGATCTTTCCTAGGGCTCAACCGCATCCCTGTAACCTTTTTACCCCGCCCCAGAGTGCATTCCACTCTTTGGTGTGGTGGACAGGGTATCCGCCTGCTTGCTGGTACCGGATTCTTATCTCGCCCCTGATTCAGGAGCCTTCCCGGTAGCCAGGGTTCCAG
>CM053596.1:162047196-162059122 GCA_028646575.1 Pseudocheirus occidentalis
ACTGTTGATTGAATCAACTCCCTCTTAGGGAAACTAGGTCATTCCTTTTGTTAATTGATTGATTGAATCCTTAGCTGGATTGATTGAATCTTTAAAATATGAAGCTGGTTTCTCCCTTAGGGAAACCAGCTAATTCTTCTCTTGTTCCTTGTTCCGTTCTGTAATAAGATATAATATTGAGACTCTCCTTGTTCTGAAGATTGTATATAATATTGTGAATTGTTGATACTGTGAACATTGTACTGAATCTAGATTTGTAATGGAATCAGCAGAGTGTTCACTAATACTGTGTAATCCAAATATTAAAGGCTGTTCACAGTAGCATTCTCTCAGGAATCTACTGTTGATTGGCTTTACAATGTATATATGTACATATATAAGTATACATATATACATGCATATATATATATATTTATAATCTCATCTGATGCTCCCATAAGAACACTTAAGACAGGCATACTGATATTTTTATGCCCATTATACAGACAGGGAAACTGTGGCTTAGAGATTTTAAATGACTTCATAGGAATATGGAAACTTACATAGTAAGTTGGATTTGAAATCAATTATCTCCTGATTCCAGATATGACCCTCTTTTTACTTCACTAGACTCGCATTTCTCTGAGGTCCTCTTAACTGCTTCATGCTTAACAAGATCTCAGAATTCAATTTAATTCATTTGCTTTTTTTGGTAATTTGGGCTATCAGAAAATATTCTACAATAGCAAATATACTCTGCTGAGTAAGAGGCAAGAAAACTGATTGAACCTTCTAAATTGAAGGATATTTAGATAAACAGCAGCATAGACACTCATTTCTCAGTTCTTTACTGTGTAATTTTCATCTGGGATCCACAAGAAGATTGAAGTCCCTCAAGTGAAGCAGGCTGAACACTGGAAAAATTGAGATCTTTTGGTAACAAGACCTATCAGTTCACTGTATGGAGGAGGGTCCAAAAAGTAAAGTCTAAACAAATCTACTAGAAACTGAAAAGAAATTTTGAAATACAAAAAGGCTAAAATAAGATCACTAGAAACAAGCTTATGTAGAGATAAACCAATGTGGAGAATTAAAAAAACAAAATCAAACAATCTAGAAAAGACTGTACTATACCTAATAATAACCTCTTACTAAAGCAAACAAAAAAATTCAATGAAAAATGAAGCAAGGCCATAAGTTCCATTTAAAAATTATATTATTTCATTAATTATTTCCCAATTACATGTGAAACAATCAACAAATATTTACTAACATTTTGAGGTCCACATTCTCTCCTTCACTTCCCTCTACCCTTACCCCATCCTTGAGAAGGCAATCACTGAATAGGATACTGGGCTTGGAATCAGAAAGACTCATCTTCTTGACTTCAAATATGGTCTCAGAAACTTACTAATTGTGTTACCCTGGATAAATCACTTAACCGTGTTTGCCTAGGTTTCTCATATTTAAAATGAGCTGGAGAAGGAAATGATCAACCACTCCAAGAAAACCCCCCAAATAGAATCACAAAGAATTGGAAATGACTGAAACAACCCAAAAGCAAGACACATGGAACTATCCAAACATTTAAAAAAAACAGACAAAAATAAAACAAGACAAATAAAGTAAAATAACTATGCTTTAATCTACATTCAGAGTTTGTTGATTCTCTCTCTGGAGGTGGCCAATATTTCTCATTGTGTGCCTGTTGGCATTGTCTTGGATCATCGTCTTGTTCAGAGTAGCTAACTTTTTCATAACTGATCATCCTTACAATAATGCTGTTACTATGTACAATTTTCTCCACACTTCATTTTGCATGAGTTCTTAGGTTTTCTATAGTCTTCTCAGATTTGTCTAAAACGATCCTGCTCATTAATTTCATCAACTTCATAAAACTTGACAAATGTTCATCTATGATCTGCTTAAAAGATCTTGAGGAAGGGAGAACCTATTACTTTCCTAGGTTTCACTTTAGCATAGCTCCAATTTTTGAAAGATTTTCCCAGACTGGCCATTAATTCACTGAGTAACCTTTTGAGTCACATAATCTTTGTGGACACCAGCTTCTTCATGTATAAATTAACAGGGAGGAAGTGACATTGAAGGGTAATAGCTGTCACTAAAGCTCTTGGCCAATGAAATCAATCTGTCTCCCAGCGATCAAGAATCACTGAGCTGAAGCCTGCTGTGAGTTCATTGCTTCTAATTGGGAGAACCTGAGCATCTTTGAAGCCCTCCTGCTGTGTCTCCAGTTCTCCCTACTTTAGCTCCTATGTCATTTTTCTCTCCAGTATCTATCAGTTCTTCCCAATTCTTATACATTAAATGGAGCCTCCTGACTCTCAAAGGTCTATGTTTCCCTTACAAATTCACAACTCCCCAAATTTCTCCTATCAAATATATAGTCCTTAAAAATACTTCAGTCTCCAGATGTTTATAAGATTTTACTTTTTTTATACAATTTTACCCTCAGTCATAAAAAAGAGATACTTACAAGTGCACTAGAATATACATCATGTTTGTAGCTTTGAAGGCTTTACCATGAATATCCATTACTTTGGCACCTTCAAACTGTGTCCCTATATATTCATTTTTCTAGCTTCTAATAAGTAAACAATCTTTCCCTGCCTACCTAAAACATTGAACTGTTCCTACACAAGTGAGGCATCATTTTACATTATTTTTGAAGGAATTTGTGTCTTTATACTATATATCACATTTTTTGTCCAAATCTTGTTTCTTTATACACACATGTTAGTGGTATGTTTTATTTTTTATTTTTTTTTTGCTTTTTGGGGGGAGGTTGGGGTTAAGTGACTTGCCCAAGGTCACACGGCTAGCTTTTTGTGTCAAGTGTCTGAGGCCGGATTTGAACTCAGGTACTCCTGACTCCAGGGCCGGTGCTCTATTCACTGCGCCATCTAGCCGCCCTGAGTGGTATGTTTTAAAACAAAGTTCCTTTATTACTCTTTAGCTATCAATATTCACCTTTAATAGCCACAGCATCTTACACCACTTAATAATTAATATAAATATTTTCCTCTCCACAAAAATATTTTCTGGCCCTTTCACCACCAAATTGCAGTGTGCTGTACACTATGAGTGAGTTTCTAAAAACCACAAGAAAACACCTGATTCCAATCTTTGGTCAAACCCATTCAAAATCATAGAAAGGGAATCTTTAAGAGGTAATAACTAAGCAATATCATTCACACTTTGCAAAGCCAAGATTCCCTATTACTCTAATGTGCATGGTTTAGGACAAATAAGTTTTTGTTTGTTTTGAAAACTCATTTTTGAATGAAGAAGGCAGTTATCTTTAATTATTCAAAGAAACTACTAAGTTCCTTAAAAGATCAACTCAAGTACAACTTATATCAAGATCTTTCTTGATTTTCCCTAGTTGTTAGTGGCCCTGTCTCCCTGTTAACACAGACTCAGAAAGATTTTTCAATATCACATCATTTTCACACAAATATCACATATATTTCCATTTTCATGATGTTACACCAATAACATAAAATTGTTACAGCAAGATCACACCACCACCACACCAATATCATACCACTGTCATGATGATACCACACCAAAATTACAGAATCACACCACTGTCATGTCAATATCATGCCAAAATAATAACAGTATGCCATTATCCTGCCATCACCAAGCCATCATCAAACCAATATCACTCCAAAATCATGCCAATATGCAAATAGCACACCATCACCATGCCATTTACATCATGCCGTGCCAATGTCACCCCATTGTCACATCAGTATCACACCAATATCATTATATTGTCACATAAATATGCCAGTATATCAAAATGACACACCAGTATTGCATAATCAGCACAAAATAGCATGTCATCATCCTGAAAATATGTTAATATGCTGCCATCAATATCACACCATTACCCCACTATTGTCATACTGATATCATATTGCCATCAGGCTAATATCACAGCATTATCACACCAACATCATGCCATTATCATCCCAGTGTTACACACATATCATACTGATATAATGTCACTATCATGCCAATATTACACCATGGTAATGCTCATGTCACATCAATACGAGTCCAATGTCACCCCAATACCATTTCCAGCAAAAGGACTTTGGAATCTGAATAGATATTGAAGCATACAATTTTTTTTTAGTTTATTTTAGTGGGGTCTTTTTTTGTCCATGTTTTCTCTCACAATTTGATCATATGGAAATATGTTTTTCATGATTGCACATTTCTAACTGATGTCAAATTGCTTGCTGTTGCTTATCCTTCACTCTTGAAGAAGACCAATGACATTAGGAGGGTGATGTCTTATAAGGCAGAGCTGTGCAAAGTCATTAAACTCACTCTCTCTTTTGTAGTCATCAGAGTCCAAGGGCAAGAAACACTTCAAGATGACTAGTGACAGCCCAGGATGCAATAGGAGACTGACCTTTTAAAGCTAAGGTCTTTAAGCTAAGGTCCCAGTTTGTCTGAGGCAACACCCATTCAGTAATTAAAGGATAGGGAAGAACTGAGGTAAAAGATGTTCTACTTTGCCTACCCAAAAGGAAGGGAAGATAGAAATGATTACTATTTACCTTCATTCTGAGCTATCAAAACCCAAACAATATGCAAGTAAGGCTTGTGCTGGAGTCTATTATTGGCCACTTAATGAGAGCCAGAGTGATTTGGGTTTAAAGGTATAGTTAATTTGAATCTCAATGGATTTTTATCAAAATCTGTTTTTCCAGGGCTATATTTCAAGAAATCACAAATGAAAACTATATGATACAAAAGAGGTAATTGTCCCAGTTTCTAAAATAATTACAATAAACAAGCAGGAAAGGAAAAACAATCTAGCCCCCCAAATCTCAAGATACCATGTGAAGTATAAGCAATAAAAATTTATAGTCCTTTGGACAGAGCACATGCAGAACATGTACAAAGGAAGAGAAGAAGGAGATAGCAGCACTGATGAATTGGAACTGATCTGTTGGGTCAGCTACTACTATTTACAGATTATTGTTTGTTTTAGAGAAGGGAATTGTGTGAGGGAGGAAGAGGGAATTTGGAACTCAAAATTTAAATTACATGAATATTATAGCTTTACTTTTAATTGAAAAATAATAGTTTTGTAGAAATAGCACAAGATTTTTATAAGCTCAAAAACCTTTCTAACAAGAGATGATCAAGGCAATTTATAGATAATAGGCAAAATAAAACTGTGTAATGGCAAGCAAAGAAGTACTTAAAACCTTGTTTCAGTTATTTAATTATTTAGCACTTTGTTTCAATTCAAGTTTCTTTTAAGCCTTGGCCCTGATTTTATCAAGTCTTTGTTAAGAAACAGAACTTGTGAACCTCAGAACTTGTGAATCCCTTTTGGGAGGAGCTAATGACCATGTATAAGGAGAAGCCCAGGCTGGGAGAGAGCAGAACTGAGAAGAGAAATCTTTTGGTGGCAGAGCGGATAAGGAGGAAACTTTCAGTATCCCAGCACTCTATGTTTATCTGTTCTGTCTGTGTTGATTTGTGGTTGTGATACTTTGTACAGAAGCCCTAGGGCCTTACTGGAAACCCTGAAAGAGGATTTTCTGGTTGTCTGTCTACAGAAGTCCTTGAGGGGGGATTCAGAGGTCTTGGGACTTTGCTGATAATTTGTGTTGACCTACCAGACCTTGTTTGTGGGTCTGTGTTTGACTTCTATGCTGATGATTTGTGTTGACTTCTTGGACCTTGTTTGTGGGTCTCTGTTGACTTCATAGGCAGATAGTTAATTGATGATGGTGCCAGCAATGTGTATGAATGTTGTTTTGGCTCTATTAAGCCTTGTCTTCCTGGAAACAGGAACTGTGAAGGACTTGAGGTGGACTGGACACTGTGAACTTTAATATCAAACAGGAACTAGATGAGGAACTGCATGAGGAGCCAGACAAGGAGCTAAGAGCTGCTTGCCTTTGAATCTAGGTGACAGGTAGATTTGGGCAGGAGCTGGGACTATGGAAGAGGATCCATGGAAGCTGAGAGCCAGCCTTGAGTGAAGACAAAAAGACCTCTTCCAGGGTACTTAATGCTGACTGAGAAGATTATGATTTACTGTGACCTAGAAGTGAAGAAATTTGACCTTTATACTTTGTGTCCCTTAGGAGGCCTGCTCCTTAAGGATGATTGTGATACAGACTTAAAAAAAACTATGTGGCCACTTTAATGATAACTTGTTATGTCATAACATTGTGACTGCTGTACTTTGGTTTCTGTGAATGTTTTGTCTTAGTTTATTACTGAATAAATAGAGAATTCACTATACTGTGTAATCAGTACCTTAAAACTTCTCGCAGCAATAATCCTCTGGAAAGCTGCTCATGTTTGGCTTTACAAATTCCAATACATGTAGAAGTCAACTTTCATTATTTCTATATATTTATGTATAGATGTGTGTACACATGTATATGTGTGTATATATTTATATATATGTACCTATGTATAATGTATGCACGTGCAAATATATACATGCATGTGTGCACACACACATACACAGACTTCCAAAGAGATATTTAGTTTTTAGGGGAAACCTCATAGAATCAGAGACATAAAAAGGAAAGGGACCTCCAAGATAATCTATTCTAATTGCCTCATTTTATACTTGAGAAAACTGAGGAAAAGAGAGATGCCTGGGACCCATATCCTTTAATACAAATCCAGAACTTTCTCAAAAATCAACTCAGATATTTCAGGGTTGTTTCTTACACATGAGACATTAAAGAGGAGATTCAAATGCAATATTTCTAAAAGCAAAGGAGATCAGGATGGAACCCAAAGTAACATTATCTTACAAAACTGAGTCTAGGTACCAAGAAAAAAAAAGATCTCTAGCAAGAGAATCATTTTACCTTTTTCTTCTTAAAAGCAAAAGCGCCAACAAACTCTGTGGTTCAAGTAATTGACTTACAAAACACCTCACAATAGGAGAAAGACAAGGAAAATAAGCAGTTAACAAGAAAATAAATACTAACCAATGAAATCAAATTTCTTCTCCTTTTCCAAAAATATTGCATTTGTTTTGTGTAGGCCTGACTTGGATCTTTCCCATGTTAACTTTGGTTTTGGGTTGGGAACATAAATACACTCTTGTCAGTATCCAATAGTTATCAAAAGAAAGCTTACTTAGTAAGAATACCAGAAATAATTAAACAACTTTTTATATTATTAAGAAATCTTGGGGGCGGCTAGGTGGCGCAGTGAATAGAGCACTGGCCCTGGAGTCAGGAGAACCTGAGTTCAAATCCGTCCTCAGACACTTAACACAAAAAACTAGCCATGTGAACTTGGGCAAGTCACTTAACCCCAACTGCCCTCCAAAAAGCAAAAAAAAAAAAAAAAAAAAAAAAGAAATCTTGGGTATGTTTTAAGGGAAATAGAATTTTTAGAATAGGAATTTAAGATAGGAATTAGGACAGATTTTGTGATTCCTTTTAAAAAAAGGAAATTCATTTTCTACATGCAGAGAAAGGATGGATAAATAGAAGTATGTGTAGACTATTTGCGTTTGTATATATAGAGTAAATATAGACATACATACGCATATGTAATACATGCATATATGTATCTTTGTGTGTGTATGTGTGTGTGTATGTGTGTGTGCGGGTATGTATACAGACCCATTTGTGTCCAAAGGTAATCTATATTGGGGGAGGGAATAAAAAATAAAAAAAGAAATTTACATGATTACTTTATTATATATTTAAAATGAATAGCAATTTGTACATAAGATTTTTGCAGTTTTTTGGGTGTAGTATTTTTTATTATGTTCTGTTATGGAAATGCTTGTTTTATCTCATAAATTAAAAATAGGATAAAGTTTAGTTTAAAATTTTAAACTAAAATCTTTTCATTTTGCCTATCAAACATATGTATTAATAATACTACAGCATTCAGCTAAGAAAGACGCAGTGTCCATCAGCTCCATGTGGAAATATGGCTGTTCTGTAGAGATGACTCCCTGGATCTTAGGAAGAAATCCAAGAAATCTAAAAGGCCCTCACTTGCTACTTTAGATGACCAAGAAGTGACATAACCAGTAAGAACCAACTAGGAGATTTCAGAAAAGTATAACTTGAGCCTTTGTCCCTAAGGAAATCAAGTCTCAGGGAAAGATTTTTGTGTTTTATAATGAAAAGCTGTGTGACAGAGAGAGGGGGGACTCTTGGAGATAATAATCCTATTACCAGATTATTTTTAAAAAGTGAACTAGAGTTTAAAGGATGAAATAAAGTAGGACCATCAAGGGACAATATGATGACATAAGTGACTAATGTACTGATGGTTGCTAGAAGAATCAAGAGAAGGAAATAAATATTTGAATTAATCTTCCATGGACTAAAAACTATACCTTCTATTTTATATTGGGGTGAGGAGGTATAGCACAGGGGAAGTTTTCAAGTAAGGAAAAGACCTCAGTTTAATTTATGTAGTGTGAGTATGTAGAAAGAAGAGCTAGTTTGTTCTTCATTCTCTTTACAACTATAGATGGCCGCAGTAAAATAAGATAAGGGTCAATATTGGAAGGAGAATGGAATGACAGTCTGATCTGAGAAGGGAAATAATTTGTTACCATTGAAGTATATTCGTATGACAGATGAGGAGAAGCACAGCACTGGCCTAAAATACGTAAGAACCCTGTAATGATGCCAGATGACACTTTTCAGAAAATTCTCACTGACTTTTAAAAAAATGGAGGCTATGGTGAAAAAGAGGCAAAGAAAAAGAGAAAAAGTGAAAGTAATGATGAGAAGTAAAGAGAGAAGGAGAAAAGAATGGTGGGGGAAGGAGGAAGTGAAAGATGAAGACTAGTTTACTAAAGCAACTTTAAGTATGTCAAGTTAATAGAAATGGAAGGAGAGTGTTTGGGAAAAGACCTTGATCAAATTAGTATAAGCAAACCCAGTTGTAGTTTCTGAGGCTAAAAGGAAAGGAAAAAAAATCAATATAAAAAAATTTAATAGATGAAAATCCAAACCTAATAATTCTAACCTTAAATGTGAATGGATTTCCCATTCTAATAAAATCAAAGAGAATGGTAGATTGGATAAAACAACAATAGTCAACAATTTACTACATACAAGAAACACATTAAAAATGAAGACACTCATGGAATGAAAGTGATGAACTGGAACAATATTTATTATACCTAATGTAGTTACAGAAAGATAATGGAAATCAAGGAATAATAACTAACAATAAAAATTTAAAACCCATGAGAAATAAGCAGTGAGACCACATTATGTTCAATGACACCATAGACAGTAAAATAATATATTTAAACTTCATATTTACCAATAATAGAGCATCTAAATTCCTGAAATAAAATCTAATTAAACTTCAAAAAGACATTAATTAGAAAACAATATTTGTGGGAAGCATTAATATTTGCTAAATTCTGGATAAACAAAAGATAAATGAAAATAGAGCAGTGAACAGAGTAGAAAAGCTAAATTTGCAAAGTTTATGTTGTCTTCTGAATGGGAATGTTAATGAACATTCAAATTCTAAGCATCATGCCATTTTCCAAAAAAAAAAATTAAACAGTCATGAGCCAAGGGATAAAACGTATAAAATGAAAAAGTTAGAAATATTAAAATTATCCCTTATTGACTAAAACATAAAAAATAGTATGTAGTATAAGAAACATGAAAAATAGACTTAAATAAAGATTAAGTAACTATTTCTTGATAAATGAGCTGGTCAAAAAAGAAACCAGATAGCCAGTTATAACAGCATGATGATGCAAAGACAGCATATCAAAATTTGTTTGATGAATTTAAGTTTTGCTTAAAGCACAAAAAAAAGTATCTTTGAAAAGATGCTTAAAGAATACAGAGGAATAATGATCTAATCATGTTTTTTTAGTTGAAAATAAACTAACAAAATAATTACAAAAGAAGTAATAGAAAACATATGGAATAATTATCATAAACATAAAAGATTTTTTAAAATTAATTTTAAAATATTGCTGTTACTACCTGACATTATTTTCTCACATCTAAAATTTGTTTAACAATAAAAAAATAGTAAAGTAAAATGTGTCATTATATTGGGCACAAGTGACAGCACATACTCCATTTTGGGCCTGTATTCAATCACTCCCTTGCTGAGAGGAGAGAGACTTTTTGTACCCTTATTCTTCTTGAGTCAAGATTAGTTAGTGTATTGATCAGTGTTCAAATATGGTTTTTTTTGTTTCCTTTACATTTTTATAGTCATTGTGTAAAATATTCTCTGGGTTCTGTTTGCTTTTATCTTTATCTGTTTTAGACAAAATGTCTCAGTTGTATTTATTAATTCTTAAGAGTTCAGTAAATTTCATTATGTTAATATGCAAAATACTTTTTCAGCCATTCTGTAATTAATGGATATCCCCTGTTTATAGGTTTTTGCTACAAAACAAATGCTTCTATTAAATGTTTCTAATTTTGAAACTTTATGTTTGATAAACTTTATGTTTAATTTTGTTGGATCAAAGAATAGGTACAATTTAGGTGATTTTAGTACAATATTTAATACAAATAATTTTAGTACAAATGTTTTTCATAATATTTTTATCAATTCATAGCTCTACCAACAGCACATTACTATTTTTATCTTCCCATAGCCCCTATACTATTTACCATTTTCTTTTCTTTTGTAATCTTTGCCAATCTAACCATGTAAAGTTTTCATGGGCATTACTCTTATTTTTAGCACTTTGTGAAATTCTTATAATTGGCTGTTGATAGTTTGCATTTTTTATTTTGAAAACTGTCATTTCCTATATTGTGACCACTTATGTATTAGGCTCTTTCTCTATCTTTCCCTCCCTCCCTTCTCTCTTCTTCTTCCTTCTCCTTCTCTCCCTCTTTCACTCCCCCCACCATCACTCTCTCTCTTACTCTCTGTTTCTCTCTCTCCTTCTGTATGTATATATACATACATATTTATTTATCTTAATTCCCAATGTATCTTGAATATCAGAATTTTACCAGAGATATTTGATATGAAGAATTCTCCACCAATACCTTTATTATTCTAATTTTGTTTATTTTTAAAGGTTTTTAATTTTGTGATATCAAAGTTGTTTAATTTTATTTTCTATTATCCCTCTAACCT
Organism: Pseudocheirus occidentalis; assembly: GCA_028646575.1. NCBI lineage: Eukaryota > Metazoa > Chordata > Mammalia > Diprotodontia > Pseudocheiridae > Pseudocheirus > Pseudocheirus occidentalis. The sequence goes on from CM053596.1 coordinate 162,058,318, forward strand.
TTGTGTATATAAAAATTCTTCCCCCAGCCCTGATCATACAAGGTACCTTCTTTTATTCTACCATATTTATAAAAAATTATCTTTTATATTTAAAATCTAATTCATATATATTATGTAAAATATTTGGTAATCATAATTTTTGGCAAATTACCTAATAGTATTTGTCAAATAAGTTAATTTCCCAAAAGTTTATGATTTGGGGCTTATCAAGGACTAAGGCTATTGGGTCCAGTTGTTTCTGAGTTAGGAGGAATAGAATAACCACTTCCCCATCACCCTAATTCCTAACAAACACAAGTTAAGCTACTTTTTTTCCCTAAAAGTTTTGCCACATTCACTGAGGACAAAAGACTGTGTTGGATAACAGAACAAAAGGCTTAAAGATGGTGAGGTCACTTCTTTATCACATAGATACAAAACCCAGGAGTTCCTGTCGAGTCTAATGCTTGGCTGGTTCGGATCATCATTGACAATTCAGGCAGGGGAGCTTTGCTCAGCTGGGCATATTCAATGTCTGTCTTTGTTTACTATCTTCTACTATGGCTAAGTCAATTTCTTTTTGTTAACTGCCGAATGATGAATGCGTGTCTAATTTTGTTACAACTGAACCTATACTACCAGGGGTATGGCCTGCTCAGATTCAATCCAGCAGACTTAACATGTTCTATTAATATTTTTTCTATTCTTAATCATCACCAAATAGTTTGGTGATTATTGCTCCATAATGTGCTTTAAGAGTATATAACGCTAACGTTCCTTCATTCCTGTGGTTTTTTTTCTACCATTTTCTTTGCAAGAGACTGTA
>CM053596.1:162059222-162072783 GCA_028646575.1 Pseudocheirus occidentalis
AGAACCAAACATGAAAAAGAACAATAGCATTTAGATTGCTTCAGTCTCCATTTAAACTCTGTCCTTCTTACTTAGCATCAGTTCATGTAAAGCTGTCCAGGTGAATGTGAAGACTGTCTCCTCCCCATTTCTTATAGCACAATAGTATTCCATTACATTAATATACCACAACTTGTTTAGTCATTCCTCAATTGATGGGCATCCCCTTAATTTCCAGTGTTTTGCTACCACAAAGAGAGCTGCAATAAATATTTTTGTGCATATGGGTCTTCCTCCCACTTTTATGATCTCTTTGGGGTACAATCACAGAAGTGGTATTACTGAGTCAAAGGGTATGCAATTATTTATAGCCCTTTGGGCTTAGTTCCAGATTGCTCTCTAGAATGGTTGTACCAGTTCATAGCTCCATCAACAATGCAGTAGTGTTCCAATTTTTCCACATCTTCTCCAACATTTATCATTTTCCTGTTTTGTCATCTTAGCCAATCTGACTGGTGAGATGTGATATCTCAAAGTTGTTTTGATTTGCATTTCTCAAATCAATAGTGATTTAGAACCTGTTTTGATATGCTTATAAATGTCTTTAATTTCTGCCTCTGAAAATTGCCTATTCATATCCTTTGACCATTTCTCAATTGGGGAATGAGTTATATATTCTTATAGATTTGACTCAGTTCTCTACATATTTCAGAAATGAAGCTTTTATCAGAGACACTTTTTTTTTTTGCTTTTTGGAGGGCAGTTGGGGTTAAGTGACTTGCCCAAGGTCACATGGCTAGTTTTTATGTTAAGTGTCTGAGGCCAGATTTGAACTCAGGTACTCCTGACTCCAGGGCTGGTGCTCTACTCACTGCACCACCTAGCCGCCCCCAGAGACACTTGTTGTAAAATTCTTTCCCAGTTTCCTACTTCCCTCTTAATATTGGTTACATTGCTTTCTTTGTACAGAATCCTTTCAATTTAATGTAATCAAGATTATCCATTTTGCATTTCATAATGCTTTCCAACTCTTCTTTGGTCACAAGTCTTCCCTCCTCCATAAATCTGACAGGTAAACTATTCCTTGCTTCCCCAGATTACTTACAGTATCAGCCTTTATACCTAGACTGTGTAGCCATTTACACTTGACTTTGGAGTATAGTTTTAGATGATGGTCTATGCCCAGTTTCTGCCATACTATATTCCAATTTTCCCAACAGTTTTTGCCAAATAGTGAGTTTTTATCCCCCAAACTGGAGTCTTTGGGCTTATCAAGCAGTATATTACTATAATCATTGACTATGACTACTGAGTCTTTTGTACCCAATATATTCCACTGATCCACTACTCTATTCCTTAGCCAATACCAAGCAGTTTTGATGACTGCTGCTTTATAATACAGATTAAAATCTGGTATGGCTAGGCCACCTCCCCTAGAATTTCTTTTCATTAATTGCCTTGATATTCTGGACTTTTGTTCTTCCAAATGAATTTTGCAACTATTTTTTCTAGCTCTATAAAGTAATTTTTTGGTAGATTGATTGGTATGGTACTAAATATGTAATTTAATTTATGTAAAATTGTCATTTTTATTATATTAGCTCTACGCAGCCATGAGCAATTGATGTTTTTCCAATTAGTTAAATCTGATTCTATTTGTGTGAAATGTGTTTTGTAGTTGGGTTCATAAAGGTACTGAGTTTGTTTTGGCAGGTAGATTCCAAAAACATTTAATAATGTCTACAGTAACTTTAAATGGGATATCTCTTACTATCTCTTGCTGATGGGATTCATTAGAAATATATAAGAATGCTGAGTATTTATGTGAGTTTATTTTATATCCTGCAACTTTGATAAATTTATTCATTGTCTCAAGAAGTTTTTACTTGATTCTCTAGGATTCTCCAAGTATATCACCATATCATCTGCAAAGAGTGATAGCTTTGTCTCTTCTTTGCCTAATTTGCTTTTTTATTTCTTTTTCTTCTGTAATTGCTACTGCTAAAATTTCTAGTACCAGATTGAATAAGAGGGATGATAGTGGACATCCTTGTTTCACTCCCCCCCCCATTTTATTGGAAATGCTTCTAGTTAATCCCCATTGCATATAATACTTGCTGATGGCTTTAAGTAGATGCTGTTCTAAGGAAACCTCCACTTATTCCTATACTTTCTAGTGTTTTTAATAGGAATGGATGTTGTATTTTTTTCAAAGGCTTTTTCTGCATCTATTGAGATAATCATATTGTTTCTGCTAGTTTTATTGTTGATATTGATGGTTTTCCTAATATTGAACCCTCCTTGCATTCCTGGAATAAATCTAACCTGATCAAAATGGATTATTTGTGTGATAAGTTGCTGTAGTCTTTTTGCTCATATTTTATTTAAATTTTTGCATTTTTATTCATGAAGGAGATGAGTCTATAATTTTCTTTCTCTGTTTTGTCTCTCCCTGATTTAGGTATCAGTACCATATTTGTGTCATAAAAATAATTTGGTAGGACTCCTTCCTCACCAATTTTCCCAATAGCTTGTAGAGTATTGGGATCAATTGATCTTTCAAAGTTTAATAGAATTCACTAGTAAATCCATCTGGTCTTGGGGATTTTTTCCTAGGGAGTTCTCTGATAGCTTGTTCAATATCTTTTTCTGAGATTGGGTTATTTAAGTAATTTACTTTCTCTTCAGTAAGCCTGGGCAACTTATATTTTTGTAAATATTCATCCATTTCACTAAAATTGTCAAATTTATGTGCATACAGTTGGGCAAAATAATTCCTAATTATTGTTTTAATTTCTTTTTCATCAGAGGTTCATTCACCCTTTTCATTTTTGAGACTTGAAATTTGGTTTTCTTCTTTCTTTTTTTATCATATTGACTAAGGGTTTATTCATTTTATTGGTTTTTTCATAAAATCAACTCTTAGTTCAATAGTTTTCTTAGATTCAATTTTATTTATCTCTCCTTTGGTTTTCATTATTTCTAATTTAGTATTTAATTGTGTATTTTCAATTAGTTTTGTTCTACCTTTTTCAATTGCATGCCCAATTTATTGACCTACATTTTCTCTAATTTTTTCATGTATGCATTCAGAGATGTAAAAATTCCTCTAAAAATTGCCTTTGCTGCATCCCACAAATTTTGTTATTTTGAACTTCATTCTCTTGAATGAAGTTACTGGTTGTTTCTATAATTTCTTGTTCGACCCACTCATTCTTTAAGATTAAATTATTTAGTTTCCAATTAGTTTTTTTTACCTATCTTTCCATAGCCCTTTATGGCATATAATTTTTATTACATCATGAGCTGAGAATGATGCATTTAATATTTCTGCCTTTCTGCACTGAAGTATGAGGTTTTTATACCCTAGTACATGGTTGATTTTTGTATATGTCCCATGTACTGCAGAGAAGAAGCTATATTCCTTTTTATCCCTATTCAGTTTTCTCCTGAGATTTATCATGTCTAGCCCTCTAAAATTCTATTTGCCTCCTTTACTTCTTTCTTGTTTATTTTGTGTTTAGATATATTTAGTTCAGAGAGGGGGAGATTGAGGTCCCCCATTAGCATTGTTTTGCTATCTATTTCTTCCTCTAATTCCCTTGATTTTTTCCTCTAGGAATTTTCATTCTATACCGAATGGTGCATATATGTTAAGTAATGATATTGCTTCATTCTTGATGGTGCCTTTTAGCAGGACGTAGTTTCCTTCCTTATCTCTTTTAATTAAATCTATTTTTGCTTTTGCTTAATCTGAGATAAGGGTTGCTATCCCCCCTTTTTTTTACTTTGGCTGAAACATAATATATTCTACTCCATTCTTTTTCCTTTACCCTGTGCATATTCCCTTGTTTCAAAAATGTTTCTTGTCAAGAGCATATTGTAAGATTGTGGTTTTTAATCCATTCTGCTATCCACCTCTGTTTTATGGGAGAGTTCATCCCATTCACATTCCCAGTTATGATTACTATGTGTGACTTTCCCTTTATCTTATTCCCTCCCCTGTTTATATGTTTGTATCTTCCTTTTCCCTTCCCCTCCTTAAGAGTTTTCCTTTTGGCCACTGCCTCCCGCAGTATTCCTTCCCAGTGTTCCCCCCTCCTTACCTACCCTTTCCCCTTACTACTCTTTCCCTCCCTACTGGCTACCTTCCCCTTCTTACAGCCCAGCCCTCCCCCCTTATCCCTCCTACTCCCTGTAGGGCACAAAAATTTTTTATTCTTAACAGAGTATATTATTCCCTCCTTTAACCCAAACCAATGCTAGTAAATTGCATGTACTGTTCCTCTGCCTTCCTCTTTTCCCTCTATTGTTATGAGTTTTTGTATCTTTTCATGTTAGAATCTAAACTTAGCTGTTCGCATTGATCCCTCTTTAAATCAGAGCCAATGAGAGTAATGATCATATGATGCTCATTTCCTTCCTCCCTTCTCCTCCACTTTAGTATGTTTTTTATGCCTCTTCTTGTGGCATAATTTACGATTTTTTGCCTCAGTCTTTCCTTTTCTGCCATTACAATCCCTTTCTTCCCCTTAATAGGGTTTTTTTAATCTTCAGATTAATTCATTTATACCCACATCCTCTATCTGTGTACGTCCCTTTTAAATATCGTGATACTTATGCAAATTTCAGTATTGACAGGTATCTGCTTCTTGTACAGGGACGTCAATATTTTGCACTTATTAAGTCCCAAGTTATGTGCATGTGTGCGTATCTGTGTGTATGTGTATGTGTGAGTGTGTGTTTTCCTTGCTTACCTTTTTATGTCTTTCTTGGGTCTGGTAAGTGGAGATTGAATTTTTCATTGAGCTCTGGTTTTTTCTTAAGGAAAGTTTGTAAGTCCTTTATTTCATTAAATAATCATCTCCTTGCCTGAAAGATTATGCTCAGTATTTCTGGGTAGTTGATCCTTGGTTGCAGTCCTAGCTCTTTTGCTTTAGAAAATATCAAATTCCAATCCCTCTGATCTTTTAATGTAGCAGTTGCTAAGTGCTGTGTAATCCTGATTGTAGTTCTGTGATATTTGAATTGTTTCTTTTTGGTTGCATTCAGTATTTTCTCCTTGACCTTGTAGCTCTGGAATTTGGCTACTATATTTCTTGGAGTTTTCAATTTGGGATCTCTTTTAGATTGGTGAATTCTTTCAATAACTATTTTACCTTATGATTCTAGGACCTCAGGACAGTTTTCTTTGACAATCTCTTGGAGGATGCTGTCCAGTCTGATTTTTTCATCATGGCATTTTAGTAGGCTGATGATTCTTAGGTTATCTCTCCTGGATCTTGTTTCCAGGTCAGTTGTTTTTCCAGTGAGATATTTTGCACTTTCTTTTAATTTTTCAGTCTTTTTTTTTTGTTTGACTCTTGCTGCATCATAGAATCCTTAGCTTCAATTTGACAGATTCTAATTTTTAGTGCATTGTTTTCCTCAAGTTTTTGAATCTCCTTTTTCATATGCTCAGTTTTAATTTTTAGGGAGGTATTTTCTCCAGTTAGATTTTGGACCTCCTGTCCCAGTTCACAAATTTTACTTTTTACATATTTGTTTTCTTCAGTGAATTTTTTTTCTAATTTTGTCACTGTAGATTTAAATTTGTCTCCTACCTTTCTAATTTCATTTTTAAAATCCCTCTTGAGGTCTTCCAAGAATGCTTTTGGGGCTTGAGACCAATTAACATTTTCTTACATGGTATCCAGTGTGAGTGAGAATAGAGTCTGTGTTGCCTTCTGAATTTGTTTGTTCTTGCTCACTATAAAAAATTTTGATGGTCCTAGACTTTGCAGTTTCCTTCTTTCCCATTATGATTGTCTATGTCCTGGATTTTTGGAGTGCATATCTGCTTCTAGGGTGCAGAAGTATTGAGCTTCTCAGGCTGGAAGGTAGGGGTTTGGTTGTTCCCTTAGTGAGCTGTAGCGACTGAGTGTATAGATGGAGGCCAGGACCAGGACTCTCAATGTTTCCGCTGAGTTATCCTGAGGCTTACAGAGTAACATATAGGGGAGGGTTTCTCTGGCTCCTTCAGGTTTCCACCTCTGTGTCTCTGGGCTACAGGTCCTGAAGGCTCAGTAGCAGGAGGCCAGCAGGAGGGCAGGGCAGTTTGCTGTTTGGCCAAGGGGTGCTAAGGCACCCCTGGGCTTTTGTTGTTAGTGTTTGCTTTCTCCATCTTCCTGGGCTTAGACTCCTTACTGTCTCCCTTCTTCTTTTCTCAGTGACACCCAAGCCTGAGGCTGTTTCCACTAATTCAGGGTTTTACTCTGGGTGGGGCATTTAACTCTGGACTCTTCTGGGTCAGGGAGGGAGGATTCAAGCAAATAAATTTTATTCCTCCATCCTGACTTCTGGAAATTTGGGTATGTAATATTTAAACATCCAGCCTGTGGGCTGGTAGCCCAAGGAGAAGCTGATGACCCTGCTATGGGCCTTGCTTTTTCTTTTACCCAGCCCTGATAATCCTCTGTCATGTGGTGAGACAGCTGTAAACCCCTTCAGCTGGCTGGATGGGGCTTCTTCTCAGTCTGTCCTACTCTGCTCTCAGATCTAAGCTGGTGCAGCTCCTGAGTGCTCTGCATTCTCCCTGCCCTGACCTGAGTAGGTACTTTCCTGGGCTGGTAATCTGTCATGCTCTGTCTCCCAATGCATTCTGTCACTTAAATCCATTCAAATTCACTTTTTAGCCTTTAGTGACAGAATTCTTGGAGAAGCTTAGAAATGCCACTGCTTCCTTGCTGCCATCTTAGCTCCACCAAAGCCATTGTTTTGATTTCAAAAAATGGTCCTTTGGACCACTAAAGTTGATGATATTGTGTTGTTTAGTTAAAAAAAGATCTCTCCACTTGTAGTCAGAATCATACCTGGGTTAAAATCCTATCTCTGATATGTACTTGTTATGAGATCCTTAGTACATCAATCCCTCTAAACCTACTTTCCTCATATACTTAACATGGAATAATACCTATATGGAGTACTTAAAATGCAGATTTGTTCTATCAAGTGGAATAATGTGTTAATATACTTTGTAAACCTTGGAGTCCCACATAAATATAATTTTGTTTTATTATTCATGTTGATTCCTCCTTCAAAATTCAAAACAGATCATTAAACAGAAGATTTCTGAGCCCTTAGAAAGGGTTCAATAGAAAGTCCTCACAAATTAACCTCATACCATGTTTTTTGTACTTTCTAAATTTAGTAGATGAAGCAAATATAGCAAAGATAATTTATCTGATTTCTGACAGGAATTTGCCAAAATTCCTCATGACATCCTTTTGGACAAGCTGGTGAAATATATTCATAGTTACATAAATTCATAGTTACATAAATTACTCCTCAAAGTATGCTGTTTGGAATCTGAAGGAGATCTCTAATGTCATGACACCCAGTCTGACACTTAGTTCTGTTCTATTCTGCCTTTTCATAAATTCTTCCAATAAAGACATTGATTGCATGCTTTTAAAATTTCCATATGATGCAAGCTTCCAAGGGATTAGTAGAATTTCTTAGATGACAAAATAATTTTACCATGATGTTGATGTTTTACAAAAGGATGAGTTAAAATGAACAAGATAAAATTTAATATGGATAAATAACATCTTTGGCTATTTACTTATAGGACAGGGACACAACTCAGGAGAAATTCATGTGGAAATGCTTTAGGAATTTTAATTGATTGCTATGCAAGTCAACAATATGATGGGATTGATGAAAAATCTATTTAAATCTTAGGCTCCTTTATGTATTGTGTAATATTCAGAAAAACAGAAGTAGTAGTCTAATTCTGCATTGCATTCAACAGATTGCATGTGGAACTGTGTTGCGTGTTAGCAACCACATTTTGATAGGGATGTTAACAAATTGGAGCACATCTGGAAGATAGCGACCAGAATGGTGGGAAGTCTGGAAAATATATCATACGAAGATTAGCTAAAGGAGGCATAGAATTTTAGCTTGTAAAAGAGGTAGATTTCTTAAAATATTTGATTTGCTATCATATAGAATGTGGATTATACTTTACATTATAAAGATACTATCTAACTTCAAAATTTTAGTGTTTCATTGTCCTAATGACCTTAGCAACAATTCAGTGCTTTTACAAAAACACTCTATATAATTCTATGAACATGTATTTGCTTTTAAAATGTGAAACTATGAATGACTTTTTCTTTCAATATAATCAGCTTTACTGCTTCTACTTCCATTGTGCAGGTCATATTTTTAATGAAAAAAAATTCAATTCAATGAGCATTTTTAAACATCTATGTGTCTCTTCTAGACAAAGACCTTTGTCATATATCAATTAATAGAACAAAAATTAGAAAACTTGAGTGACTTAATAAGTAATAGATAAAATTATATAAGCCATTGAAACAGTGATTAAATAATCTTACCCATAGTGACATTTTTTTCCAAAGTTGAATCATTAACATTTATGACTGAACACATAAACTGGTTGTAACTGGCATGTAAGCACATTAAGCTGGCCTTATTACTTTTTAATGATTGCAGTTAAGACTGATAAGCCACTTCTCTTTGACTGCCAGCCAGCATAACTACAGTGTCTGAGTATTATGAGAACTTTTCCTGAAAACCCTTCACAAATGGCTTGCAATTTTCAGCTGATTTCCTTTCCTCTAGTGTGCACAATAAGCAACAACAGAGTCATTTTCTCTTTGCTGACATGGCGTACCTTGGCATAAAAGTACAAATGTACCTCAGTGAATAATATGGAGAAGAAAACATCTCCTTTTATGCTTCTACAAATCATTGCAATTATTATAAGTAGCCCAAGGAGCTTTTGTTTGCATGAACAGTAAAGTTCACAATGCTACTTTGAAATAACAGTGTTCTCATCAATTAACAAATACAGGCTATGGTCTTGAAGATTGGTTAAAAGCAGCTCATGTGTTTCTGCACAAATTAATGGCACAATACTTTATCTTGAGGGTGTCAACCATGTTGTCTTCTCAATTATTGGAAACAGTGATGAACAAGAACAAAATAATTACAGCTCAACCAGCTTTTTGACATCCTATTCATTGGTGGTTTGTTTTTATAATAATAGTAACAACAATAATATCAATAAAATACCTACTATGTGCCAAACCATACATCTCCTGACTGGTGGTTTTTTCTCCTGGCTTTCTGAAATCCAACAAGCCATACTCTAATCCCTTCACCTAAAAGAACAATTGTCAATGTGGATAAAAAACACAAGCTCATTTTGCAGAACACATATTGTGTCAAAATGTAGATGACCTGACAAGTGTCTCAATTTTCTGACTTCCTGAAACTTACCAAGTCATAGTCTCTTGACTAAAAAGAACAATTGTCAATGTAGGTAAAAAATTAAGGCTCAAATTTTCAGATCACATATTGTCTCAGATGGTAAAGATTCAAGGGCTCTCAATTCTTCCCTCACAAGAATGCCACTGCACAGAAAGAAGACATCTAAAGAGAAGAGGCAAAGGCTTTGATTTGAGTTTTAAATAAATCACATTTCGGCTATACAACAGTCATTCAAAAACAAACAAACAAACTCTTATTCCCCATGTAGACCAGACATATAGTTAGTAGAATAACTACTAACATGTAGTTAGTAGACCAAAACCAATTACAGAACATTTATATATGCTCCATATCACTCTAAGTTATTTCTATTATACAGCATAAGGCCTTCTCTGGAAACAGATTCCAAAGCCTCTTCTACATGGAGAATTACATCAGTGGTACTATGCACATACTCAAAAAGACTGGGCTCAATGGCCAGTTAACCATTACATAATATAAGCCATTATTACCTTAGAGTGTCGTATTCTTGAATTATTAATAACGTTGTCATCACCATTACCATTATAGCAGCTGTAACCACACCCCCACTACATATATACAGGGCTACTTCTTCATCACCCACTCTCATTGGCAGGCTAAGTATTCAGAGGGCAACTGCTTCTCCTTACTAGGCTCTGGGCTAAGATATAAAGGGCAGAGATTCTAGTATAGAGGCTGTGAACCTGTGACCTTGAGGTCATGAATGGCCCTTTGACTGAATCCAAACTTCACAGAACAAATTCCCTTAACAAAAGGGTTTGTTCTGTTAAACTTGAATTCAGTCAAAAGTCTGTACCTAAGGATCTAGAATGGCGGTTCTCAACCTGTGGGTTATGTTCAATTTGTAGCAATGAAAATACATCCTGCGCATCAGATATTTACATTACGATTCATAACAGTAGCAAAATTACAATTATGAAGTAACAACGAAAATAATTTTATGTTTGGGGGTCACCACAACATAAGGAACTGTATTAAACGGTCATGGCATTAGGAAGGTTGAGAACCACTGATCTAAAAGGTCACATGTGGCCTGAAGCCAAAGGTTCCCCACCACTGTTCTAGTATATACCTCTGCCTATATGGACCCCCATCAATTTGCTTCCCATTGTTACTTAGCTAGACTTAATTAGTTTGGGGAATAGCAAGAACATTTATTGAGGAGTAGAAGCAAGAATAGTTGCTTCGAAATGTTCCTCCCTAGGTCCCTGAGAAAAGTGGCCTCAACTTAAAACACTCTGCTGCTATGGCACTTTTGTAGAAGATACACATAGTACTGTGTACTGACTCCTAGATCTAGAAGTTTTTTTATCACTCCAGGAAGCCTTGACAAAGTTCACAGTAGGGCAAGGAACCAGCAGTGGATTAGATGTTTCACTGGACTGGCTACTTAAAGGGCATGGCATCTCTGCTGGACTAATTAATCAACTTCATGGAAGAGTCAATCAGTTGGTGAACTAAAAATGCTTAGTTGCTACTTTATCATCTCTCTAGATCTTTCTGTATTCATAAAATTCATTCCTAGACATGTTCATCTGAAAGTTGCTGCTCAATTTCTTCCATTTTCCAATGGGCTATGTTCTAATGGGCTCTGATACCAACTCCAGTCACTGGGAGGACCTCTGATAGAATATCAGGATTCCCTGAATGGTTTCCAGGGGTGGACAGGAGAGAAATTCTATTTAAAATAACTGAAGACAATACAAAGTATTTGGGAATCTACCTGCCAAGACACACTCAGAAACTGTGTGAATAGTTACAAAGCACTTTTCACACAAAGTCAGATCTAAATATTGGGAAAATATCAGTTGCTTATGGGTAGGCTGAGCTAATATAATAAAAATGACAATTATACCTAAACTATTTACTTATTTAGTGCCTTGCCTATCAAATTACCAAAAATCATTTTACAGAACTAGCAAAAGTTATAAAAAGATTCATCTGGAAGAGCAAAATTTCCAAAATATCAAGGGAATTAATGAAAAGAAATACAAGGGAAGAAAGTCTAGCAGTACTAAATCTAAAACCATATTATAAAGAATCAATCATCAAAACTATTTTGCTCTGGCTAAGAAATACAGTGGTGGATCAGTGGAAATAGATTAGGTATACAAGACACAGGAGTCAACTACTACAGGAATCTTCTGTCTGATAAAACCGAAGACTCCAGCATCTGGGATAAGAACTATTTGACAAAAATTTCTGGTAAAACTGTATAATAATATGGCATAAACTAAGCATAGACCAACATATTATGCCATACACCAACATAAATTTCAAAATGGGTACATGATTTAGACATAAAGGATTATACCATTAAGTAAATTAGGAGAACAAGTAATAGCTTACCTGTCACTTCCATGGAGAAGGGAACAATTTATGACCAAACAGCAAATAGAGAACATTATGAAATGCAATATGGATCATTTTGATAGCATTTAATTTAAAATGTTTTGCACAAACAAAACCAATGTAACCAAGAGTATAAGGAAAACAGAAATCTGGGAAATAATTTTTGCAGCCAGTGTCTCTGACAAAGCTCTCATTTCTAAAATATGTAGAGAACTGAATCAAATTTATAATAATATAAATCATTCCCCTGTTGATTGATGGTCAAAGAATATCAACCTGCAGTTTTCAGATGAAATTATAGGTATCTATATGAAAAAATTCTCTAAATTACTATTTATTGAAACATATTAAAACAACTCTGAGGTACCACATCATACCTATCAGGAAAATGATAAATGTTAGAGAAGATATGGGAAAACTGGAACACTAATACATAGTTAGTGGAGTTGTGAACTGATCTAGCTATTCTGAAGAGCAATTTGGAACTATGCCCAAAAGGATATAAAACCATGCTTCCCACAAACCACTACTAGGTTTGTATCCCCAAGAGATCATAAGAGGCAAAGACCTTGTAATGTTAATGAAATCAGAAGATCTTCCATGCCCCTTTCTATTGGCACCTAGTAAAGGCACTTAGGTCCTTACTTCCAATTAACTCCTTGGGAGTAGTTAACACCTTAACAGGAAGGGGATGAACAGGGAGGAGCTATACAGTATATAAGGAGAGAACCAGGAGGACCTTCAGATTTTTCTCAGTTACCACATGGAGACTGCACCTTTTGCTGAAATCCTCCTTCTGCAGCTTCTACTGAGAACTTCTAAGGACCAGGCTGAGAAACTGTGATGAGTCTGAAAGGGATCCCTGCTTGAGGGAGCCTGTTCTATTTGTGAAGGCTTGGGAATGTGGGTGTCCACTGCATTAACTATGTGTATCAACTTTGTGACCACTATAATGACTTTGGGTTTCTGGTTTTGGGACTTGTCCTTCTGGTTTTGGGACTCAGTGTTCTGGTTTCTGAATAAAGACCTTGGTTCTGCCTTCCATGCAGAGAGTTTGCTACATTTTGTGATCCAAAACTATACCAGCATATTCATAAACATGATGGGTGTTGTGAATATCTCATTATTGATACAGACCTATATGTACAAAAATATTTATACTAGCTCTTTTTGTGGTGGAAAATAATTAGAAATTAATGGAATGTCCATCAATCCGGGATTGGCTGAACATGTTGTAGTATGTAAATGTAGCATAATACTATTGTTCTAAAAACATTGATGAACAGGCAGATTTCAGACAAACCTGGAAAAGACTTACGCGAATTGATACTGAGTGAAATGAGCAGACACAGGAAAACATTGTACACATTGATAGCAATATTATGTAATGACCAACTTTAGTAGATCTAGCTCTCCTCAATAATACAATGATCTAAGACAATTCTTGGGGACTCATAATAGAAAATGCTGTCCACAGCTAGAGAAAGATCTATGGAATCTGAATGCAGATCAAAACATATTATTTTCACTTTCCCTCCTCCTTTCTCATGGTTTTTCTACTTTTTATGATTCTTCTTTCTTTTTTTTTTTACTCTTCACCACTGAGTTCTTTTTTTAAAATTTATTTTATTGACTGGTTTGTTTACTTTTAGTTTACAGGATTCAGTTCCAGAATCACTTGAGTTTCAGATTTTTCTCCCCTTCCTCCCCAACCCCGACCCCCACCATGGTGGCATACAGTCATGTATAGGATCTGCAAACTCTTTCACATTGTACAATAGTCTGGTTGTATAGGTGTTATAGCCAATGGAGTGAACAGTGAGAAAATAGAAACAAAAGCCAAACATAGAAAAGAATGATAGCATGCATTGCTTCAGTCTCCTTTTAAACTCTGGTCTTTCTGGAT
>CM053596.1:162073283-162089488 GCA_028646575.1 Pseudocheirus occidentalis
ACCTATATGATATATCTGTGACTGTGTACAAATTTTTCCTGGTTCTGCTCTTCTCACTCAGCATTAGTTCATATAAGCCTCTCCAGGTAATTATGAAGTCCATCTCCTTCCCATTTCTTATAGCACAATAATATTCCATCACATTAATATACCCTAACTTGTTCAGCCCTTCCTCAATTGATGGGCATCCCTTAAATTTCCAGTTTTTTGCCACCACAAAGAGAGCTGCAATAAATATTTTTGTACATATGGTACCTTTTCCCACTTCTATGATCTCCTTGGGATACAACCCCAAAAGTGGTATTACTGGGTCAAAGGGTATGATTCTTCTTTCACAAGATGACTAACATGGAAATACATTTCATATGATTGTACATGTATAATCTATATCTGATTGTATGCCATCTTGGTGAAGGGGAGTGAAGGGAGAGAAAAACATTTGGAACTCAAAATCTCATAAAAGTAAATGTTGTAATTGGGAAAAAAAGCCAAAATACTGGTAAGTGGGGGAAAAATCTAGAAAAAATTTGTCTTCCAAAATAAAAAATAAGATATTTTCTGTATAATATTTCATCCAATGATCAATTTTGCATGATACTTTCAAATTGATGAAAGACTTGTCCATATGTTACAATGAGTTTATAGAAGATTCCTTAACATCTAGTTTACTCTGTTGTTTGAATAAGTCATTAAATTAATGTGTTTATGTGATCTGTGATTATTATTAGTATGATGGAAATCCCTACCCTTATATTAACAGTAAAAACCCTAAACTCTCTAAGCAAAGAGATGATGTGTTAAATAGCTGTTTTTTAAAAACCTTCCACATCACTTGTCACCCATTAAAGTTTCATGTTTTGTTTTTATTTTTGGAAACAACATTTATTTTTATAAGAAAAGCTTTGTTGGAAGCCAAGAGTCCTAGGTGCCAGTCCAAGCTCTTCCATTATCTTACTTTGTGATTTTAGATAAATCATTTCTCCTTTCTTCAGTTTTCCCATGTGAAATATAGGAAGAAATGAAAATGAGTTCAAAGGTCCTTTTTTGAAACTCAAGTCATCTGTAAAATGACAAGGTTGGACCCACAACTCTGAACCAATTAACCTATGAAATTGTACAACAGAACTATTGTACAACAGAACTAAACAACCATTTTCTATATCGAGTTTCCATTTGATTTTTTTTTTACTATTTCCAGTATGCCAATAATTAAATGGTAAGCAATGATTTGTTTTTATTATAGCATATGTAGAAGGAAACCAGTTGGTTCTGATTATTTGCCTTTAAAAATTAAAATCTGTAGGAAATGAATTTTTAAAAACACATGGAATGTGTGTAAATCAATCAAATATTCCTAATAATGGTATTTTCTTGGAAATTAGATTCTGAAGCTATATTGCTGTGTACAGTCCAAGGAGCAGGAGTAAGATGGTTCAGATTATATTTAGCCAAACTAGCAGCCTTTCTCAAAATGACTTAGCTTGGGCTGGCTAGATGGCACAGTGAATAGAGTATCAGCCCTGGAGTCAGGAGGACCTGAGTACAAAATCCGATCTCAGAAACTTAACTAGCCTTGTAACCTTGGGCAAATCACTTAACCCCAATTGTCCTGCCTCCCCCACCTCCAAAAAGCAAACAAATAAAACAAACAAAATAAATGACTAGCAATTCAAATGACCAAGATTAGATGAAGGGAATGATATTCTTCAAATTCTTCTTTAAAATCAGATCCCTAAACATATGGAATTTTTTGCTATTGCTTGCCAAAATAGAACTGCCAAGGAAAATATGTCAATTTCCTTTAGAATTATAGATTAGACAAATCTAAAATGCAGGAGATTAAACTGACTTAGACCTGCAGGGGTAGGTAACATATGAACTCAAGGCCACAAGTGGCCTTCTAGATGCTCAAGTGTAGCCATTTGACCGAATATGAACCTCATGGGACAAATCCCCTTAACAAAAGGATTTGTTCTGTATAACTTGAACTCAGTCAAAAAGATGCACCCAATAACCTAGAACGCAGTGTGTTGTCTAGAGGCTACAGGTTACCCCACCCACCCCCATAGGGAGTGCTACATTGGAATGAGTAGAATTGGATTCAAATCTTATCTTAACCAGTATCAGTGGGTGAAAGTTTCAAAAGGACAAATTTGGGTTTATTGTCAGGACAAACTTCATTATGATTAGAGCTGTGAAAAAGTAGAATGGACTTTCTTGAGGAGTGATGATTTTCCATTCCTCAAAAATTTTTTGTTAGGTGACCATTTTTCAGGTATATTATAACAAAGATTTATTTCAGATATGAATTGGACCAGATGGATTCTGAGGTTCCTTCCTGCTCTTAAATTCTGAGCCTGTAATAGTAACTATGTGATAATGGGCAAGCTACTTAACTCTTCAGTGCTCTAGCCAATTATATAACTAAATTGATGAGGAAATTACAATCTCCATCATTGGTGGGGATTTCCAGCATGAGAATTCCCAGTGCTGATAGAAGCAGAGGACAGACACATCTTCCCTATTCCCCAAACTAAAGAAAATCCATGTAGAATTTTTTATTCCTTTTTAAGAGAAATTTCATTCTACTACAATCAGACCAATTCAGTCACCAATGAAATGAATATCACACTTTAACAATATCTATAAAGTTGAAGAAAGATGCATATACTTTCATGTTGAAGGAAATCCAATTGTATCCTTCCAGAATCTTAATGTCAGAAGCCAAACCTAGAAGTTGTGATTCAGGCAACCATATATTCACACTTCAGGCTGTGTAGAAGAGAGCTTGGTCTTGTTTTGCTTGGACCTTAAGGGGAAAAAAATCATTACTTGTGAGTAGAAATTATAGAGAAAAATATTTAAATTCAACATAAAGAAATATTCCTTAGAAAAGAAAGCTTTCTATATGTAGATCAGAATATCTTGGCAGGAGGAAAGATCCAGCACAGAAATTTCTCTACTGGGGACCTGGGTAACCACTGGTCAGAAGTGTTACTGAGGACATATTTGGAAGATATAAGTTGGACTAGTGGACTTTTAATGGCCTGTACAGTTTTCATCCTCTTTGTTTCTTTGCTTTTATGTATCAAGCTGTTTTACCATTCTCCATTCCAAAGAGTTTATAAGAAAAGTCTATGCAATATAGTTGAAAGAATGGAGTAATATTCAAGATCTCTAGCATCTGACTCTTAGCAAGTTCTTGCCTCTGTAGACATTGGTTTACTATATTATCTCTAGAATCTCTAAAACTTTAGACCTGTCCATCCCACCACTCCCCATTTGGCAGTTGAAGAAACCAAGGCCCAAGATAGATAAATTGTTTAAGATTCCATACATAGGGAACATCAGAGGTGGAAGCATAATCCAGGTTCTCTTACTTCAAAGTCTTTGCTTTTCCACTATACCATATTATTTGAGGAGAAAAAAATATCTAAAATAACTGGTAATGAAAACAAGTCAATATAGGATTAAAAGTCAGAGAGAGAAAAGTGTGGGTCATGTAGGTTGAAGGATGGTGGACCTGACCTGGGTCCTGAAGGATCAGTATTGATACTGAGAAGCAACAAGGAATTTAAGCTATGGTCATATGAAAAGGCTTGTAAAATCTGTTTTTCTTGAGTAAGATATGAGGTTTATTAAATTCAACCATAGTGAGGGATATAAATATACTTAATAACTAATGAAAAGAAGCTTCTATGTAAATATACTACCCTTGCCATTAGAAGTATAAAAAGAAGCATGATTTATTAATTTGACTGTATTTTTAGCTCCCAAACTTGAATATTAGATCACTAGCTAAGCTGTGATGTCAAAGAATATTTTTCACAATGTAAAATTCAGTATGAAATTATGTATTTAGTTAATTTGATTTAAAATTAAATATTAATTTAAAATTTAAAATAACTTTTTTAGAAAACATCACTCATATAGGTATGGATAAAAAATCTTTAGTATTTTCAGAGGTAATAAATTTAGCTTTGCTAACAGGGCTATATATTGGCTAAAAAAACCTTACTAATTAAGTATAATATGAAAATATATCTGAATCTAATCAAATTTAACCATGAGCATTGTAATACAACAACAGTTTTTTTCCTCACATAGCAGAGAATTTCAACTGTTATGTTTAATTCACATCTGGAGTAGGAATTTTAATTTTCATGTTTCTGAAATGCTGAAATGTCTTGATTGGAGCTTTACTGAAAGTAAATTACAGCTATTACTTGTGAAATTCATATTGCATTTTGAAAATGTATGAGAAACCATTATTTACTAGTAAATGCATAGTTTCTTAGGCATAAAATAACATTGCTTCAGAAATGAAATAATATAAAAATGTTCTCTTGAATTGAGAAATGCGTGGTAACAAAATAGAATTCTATTTTTGAAAAATACCCATTTTCTTGGTTTCTATGAACTGTATCTGTATTTGGAAGATGAGAAACCTATGCTCACTTCTGCCTCCATTTCTACCTTCATGCTCTTTTCCATGCTTAGAATGTACTTTTTTCTTCCTTCTAATTATTTAAATCATATATATCTTAAAACTGATTTTTTTTTCTGTTTCTGCCATGAATCATCTGTTGACTACTTTGGTTCATTATCCCAGTGAACTCTCATTTTTCTCCATCCTTCCTATAACTTCCTCCTTCAAAGCCCCGCCTTGCTTTCATACACCTCAGTTAGGTGTTAGAAAAGACAGCAAATACCAAAGCCAAAACTCAACTATGAATGTCAGGTTCAACTTTTAACATTACCCACCCTCTTTTGCTTTTTTCTTTTTAACATTCATTGATTGTTTTTACCTCATAGTCCTTTTTAAATATCCTTCTCTATAATCTTCAACACCCCACCCCACCCAGTAAAACATTATCTTCCTGTTTGCTTATTGAATAATCCTTGGTTAAATTGTGACTTCTTCATAGTTGAACATATTTCTACTATAGTTACAAAATGTGTTGTTTTTCACTAAAATTCTGAAATTTAATCATTACATATCTTAGCATTTCAAACATGGAATATTTTTTTATTATGTACATTTCATAAGTTTATCCTTTATTGTCTATATTGAAAAGTTATAGGAAATTTTCTTGTATTAATTTAACATTTTGGTTTTTGAACTTATTGTTCTATTTTTTCGGGAGGCTAATGATCCATAAGGACTCTCTAATGCATTCTTTCTTTGGATCAGCTGCTTTGGTTTATATACAATTCATATGTTCTTTCAAAGTACTCTCTTTTGCTTCTCTCCTGCCTTTCATATTTTTCATTGTGAATTGATGTGACATTCTAAGTTCTTCACTCTATTTTCAGTAATCTTACCTTTAAAGCCCCGAATTAAAAACTTAATATTACCTTAATATCTTCTACTATTATTTTTATTTCTATTTTGGATTATTGAAGAGTTTCTTGCTGTTGTTCTAAGATCTCTGGAGGAAATGTAGAATTTTCTTTTGTGAGTGATTTTATTCATTTCCCTCTCATATTAATACATATTTAATGTGTTACAGGTTTTGAAAGTTTTAAATAATTTTCCCTTTATGTCTTTATTAGTATTACTATTGGTTTGTCTGCTTGACAACTAAGCTTATACTAAGACTTTGTCTCTCGGACTTTGATCTTTCAGCTTTTCTTTCTATTCTTAGTAGCTTACCTTTGGATTTCCTCCTCATTCTTTGGCCTCTTCCCATTCCACTGCTGTGGTACATAACTTTTTCTCTGGCATAAACTCCTATGAGGAAGCTTCCTTATCCTCCAGAAATTGTAGGGTTTTGGTCCTTGCCCACAACAATATCTGTGGATGGAAGACTTACCTCAGCTTGGTATTAGTTCCTTTTTCCCTTGAGCAGAAAAGCCCCTTCCACTGTAAATGGTCCTGCACCATCGTGTCATCTGTGTTCTTTTTCTGCTCCATCTCACTATATGTACTACTCTTTCCTTCATATATCTAAGCAGAATCAGTGCTTTTTCTCTCTTGTGGGATTCAGCTGTGGTTCAGAATGCATCATTCTTGTGGGAGGAACTGGTCAGATTATCTTAAAGCCAGATGCTGAAACATAAGCGTATGAGGTTTTTTTGTGTTGGCTGCATATGGTACAATGTGAATAGGAGGCAAAGTGGATGAATGGGCACTTTAACTTCTCTGTTATTATTCCATGTGTTTTTTGTTTTTGTTTTTACTTTCACACTTCTTCCTTTTTCTCTTATGGATTATTCTTTAGTTACTAAGGTTTAACATATTTCCTTGTCTTGAGATTTTGGGGCTGGAAAGTTAAGTGAAAATTAAGTGAAAAACTCCATATCCTGCCTGTCATACTTTTTCCCATTTCCTTTAGACCAATGTCTATTCAATATAGCTTCAGTCAGTTTAATGATAAAATGGAGAAGGGGGCATGAAGCTTTCTTTTAAATCATTCTACCTAAGTTATCTATATGGATAACCCTTGGGAGACAGCAGGGAAGTATTTGTTGGTCCCACTACTTAGGTAATATGCCAGGGCCTTTCCCTGCTCAGGGTATCAATTTTGACTGATCTATTTCCACTGTTACATAGCTTTCTGTCTGCTAAATGATAGCTTTCTGTCTGCTAAATGATACTTACACTGCCTTCCCCCAAACTTAACTCTCAAAAGGTAAACAATAGTGAGGATGAGGAGAAGAATCCTTCATTGCAAAAGAAAAGAGACTAGCTCCTTAAACATACCAGATTAACTATGTTTTAGGTTTCATTTGCTTACAATACTAATCACTCTTCTTATAGACTAAACCTTAAAATGTTTTAATCAGATAGCACAACCTCTGCTAACAAAACAATTAAGTGATAGAATTTTAGTTTCAGACGATCTTGTAATTCAATCTCCTCATCTTGCAAATGAAGAATCTAAGGCTCAGAGAAGTGACTTGACTTTTTTTGACATCACATAACTAATTAGTAACAGAACTGAGATATGAACGTCTTCTTTTGAATCTAAACATATTGCTCTTTGACTTTAACACACTGATGAAGTCATACAAACACCTTCACCTACACTCATATGTCCCTTCTTTGAACTTCTTTTGTACTTCTAGCCTTGCATAGGGTAACTGTTAATTGTTCTCTAATCCTTACATTTATGTGGGTTTGTTTCTTGAGGAGAGAGAGCAGGCCTTATACTTTTTTTGTTTCCTCTACAAATCTAGAATGGCATCTAGGTAGTGAAGTGGCTACTATGCCAGGCCTAGAGTCAGGAAGACTTATCTTCCTAGATTCAAATGTGGCCTGCGGCCCATAATTGCTATGCTATCCTGGCCAAGTCACTTAACCCCTTTTGCCTTAGTTTCCTCATCTGTAAAATGAACTGGAGAAGGAAATGGCAAACCACTCCAGTGTCTTTGCCAAGGAAACCCTAAATGTGATCACAAAGAGTCAGTCACAGTTGAAACAACTGAACAACAAAGGTAGAAAAATCGACAAGCAGCGAATACTTGTCAATTAAATCTTGTTTGGTTTGTTATTTTTTTGGATTTTTTATAATATGCAATAGTTATATTTTATCTGTAAAACAATAGTCACAGTGATTATAGGACATTTAAGCTAATTAATATAAAAAGAAATGTCATGGTGTTAAATAACTTAGGTTCAGAATAACTGTCTCAATCAGGCAGTGACTAAAGCATATTCAAGAGTCAAGTAGCCCTTGATAATGATACTTTTAAATTTCATTGTTTTTTATGCAAAGGTGAGGTTGACTTAAAAGTGGAATGAGAGTCTGGAGACTGTACTCTTCTCAGCTCTGCCACAACTGTTAGTTTTGTGATTTTGAGCAAGTCATTTAACATCTTCAGCCATCAGTTCCCTCATCAGTAAAATAAGGGTAGCTGACTCTCATTTCTAAGGCCATTTCTAAGTCCACTCTTCCATGAGAATCCAAAGTATTTCATGCTTTCTGCTTCATTTTGTTTTCACTTGCTATGAGAAAAGTATGTCTTCCTGTGAGTGAGAAGCAAAGCTTGTCTTAGTACTTTCAACTTCTGTCTTGTTGGTCTTTGCCTTGGAAACATCATCATCATCATCATCATCATCATCGTAATCATCATCATCATCATCATCATCATCATCATCATTTGATCAAGCTGTTGCTTCAGCTAAACCATTAGCTAAACAAATAGAGTTAATAGGTAGAAATACAAACTACAAATCCAGAAAATTTGAACTCAGTAGTATAGCAATTGATATAAAATGATACAGCTCAGAGTCATACCTAGAGAATGCCACTGAAATTTTGTTTTAGGGAATTGAAGTCTGGCATATCAAGCCTGAGCCTCCAAACCCTTGAGTGGGTGGAAAATAGATTAAAATATAATTGGGAAATATTTAACAAAATGAATAACAATACAACAGAAAATAAAGTTAATCTATAGTTTTCTGAATCAATATGAGCCCAAAGGGATCCATTTTTATTTGAGTTTGAAAGCAAAAAACTAGACTATACTTCCTTACTGAGTCTACTGTGTGAGATTCATCTGCATATTTCACCTTACAGTCTGCTACTGGGTAGGTCCATCAATCTGACTGCCACTGCTAGGGCCCTTCAGAGTAATATTTTTCTTCTGGCACTCACTTCCTGCAGCTCTGGGAATCAAAGTGGGAAGTAGTTCATGGGGTTTTGTCTGGATGATAGACAGCACATTCTCTAGTCATTAATACCCTCAACTGAACTGGTCTCTATACTATCATGCCCTGATTCCACTACTCCTCCTGTCTTAATATGGACTCATAAAGATTTAAACAAGTCTAATACAAGGCAATATTGAGCTTACATCAAGATGGTAAAATAAGCCATCTTTACTGATAGGAGAAAGACAGAGTGGAGGGACAGGCAGGGAGAATGGTGGGAAAAAATTTGGTTTTCTGGACTATTGGGTAGAATCGGGTACCCAACTGGTGCTCTAGGAGGAAAAAGACACCTTTTCCCTATAAACCATTGAAATCAGATGGATTTTTATAGGGTTCTTATCTGAGTCTAGCAGGATCAGGCATTAGGAGAAAGGAGCAAGGAACCTGGACCTGGGGATCAATATTGGTTCATGCTAATGGAATGAGGGAAGAATCCTGGGGAAGTAGAGGGTTATGTATATATTCAAACTTTCCTCCTGCAAAAGTGGGCTTTGAGACATTACTGCCAGTCTTACTCTGACCGAGTGACTTGGGTTTTTTGTGCTTCCCACCATTTATGTTTATAAATTGGAAAGGCTACTGTATTCTATACCTCCCCTCTCCCAATCAGACTTTTCAGATGCACAATAATTCCTAGTCATGACATGGGTGAAACTATTGCCTTTTCCAAAATGGCCCCAAAATAAAGAAAAATAAATTAGACAAATTTCAAATTAGTTTTACTTTATCCTTTAAAGGCAGAGTTTTTAAACATGTTTAGAAAAAAAAAGATAATAGTAAAAATGCTTATGATTAGGGATTAGGAATAAACAACTATGCAAAAAATGATTATGCAGATTTCATCTTGAAAGTCCTACAGGATAACAAATAACATACAATATTGGTGTCAGTTTTTCTCATACCTCTTAATGTTTGTTTACAAAGTTAAACATCTGAATTTCAACTAAAAGTAAAAGATTTGCATCATTTCAAAATGATAGTTATTATATGTGACATATTTTGAGATACAAGCCTTCCTTTTGAAAGAAGCTACTCTTGTCATCAATTGTATATTTACTCAGATTTCCCACAGTCCAGTTATTACCATAGCTTTCTCTTCCATTCCTCTTCAAAAGAAGACCTATTAGAAAATATATCCATATCAGTTATAGCATTACCAGGCTAGAATAAAAATCTTATCAGAACAGATGAAGATTACTCTAATAACTTCAGTTTGAGGCCATGTTACTTTATAATCATATCCTCATGGAGTTTTTGGCTGTTAATAATTTAGTCCAACCACATTGCCTTTATTGATGAGGAACTGAGGTCCAGGGAAGTTAAACAGTATGGGAAAACAAACAATGGCAGAATCAAATTAAAACACAAGACACTTGTCTCCTACTCCATAATTCATTCTACTATAATCCTCCCCCATCCCTGTATACACACACACACACACACACACACACACACCCATGGAGTCATTTATCATAAGACATATTAATCATGTCACAAACCAGTAAACCTATGTATAAGTGAACATTTTCATTTTAAAAACAATCATTTAGGGAACTGGAAATAATTTCAAGTTGCAATAGGGAGTCAAGGGGGAAAAGGTCATTAATAGGATGGAAAACTGGGTTTAGAGTGGTTAGACAAGAATCAGGAGAGTATGGAGAGACGGATCAAACAAATAGGGGACAGTGACAATATCAAAAACAGCAGGAAAGTCAAAAATTAGGGCTAATAAAGACCAATAAATTCCATGATTTCAAGGTCAACAGTGACTCTGGAGAAATCAATTTCACTGGAGTGGTAAGGTTAGAAGCAAGATTACAATGGGATGAAGATGGGTAGGTATCGGGTATAATGTTTTATTTCAAAGGGGTTGCAATGAAGAGAGAAAAGGGAACAATAATTTATTACATGCTCATCTCAGGTGAGGAGAACCCAACTTTAACATAAAACTTGAAGTCCTAAAATATGGTGGAAAAATTAGTAAACAACAAAATAACTTGACCATAAAAACCTACTATGGTGGCTACTAACATTAAGACATAAACTCAAAAGAAGACAACAGGCTGTTCTGTAAATAGTTGGGGAGAAAGTATTCAGTATTGTCCCACTGTTGCCTAGATACCTGGTGACATGAAGATTTTTTGCCCTCATTTTTTTTTACTCTTTTTCCCATATAATGAACTAGAAGGCATCTGAGATTCTGTGATAATAGCATAGGAGAATTATGTATGAGTAAAGGAGAGTTCCAAGGTGATGAACGAAACTATCAGGTTTATTTTGATAGCCCAAACAAAAATAGTGAAGTCAAAGTAGAAGCAAGTTCTGGAGAAAAGGCAATCACTTTGTATCAGAGTATGCTGACTCTGAGATAGTAGGAAATAAAGATGGTGATGTAGTGTAGTCAATTAGAGAAATAGATTTAGTACACAGATCTAAAGACTTCTATATAGAAGTCAAGAACATAAAAATAGGAGTTGAAGTTGAAGGAGTAAATGAGATTACCAAGGGAAAATGTCAAGAGAAGACAATAGTGTGAAAACAGTGATAAGTAAAACCTCAAAGAAAAAATGCAAATAAGACACAAATCCAACAAGAATTCTTGAAAGAATTTAAAAAGAAATGAGTAGTAGAAGAAAGGAAGGAAGAAAGAAAGAAAGAGAAAAAGAAAGAAAGAAAGGGAAGGAGGAAGGAAGGGAAGAAGGAAGGAAGGGAAAGAAAGAGAAAGGAAGAAATGATAAAGAAAACTCTCAATATTTGAAATCAAAAGAGTAAAATTGAAATTGAAAGAATATATTAATCAATTTCTGAAAGAAAGCCCCAAATGAAAACACTCAAAAATATTGCAGCCAACTTTCACAGATCCTAGGAAAAGGGGGAAAATGTTATAAGCAGCCAGAAAGAAATTATTCAAATATCATGGAGTCACAGTCAGGATAACAAAAGATTTGGCAGCTTCCATATTAAAGATGTGAAAAGCTTGAAACAGGATATTTTGGGAGTCAAAGGAGTTAGGATTACAACCAAGAATAACCTACCCATCAATACTAAGTATAATCCTTTTATTGGGGGGGGGAGGGGCTGGATATTTAATGAAATATAGGACTTACTTATTCCTGATGAAAAGACCAAAACTGAATATAAAATTTGACATTGAAATACAAGACTCAAGAAAAGCATAAAAAGTAAATATTAAAGAAAAAATATAATGAACTTAATGAGAATAATTTATTTACATTCTTATATGGGAAGATTATACATGCAACTCCTACAATTTTATCATTACTAGGGCAGTAGTAAAGAGTCTACACAGACAGAGGGCACAGATGTGAATCAATTATGTTGGGATAATCTCAAAATAAAAATGAAGGGTTGAGAAAGAATTATGTACTGATATATTTGGTTTGCTTGGCCCTGAGTACACAATTGGGAACAACGATTAGAATTTTCAGAGATCCAGTTCAAAACAAGGGAAATCTACCTAACAATTAGATCTATTGAGAAGTAAAATGCCAGAGTGGAATATTCCCACTATTTATCAAGAGAGGTACCCCTCATCTATCCCTTAAAGGTCTTTCTACAAAGACTAAATTGTCAGTTGCTGGTTAAGGTCTAGAAGGCATTCAGATTCTGTTGTTGTTTGGGCTGGAGAACTTCTACAATCCCTTCTAACTTTAAGGTTTTGTAACAACTCTATAGTGAGAGAGGAATGCTAAGAAAGAGATACCACCAGCCCCCTTCAGCTGGTTGTGACAGCCACATCTAGTTGTTCAGCTCTGAGATAATGTTGAATTTCAGAAGAATGCTATCATTTCACAACCTTGGTCTCTACTGCCTCAAGACAGCAAATCAATGGCCAGGAGCTGCTTACTCCCATTGATATACCAAAATTGGCATATCCAGAGGTCTATCTCTGTGCCCTACTTTTGTTGTTTGCTCTACTATTGGAACATGTGAAGAACCAGTTGCAAAACAATGAAACTTCAGTGTAAGTAGAATCATTGGATATTATCATCCCATTCAACCTCCTCACTTTACTGGTAAGTAAAATGAATGTCAGTAGAACAAAGGAGGTTGAAAAAGATCACATAAATAATTGGTGCTAGGGCTGAGACCCATTACCCACCTTCTGGCAGGATTTCAGGGTTAATAGTTGGTTCATAAATCAGTCCCTGAAGCCACTGACTATAGTACTGCTGAGTGATATTTCAATTTTTCAACATTTCTTTAAGATAAGCCTGTTTAGAAGCTTGCATTATGGAATCAGAGATGTTAGAGATGAAAGGGAATTTGGGGTATTATAGATTTCCCCCTCCCCATCATTTTCCTGTTAAAAATATAAAATCAAAGCAAAAAATGGACAAGGTCACACTCCATGTAAGTGACCACACAAAAAGGAATTAAACTTATTGGTGCTACTATTGCTTTCATCCATGCCTTTGTCATTTTTGAAAAATGAATAAAAGCCACCTCTTTGATTATAAAATTCTGCCCTATCTCAACATTAGCAGCAACATCAAGTCAACCTGATTACTAACATACCAACTAAGCTATCAGAGAAATTAGCCTTTTAGCATCTATGCCTCTATAAACCATCCCTCCTATGGGCAACTTAGTCTTTGCAAATCATTCACCCTTAAGGTCCTTTAACTCTCAATGAGAACCTCTAGACATCTGAAATGAATTCCCCTTGGAATATGATTATTATGTTGGCTAAGCTCTCAAGTGTTAGCTTCACTGTAATTTGTGGGATCAATTATTTATAGGGATTCTGTAAAGGACTAAGTACATCCAAGAGTACCCTACTTTGTGCCTGCTAAGTGTAAATTGCTAATGAAAACATTTTAAAAACTCTGAATATGTTTTGAGGTCTGGAACAAATCTGTTGTCAAACTACAGTGGCCCAGCAAGCACTGGCACATCCCTGCTCTTGTGCCCCTATCTCTGCCACTCCAAGGGGTTTTGGTTGACCTCAGATACCTTGGCTGTATTTCTATAGAGTCTGGCTATTTACTCTGCTTCCAATAGCTCTAAATGCTGGATGCATATGACCCTGCATCACTGCAACTCTCCCAGCAGTTTCCTATGCACTGTATCACATTAAACACAATGGACTTTGAAAATGTACGTAAATTAAGTCTATAACTCCATCTCTGGCCTTTGGCATCTGCTACTTGTCAACTTCTGAGAAAGCGAGTGGATAATATACAGCCTTTTAAAAGGCTTGGTCAGGAATTTCTCCCCCTTTTCTCCCACACTCTTTCCCCATCCTCTCATTCCACTGTGGGCCTATAATTCTTTATTGTTAATCCAATATTGTCTTTATCTCTACCTCCAAACTCTCTTACTCTGCCTGTTTTCCCCCCAGAGATGGCAGGATGAGGGTGGGCAGGCCTAACCTTCTCAGATATGTTGCCTTTTTTTGTCATTTGTGCTATTGTACCTGATCATGTGATAGAGATAGTACTGAATTAATGAAAAAATACTAGCAGAACAGAAGTTGTATAAACTTTTCCAAAGTGGAGAGGCTTTGAATATGTTCTTGTTGCTGTTATTTGGTTGTTTCAGTTGTATCTGATTCATCATGATAATATTTGGGGTTTTCTTGGCAAAGATACCAGAAAGGTTTGTCATTTCCTTCTCTAGCTCTTTTTATGGATGAGGAAGCTGAAGCAAACAGGTTTAAGTGACTTGCCCAGGGTCACACAGCTAGTAAGTGTCTGAGGTCATATTTGAACTCAAGATTTCCTGACTTCAGGTCCAGCATTCTATCCACTGTTCCACCTAGTTGCAACCAATGAAATGACAGGTTGCTAAAGCATTGAAGTAAAAGTGCAGAGAAAGGCTTGGGAATTATTCTATGCAGCTGAAAAACATGGGAAATCCAGAACTATACCCACACACTCTACCTATAGTTATGTATCTATATGTCTGTCTCTTTTCCATAGTGGTTCCAGCTAATTTCTTCTATTGCGTACTCTCACCCTATCCAAATCCTGCCCATGTCATCTCTTAAGTCATTTATATCAGGCCCTGCTAACTTTCTGTGTTCATTAATCTAGATCTTTTGAAATTTTGTGGATATAAATGGTCACTCAACCTACACAATGGATATCCTTCTCTCTTACTATATAACTATCTCACCTTCTTTCTTAGTCATGTATTTCTATTATGGCATGTTTTATTCTGATTCTCCTGTGCAACTATTTTTGGTTAATATGTTGCAACTTTTTCATTTACCACCATTTTGTTCTTTGAGTGACCTGTCACTTTCATTCTTTGGAGACCATGGTATGAGATTAATCATAGACATGCAGTGATAACCAACGAAGACTGTTATCTAAAAACAATGATTCTTTATTTCAGAGTGAAACTTGGAATCATGAAAAGCAATTCAGAGTTCCCCAAAGGCAATCCATAGTCATATATCTACACCTTTTATCCAGTTAATTGACTCAAAAGATGTTGCCTTATGTAAAATAGAAATTGTGAATGATTGCCTATTTCTTCTCAAGCCTTTATCAGAGTTACCCTCAGTTTTAGTGTTGAATATTCTCATTATGATTTTTTAGAAAGGAGAAGGAAGGATATTACTTAGTAAATATGTACATGTTTTTCAATTGCTTTTTATTTATTTCAATTGTAACTTGTGAGACTCTTCTCAGTATGAGGATAGTTGAAGGGAATATTTAGGTTTATGTATGTATATGTACATATATATGTATTTATAGAAGGGTATATGTGTCTATAAATACATATATATATATATTTGTATACATGTATAGGGTATAGGATGAGGTGAATATGAAGGGATGGTATCTAAAACTAACATTAAGAGGTGAGAGAGGAATATATTGGGAGAAGAAGAAAGGGGGAGATAGAATAGGCTAAATTACCCCATATAAAAGAGGCAAGGGAAAACTGTTATAATGGAGGGGAAGAGCAGGAAGGTAAAAGGGAATGGGTCAACCTTTCAGTGAATTTTGCTTAAGGAGGGAATAACATACACACTTAATTAGGTATCTTACCATACAGGAAAGTAGGGGGAAAGGGGATTAGAGGTGCAATGATGGAAGGGAGGGCAGTTTGGGGGAGAGGGTAGTTAGAAGCAAACACTTTTGAAAAGGGATAGGGTCAAAGGAGAAAATAGAATAAGTGGGTGTAACAGCAATCAGTTTAGCAGATACTTAGCACTTAGTAACTTAAGACTAAGTATGAAAGGTGTGAGCCCTGTCCACTGTTGAGAAAGTGTGAACTCCCCTGTTGAAGTGGAAGAAGGGTATTGGTTGAGACAGGAGGCCAGTGTGTGTATATAAAGAATAATTCCAGAGACAGAAAGACAGAATTGTAATTTTCCTATTGGAGGAAGCAGGATTGTCTCAGCATCTGGGAGCTGGGCTGCTGGGCTGAAGAAGTGAGTTGGAGTTTTCTTGAGAGAGAGAGAGACAGAGAGAGAGACACAGAGAGAGAAATAGAGAGACAGAGAGACGGAGAGAGACAGAGACAGAGAGACAAAGACAGAGACAGAGAGACAGAAAGAGAGAGAGAC
>CM053596.1:162089988-162108643 GCA_028646575.1 Pseudocheirus occidentalis
TCCAAAGCTATTTTCCTAAAGTGTTGGTTTGTCTTTATTCATCTCTCTCACTCAGCAAATCACAGTGGCTCTTTATTACCTCCTGAATCAAATATATAAGTTCTCTCTTTGGCATTTGAAGTTCTTCAACATCTGAACCCTTTCTACTTTCCTAATCTTCTTCACACTTTACTTCCTATGTGATCTAGCTGGACAGTACTTCCCTCTGTTATCAACTAGACTAACTTACTTACTGTTTCTCACATGCCACCCCATCTTCCATGTCTGTACAGTCTTATCTATTGGTCGTTATGTCTGGAATATTTCCTCTCTGCTTATTAGCATCCCTGTCTTCCCTTAAAATGCAATGCAAAATTCCATCTTCTGCAGAAGTTCTTTCCCAGTCCCCTTTAATGTTCCTTCCCTGTAAGAATACATCTAATCTGCATATATTTTATATTTCAAATAATCAATATGGATATATTAAGTGCATTTCTATGTGCCAGGATTTTTACTAAGAGCTGAATACAAAAAGAGAAAAAGACTGCCCCAACCCTCAAGAAGCTCACAGTGTAATGGGAAGAGGGACAATATGCAAGCCAAAGTATACAAAGCAAGTTATATTTAGGATAAATTTTAAAATAACTAATGGAGAGAAGATACTTGAATTAAGATGGACTGGGGAAGGTTTCCAGGAAAATATGAGAGTCACAAAAGAATTTTAAAATATACTCCAGTCTAAACCAATCCCTAACCTGTCTATGGCCAGATCCAAACAAAGTGGCCAAAGACAGGTGGGTCAAGAATCAAAAAGAAGTTTAATTTCAGAGGAGGAAAGCAATCTTGCAAGTGAAGTCCTCTTGAGATGGAGGGCTTGCTCACTTGTAGCAGGAGTAGAGTTTTTTAAGTATGAAAATCACAAAAATCACCTAGTCTTCTTAGGTCTCAAGTAAACAGTTCCCATGACAAGCCTACATGTGCAGGCATTTGGGGGACAATACAGGTGTTCCTATGGGAACAAGTTATTAGGATTATTGAGCCTTGTGATTGTTTCAAGTCTTAGGGGCCATTGAGCCTTGTGAACGTTCAGCTAGTTATAGAACCAGAGTTGGCATGGCAGGGATAGGAGTGTGACACCTTTTTCAGTTCACTTGGCAGTTACAAGTACAGGGATTGTTCAGAGTATGAGGAGATGTGATTGATCACTTTCTGCTGCAGTATGTCAACTACAGTCCCAGCTCTCAGATCAGGATCCCCTGGGAAGTAGGGAAATGATAAGTCACAATTCTGGAGTTTTGCTATGGCTGTGATTATCAAAGGGTGAGTGAAAAGGATTGTTGTTATGCCAAGCTCAGGGTATACCCTGCTTACTAGGCCTTAGTTCTGGAAAACAGGATGTCTCCTAATATCTTGACAGGACTTAAGGGTATAAGGGGAGAATTTTAGGGGAAATATAATTAGTTCAGTTTTGGACATATTGAATTAAGATGTTTATTGGACATCCAATTCAAAAATGTCTCAAAGGCAGTTGGAAATAAAAGTTTGGAAGTCAACAGAAAGCTTGAAGTAGGTAGAACATGATAGGTATATTTGAGACTCATCAACAAAGAAATGGTTATTAAACCTATTGGAGCCAATGAGATTACCAAGTGACAGTATAGTAGAAGAATGGAAGAGGATGTAGGCCAAAACCTTGAGGACCACTTGTAATTGAAGGGTATGATTTGGAAGATTCAACAACGGAGGCAGAGGAGTATATGTACCTAGTTACTTATATTTGTTCCCTGCTATAGCAACTTATTCCCATTAGAATAGGAGTTCATTTTCAGATTTAGGGCTTATTTTTGCCTTTTTTGTATTGCTAGGGCTTAGGTCAGTGCTTGACCCATAGTAAATAAGTTCTTGTTGATTGGATAATAGGCATGTTATTTCAATTATAGGAGGCGTTTAAGAACTAGGAAGATGTGGAATAGACCAAATGTTTACATCCAAGATAGGCAAAGTTAGGGGAATAAATTTCAATAAAATTCATTTCACTGGTAAATAGGCCAGATAGGCATAAGTAGTTGTGTGAAGGAATCCATAACTGAGTTCTAAAGAGTGATTGAGCTAGAGCCCAAAGGATTCTGATCCACTAAGCCAAAGAGAGCTTCAACACTAAGCAGAATGCACTGTGGTAAATAAACTAATTTAATAAAATTTAAGGGATTTCTCATTTAATATATGAATAATTTGGTTACTGAAAGGGGCTGAAAATCATAATGGAAAACTGTCTTCATATCTTAGAAGTAGAGGACAAAAAAGAAATTGAAAGAATCTACTGAGCCACCTGAAAGAGACCCCAAAAGGAAAACTCCCAGATATTATCATAGCTATATTTGAGAACTCCCAGGTAAAGGATAAAATACTGAAAGCAGTCAGAAAGGAATAATTCAAATACTGTGGGGACACAGTCAGGATAACACAAGATTTAGTAGCTATCACATTTAAAAAGCAGAGGAAATGGAATATAATATTCTGGAAGGCAAAGGAACTAGGGTAATAAGCATGAATAACCTAAGGAACATAACTGAGCATAATCATGCAAGGAGAAAAAAAGAAATTTAATAAAACAGAGGAGCGCCAGATATTCCTTAATAAAAGACCAGAGCTGAATAGAAAATGTGACATTCAAATACAAGGTTCAAGAGAGGTACAAAAGGTAAACATGAGTAAGAAATCATCAGAAATTTAAGAAGATTTAAGTGTTTATATTTTCAAATGGAAAGATGATAAATATAACTCATAAGGTCTTTAACATTATTAGGGAAGTTAGAAGGAGTCTATATAGAAAGAGGACATGAATGAAAGTTGATCATGTTAGAATGATCTCAAAAAATAGAGGTATGAGAAAGAAGAATGCACTGGGAGAATAGGGAAGGGAGAGGAAGAATAGGAAAAAATATTTCAAATAAAAGAAGTTCACAAGGAAGAACTTTTATAATGGAAGAGAAAAGGGAGTGGGTAATACCTGAAGCTCATTCTCATCTGAAATGGTTCAAAGAAGAAAGACTATGTATACAAACAACTGTAGCTTGTTGCATGTTGGGAAAGAAGAGATGTAAGAGGAGGTAGGCCAAGGTAATCATCCATTTAACTGTCATAGTGCATGATTAAGGGAGGAAGACTCATTAGGCAATGTATTTGCCAAGTTTTCAAGGAGAAGTGACTGCTTGATAAGATGTAGCCATTATCCTTATAGATATGACATCCTTGAAGGCATGTGCATGTATATACATTACGTATTCTCTCTGCTTACAGATTTTGCTTATCCACATGACAACTCTTGTAAAAAATCTTATCTTCATGCT
The DNA here is from genome assembly GCA_028646575.1 of Pseudocheirus occidentalis. Classification (NCBI taxonomy): domain Eukaryota; kingdom Metazoa; phylum Chordata; class Mammalia; order Diprotodontia; family Pseudocheiridae; genus Pseudocheirus; species Pseudocheirus occidentalis. The sequence continues at coordinate 162,093,318 of CM053596.1, forward strand.
ATCCCTTATGTCTTAACCCTATTTTAAAAATCAAGAAAATAATCATTTCCATTTTGAGTTTTTCTTCACTATCTTCCAAGAACTGTTTCTCTCTCTCTCTCTCTCTCTCTCTCTCTCTCTCTCTCTCTCTCTCTCTCTCTCTCTCTCTCTGTCTCTCTGTCTCTCTTTCTCTCCCACTTCCCTGCACTAAATGCTATTTCAGTATATTCTCCTCTAATTACAAATTGGTTATTGTAATACACCTTTCATTAGTGCTCTTCCACAAGGCACTCTGTTTTGACTCAACTATCTCTTTCCTTTCTTGGCACTTCCACAGATAACTTCCTCTACATTTTTTCCTCTATCTACCTTCTTACACCTTTTCTCACATTTTGAATCCTCTACTTCTCATTCCCTTCATTCTCTCTTCTCATTTATTTCTTGGGCTCTTCTACCTTCTCTGAACTGGAAATTTGGTTGTTCAACCAGTATTTGTAAGCAAGCAACTTTATAAATAAAAATAATTGCTACAAAATCTAAAGATATATTAGCTACAAAGGCATATTTTTAATGTTAAAAAATTAATCATCTGCCTTTCATAAAGCATATTTATTTCTAAGGTAGTCAGGTTAGACTATTGTCTTTTTCTAGATGAAGAAACTGAGGACTGACTAGTCCAAAATTATATGGCAAACAGACAACAAAGTCAAGATTGGACCTCAGTACATTTAAAATGTGCCTTTTCATTGCTAACTCCCAGTCCCACCAGCTTAAGTCAGTCTATTCTTTTGTCTTCTCTTTGTTGTTCAGTTGTTCACTCAGGTCTGACTTTCACAACTCCATGACCATACAGTTTGCTCTGTAGTCTCTTAAACAGTGTCCTAGTAACGAGTCTTGACCTACTCCAACCCATCCTACATTTTGCTGGCAAATTAATCATCCTATATCATACCTCTGTTAAGTTTTTCTCCCAATCAAAAAGCTTGAATAGTTCTCCATTTCCAAATTCTTAAAGTTAAAAATATTTAGCCTGGCAACAAATATTCTTATCAATCTGGTTCTAATAAAAAATATATTACCTCTCTTCATATTCCCTATCCTAAAGCCGATCTGGGCTTTGCATTACTCCCTATTATGTCTTACTGTTTTCTTCTCTCATGGCTTTGCTGACAGCATCATTTAAGTTATAGAATGTCCTACTCCCACCCTGCTGATATATTTTCAGTGAGATTCAGCTCAAATCTGACTCTGTCCTTAAAGCAGTCCTTGTTGCCTATAATTGACAATGATCTTTTCCTCCACTGAATATTCATATTTATGAATTTATCATATTATAAATATTTATATCGAATATTGAAATTTTTGAAATTATTAAAATAACAACATAATGAACAACAAAATTTATACCAATGTTTTATAATCATTTCATTCATATGTGTAATCATTCAAATTAATTGACATAGAATGTAGCTCAGAAACTGCTTCAGTCAGCAAAAACCTGACTTACTTGACAGAGAGAGATGACTGCCAAAGGAAATCTAATTTAAAATAGATCCTTATTTTTTAAATATTATTAAGAATTATGATGTGCAGTATCATCTCCTATAGCAGAGAAATGCTGCAAAAGATGTTAAAAATCATAATTTAAATAATATTTTGGAAGATATATAAGCACAACTATCTCAAGGGCATTCAAGAATGAAAAAAGTGAACTACAGAAAGAAGAAAAACAGAAAAAAAAAGATTTTCCCAAAACATTTTAACAAACTATTTCCTTCATCAAAGGTGAAATTGCCAGACTTGTACCTTAACATAATGGTCTTCAAGTTAATTATAAAGGGGGCAAAAATTATGCCAAAGAGAACAAAAGCAAGAAAGCTAGTTTGAGTGGATCAAGTAAATATATGTAGAAGATATTTATTATGCTAGAAGCAATATAATTGTAAAAGTATTGCTACAACATACCTGAAACAGGTAAAACACCAAGGAAGTGGAAAAACTTTCAGAGTTTATTTACGTAAAACAATACCTGAGAACATCAGTAACTCATATATATGCATACTCTCCCATCTATACAAGGTCTTTGTGAGAATCATTTTTAATTGAATTGAGAGCAACCTTATAAAGGAATCACTAGGGAAAGGAAAAGCTGTTAAACAACATTTAACAATGAACTACATTGTTACCAACTCACAATTAACTAAAAGTTCTTTTAAAAATGAAATCCCATAAATTATAATTTGTTGATTATACAAATGTATTTTTTCAGTCCAACAACATTCCTTCTTACAGATTCTTTTACAGCAAAGGTTTTCCCATTTGCAGATCAAGATCTTTCAGGATTCCTTAGAAGTCACATGTGAAATAACCCTCTTCACTGACCCTTTAATAAGTAATTTCAAATGAAGATATAGAGATAACTTCAACATGGAGACATATATATATACATACGTACATATATATATATGTGTATATATATATATATATATATTTATGGATGGATATGTATGCGTGTATGTTCACTATATTGACTATTGTAATAGAAGAGATAACAATAAAGAACACAAGTACAAGACAGATTCCCTGTGATGAGTAAGGTTCTTTTCATGAATGACATTGTGTAGATTTTATCAACACCCAGGACATTTCAGCATATCCTGAAAAAGATAAGCAATCAGTCAAATGAGTTTTACCTGTATATCACTTACACATGCACAAACACATGCACACACACACACAAATGAAGGCTGTGTATTGATTATATTTCAACACACATTTGCATGGACATCATATTGAGCTTGTCCAACAACTGTGATATTTTGAACAGTCAGTACAGATTGACAGTGGAGTGGGCCTTGAGTGGAATTATAGGGCCCCTTAGTGACTCCAAACTTCCCACCAAATGAAAAAAGCATCTTTACCAGTGTTAATACAGGACAAGAAGATTTAGATATCATTGCATCAGAAGAGTTCAAAATGATTATCACATGAAGGTAAAAGAAAAGGCCTAAGATCTGTGTGAGCAGATTATAACTCAAAACCAATTATAAATAAAGAACATAAGCAAAGGACATCATCAAGGAATTTTATTAAAGGAAAGGAAGATGGGCTGCTCACAGAACAAGAAGGGACAATATGTGAACAGAGTATTCCACTGATATCCTCATGATGTGGGAAGTAATTGAGGAAGATCTTCTACATACTGAATGAAGCCCTGTTATGAACTTTGCAGAGAATATTATTAGAAAGAACTCCCAGAGTTCTAAGATCACAGATCCATTTGAATCCATTTGAGAAGCAAGATGGGTAGTGAATAGAATGTGAGAATTGGCAATCAGGAAAACCTGGGTTCAAATAACTGCCTTTGAAAATTATTGGCTCTGTGGTCAAGGGTATTTCATTTTACCTCTCTAAGTCTTAGGCATCTCACTTCAACTATGCATCATAGATGAGATGCATTCTGCATTCGTTTAGAGAGTTCATGAGTCCTTAATATATGGAATAAGAAAGAACTATGACATTTTTGGTAGATAATGCAAATGCTGTGCCTGAGCTTACACAAATTACAGATATACCAAAGTAATAACGTCTTTAGTCCTCTTCATAAGTGTATGCCTATTGTCAGTTTTTTGAATTACACTGGAGGGTCCTACCTAATCCCAGTTGCTCCCTGAGGACCTGGAGAGAGCACCACACATGCACACATTACAGCACTTAATACTATGTGACAATTATAATGACATATGGTCAGAGAACCAAAGTTAGATGACCTTGGTCACCAGCTCCCTTTTAATTCACTGCATTGTCACTTCTCAGAGATGATTTAAAACACTAACCTGGAGCTCAAGAAAGAAAAGTGGGGACTGGAGAGATCTAGTTCAACTTCAAGGAGACAGTGGTGCTGTACCAACCCATCACACCTAATTTAATGCAATTAAGCATGATTGGCACTTTCTTTTCAGGAAGGAATTAAAGCCAAGTTGGCAAGGAGAAAGAATAACTTCCCACTTCAAGTAGACAGCATTCCCTAGGGCAAAGTTGAGCTAATTAGCAGAACAAAATGTAGACAATAAAGGAGAATGCCACTGTCAACTGATGCCACTTCCTTTATTATCATAAGTGCTATGATGTGCCTCCATTTAAAGCTATGGAAACCTCTTATTTGTCTTGGGGAGAGAGGATAGCATTTTAATTGGATGAGATTTGTTTCAAACAGGTCCAACCTGACACTCAAAATGTCAGTCAATTACATACAGGTAATGAAATCGATCTATTGTCTTTCAGTGCAACAGACAGTATAGTGCAGAATTTTTCACTTTTTTTCTTGACACAGCCAAAATTAAATAGTGATTTATTGTCAGTGTGCTAAAGGGAAGCTTATCAACTCAAAAGACATTCTTTCCCAGAATGACTTTTCCCCCATTGAAGAAACCCTTGAAAGGCCTTACAATTTTCTAACATTTTAATCAATGTTTACAGTAACTCATTTCCGTTTGCCATTTTTATTGCCTACAGCTCAGATGCTTCCAAATCCGTTCATTTTATAAAATCATCTCTATGGTATAGAGAGGTTATGATATGCATCAGTTGGGACTGTAACCACACTGATGAAATAAGGGCTCTTGGGAAGCATCAAAGGATCCTTCCAAGGTAAAAATTATGAGCTAGAGAATCATTTATTCATTCAAAAAGCATTTACTTGAGAGCTGCTAAATTTTGAACATCAGGGTATACAAAGACAAAACTAAATAATACTTGATCTCAAGGAGCTTAGATCTTAATGGGGATAAATAGCATGCACACAAATAAGTAAACATTAAATACATGCAACTGCAAGGTTAAATAATTGGGTAGTGCTAATACCTAAGTGGATCAAAGATATTCTGAACCCTTAAAGAACTTAGGTGAAGGGGACAAAGGTGTACAGCTCAGGCATTGGGGAAGCTTATGCAAAGACATAAAGACAGGAGATTAAATGCAGTCTATGAAGAATTATGACCAAGCCAGTAATGTAAATGGAGGGAAGTAATGTAAATGCAAATCAATTATTGTCTTTGACCAGAGAAGAAACAAAGATACATGTGCGGGGATCTCATTTCCAAGTTTACATGGCTCTTCCATGAAAGCTTCAGAGTAGCTGCAAAGCCATAATGTGGAGAGGGAGCTTTTGGAGTCCTGGGAACCATGAATTGCCAGTTGAGGGGTAGCTTGGACCAGATCATCTCACAGATTAAAAGTCCTTAATATCCCATCTTGAGAACCTTGAGAGGATCATGAAGACCAGTACACAGAACCTCAATATCCAAGGGATGTGGGGATAAGCCCAGGAGAAGGAGAAGGAAGTCATCACAGAAGTACAGGTGGTAAATACTGAGACTAAGCAAAGCCACCTACCCTATCTGAAAGAACAGTGGATTGCTAAGCCTAGCCCTGGCACAAAGCCCCAGTTTAAGAACTAAAGTGGGAAAATGAATAAACTAAAGAAGACAACTAGCATTATGAATGACTGCATTGTGCCGTAGGAATATTGTAGAATGGAATCCCTCAAAACCAGCTTAAAAGGAAAGAGTAATTCAATCACTACTGAAAGAGGTGAATTAAAGGAAAACTGGGTTTTTGCAAAGACTACATGCACATCAAGAATAAATGAAGAAAGAGATAAAGAATGAAAAAAGTTCTATAAATAACTTAGGGGAATAAATAACTTAGAAGAGAAAGCTTTAAACATTACACAAGTAACTTACTATCTGACACAAGAATAGAAAAAAAATCCATGACTCCATGAGAGCAAAATATATAAGAGCAAAAGCAAAAGTCTAAAAATAGAAACAGAGGAAAAAGCAAGATAGCTAACACAAAAACATGCCTAATTTGAATTACAGGTCAAATGAACTTTATTTTAAAAATCATTAAGGACTTCCAGATCACATGAGTAACAAGATGGAAGACAACATTTGATTTTATCACCATGACCTCTCAAATGTCTCCAAAACAGAAATAATATGCAAAAGATAAAGCAATTTCAGCAATCTCTGGGGTGTAGGACATCTAGACTCCAAAAGAATATTAAACAATGCATCAATTGATGCTTACTGATCCTGAAGTCACTTAGCATTCTTCTCCTACCACCCACACTACCACTATCAAACCTACACTAGTAGATTCAAGAATATAACACAGTATAAGAATGAAACTCATTCTATGCCCATGCCTCCCTCTTTCCAGTGCTATAAAGAACTTAGCTCTACACTGTGGAAATTTTCCCTGACTACAACTGACATTCAGGTGAAAAAAGTTCCTCAGAGATAGAAGTTTGCTGGGGGACACAACCCTATGGCATAAGAATTGCAAAGCTCTGAACTACAAGTGTCAGGACAAAGAACTGAAGAATAGAGGGAATAGGACAGGATGCTAGGACAGATAACTATAGGTATAGGGGTGGGCATATGTTTAGCATATCATCAAGCTTGAGGAAAAAGAACACAGCAACGAGCTGGGGCCACCCAAAAGTCACTGGAAGCAGAAACCTGGGGTGGTGAACCATGAGTTGCTCATTATGGGAGGAAATTAAAATGCTTTTAGATCCAACCATCAAGGAAACTACAACTGTAATAGGGGTAGACACAAAGCACATGCTAGGGAAATTAATGGGGAAAAACTCTGAAAAAATTACCAACAATTTTAGGAAGAAGAAAAGCCAAAGAGTTTGGACATAAAATGATAAATCAACATGCAGAATAAATCATAAAAATAGAAGGAAATATAGCCTATATGTCTAGTAAATGGATTTAGGTATTTGTGAATAAATACTACAAAATGAAAGAAAATGATTCAGTACAAAAAAAGTAGAACCTGTTGGAGCCAAGATGGTAAAGAAAAGGCAAGGACTCAGCTGAGTTCTTCCCCAAACCATTCCAAAGAATTTAAAATTATGCCTCAAAACCAATTCAAAAGCAGCAGAACCCACAGAGAGAAGCAGTGAAATAATTTTTAGCCCAAGACAACTTAGAAATTTAGCTGGAAAGGTATGTTGCTCCAAAGTGAGTGTGGATATCAGGCCAGAGCAAGCCATACCAGCATAGAACAGGTCACAGCAAACCAGGAACAGGCCTTGGGAGTACCTGGATCGGTGGTGGCTTCTAGAGTTCTAAACCCACAGAAGGTATGGGAGTCACGCCACTGGTTAGAATAAGATTACTGGGATTCTTTTGTTGGCATCAGGGACAGAACTCTGTTCTACCACTCTTGCTTAGTTCTGGGTCACATTCCTAGGTCTCAGTACCAGGGTGAGGAGAAACTCTAGTATCCCAGAGTTTGTGGCAGCAAGGAACTGTGGACCCTCATCAAGTTTCCAGGATGGCAAAGACTGCTTGTGGTCACTCATGGACCAGTGCACAGTACAGGAGAGTAGTAAACACAACCTAACCTAGATCATACTACTTTGAAAGAAGCAAAAACTTACAGGTCCTGGAATTTCCTCTGAAAACAGTTGCCCAAAAAACCTAAATTTTGGGATAATTCCCCTCTACTCTATAAGCTGAGCCTCACTTTAGCATACAGTTAAAAGTCAAGAAATGGGAAATGAGCAAACAGCAAAAAAAGATCCTGACCCTAGAGTTACTATAATGATAGGGAATATCAAAACACAAACTCAGAAGAAGACAACAAAGTCAATATTCCTATATATAAAGCCTCAAAGAAAAATATGAATTGACCCCAGGCCATGTAAGAACTCAAAAGAGATTTTTAAAATCAAGTAAAAAAAAAGATAGAGAAAAATATGGAAGAGAAACAAGTGATACAAGAAAATAATGGCAGGGGAGAGTCAGCAGCTTGGTAAAGAGGCACTGAAGAAAAAAAAAAGCTCAAAAATAGGCCAAATGGTAAAAGAAGCACAATAACCCAATGAAGAGAAGAATGCCTTGAAAAACAGAATTGGCCAAATGCAAAAAAAATAGACAAAAATTCACTAAAGAGAAGAATTCTTTCTAAAGCAGAAATTCCAAATGGAACTGAAGAAAAGAAACTCCTTAAAAAGAAGAATTGCCCAAAAGGAAAAGGTGGTACAAAAGCCCACTAAAGAAAATAATACCTTTAAAACTAGAAGTGGGTAATTAGAAGCTAATGACCTTATAGGACATCAAAAAGCAATAAAACAAAATCAAAAGAACAAAAAAAATGAAGAAAATGAGAAATATTTCATTGGAAAAACAACTGACCTGGTAAATAGATTCAAAAGTGATCATTTAAGAATTATTGGACTGTCTGAAAGCCATGATTGAAAAAAACAATCTAGACAGCATGTTTCAAGAAATTATCAAAATATCAAATTGATATACTAGAATTAGAAGATAAAAAAGAAATTGAAAGAATCCACCAATCACCTCCTGAGATTCCAAAACAAAAACTCCCAGAAGTATTATAGTGAAATGCCAGGGTTATAAGGATAAGAGGAAATTATTCCTAGCAACCAAAAAGAAACAATTCAAATATCATGGAGCCATAGTAAAAAATAAAATTTAAATTAAAAACAAAAGATCTAGCAGCTTCTACATTGAAGGATCAGAGTATTTGGAATATTATATTCTAGAGGGTAAAGGAGTTAGGATTACAACTAAGAATAATCTACCCAGCAAAACTGGGTATGATAATTTAGGGTGGAAAATTGACATTCAAGGAAATAGAAAACTTTCAAAAATCCATGATGAAAAGACCATAGCTGAAGAGCAATTTTTGCTTTCAAATACAAGATTCAAAAGAAATATAAAAAGGTAAACAGGAAAAAGAAATCATAAGAGATTCAATAGGACTAAACTGTTTATCAATACAAACATGGGAAAATGATATTTGTAACTCCTGGAAACTTTTTCATCATTAGGGCAGTTAGAAGGAGTATATATACACGGGGGCACTGGTGAGAGTTGAATATGATAAGATGGAGGTAGAAAGGTAGAGGTAGAATGGGGTAAATTATCTGACATAAAAGAGGCCCAAAGGAGATTTAACAGTGGATGGGAAGATGGAAGAATGGGGGGAGTGGAAGAGTACATGAACTTTACTGTCATCAGATTTAACTCAAACAGTTGGGTATAGAAATCTTTCTTACCATGTAGAAAAGTGTGAGGTTAAAGGGATGTAATGCCATGCACTAGCAGATCCCCAAAAGAATGCTACTGTGAACAGCTTTTAAGATTTGGATTACTTAGTATAATGAACACTCCATTTATTCCATTACAAATCAAGGCAAACAAATCACAATATAATATTCACTCAGTCATTTCACAATACAATAATCAATACTTAATTATTCAGCCAATTTACAATACAATAATCAATCTTCCACTCAGGGCAATTATATATGAACTTAATCAGTCATTTATCTAGATTCACAATTATTAAATAGCATCAGTCACTACTCAGTCATTAGTCACTACTCAGTACCCTCTTAAGGGGTAGTGGGAAATACATGGGCCATCTATCTCTTGATGTCTAGTAAACTCATTCAATATCCAAGGAGAGGCTTTTTATTCATCTTGATGGGGTGGTCTCTCAGATTTCATGGATCCCCTTCCATGGTCCCAGTTCCTACCTGCATCCACCAAACAGTCACCTGGATTCAGGGGCAGACAGCAACTAGGTCCTCATCCAGTCCTCAGAGGTAGACGGCTCCCAGGTCCTCGTCCAGTCCTCTGGCCAGTCCCTGGCACACACCAAAGTTTGCAGGGTCCAACACATCTCCAAACCTTCACCACTTCTGTTGCTGGGAACTCAAGGATCCACCAAGCCACAAACCAACAAAGGCTTATCCAGTTCATGCTTCTTCAATCCTCCAGCAGTTCAGCTGGCCCTAGGATCCAGAAAGAATCTCAGCCTTCCAAGTGGCCTTCTAAGCCCCCTTTCAAATGGCCTTCACCAGATTCTGGTCTCAAGAAAACTCCCACTCAGTTCTTTAGTCCAGCAGCCCAGCTCCCAGATGCTGGAACAATCCTGATTCATCCAACAGAAGCCACCAGGAGGAAGATTTCTGATTCTGTCTCTCTGTCTCCAGAATTTTTCTTATATACACACACTGGCCTCCTGTCTCAGCCAACTCCCTCCTGCCATGTCAGCAACAGGAGACAGAGCTCACACCTTCTGTACTTAGCCCTAAGTTACTAAGGGCTAAGTATCTGCTAAATTGATTACTATTACAAGGGATAAGAGAAGGGGGGCACTGATAGAAAAGAGGGTAGACTGGGGGAGATAAAAGTCTGAAGCAAAACACTTTTGAGAATGGACAGGGTAAAAGGAGAGTAGGATAAACAGAAAATAGGATGGAGGGAAATATATATTTATTAATCATTACTGTAAATAAAAAATACATCTCTGATGAAAACATCATTTCTCAAATATATAGAAAACTGAGCCAGATTTATAGAAATAAGAGCCATTCCTCAAATGACAAATGGCCAAAGGGTAGAAAAGGCAGTTTTACAACAAAGCAATCCCAACTATCTATAACTACAAGAAAAAAATTTCTAAATCACTACTAATTAGAGAAACTGAGTAAAAAAATTAGAAAAAAAAACCACATCCCATAAGAAAATGAAAATAACAAATGTTGGAGATGTGGGAAATTTAAAAAAGAAACACTGCTGCCCTATTGGTGAAGCTGCAAACTGATTCATCTATTCTAAAAAGTAATTTGCAATTATGTCAAAGGGGCTACAAAATCACACACATCCTTCGTTCAAACAATACTACTACTTGATCTGAATCCCAAAGAGATACAAAGGAAAAAAGGCTGATGTGTACACATTATTTCTAGCAGCTGTTTTATTGTTGACAAAGAATTGGAGACTGAAGGCATGTCCATCCATTGTGGAATGGTTTAAGAAGTTATTGTATACGATTTTGATGGAATACTATGGTGATATAATAAATGATGAACAGGATACTTTCAGAAAAACCTGGAAAGTCTTACATGAACTGATGAAAAGTAAAATAAGCAGAACCAGGAGAACATTGTACATAACAGTAATATTTCAAGATGATCAGCTGTGAATGACTTACCTATTCTCAGTAATACAATTATCTGAGACAATTCTGAAGGACTTATGATGAGGTGCTGTACATCTCCAGAGGAAGAACTGGTAGAGCTTAAATGCAGATGAAAAATATTTTTCTTTATTTTCTCTAATTTTCTTAGAAATTTTTTGACTGCATTTTCTTTCACAGTATGACTTGTATTGAAATGCACTCTGAACCATGTATAATCTATGTCAAAATTGCTTATTTTTGCAGTGAAGGAGGAGAGGAAGGAGACAGAGAGATAATTTTGAAATCAAAATATGAAACAAAGATCTTTAAATTATATTTATATATCGTGGAGGAAACTAAATATTATATTAAACAAAAAAGGAGACAAATAGTAGAACTAGTAGTATTTGAGGTGAACATGGAAGTACAACACCCTACTCCTGAGTGGTTCAAAAGATATATGAACATTTTAAGACCTGAACTTATTACTTACACAGTAAAAATAAGGTTTAAAATAGAAAAAAAAAGTTTCATTAAAGAAATTGAAGAGAAAACAATAGATTGAAAAGCAAATATTCTTTCAACTGAAAGAATTGAGAAAAGGAAAAAATAATAACATTAAAAGAAAATATTCTCTCTATGCAAGCACAACATTCTTATTTTAAACATAGGATGCATCAAGATAAACTAATGATAATAGCTTTCCCAGAAGAACAGGTTAGGACTAAAAACTTTAACATAATAAAGCAGGAAATAATAAAAGAGCACTGCCTAGAATTTCTAAACACTGAATATAAGTTCCAATGGAAAGAAATCATTTTCCTCTAGGGAAATATTAAACAAACCCACAATAACTGAAAACTCCAAGACACATCATAGTATTTAAATCTAGTAATTCAAGTCAGAAACAAGAAGTTCTACAGGTCATCTAGAGAAAGTCTTCCAATTACAAAAGAAAAGATATTCAAATAATGCAAGACTACTCTGCACTCACTAGAAAAGGTAGGATGGAATGAAATAATACATTCCAAAGAGCAATGGAGCTCAGTATATGGCCTAAGTGACCTACCTGATAATCTGAATTCAACCATGTATGGAAAAAGATGAATGTTCAGTAATAAAGGAGAGTTTGAGACCTTTTAATTTTTTTAATTTTTAATTGTCATTAACTTTTGTTTATTTTTAGTTTACATCATTAATTTCCATCAGATTTTGAGTTACAAATTTTCTCCCCATCTTTTCCCTCCTCCCACCCCAAAACAGCAATCCCATCATATATATCCCCTCTCCCAATCTGCTCTCTCCTGTATCCTCCCCCATCATGCCTCTAACTTTCCCATAGGGTAAGGTGGATCTCCGTACCCCAGTGCCTGTAAATCTTATTACCCAGTTGCATGCAAATAATAATAATAATAATAATATACATGCTTTTTAAAAAATTTGATTTTAGAACTTTAAGTTCTAGATTCTTTCCCTTCCTCACTCATTACCCACCTCAATTGGAAAGACAAACAATTCAATACAGGTCATACATGTGTAGTTAACACAGAACACCTCAACAATGGACATATTGTGAAAGACTGACTATATTTCTCTCCTTCCTATCCTTCCCTCACTTGTTCTATTTTCTACTTTGTCCTTGTCCCTTTACAGAAGTGTGCACTTCTAACAACAATCCACTCCAACCTGCACTCCCCTCCATCATCCCCCCTCTAATCCTCATACCCCCTACTCTCCTGTAGTGCAAGATACCTAATTTAAAGTGTATGGCATTCCTTCCCTAAGCCAAGTTCAATGAGAGTAAGGTTGGCTCATTCCCTTTTGCCTTCCTGTTCTTCCCTTCCTTTGTAGCAGTTATCCCTTGCCTCTTCTATATGTGATAATTAACCCCATTTCTGTCTCTCCCTCTCTTCTCTCATTTTATTCCTCTCCCACCTCCCAATTTCATCTTATAAAATATCATCCCTTCCTATTCAATTGATCCTGTGCCCTCTGTCTATATATGCATATATACAGATACTCACATATATATATATATATATATTCATACACATATATACCCTCCTATATAGACATATGTGTATATATACATATATATGTGTGTATACATTTATATTCCTCTCACCTATCCTCATACTGATAAAAGTTTCGTTAAGTTACAATTACCATTTTTCCATGTTGGCATGTAAATAGCTCAACTTCGATAAGTTCCTTATGAATTCTTCTCCACATTTACCTTCTCACGCTTCTTGTATTTGAATGTCAAATTTTCTACTCAGATCTGTTTTTTTCCTCTAGAATGCTTGAAAGTCTTCTACCTCATTGAATGACCATATTTTCCCCTGGAACATTATACTTAATTTTGCTGGGTAGGTGATTCTTGGTTTTAATCCTAGGTCCCTTGATCTCCAGAGTATCTTATTCCAGGTCCTTTGGTCCCCAAAAGTAGAAGTTGCTAGATCCAGTGTTATCCTGATTGTGTTTCGGCAGTATTCAAATTGTTTCTTCTTGGCAACTTAAATAATATTTTCTCCTTGATCTGGGAACTATGAAATCTGGCTATAACATTACTAGGAATTTTCTTTTGGGGATATTTTTCAAGAGGTGATTGGTGAATTCTTTCAAGTTCTATTTTGCCCTCTGGTTCTAAAATATCAGGGAAATTTTCCTTGAGAATTTCTTGAAGGATGATTTCTAGGTTCTCTTTTTGATCATGGCTTTCAGGTAGTTGAATAATTTTTAAATTGTCTCGCTTGGATCTATTTTCCAAGTCAGTGGTTTTTTCAAGGAGATATTTCACATTGCCTTCTTTTTTTTCATTTATTTGGATCTGTTTAATAGTATCTTGATTTCTCATAAAGTCATTTACTTCCATTTTATCCACTCTAATTCTGAAGAAATTATTCTCTTCAGTGAGCTTTTGTGATTGTTTTTCCATCTGGCAAATTTGACTTTTTAAGGCATTCTTCTTCTCGTTGGCTTTTTGGGCCTCTTTTGCCATTTTTGTTAATCTATTTTTTAAGGTTTTATTTTCTTCAGTCAGGTTGTTGACTCTCTTTTCACAATTTTCTTGCATCATTCTCATTTCTCTTCCCAATTTTTCCTCCACTTCTCGTATTTGGTTTTCAAAATCCTTCTTAAGCTCCTCTATGGCCTGTAACTAATTTACATTTTTTCTTGGAAGCTTTTGGTGTGGGAGTTTTAACTGTATTGTCTTCCTCCCATTCTATGCTTTGATCCTTTATAGCTTTAAAAAAGGAATCTAAAATTGGATTGCTGTGCTTACTTTGCTTCCTTTGCCTGCTCACATTGCCAGTTAATTACTTGACTTTTGGGCTCTGTAGTACTGTGCTTTCAGAGGGGAGAACTTTGTCCCAAATCACTGGGGTTTTTGCACCTGCCAGAGCTATTAAGGGGCCCCCATCTCTGCAGCCCCCTCCAGCTTTGTCTCCCTGATCACACACCTCAGGACCACCACCCCCAAGACCATGATCCAGGTCCAGTCAGCTTAAGCCAAGAGTGCTCAGCCTCTGAATGAGTGTTTGGCCCCCCTGCAATCTGCAGGCCAAGGACTATGCAGCAACCATATGGAGGTGGCTGCAGGGCCACTGCTTCTGCTGCTTTCTTGCCCTGGGAGCAGATGTCCAGACTCACTCCTTTCCCCCCAAATTTAGCAGAGTTCCACTGACCTTTCTATTTGTCCTTGGCTCTTATGGGTTGATAATTTTGGAAAATGCCACAGCTGCTGGTGATTGACTCTCCCCAGTGTTCCAGCCTTAGCCTGTCCTGGCTTCCCTGGGGCTAATTGGTTTTAGGCCAGGGTGGGCCCAACTCCCATCCTGCTGCTATAAGCCCTTCCCATCCACCTGCTAGGCTGCCTTCAGCATGCTGTAGCTTTGTTTCTCTAGCATTTTGTGGGTGCTGGAAATCTAAAATTTGTTGAGAATAATATTTTCTAGGTATTTGAGGTGGTTATTGGGGGAGCTCATGGAGTTCTCCTGCTTCTATGCCACCATCTTTCATTTAACACTTTGCACTCTGCTGTCCCCTTTCAGGCGACATCGGAATTCTAGCATATCACTCGGATGTCCCCTCTCAAGCACTAAAACAGTTGCATACAGAAAGAATAATACTACGCTTCTTGCGTGGAAAGATAAAAGAATTATTACCATGCTCACCAATTATCATAACACAAACCTACAATCTACCCAGAGAACATTATGCGGTGGACATATCGTAACAGTCAGTAAGCCTGAAATGGTGTCAGAATATACGGCAAATATGGGTGGTGTGGATCCTGCAGATCAATACGCTTCGACGTATTGTTT
>CM053596.1:162125780-162153925 GCA_028646575.1 Pseudocheirus occidentalis
TTATGTTTCATTTGACTGACTCTTGTTGCATCATACAGTCCTTAGCTTCAATTTATCTGATTCTAATTTTTAGTGAATTATTTTCCTCAGCTAGTTTTTGGAGTTCCTTTTCCATATGTTCATTTTTTATTTTTAGGGAGGTATTTTCTCTGGTTAGATTTTGGACTTCCTCTCCTAGTTCTCCAATTTTGCTTTTCAAATATTTGATTTCTTCAGTGATATTTTTTTTTACAATTTGGTCACTACCTCTCTAATTTCATTTTTAAAATCTCTTTTGAGGTACTCCAAGAAGGCTCTTTGTGCTTAAGACTAATTTGCATTTTCTTCTGTGGTCTCCTCCTGAAAGAGACCCTGTTGTCTTCTGAATTTGTTCTTGCTCACTATAAAAAGATTTTATGGTCCTAGCCTTTACTGTTTCCTTCTTCCCTATTGTGAGCACCTGTGTCCTGGATATTTGGAGTGGACGTCTGCTTCTGTGGTGCCAGAGTCTTGAGCTTCTCAGGCTGGGAGGTAGGGGTTTGGTAGCTGTAAGCTCTGAGTGTGTAGCCTGAGGCCAAGACCAAGACTCTCAATGATTCCCCTGAGTTACTCTGAGGCTTATAGAGTAACTTGTGTGGGTTGGGTGGTCTAGCTCCTTCAGGTTTCAGAGTCTGTGTCCCTGAGCTATGGCTCAAGCAGGCTCAGAGCCAGGTACAGCTGAAGATCTGAGTCAGAGCTGTTGTTTGCTGATTGGCCAGGTGGTGCTAAATTGGCTTTTCTTGGTAGTGCTTGATGGCTCCACCCTACTGGGCTTAGACTCTGTATTGTCTTCTTTCCCCCTTCCTGAGCTGTGCTCAAGCCTGAGGCTGTTTCCACTGATTCAAAATTTTACTCTGGTTGGAACATTCAATTCCAGACTTTTCTGGGTCTGGGAGGGGGGATTAGAGCCACTAACCTTTATTCCTCCATCTTGGCTTCTGGAAGTATGAGTGTATACATTTAAACATCCAGATTGCCCCTGCAGAACCTGCTGACCCTGCTGTAGGCCCCGAGTTTTTCCTACCCAGTTAGATGATCCTCTGTCCTCTGGTGAGATGGCTGCAAAGCTCTCAGCCTGGGTGAGTCTGCTGCCTGTGGCTTCTTCTCTGTCTACTGTTCTCTTTTGTCCACTCCATGTTGGCAGGGCTTCATTGTGCTCAGTGTTCTCCTTATCCCACCTGAGTAGGCACTTTCCTGGGCTGGGAATCCACCCTCTTCAGTCTCACAATGGGTTCTGTTGCTCTTGAATTCATTGAGATTCACTTTTTAGCCTTTAGCTATAGAATGACTCCGGCTGTGGCTGTGGCTGGCTGTGGCTTTTCCTGACTACCCTGGGGGCAGGCCACGGTTTCAGGCTGCGCTGGCCTCAGCTCCCAGCTTGTCCCAATGGGCCCTTCCTGCTGAACAACCTTCAGTGAGGGACGTGTTTTATGTATTTTTATGGATTTTGGAGCCCTAAAATCTGTTTAGAGTTGTATTTTATGTGTATTTAAGGTGTCTGTGCAGGAGCTGCGGAAGTTTGCTGCTTCTATGCAGTCATCTTGGCTCCACCCACTATTATAGACCCTTAAAGTATCATTTTGCAGTATAATTCATTTTCTTTTTAAGATAATACTTCATTTTCCCCAACTACATGAAAAAACAATTCTTAACATTAAAAAAAAATTAAGTTCCAAATTTTCTTCCTTCATTGCAGTCATATACCACTCGTTCAGCTGTTATGTTCCCTCAATTTCCAGCTCTTTGCCACCACAAAAAGAGACATTAGGATAATTCATTTCCCCCCCCCCCCAAAAAAAAACCAAAGTATTGTGACTACCTGATTACAAAAAATGATTCCTCAGCCTAGATATTTTAAAAGTCTAATGGTGACAAGAATTGCTTAGATAACCAAGTGAAGGAGTCTGAGAAGGGAGAGTTAGATTAAATATCCTTGTAAAATCAATCTATTATCTTGGGGGGAAAGGAAATATTGACCCAGAACGGTGTTTTTTTTTTGGTTTTAAAATAATATTTGGTAAATCCCATTATTTGCTTTGTTCTCCAAATATGAATTGTGAATGCACTAGTGTACAGGATTTGGAGTTTTATCTCTACCATAAATATTATACAAGTAGATGATGGAGTCTCTGCTAAATGCTGAAATATAAATTGACAAAAGTATTTATCTCATAAATATGAAAACATCTGAAATCGTCTCTTTCTGACAGGTTCCAAAGCTTATTTGTTTATTACTGACATCAGGCATTTATGGACTAATTAAGCAACCCTCAGTCTCATTCTCTTGTTGGTCACTGGCTTAGCTTTAATTTTACTCTTATAGATAATCAGTATGCTTTTATAATTGTAAAAACTAAGGAAAGGGTAACATTAAAAGTCATCTTATCCTTAATTCCTTTGAATTAATGAGGTGACCCTTTATATTTTTCTCTATTTTCCATTCTGTTAAATCCAACTGTAATTTTAGAATGTGGAGTTGTTTGCAACGTCAACAACAGTGATAGGTTGGAGATTGTCTATTCTCACAAAAGAAGATGAATTCCAAACAACAAACTGCCGTTCCATTGATTTCTTATGTAGGAATAGTTGAATTCTAATTTTCTTATAATATGGAGGGGATGTTGTGAACACTGATGGTTTCTCAGTTCCTTCACAACAATTTGTGCAGATGATAATTATACATAAATTAATAAACTGCTGTTGGGAATCTAATGATGCTTCATGCTGTTTCTGATTTATTCCTAGATTATTTGCAGACTGCTAGAATACATCAAGACTCATTTCTCAATATAATCTAAAAATTCTTAATTCCAAAAGTTAGTCTTCATTAGAAGAAAATTTGCTTTCAAAACACCTTTGTTAAATAACTTTATTAAGTTAGCTTATTTTAAGTGGAATTTTTTTCAAATAAGCAAAAGGGATAGAGATAGTTTAAAAAGCAATTTATGAGGGTTTTTGGTGGAGAATTGACTTTATTATGAGGTAATTCCTACAAACTCTGAATAAAATCTTCAAATAGGAAGACTATAAATAATCCCAAACTTTATTATTTTTACTTATTGTTATCATTATATTATTTTATTGTATTTTGGGGTAACCAAAATGACAATGCTTTTTGAACTTGAGTCAACTAATATATTTTTTTCCTTCTTACAAGAATATTTATTCCAACTCTCCCCTTCCACTCCACCGCCGTCTAAGTGACTCTTGGCATTTTAAAGTATCCAGGGTCATGAATCACTTCTTTCTTTTCTTTTATCATTAACACTTCTATTTAAAGGATGGCTCTTCTTGATCATTTTCAAAAACCTCACAATGTAGCTTATTCCAATTCGCCAGATCTTTCTTATATTGAGCTTTGTGATTTTCACTCATTCAGTCTATACTTGCTTCCCTTCTCCACATAGCAACTATTTACATATTTTGTTTTTAAATTAAATAATTTTTAATTAATGCAAATCTGTCTTCTTCTCTTCCACCTGGAGTCCTCCCCCCCCACCATTATCAAAGAAAGAAATACAAAACCCTCCTAACATATATATTTAGTTAAAGAAAGAAATTCCAAAATCTAGCCAGCCTGCCCCACGTATTTTGCTATCTTTTAATCCCACATCTTTAATTACTTTTCTGATATCTCAAACTGGATATCTGCTAGACATCTTAAACTTAACATATTCAAAATGCAACTGATAACTTTGCCTCTAAATTCTCCCCCTCTCCTAATTTCCCTATTACTGTAGAGGGCAACACCATCCTCCCAGTTTCTCAAAATCGCAAAATGTGTCATCCTTAACTCCTCACTATCTTTCAACAACCCTCTTCCCCCATTCAATCTGTTGCAGAGGTTTGTCGATCATTTTTGGAGAATCTCTTGAGTACACTGTCTTAACTCCTTTGACAATACCACCACCCTTGTGCAGGACCTAACCACCTACTGTAATAGCCTACTGTTGGGTCTGCCTGCTTCAAGTCTCTCCCCACTCTGCTCCATCCTCCATTGAGCCTCAGAAGTGATTTTCTTAAAGCACAGGTCTGACTGTGTCAACCTGCTACTTACTCAATATGCTCAGGATCAATTACAAAATACTGTATGTGGCAGTCAAAGCCCTTTATAACATAACATTTACCTACTTTTTCAGTCTTTTTACACCTTATTCTCTGACAAGTATTCTTTGATCCAGTGAGTTCGGTCTTCTTATTGTTCTCTGAAAAAGCTCTTGTGTGTGTGTGTGTGTGTGTGTGTGTGTTTAAATTGTCCCCAAAGTCTGGAATGATCTTTCCTTAAAATCCCATTAAAAACTTAGCATCTACAGTAGTTTCCAACTCCTTTTAATTTTATTGCCTTTCCTCTCTTAAATGTTTCCTATTTATCCTTTATAATGCTTGTTTGTATATGTTTGTTTGTTTATTGTTTTCTCCCATGTGAAAGCATGGAGTATCATTTAGTACTCCCATCCTTAGCACAGCACCTGGCACATAGCACACCTTTAATAAATGCTTATTTACTGACTGACTATTAAAATTCTTTGAATGGCCATGTACCACAAATAAATCTTAATCTGCACCCTGAGGATATCACTTCTATGAAAAGAGGTGCATATCATGCTTTATCTTTATTCCCTTGGAAACCTGTTTCCTTAAATTGTTCAAGATCGTTTTCTGCTTAGTCTACAATCCTTTAAGCTGAACATTGTTAAATCTTTTAACTATTTCTTAAATGGTATGATTCTAGGTTCTTTTGCCCCCATGATCATGTTCTTCTCTCTCTTTAGCTTGTTCATGTCCATCTAAAATCATGTTATTTAGAAATCAAACAATATCCCAAATGTAGTCATACCATGCTACAGTAAAGTAGTATTATTACAGTTTTTTTTGAAATTCATAGTTCTATTGATGGATTTGTATTTTCAGGTGCCCAAAATGTCAATGCTTTTTGATTTTGCCATCAATTAAAATATTTTTTTTTCTCAAATGAATTGCTTTTTAGCCAAATTTCCCTAATTCTGTATTGGTGCTGTTGATTTTATTTTGGCCTAAATATGTACTTTTAATGAGGTAAGGTTAAATAGCTACTATTTTGGTTTCATCCCATCATTCCAGTTTGCTGAAATCTTTTTGGATTCTGATCCTGTCATTTAGCATATTATATATTCATTTCAGCTTTGTGGCATCTATAAATTTGATAAGCATGCCAACTATGTCTTCATTCAAGTTATTCATTAACAAAAAGAGAACAGAGCCAGGAAAGAGTCATGGGGTAAAGGCTCTTCTCTAGCTTGACCTCAATTCATTAATCAACATTATTTGTTTCTGGTGTTCCAACCAATTACACAGTGAACTAATTGCACCATCATACAACCAATATTTCTTAACCTTGTCAACAAGGCTATCATAATATGTAGGTCTATGTTACTTTTTAGATTTGCTAGTCTTGTAATCTGTTAGAAAAGGAAGTATTGACAGTTTCTCGGTTCCCATTGGTCTAGGATTCAAAAGATTACTTAGGATTCTAGGGAACAACAGCAGAATTGTAGCAGCTTATTATCTAGACTGGTTTTCAAAGAATATTAAATTAAGTGTCTCCAATTTAACCTGCTCAATAACAAAGGAAATTTATTACCTTGTGCTAGGTGATGCAAACTAGACAGTATCCAAGAATTAGAATCATTCTTGGGAAGCAGATAAAAAAGTTGTAAAAAAGTTCTCTGAATGTACTAAAACTGAAGGAAATATCTGAGGAAAGAAGTTTGTTTAGAAGTTTATAAACAAGGTCAAATGAGGCTGAAGGGATAGATCCAAAATATACAAACAGTTAGAACTGACAAATTGACAGTGACTCCATTGGAGCAGCTATGGTTAAAAAGCTCCGAGGTCTTGCTGTGACCCTGGCTCTTCTAGTATATGAAAGGGCTCACCTTAGTTTGGCTATGGCAAGGTTTACTCCCCTTTTTTTTCTTGCATTATGCTAGTGGCTTTTGATCGGTGATTTCCATAATATGTGAGCAGAAGAATACTAAATGGTGAAATTCCTTTCAGGCATCTCCTCCAAAATACCAACATTTCATATCTCATGATTTTCTGTTGCCTAATTCTCCCTTCTTAGCAATCAATCAGTATTCCCCACTGCCAATAGGTCTCAATCAATGTACTGGTTCTTTAAATGGTAATCTCATATTATGACCCTAATAAAAAAAATCACATGCCCTGCTGTTTCTTTCCAAACTACAGTCCTGTTCAATTCTGCCTTATTCTCTGTTTCCAAGATCCATTACATGGAATTGCAGAACTCACTTGAGAGGGATTTCAATATCCATCAAGGGGGCATCCTGTATTTGAATAACAGCCCCCCTCTACAGTATTCCTGGGAGGTGGTCCTAGAGCCCCTCACTAAAGTGGATTTTTATTGGATCCCAAGCCACACCAATCTTCTTTTGGTTTGGATTATAGAGATTATTTTCCTCTAACATTTAGCTGAAATCTGACTGCAAGTTTTGCCCATTGCTCATAATACTGTTCTCTGGGTTCAAGGAGAACAAGACTGATTAGTCTTTTACATTATAACCCTTGACATATTTATACATAGGTATTATTTATTTTTAAAATCTCATTATTAAACTTTCCCAGTTTCTTTAGTTGATTTTCATGTGCCATGATCACCAGTATCTTACTCTCCTGGCCTCCCTATTTGGAGATGTCTCATTTTTCCAAAATTATACATACAACTTGTCATAAGAACTAAACATATTTCTGGTTTACCTCTCCTATAATATTCTACTTCAACTTTTGAAACTGTTGTTCTACAATTCCCAAATACCCTCCAAGTATTCCTCCAGTTTTGTTGGAATTTTGCTTTCTTAGAAGATGTCTGACTTTCACTTGAGGAAAATCCATGTCTTACAACATTTTTTATTGGAAGGTAAATTTTTGTTCTATTTTCTATTCCCTCTGTTCATAAAGTCAGAAAGAGGAAGACAATTACTTTCCTCCCACAATACCATTTTTATTTTTCCCATGCCACCATCTAATAACTTTTCCTCTTTTGAAATCAGTTCAGTTCAACAATGACATCTTCTCTCCATCAAAACTATTGTCATCAATTGATTTACAGATTATTGTGACAACTTTCTCAAAAATTTTACCAGTTAGCTCCAAGTTTTCCTCCTTACCCTATCCGCTATTTTCTCCTTCAGGAATGTCATTCACTACAGTATTTCCCCCTAAGTACATCAAAACTTCACCTCCTTGGGCAATCTGGAACTATGCCCAAAGAGCTATAAATAATTGCATACCTTTTGACCCGGTAATACCACTTTTGGGGTTGTATCCCAAAGAGATCATAGAAGAGGGAAAAAGACCCATATGCACAAAAATATTCATTGCAGCCCTCTTTGTGGTGGCAAAAACTGGAAACTTAGGGGATACCCATCAGTTGGGGAATGAGTGAACAAGTTATGGTATATAAATGTAATGGAATACTATTGTGCTATAAGGAATGGGAAGGAGATAGACTTCATATTTACCTGCAGAGGCTTATACAAATTGATGCTAAGTGAGAAGAACAGAACTAGGAAAAATTTGTATACAGTCACAGATACATCATATATATGACTACCAACCTTGATAAACTGGACTCTACTCAGCAACACACAGTTAAAAGACAACTCTACATGTCTCAGAATGGAAAGAGATACCTACACTCAGAGAAAGAAGTAGAAAGACCAGAGTTTAAATGGAGACTGAAGCAACATATGCTATTGTTCTTTTCCATATTTGGTTTTGTTTCTTTTGTTTCTTTTTTTTCTTTCTTTCCACATTATTTGCTCCATTGGTTACAACGCTTCTATATAACAAGACTATTGTACAATGTGAAAGTGTTTAAATATCCCATACATGATTGTATGCCACCATGCGGGGGGAGAAGGGAGGGGAGAAAATCTGAAACTAAAGTGACTTTGTAAATGAATCTTGTAAACCAAAAGTAAATAAACAAGTCAATAAATTAAAAAAAAACTTCACCTTCTCAAGTTCACCAGTCTATTTCTCTATCCCACTTCTACTACAAACCAGCCTGATCACATCATCTTGTGTAATTGTATATTCTTTTTTTTTTTCTGGAAAACTCTTTATTGTAGGTGGAATGGGACACAGCTGGACACAGTAAGTTAGATGATTCCAATTTTGTTGGCAACATCTAATGCATCGTAGTCCGGAGCAAGACAGACATAGGCCTTCTTCTCTCCATCAGGCCGGATAAGCATGTTGACTTTGGCCACATTGATGTCATACAGCTTCTTTACAGCCTGCTTGATTTGATGCTTGTTGGCCTTGACGTCCACAATGAAGACTAGAGTGGTGTTGTCCTCGATCTTCTTCATAGCAGACTCAGTGGTCAAGGGAAACTTAATGATGGCATAGTGATCAAGGTTGTTTCTACGAGGGGCACTTTTCCGAGGGTATTTGGACTGCCTTCGAAGTCTTAGTGTCTTGGGTTGTCGGAAGGTGGGGGATGTACAGATCTTCTTTTTGTGGCTATGGACACCCTTCAGCACCACTTTCTTGGCCTTCAAGGCCTTGGATTTGGCTTCTGTCTTGGGGGGGGACAATGGCTTCCTTCTTTGCCTTCGACACCATCTTGGGGGAAAAGCAGTAATTGTATGTTCTTTAGGAACTTGAACAGAGAGGAATCCTGCTCTTTGACTAATTTCTTCTGTACTTCTCTTTCCAAATCTGCTTTACACTTTCATACTGTCTTTAGTCACCTGATATCTACTTATTCTCCTAGACAGTCACTCCTGTTTCTATAAAATACAATGAACAACAACATAATACAGATTTTAAAAATCATTTTATCAATGTAAGCTATTATTTCTTTCCACCAAAATCCTTTTCTGATGGCTCTTCATTTTGTAGAGGTGGCCAGGAATTCCTGAAGGCTCTACCGGAAGAGCAGAAGTCCTAGCAGTTGAAAGACTTTGAGTATGAATCTGGCATTAATTTCTTCCTTATGAGCTCCTTGAGGTCAGAGACTTTCCTTTGCATCTCTTTGTATTCCCAGTGATTAACACAAAGCCTACACAGAGTAGGTACTTAATGTTTATTGAAAGACTATATGATTTATCCTAAGGCTCTGGTTCACTTCTTCAGAGAGGCTGGCTATGAAATGAAACTCATTTATTGATTTGTTTGCTTGTTTGTTTTGACTATGATAATTCTTAAAGAATAGCTACTAAAGTTTTGGGAAAGGGTTTATAATAGAGGGATAGTTACAGCAATTTGATTACAGGTTTTTATATCATGGGAGTGTTAGGACTATTTCATCCATAATTTGCCAGTTTAAGGATTCATAAATCACCATCCTAGAATGTACAACCTTATTGATTTTTCACATTTTTAGACCTGATACTGTTTAATGGTAGACAATCTCTTCCATGCATTTTTTTTCTGCTCATTATCTTGTGCTGCTGAAAGTTGTTAGAGACCATCATAAAGCAAAGGATTATCCATTTTACTCCTCTAATCAAAAAGATTCAATGCTCCCTATTATCTCCAGTATCAAATATCAGTGTCTGTGTTTGGTTTTCAAAGTATTTTAAAATATGGTTTACAATACAGCAGATTACCTTTTTAGGTTTATTAAGCAGTACTCATTTTCACATATGCTGCAGTCCATTCGCAAAGGAATACTAATTTATACACAGCATTCTCTGTGACTTGTAAGGCTGCCCTCTATGCCTGGAAAGCACTGTTATCTCTTCTACAAATCGAGTTAAGTGACTTACCCAGGGTCACACAGCTAGGAAGTATCTAAAGTCAAATGTAAACTCAGGTCTTCCTGGCTCTAGGCCCAGAGTTCTATCCATTTTACCACCTAGATGTTCTAATCACAGCTCATTTTCACATATTTTGCAGCCCAGTCACACAGGATTGCTCTTTCCCATACACATAATTCACTGTGCCTTGTAATGCTGTCATTTATACCTGGAAAGCAGTCGCTAATCTTTTCTGCATTTTACACTAATTCCTCACTCCTTTAAGAGGTCAGGTCTAATCCCAGTTGTAGAATAAATACTTTCCTCACCCCAACTCCACTGTTCTTGTCATCCAAAATTATTCTCTATTTGATTTGTATTATATGCTATATTTAATTATATGTGTGTATGTCCTTTTCCCTCAGTAAGTTATAAGATCTATGTGGGCAGGGTCTATGGTGTCTTTGTCTTTATATTCAAAATGCCTACCACTGTGATTGACACATGGTAGGAACATAAAAAAAATGCCTTTTCCACATGGACTGTTCAGAGTCACTTGCTTATTATCATGTCACCAACTGTGTTACTCATTAGGGGAGGTAGTTTGAAGGAGTAGAAGGAATGTAGATCTGGAATCAGGGGACATGAGTTTAAATTCTGCTTTGCATACTCTGTAATCTAATCACTTCACATCAGTGTGAATCGAATCAGCTTCACTTTCCTGATTTATGAAATGAAGGGAGCAGGAGTAAATGGTGATTAAGGTCACTTACAGCTAAAGCTCTGTATATGTGTGTATGTATTTATGAATCTTTGTATATATATGTATATATATATGTATATATCAATAGACAGATGGATAGATAGATAGATAGATATTTTGATTATCTCCAAAAGTTACAGCAGTAACTTTAAATTTTCCTTCTTCTAACCTCTCAACTTTTCTCTACTGTCACTCTTTTTCTTTTCCCATTGTCCCAGGAAGAAATATCCCTACTCTCACAAGTACTCTTCATATGCCTTTGACTCCATTCCTTCCCACCTACTCAAAGACTCTGGTATTGGAATACTAACACTCTAATCATCCATCTTCAACCTTGCTTTCTTATCTTAAATTTTTACCCATAAACCTACAAATATACTCAACACTCCCTGTTCTTTTCAAAAATTACTCATTTATTTGAAACATTATTTTTAAATTTTGAATTCCAAATTCTCTCCCTCCTTCCCACCTGATGAAAAAGTAAGCAATATATAAGTTATACATTTGAAATTACACAAAACATTTCTATATTTAAAGCAAGAAAAATAAAGAAAGTGAGAAAATTATACTTTACTTTGCACTCAGATTTCTTCAGTTCTCTTTCTGGAGAGAGAACATTTTTTCATCATGAGTCCTTTGTAATTATCTCAGATCATTGTATTGATCAAGTAGCCAAGTCTTCCACAGTTGAATGTCATTACAATAATGCTGTTCATGTGGATAATGATGTCTTTGTTCTTTTCTATGTAATCATCACCTAAGTCTTGCCATGTTTTTTTTTCCTGAAATCACCTTTCTTATTTTTTCTTATGACAAAATATAACTCCATCACAATCTTTTGCCACAACTTGTTTGGTCATTTCCCAGTTGGTGAGGATCCCATTGATATCCAGTTCTTTGCTACCCCAAACAGAGCTGCTATATAAATATTTTGTGTAAATATATGAATGTATGTTTATACTTATATGTATGTATACATATATGTAGATATTTTATACATATAATTTCTACATTATATACACACAAATTATACATGAGTAAAACTATATACATATACATGTATACTAATATAAACAATAATTAATAATAAAAACTATATGTATGTATGAGTTATGAACAAGTTCTTGTACACTAATATTATGGAATGATATAGTGATCTAAGAAATGATACAGGTAATAGTTTCAGGGGAAAAACCAATGAAGACTTCTTTGAACTAATTGGAAATGAATTGAGCAGAATTGGAGAGAAATTTACATAATAATAGTAATATTATAAACATAATGAAAGATGAATAACTTGATAAGTGAAAAACCAAGTATCTGACCACAATTCCACAGATCTTATGATTAAAAATGCTACCCCCTTCCAGAGATATAATTGATGAACTCAGAGAGCAGATTAAAGTACATTTTTTCTCTGTTCTTGCTCATTTTTTCAGAATATTTTTAATGCAAAAATTTGTTTTGAATGACTTCATATTTGTAATGAGTTTTCTGTATTCTGTCATCTTAATGGATGGGGCAAGGAAAGGAGGGGAAAAATTGGGACTTAAAAATAAAACAAAATGTCTTAAAACCAAATAACTATATAGAAGAGCCATCGCAATTGTTAACTATGATTTTTAAATTACTAAATCCAAGTATTTTCTCAGTTATCATCCTCCTGAAATCTTTGTTCACTTGACACTTTTCTCCCCATATTTCTTCCCTTACCTTCAACCTGGTATACTGTCTTCTCCTTTGACTAGATGCAAAGCCTCTCTAACCCTTTTGTTTTAAACCACTGGCTTCTCTTATTTTTTCTAACTCTTTAATGTTTCCCTAAGATTCTTTCTTTGACACTCTTCTCATATTCCCTACATTCCTCCCTCCTTAATCTCCTTCACTTTACCAGAATCAGCTATCACTTCCAGTGATGGCTTGACAATAGTTTTAATGACTACAAGATCTACATCTCTAGGTGTAACTTCTCTTCAGAGTTCTTGAGCAACATTTCCAATGTTTATAGCATATATTTACCAGAATGTTTTACTGAGACTTCAAACTTAGCAGGTTTTAATCCAAGATTATATACTTTGTATACTACCAAATTATATACTACCAAATCTACTCCTCATCGCAGCACTTGTGCCAATGGTACCTCCATTTATCCCTTTCAGAGCCTAGACCCTAATATTAATTTTCCCTTTTCTTTTATCTCACTCATCAAAGTGGTCTTAAGTTTGACCTATCCTGTATCTGGATAGAAGATCTCTAATATCTCTTTTCTCCATCTAATTCCCGTGGTCACCAACCTAGTATGCATCTTCATTTTACTACACATTTGACTTAGTGCAGCAGTTTCCATTCTACTCTTTTGACCTCTTCTCTTTCCTTTGCCTCATGCTTCTTACTAGACAAATCTTTTTTTAAACATAAAAACTGAAAAAAAATCATAGAAATAGATAATAGATCTGGTCATGTCAACTCTCTACTCAAAGCTTTTTAATAAACCTTTATTATAAAGCCTAACATTGAAGGCCCTCAAAAGCCTTGTGTTTTTCCCCTTTACTTCATGAAATTTTGCACACCATGAATGTAACATGGTCTTTTGAAACATTTTTCAACATGGGACAAATTTTTACAGTGAAAATTTTTTTTTTAAATTTACAAGATAAATTCCACCGTTCATTTTTTACCAATCCTTCAAGTGAAGGGAAAGTAGTAATTTGAAGTTAAGTGACTACCAAATCATAAGCAATTAACAGTTTATTCAGGCAATACTGTGTAATGGAAAGAGTTCTGGATTTATAATCAGGAGACCTTGGTTTGAATTCTCACTCCAGTGCTTATCAGCTATGTCATCACAGGAAAGTTATTTGTTATTTTTTGGGCCTGAATACTCCAGTCTATGAACTGGGAAGAGTTTTAAAAATTATCTTCTTAAAAATTTCTCTTCTTAAAAAAGCAATAAAATTGGCTTATGCATATACGTAGTAGAACAAAAAAAAAGAGGATTGTACATAAAACTGTAGAAGTCATATATAGGTTGCTTTCGTTTTTTAATATATAAGAAATGCAATAAGTAATTTTCAGAGCTTTTCTGCTTTGTTGTTCTGGCTTTCCTCTTATTTTCTTCTGTTCATTTTTAGAAAGATCTATCAGTGACCTTTCCTTGCTTCCTTCCTTTTTCCCTCCTTCCTTCCCTCTCTTCCTTTTACCCTTCCTTCTTTTCTTCCCTCTTCCTTCCTTTTTTCCTTTCTTTGTCATTCTGCCTTTTTTCCTATCCTTATTCTCCTCTTTCCCCCAATCTTCTGTTGTGAAAAGAAAAGAAAAATAAAGCTGTTGTAACAAATATGCATAGTTCAGCAAAAACAAATTCCCTCTTTGGCAGTATTTGAAAAATGAATGCCTTATTCTGCATCTTGAGTACATCACCTCTCCATAAGGAAGTGGATAACATGCTGCATCATCAGTCTCTTACAATCTTAGTTGGTTGTTACATAAATAAGAGTTCATGTCATTCAAGTTTGTTTCAATATGAAATATTGTTATATAAATTACTCTCTGCTCGCTTCTCCCTCCAGCCTTTTACATTCTGTTCCAGATTTTTCTTAAACATTCCTTTCCTCATTTATTGTGATACAATAAGATTCTGTTATAGTAGCATATCATAATTTCTATATTTATTTCTCAGTTGTATCCTCTTAGGTTCCAGTTCTTGGCAATACTACTACTACTATCACCACCACTACTACTAATAACAACAATAATAGTTTTTATACTATTTTGTATATATATGGGAATCTTTTCTTTCTTTGATATCTTTGGTGGGCATGGGTCTAGTAGTTCTGTCAGTGGGTGGAAGATTATGCACACTTTACTTTCTTGCTTTGGCCTAGTTATAATTGCTTTCTAGAAGGCTATATCAATTCAAAGTTCTACCAACAGTACATTAGACTGCCTATTTCTATGAATTAGAAACTCTCTCACCCCATCCATTATGGTTGTTATGAGAAAAGCACTTTCTAGTTCTACAGATATTTAATGTTATAGATATTAAAATATATATAATAATTGTAGTTGTGCTACATTATTGTTTACATGCCTAATTCTACGTAATGCAACCTTATCATTTCATTATATAAATTATACATTGGTGATTAACCTTGTAAACTTACTTTTTTATTCACCATTGTCTCCCATCAGCAACTAGGAGTGGGGGTGGTGGGGCAGGTTATATCTTTTTACAAATTAGACAAACCAAGATCCAGAAAGACTATGGATTCAGATTATTGTCACAGAGTATTCTTTTGTCTAACTCACTCCTGAAATTTGAAAGTATGTTTCTAGCACCTTATCAAGGTCTCAGTAATACTTTATAGAAATCTGAATAAATTATTTTATGTTGAGCACACTCAATAATGGACAGTGCTTTGCCTATATTTATAAGAAATAAGTTCTACCATCCCGCATCTTTTCATTGCTTTTTCCCAAAACCTCTTTTCCTTACCAAGCTGGTACCTCAGACGTGATTGCTCACTTCCCTCGAATACTTTCATCTGCCCTCCTTCCCATAAATGCAACACTTATTTATACTCATAAGCAAACATTTTATTATTCAGTGTCCTACTGACTTTGAAGTTCCCTATCTCTATTTTTCCTTGCCTTTATTCTTTAAATAACAACAATAACAATTAACACTTGCTATGAGATTGCCTTTATTTTCTTATTTGTGGAAGTTATACTATATAGAACTAGAATTTCATTATGATATTTTAAGTTCTCAATAGGCCTGAGTTGGCTATGATATCAATCACATCTCACTCTTAACTGGTATTCAGCATTCTTTTTTTTGTACTATTGAATGGTTGCCACATTCAGACCCAGAAATAGCCATACTTCATTGGTGCATGAAATGATTCCAGCATAAACAGTATGCATAAACAGTTTTAAAAGTTGGTCAGCGGTTTGGGGATCCACTTAGCTGAAAGGCACCATGTAAATGCAAGATCAGGCATTCCCCAAATTTCAT
This sequence comes from Pseudocheirus occidentalis, assembly GCA_028646575.1. Lineage (NCBI taxonomy): Eukaryota > Metazoa > Chordata > Mammalia > Diprotodontia > Pseudocheiridae > Pseudocheirus > Pseudocheirus occidentalis. The sequence continues at coordinate 162,141,325 of CM053596.1, forward strand.
TAACTACCACCTCCTTTCAAATGTATTTTAAGCTATAGGATCATGCTCAAAGCACAGAATTACCTATTGCTGTTCCAAGTCTCAGTTCCCAGTGGGATTGCAAAGGAAACTTTAAAAAAAAATCTTCCTCTACTTGTGTGTGTTTTCTGATCAGGGGCTGCTTTACTAATGGGCCATGCCATTATGGGAGTAATTTTGTCATTGCTTTAGTGCCTCACTTTCTTGTTCAAGGTTGAACTGACTTTACAAAGTAGGGCAAGACATTTTTACAATGCGAAACTGCAGGGTAAGATACTAGAAGTGATTGAATCTTTTAGGGGCAAGCAACTAAATAAAAAAAATGGACTAGAGTTAATTTGCTTTGTCATAAATAATTATCTAGTTTATGCAGAAATCCTATATACTCTAATATTTTAAAATTTATTAATTAGAACACTCATTCAGTATAGAATATTTTAAAACTAACTTCAAGGAATTCTCAGACTCTCTAGCATGTGCATGTTAATAAATTTGTTCCCCATAATTTCCTTTACTGTTGTGTGTATTTTGCTAAATTTTGCTTTCATTTGTTCATTTACAGTCTACTGTTTGGTGTCTTGGAGACTGTGGTTAGTCTCTCTACTATTTATTATTCTCTCCTGAGACTATATGTGGCTCATTGCCACAAAACAAGTCATACCATGTTCGTGGAACTTCTTGTTTTCAACCAATGGTCCAATGGCATTCTTGGTCTCCGAGGTAAAACTATAGACAACCTTTACTTAAAAGGAATTATCTTTATTTGTATACACTGATAATCCATTTTCATGCCCAGTTCTCATTAGCAAAATTGTTAGCTACATTTCTGTTTTTGCTAACACATATTATGTATCTGAGTCAGATTCAGTATGTTCATAAAGAGTTTACCTGCAGTTTGCATTTCTGGGATCATTTCCTCTAATGTTTGGGCTATTCCTTTTTGCTTTTAAACTACTAGTGGAAAGTGGTAGTATGAAGTTGCTCCAATGTCTTCTGATTCTGCTATGTAGAATCTGGACAATAAGGTTAAAACTTTTATTTCTATTTCTTTCAATCTTGGGATCTTTATCAGGTTACTCAAAATTACTGCTTTACTTTCAACTGTGGTTTCTTCAGCCTCCTCCTGCTGGTATATACCAGCTCCCTCTAAATTTTCCTCTTTGAATAGGGCTGAAGATATATCTTATTTATTCATGATAATGAAGTTCTAGGTGCCATATATCTTGAATGTGCATATGTCAGTGTGTCTGTCCTAAATTATGAACTCTTAAGGATATACTTCAACATTATTCTTCCTGAGCATGGCCTAACACAATGCCACATGCAATTTAAACACACACACGTATTTGTGTGTATATATACATATGTACACACAAATATATTTAAAATTAGTTTACATATACATATAACATTCCCTTTTTCTTTCTGACAGCATAGGGAATTTTGGAAATCATTCTCGGCATAGGCGATCATTTCTATCTAGAATTACTAGAGACATATTCGTAGACTTTCTTGAATTCTGTCCCCCTCTAACCACAGACCATCTATATCATTACTTCTTGTGAATCTTTATTGGGTGTTTGAGGCAGTGATGGCTTAATGATATTCTAATAGAGTATAACCCCAAACTTGCAACTTGATACCTGTGGTACTAAATATTAATTTAGTAAATCAGTTATTCTTTCTGAACCTGAATTTTCCCCTTTATTGAGTGGCAGAAGTTATATTAGGTTGCCTTTAAGGAACCTTCCAGCTCAAAATCTATGATCCTATGAGTAATGTTTGTCTTCACTGGGCTTCTGGAGCTAGCTTAAACTGTCTCCTGAGAGCCAACTGGTAAATTATTAGTGTGAGCATATATATCATGGAAATCCACAAAGGCTACAAATTAGGCAGTTATTTATTTGTTTATGTTAATTGTATGGACTGAAGAAAATTATGGAGAAAATACTAATAATACAAAATAAACTAAAATGTGTGTCATGTATACTTCCCCTCCCTATCCCCTTCCCTCATAGCCAGTTGTTAGATGTTCACCAACACACCACTGGTTATTTGTCTGTTCCTGTCGATGCTTAGTGCAGTGTCTTTTTTTATTTTTGCTTTTTTTGGAGGGCAGTTGGGGTTAAGTGACTTGCCCAAGGTCACATGGCTAGTTTTTATGTTAAGTATCTGAGGCCGGATTTGAACTCAGGTCCTCCTGACTCCAGGGCCGGTGCTCTATTTATTGCACCACCTAACCGCCCCCTAGTGCAGTGTCTTGCATGTGCTAGTGTAGCTGCAAGTACCATAGCATACTTATGATGGCTGCTAGCACAGGTTCTTAGATCAGCTTTTCTAAAGGAAAGCAACTCAAAATGGGTTAAAACCTTACTTTAATTAATTGAACATATATAATTTGCCTATTTCAGGGGGAAAAATCAGCAACTTGAACTTCAGAGAAGACAAACAGAAATTACAACAGAAAATAACACAATTCAGCCCACAGGGCTTCCAGTTGTCTGACCATTACATCCACACCAACTTAGTTACCAGAGAGGGAAGCACCAACATCTGGGTTTTCAAAGCTGGGGGGCTCAAACAGTTTCCCAGAGTCTCATCTGGCCCAATCACACAACTCTTCTTAAAGTGAGCCTCAAAGCAAAACCTCACTTCAGGGTATATATTGCCTTCTCCTGGATCAGAGCATGTCACAACCCTCTTGACCCACTGCCCAATCACAAAGTAACAAAATGTGGGCATTCCTGAAAAACGTACCTCCCACCACAGGCTCCATGTGACCACATTCAGCCTATTAGGGGGCAGAGTATATTTTCAAATCAGGGAAGGGTCTCAGAGTCACTTATGCCTATCAAAGGGCCTAGGGGCAGGGAAGATCTTCAGATTCCCCTTTCAGCTAGGAATTCAGAGTTTGTTGAATAGAAATGCCTAGAATAACTTATTTCTAAACCACGTTTGCCATTTGTATGTGCTTGCTTCAAATTTGTTTCCTTTTCTGTTGATAAATGGTTTATTTCGAATCTCTAGGTATAATTAAGGATAGATCTTGTCTCACCTACATTTTGGCAATATGGAACTTTTAACTTCTCTCAGTAGGAGCCTTCAACTATTTTAGTAATAGATATCTAATGAATAATATTTCAGGAAGTTATTTTTCAAAGTCTAAGCTAAATCTTGGTATTGTTTTTAAAGCCCATTCCAATAATTTTTCTATTCTCATTAAGAGTTGCTTAGACTTCTTTATAGTAAGTCTTAATACAGTGGTTCTCAACCTATGGGTCACCGAGACACTGGTCCTCTGTCTACAGGCGAGTCCGCCTACATGTAGATTTGCCCACATATGAGTATTAAAGGGTCACGGCATTAGGAAGATTGAGAACCACTGCCTTAATAGAAGAAAAAGTTTAATCTACCCTCATTTCCTCAACAGACAACAGATGATTTCAATCCTGTTAGGTAGTCTTTAAACATATATACCATTCCCTAAACTTTTCTATCATTGTTCTTATTGCCCTATGGACTCATTCATATATTTCAAGTTTCCTAGTAAATGTACACTCTGAAATTTGGTACCATTATGTACACTAATGAGGATCTAATTTGCAAATTATGCAGAGGAAAATGTTCGCTCAGTCTTAAATGTGGCATCCAGAAATCATCTTAGTTTTTACTAACAACATTAAATGGCTGACTTAAGCTAAGCTTTTGTTTACTGAAATTCTGAGACCTTTTAACGCTATATTTAAGTCTCTCAATCATTCTTCATCCTATAGTTTCAAAGTTTGGACTTCCCTAAATGTACTTTGTTTTACTTGTGCTCAGTCATTTGTAAAATATTTTTCTCACCTCTTATTTTATGTACTTAATTGCTTTAGAATTTTAGCAAATCCTGCAAAACTCCAGAACCCTCCCACCTCTCAAATTTCTCTCATCCACAAGCTTCATGAACCTATTTCTTATTCTGTCATCTGGCCCTCTGAAACACTATTTGCTTTGCTGCATTAAAGAAAGATCAACTGATTGAATAACTAGTAACTCGTTATCCTGCCACCTAAGGCATTTGATATGGTTCAGATTGTATTTTATTTGTGGGTTAATCAGAATATCATAGAGGACAGAAACAAAACCTTATTGAAGTTGAAATATTTTACCCTCATATCTTTGCCACCCTGCAGGTACAGGTCCTATCACTATTTCATAGAAAGAAATTATTTTGACCTGAAGAGATTCACTTTCTATAAAAAAAAATTCATACAAGTAACTAATCTATCGTCTCAGCTCTTCACGATGTCTTAAAATAAATTTTTAATTTTTTCTCTATTTTCATAGTTACAAAGGAAAGCTACCTGGTATAAATTTCTAGTGTTATCACTATGACTAACCCCCCAAACCCCTAAAACAACCTTGTCCATTTGTTCTTTTTTATTTCCATTACACGGCTGTATTCTGTTACAAGCAACACCTACTAAAGATTCTGTCTTAATAATGTTAGGGTTTGGAATGTGTGTCATCAGCTCTGTTGCTTTGAGTAATTGCAGATTTTAAATGTAAACTCCAGCTAATCCATTAACCTCTCTATATTTACACTTGACTCCAGCCTGGGTTTTATTACATAGTTAATTTTTTTTTTTACTTCCCCTACTAATTCTAGGTTACCTTGACTTTCTACATGCTCTCCTATGCCAATCTCAAATCCACTATCACCCCAAATAACTTCTTTCTATGTTTCTCCTCATGAACTGCTGCTGCTGAAAAAATGCATAGAGCTGGGCAGACATGACCGGCTACAAATATTTGCCATTGAATTTCAACTAGGTTTTCCTTGAGTTTCAACATTCATCCATTCATTTCCTATGGATTACTTACTACACTTTCCCAAATAACTGTTCCAAATATTTGCTAGTGCTACCTAGTTCTACCCATACTTTATGCTCTTAACACATAACCTAGCTTCTTACTTCACTGGAGGAATTTAGGGCATTAGTCTCAAATTCTATCATTCCTTCCCTGTAATTCAGAATGTTTTATTGTCCTCTCTTTTCCTTACCTCCTGTTTCAAAGAAAAATTCAGTGATAACCTCAAAGTATTTTGTAAAGATAAAAACTGTATCGGTGGTCTTAATTCTCTTTGCTCCTGAGATTTTTGGAACTTTGCCTTTGCAGTAGGTTTCCCTTTTCTCCCCTCTCCTACAAATCATCAGTGTGCTTTCTTCTTATTTTCAAGCTGCCATGTTTCTATGCAATCAAATGAGATATTTGTGAAGTGCTTAGCATAGTAACTGGCCTGAAGCAGGAACTAAATAATGCTTGTTCCCTTCCTTTTACCAGACTCCATCCTATCCACATTGCAAGCCTCAGATTATTCTAAGCTTTAAGGTTTCTAACAGCAATCTTTTGATTCATCCTCACTCAGAATGCTTCCTGTACACTTCTTTCCTCATTTTATTTTTTATTTTAATACATTGTATTAATAGATTTTGTTTTGGCACAATACAAAATTCTGCCCCCATACCTCTCCCCCTCAAAAAACCCCCTCCTATCTATCTTCCAAAAGTACTTTTTACAATGAAAAGTTAAGCTAATTGTGTGATTATTATCAATAGTATACTACCTACATCATTAAAAAATCTGAGGTAGTTGATGATTTCACTCAACAGCCATATCAGTCTTTATAAAGTCTGCCCTTTGTGTCCTCGATGGATTATTTATTATTTTGTCATCAGAATATTGTTCATGAATGTTTTATTTTTCTTTAGCTTCCCTTCCCCTCCCCATAGTTTCTTGGATTTATAAGCTTAGAGTTAGAAAACATTTCAGAAAGAGATGAATAAAACTTCCATTAACTTCTTATTAAGTGCCAGGCACTGTGCTAAGCAGAGTGAATACTAATCCAAGTGAAAAGTAGACAGTGCCTACCTCAAGCATACATTCTTTTTGTTGTTGTTGTTATTCCTGTTTTTTCGTCTTTTTGGAAGGGAGAAAGCAGGGCAGTTGGGGTTAAATGATTTGCCCAAGGTCGCATAGCTAGTAAGTGTCTGAGGTCAGATTTGAATTCAGGTCCTCTTGATTCCAGGCCCAGTGCTTTACTCACTGGGCCACCTAGCTGCCCTAGAAGTATACATTCTAATGGGGAAAACTAACACATAAAAAAGAAGCTAAGAAAGTAGTTCTGTGGGTGGTGGTGATAGAGAAGATAAAGAAGTCAAAGAACAGTGAGTATGGACACATTCAAATTGAGATTTTACAGAGGAGCATACCTACTCAACAGAGCCTTCATCCAAGATAAAGAAGTTGCCAGAGTGAAGGTAGAAATAGACATCTTATATAAGTTGCTCCATTTACAGATGAAGAAACTGATTGTCATATAGGTTAAGCTACTACTACTACTTTCCCAATATCATAGATATTAGCAATCAAAAGGGAGTTTGAACCCAGTTCCTCTGACTCCAATGTCAGTGATTTTTGCACTGGAGTCTTTCTATGAGCTCTTTAACATTGCATTACTTCTAAACATAGGGTACACAGAAATCTGTATCTGGTAGTGTTTTCTTCATTAATTTCTGTAATTTGACATGGTCACTTCCTCTAAGATTATCCAAATATCTACTTTTTTTTTTCCTTATTGGTCAGGACCTAGTCAGTACTAGTCTACTGCTATCTTTTGAAGAATGAGTTGTCAAAGCAGATAAAAAATCCACAATTTTAGCACTGCAAAATTTTTAGCAGATATCTAAATAGTGGAAATTCCCATCCATTATGGTAGGATAGGATTACTGGTTACTCTTCTATTTTATAATCTAATTATGAAACTTACTATGTATTCACAATTTCCTTCTGGCTAGGGAATGTCTGCCCATAATAATGTTGCTTCTGTTTCTTCTTCTGTGGGCTGCAAATCCTTTCCTCTACAATGTATGCTATTTCAAAATAATCAGTTGTCATCAAGTCATGTTTCTAATGAATTCTGGCTTCATGTAAGTGCCCCAGGAAAAGGAGGAGTTATCATAGATGGTACAAGTTTCAGAGTTGATTCTTCTTTCAAAATGATGAGTTTTATATCTAAAATTTATTGTAACCTTCTAGGGGACAGGAGGGAAAGAAGAACAAAATTTTAAAAAGTGCAAAGAAGAAAACAAAAAAAGACAAGAAAGAAAAGATCAATTCTCAACACAATGTGTATTATTTATCATATAGGTTTTCTTGAAATCAGAATTTATTGTTACATCTTTTGAATCCTATTTTATGTTATGCTATGCACATGACATGCTTTCCCCCTCCTTTCTTTGTATTTAAGTTTGATTTGTTTTTGTTTCTTTTCTCTCTTCTTTATTTATGTTTAGACCCTTGAGCCTAAAATTAAAAAAAAATAAAATAAAAGATAAATAAAATCTAGAGATGATGAAGGATAAAGAAGTATGCTGGTGGGAAATAATGAGGATTCTCTGATGCCCTCCTTAAATGATGAAGGATCTGAAAATTTTTCGGTGTCAGCCCTCTACAGAGGGAAGAAAGGGCATTTGGGGCAGAGTTTGCTAAGGAGGTGTGAATTTCAAAGTTGATTTTAATTTTCTCTGGATGTGGATATCTCTTGCAATCATGAGTCTTTTGGAGTTCTCTTATAACCTTACATTGCTGAGAGGAGCCCAGTCTATTGAAGTTAGTCATCACACATATGTTGTATCTGTGATTGTGTACAGATTTCTGCTGGTTCTGCTCTTCTCACTCAGCATCAGTTTATATAAGTCTCTCCAGGTTATTACGAAGTCTGTCTGCTCCTCATTTCTTATAGCACAGTAGTATTCCATTACTTTCATATACCACAACTTGTTTAGTCATTCCCCAGTTGATGGGAATCCCCTTGATTTCCAATTCTTTGCCACCACAAAAAAGAGCCGCTATAAATATTTTTGTACAGGAAACTAGCTGGGTAGTGGGGAATGATGAAAATTGTCTGAGCACCCTCCTTAAATGGTGGAAGATTTAGTAGGAGCTCTCAGTAGGCTATTAGATGTTTGAGTGAATGAATGATCTAATAAACCAGTGAATTGGGACTGAAAGACTTATTGCTCAGAATAATTATATTCTAAAACAAAATATATTTTCATAACTCCATAGTATACATTATATACAAATATTATTTTAAAATTAAAATTAAATACCTAGACCATGTTAAGCATTATTTTAATTAGAGCCTAAATCTTCAGTTTTATACATAGTGAATAAATATAAAATCTAAACCATACATCTATATTTATAAACTCTAATTAAAATCCTACAATATAGTCTACCATTTTATTTTGTCTGTCTCCATTTCATTGACCATTTATTCACATGTGGAGTGTGCAAATCTAACTCCTTATGATCAGGAGATCATATTACAGTGTCAATAAAATCATTCATCTTAGAGCAATTGTGCCAGTTGGAGTTCAGTTTAGTTCTTGGGATCTTTCACAAATCTGAGGGAGATAAATTAGGCTTTTCATACTGTAGTCCTTACCTGTCCACAAATAGAAAATCTTGATGCGATTACCTTTGTACAATGCTTACTAGGTATATGAAAGCCTCTTTATTCATCTATATCCTGTTATTTCTCCTGAGGATGATGAAGAATTAATTTTGATTCAGGCAACAGGTCTACTTGATGCTCCCTAACGGCTAAACTTGCATAAGTCAAGAAGCATTTTACTATTGAAGATTGAGTAGTTTAAAAAATATGTCATATGTATTAAATGCTACTGGAGAATTTTGCTTTTTACTCATTGTTAAGCTGACATCCTCTTGTAAATGCCACACTGTGCCTAAAATGTGGTCAGTTTTAATTCAGTTGAGACTTTTCCTTTTGAAATGGTATTTTACAGGACAATTTACTAGATTTTTTTTAATATCACTTAAATGGATATAATTTTGCACTTGAAATGAAATATTCTATTTTTCCTCTCATTCTGTACACAAATTCAATTACTTTTCCCTACTATTCACTTTGACTTCCAGATAAAGCTAAAATTCCTTTTTCTGCTTTATACCTAAAACATAAATTTTTCAACTTTTCAATACATTCTTTTGATACATGGATTGATTTATATGCTGAAGTGAGTTGTCTTATAAACATACATAAATTACTTTTTCCTCTGTGGAGGGTCTGGGTTTCCAGTTAGAATATGTCTATAAATGTTGCCTGTTAAAATAGTTATTTGGGTTCTTTGATGTTTTAAAATTTTGATCTACATAGTTTGAAAAAGTGAAATAAAAAATACAAGTTCTTTGACTAATCAACTCAGTTCTCTGCTTCTTTTTGTGGATGTGGAGATTTTTTTTCAAAGTTATTTTTAAATGTGTTTATTTTCAAATTATCATGATGTCAGCATTATGGATGGACTCTTTTCATTGCATGTATTTTTTTTTTGCTCTTATCACTCATTATTTTACCACTTGCTTTTGTGCTTTTATTTAGGGCAGTTCCAGTTCTTGAAACTGGCTTCTTCATTAAGTAATTACTCTAAAATTCTTATCTCCTTTCAAGCCTCTACTCAGTTACTACTTCCAAAAATTTTCCAATTCTCCTATAATTGTTTTGAATTTGCTTATCTGTTTCCATAGTGTATATTTCAGTAGAATGTAAGATCCTTGGGTTTAGAGACTGTTCTTAGGTGCTTTTTGATTATTTTGTGTGTTTTTAATTTTTGTTTAGCCTTTGTATTTCTATTGCCTTGCTTATACAGTTGATTTCCATTTTTTTAAAATTTTAAGAACTTATATTTGTAAAGCATTTTGTTGTTTAAAAATACACAGATAATATTCTCTGTTATCTTATTTGATCCTTATAACAACATTGTGAATTAGTTAATGCAATTTTTAATCCCATTTTATAGGTGAGAAACATGATATTCAGAGAGATGAAGTGACTAAACAAAGGTTTCACAACTAGTGTCAGAACAAAGATTTAAACTTGGTTGATTCTAACTCCAAATTCCATGTTTTTTTGTGGCATATTTTCAATATATTTTTATTTATGTCATTAAATATTTACCAAATCCAGATACAATATTTTAAAATTCGGTTTTAAAAAATTGTGAGTTCTATGCCCAAAAGGGTTCTAAACAATTTCACACCCTTTGACCCAGCAATACCACTTATAGGGTTGTATCCCAAAGAGATCAAAGAAGTGGGAGGAAGACCCGTATGTACAAAAATATTTATAGCAGCTTTTTGTGGTGGCAAAGAATGGGAAATCAAGGAAATTCCCATCAACTGGGGAATGGCTAAACAAGTTGTGGTATAAGAATGTAATGGAATACTCTTGTGCTATAAGAAATGGGGAGGAGATGGACTTCTTATTTACCTGGAGAGACTTATACAAACTGATGCTGAGTGAGAAGAGCAGAACTAGGAGAAATTTGTACAATGTTACAGACACATTGTATGTGTGACATCCAACTTTGATAGACTGGACTCTTCTCAGCAATTCAGGGTTACAAGACAACTCCAAAAGACTCATGATAAAGAGAGATGTCTATATTCAGAGAAAGAACTAGAAAGAACAGAGTTTGAATCCAGATTGAAGCAAACTACCTGCTCTTGTTCTTTTTATTATTTGGTTTTATTTCTTCTTTCTTGTTGTTCATTCCATCTATTACAATCCTTAATAACCTGACAAATGTCTAATGTGAAAGTATTTGCAGATCCTATACTAGACTGCATGCCACCATGGGAGGGGGAGGAGGAGAAGAGGGAGGGGGAGAAAATTTGAAACTCAAGGGATTGTGGAACTGATTCTTGTAAACTAAAAGTAAACGAACAAATTAATAAAGACGAATACATTTCAAAAAATAAACAAAAACATTGTCACTTCTAAATTCTCTCTGGTTTTCCTTCTGGAGAAGGCAAGAAAATTGATAATGATGACATGTGAAGTCTTGCAAAGCATATTTCCATATTAGCTGTGGCAAAAGAAAATATGGACAAAAATTGGCTCAAAAATAAAGTAAAAAATATGGTTTAATTGAGCTCTGCATTCCGAGGTCATCAGTTCTCTCTCTAGAGGTGGGTAATGTTTTTTCTTATCATGGGTCCTTTTGAATTGTCTTGAACTGTTGTCTTGATCAGAGCAGTGAAGCCTTTTGCAGTTGATCATCATTACAACATTGCTTTTACTGTGGAGGATGCCTGGTTCTACTTACTTCATTTTGCATGAGTTCATATAAGTCTTCCCAGCTTTTTGTGGAATCATCAACAGGAGCTCTTAAAATGACTTTGGATCTATGAGTCCTTTCTTAATGAATCTTCAAAATGAAAAATTTTGAATTGTCTTTGATAGAGATATTTTGTTAGAATTTTTTATGTTACCACTGTCCTGCTTAACATAAACAATTTTTGTGGATACTCCACATTTTCTGCAGTCTCACTTCAATTCAATAGAAGAGGGTCTGGGTGGTAGAATACATGATAATCAGAAATTGGAAATCTTCCTTTCTGTGACATTAAACTACTCTTGATTGCTCTTTTTCTGTTTCTACAAATGCATGCTGTAGGAGTATTTTGAGTATGAATGTTTGCAAAGCATTTTGAAATTGTAAAGTGCCATATTCAGTAAGTAATATGTATTTTTATTCTATCACTGGATTGTAGCCACACTGAAAGAATTTGGCAGGCACTAAGACAAGCACACATTTCTAGTTACTGATATATCTCAGGATTCATATGCAAGAACAATACAGGAAAGAGATTAAAAAAATGAAGAGTTTAAAAATTTGAGTAGAACTACAGTGACTTAAAGGTCTCTAATCAGATATTTTCATATTTCCTTAGAGGTATTTCTTTCTTTATATTTAATACTTATTTTCTTCATTCTGTTTTCATTATTATTTTTTTTCTCATTCACGAAGGCAGGAGTGGCAGTAGGGAGGGGAGAGAGAGAGAGTGAGAGAGAGAGAGAGAGAGAGAGAGAGAGAGAGAGAGAGAGAGAGGGAGAATAAGGACTGGATTAGTTGTACTCCCAATTGAAAATTAAGCATATGGGGCTGAGCCAAGATGGTGGCGTAGAAGCAGCAAGGTCCCACATCTCCCACAATGCCTCCCTAAACACCCAGAAAATATGAGCCCAGACAAAGTCTAGGAAAGTCTAGGACTCTCAGACTCACAAAAATATAGAAAACACATCTCTTGCTGAAGGCAGCTCGGCAGCAGGGTCTCAGCGCAGTGGCTGGGAGCGGAGGCCCGGAGTGGAAGCTGGCCTAGCCTGAAGCCAAGATCGCAGCCAGGCCCCAGGCGGTGGGAAGGAGCTGAGCTGAGCTGCACAGCAGCCAGTCTTCATAGGAGAGGAGCTACAGCGTCCAGCATCTCCACATCTGCCAAGACGTGAGGAACAGGGACAGGAGAGGAGCAGCTCGCACCGAAACAGAGACTGGCCCAGCCCAAAACTCCTAGAAGCTATATACATCAACTGAAAAAAGGACTTTGAAAACTAAATAAGAGAAGTGGAGGAAACATTGGGAAGAGAAATGAGAATGATGCTAGAAAACCATGAAAAGAGAGTCAACAACCTGACTGAAGAAAACAACACTTTAAAGAATAGATTAACTCAAAT
>CM053596.1:162154425-162196005 GCA_028646575.1 Pseudocheirus occidentalis
ACACTCCAGGCCATCCCTCACAGTCCAGGAAGAGGCTGAGATTCCAGAGCTTTGTGCTGACCTCTCCTATCACTCCTAACTTGTGTGGTATTGTTGCTCTCTGGTGAATCTAGTGACCCCTACTCAGCCCACTTTTTCCAATAAACAACTATTTAACAAAAAAAAATAATAATAAAATAAAATATAGAGTATGTGAAAGTGGGTAAGGTAAAAGAAGACTACAAAGGTAAGAAGGGGCCAGATTATCAAGGACTTTAAAAGCCATGCAGAGAATTTTATATTTGATCATGAAGGTAACAAGGAGCCACTGAACTGCATTTGAATGGGGCAGAGGGGTAACAGATGACTACAAGTTCATGTTTACACATTAGGACGATCAGTTTGACAGATGAATGGAAGATAGAGCAGAATGAGGAGAAACTTGAAGAGAACCAATGTATTCTTGTATAGTATAGGTATAAAGTGACAAGATCCTGCAGGGTGGTGTCAGGATTAAAGGAAAGAATAAGACATATTTTAGAAATATTAAGAAGATAGAAATGGCAAACTTGACAACTTGGATTGAAGTGGGGAAAGAGAATAAGAAGTTGAGGATGACACTTAGGTTTTGATCATGAATGACTAGGAGGATGAGAGTAATATGTCATTACTTCTGACATGAAGTCTTACCTGAGGCTTATACCAACAAATCTGAATTTAATTTGTGTGTGCATGTGTGTGTGTGTATGTGTATATGTGTGTATACACACATATACAGTATATGTATATGCATTGTTGCATATTATTTTCCTCAACAAAATGTAATCTTCTTGATATTGGGGAATATTTAATTTTTTTATCTCCACAGTCTATCACAGTTTCTAACACAGCATAGTCACTCGATAAATAGTATATGTTATACTATATGTCAATTGATTAATCTAGGTGTCTTGCAGCATTAGCTAACAGAAACCCTGACTGTATTACCAATGGAAACAGGTAAAACAGGTCAGTTGAAGGTTTTTCTGATTGCTGCCTAGGAAGACTGCCTAGTAGATGGATCTCCTAGGTGATAGGCCATATACTAAGAAAGTGGTCATCAATCATTGTCATTGTTATTGGAAGGATGCAGGGTTGGCTGGAGTTCTTTTTGTACTGAGGCAACTTCAGGTCTTAATAACTATGGGATTAATGCATATACTAGGAAGACTTATTGATCAATGAGCTTAAGAACTCATGGAAGAGAAGAATGAGAGAGGATTCTGGCTCTAGAAAGAAGGGACAGAAAGTAGTTTCCTTGAACCCTGCATTATCAATCATTTGTAAGGTTTATTCTGCCCTTTATTGGTTATTCGTTAGTCTAACTGCCACGAGCAAGTGATACCAGCAACTGTTAATTAATTCTGTTATGACCATTGGATCAGAGATTATGGAACTACTAATCCTGAGACCTGGAAGTCTGATTCTGAAGACAGCCTTCAATGTGGGATGTCTGGTCCATCAGTAGAGCTGGGAATGAAGCCAGTCCTTATTTGTTGTCTTCATCTTTATGCTAATACATAAACCTCTGGGCAACCTATTCTGCTATAGTTACTTCATTTTAAGTTATACTCTGTTCCACCATCCAGAAAACGTTGGGGGGTATTCTATGACTAATTCCTGTCCCTGTCTATATCCCCATGACTTTGAATTCTGAGATTATATTCCCAGTTATTTAGCAGGTAATGTTCTTCTGCTAACAATATTGTCATCTGTTATTGGCTTGTCCACATAATTTAGAAATGAGCAAGAAAACTTCGGCTTGATCATGCCTAAGGTTAGAGTTACAAATGAAATTTAATCTAGAGAGCAAACCCAGGCAGCTCTTCTTCTGCAACAGGAAATTTTACTGATGGTCAAAACCAATAAAGTGGGACTGGGGATGGTGTTCCAGCATAATTATTTGTTTCTTCCCCACTTTTGGATAACCTCTGATTGAGACTAGATCCTCTGACCATGACTAGATCCTAGCATGTGCTGTTAGGAGATGATATTCATGCACCAATCAGAAAAAAAGTTCAAGATTCAAGTTCTTGAGTGGAGTTTTGTATTTCATTGCTGCAGTGATGTTTGAAGGACTCTTACATTTTTCATTGACAAGAGTAGCAGGAGGGGTGTAATTCAGATACTAGACTCTGGAGTGGAATGTGGTCATGCCATGGGACAACCAATAATGGTTTAGAAGGTATTAGATGATAAATTAAAGGCATTTTCTTTCAGGGGGTCATGTGGTCCCTACTGATCAGTTGTGAAATTGAGCAAAGGATCTAGTTACAGTGGTATATATAAGACCATATAAGAGAATGAGAATAGAACAAAAAAACTAATGCTTTGATAGATAGATGAATCAGTTATAGCAGAAATCACTAGGACATAGGCCAGCCCTACCAGTTACTTAATTTACAAGGCCAATTTTCTGTGGTTTGTAGGCTTTTGTGTGTAAATGCAGCCCTCACTGGAAGATACTTCTGTCTGCCCTCTTCATCTGTGCTGGAGCTGGGTTTTTGGCAACAGAATAGAATAGAAAAAAAGTTGCATCAGAATAATACCATTTATTGTTAAAATTACCATATTTCATTGATGAATTAAGGCCATGCTAAAGAAATTATATTTTTGGAATTCAGCAAGATACTTGACATAGGTTCTCTTTATATTCTCCTATACAAGGTGAGAAGTAATGGATCACATAATAATATAATTAGATAAATTCCTAGTTGAAAAGTATTCCCAAGGAATGTTGGCTAATGGATCAATGCCAAATGGAATGAATATATGACTGTAATGCAATGCTTTAGAAATCTGTTGTTGGCTGTGAAAAATTTTCATCATTGACTTGAATGAATATGAAAGTGTCACATGTATCAAATTTCAGGATAATGTGAAGTTTAGATAAATTGCTAATATATGGGGTGACATATTAAAAGTCCAGACAGGCTGGAATGATAGTCCAAGTCTAACAAGTTTACCACATTGGAAGTAAATATAAAGTCCAATACTCAATTAAAACTAATAACTGCACAAGAATAGAGGACATATAGTTAGATAGCACTTTCTGTGAAAACCCCCCTAAGAATTTTAGTCTCCTGCAAATTAATTATGAATAAGTAATTCACTGTTGCTACCATCCTTCTCCCCATAAAGGAAACATTCAAAACAAACCACTTCATAGTATCTTGTTGTTCAGAAATTTTTCAGTCATTTCTGATTCTTCATGAATTCATCTATCAATCTATCTATCTATCTATCTATCTATCTATCTATCTATCTATCTATCTATCTATCTATCATTGGTTTATTTATTTGGCAAAGCTCCTGGAGTGGTTTGCCATTTTATTCCCCAGCTCATTTTGTAGGTGAGCAAATAGAGATAAAAAAAGGTTAAGTGACTAGTCCAGGGTCACATGGGGTAGTAAATATCTGAGACCAGATTTGAACTTAGGAAAATAAATCTTCCTGACTCCTTTTCTGGTACTCTGTGCATCATGCCACCTGGCTGCTAAGAATAATAGGATCTTAGTTTTCTCTAGTCAGATTATATCTCAAATATTTTATGTTCACTTCTGAGTATCATGTTTTGGCAGGAATATTGATAAATTGGAGCACATCAGAGAAGATTAACAAGGAGGGCTACTCAAAAGTTTTTTTATAACTATTGGGAGATGTTTATTTGGAAAAAAATACGGAGATCTTCATTATTGTTTTCAAATATTAAAATAGTGTTATGTGGAGACAAGGAGTTATTTTGCCTTCCCTGAGAGGGAGAAATCAAAATCAAAGTATAGAATTTACAGGAAGAAAGACCAATTTCAATATATAGGAGCATTTCTTAATGATCAGGGTTGCCTCAAATGGGATGGTTTGCCTTAGCAGACAGTGAGTTCATCATTACTGGAATTCTTCAAACAGAGACTAATGTCTAATGAGGAAATGATATGTAATTGATTTATATTTTAAGTAAAGGTTTTATTAGGTGACCTGTATGACCCTTTATAACTAAAATGCTATCATTTTCTATACATAACTAAATAAATGAGAAATGGCTCTAATTTTTTTTAGCATATCAGAGAATAATTTGTAAATGTCTCTGATCTAGTGAGGCTGACAATTCTGAAATGTAAGAGCCATGGGGTCAGAACCACCTATCTCTTCTAGTTTCAAGGTCCAGGAATAAAATGTATTGGAAGAAAAATAATGTGTTAGATCTCCATCACTGTGTTTAAATTATTTTTTCCCTTTTTATGTCAGTGGATAGTATTCAAAATGAGAGAATTGCTGACATGTTTTCAAGGAACCAGCATTATTTGTCTTCAGCTCAGTATAAAATTTCCCATTTCCCTTGTTTTACTGTATCTATACATTTTTGCTTCTAGTACTGTGAAATAAAATATACAGCATTTTTTTTTCTTTGAGTGTCTAGTTATTGGACCTGTTTGTCCTCTTGAGTCTCCTAGAATGAATTGGCAGTAATGATTCCCTCTATAAATAGAAGTATTAGTAAATGTTTGGATGCCATATGGCAAAATAGTATATATCACTAAACTGTTTAAACTCTGTAGTAAAACCATTGATGCTCTGTAAGAAGATGATGTTTGCTGGCAAAAGGATAAGGAGTATAGAAATAGCATTGCCCTCCTTAAAGCTAAACAACTTTATAACTAGATAAATATCCAGTCATATCCAAAGCATGTTTTATATATATATATATATATATATATGTGTGTGTGTGTATATATATATATATAATATAGAGTTAAAGAAATTGAAAAGAAAGTTTGACTGCAAAAAATCTCTGATATTATTTACTTTTGAGATGATAAAGAAACGACTCCAAAACATTACTAAATAATTTGATGATGAATTCACCAAAATATCATCATGTGTCTATAGAAATTAAATACTTTAGCTATGTGGATATCTCATCAAATTTTCCCCCAAATTGTGTGCCTGCAATTCAAAAAAACAGAACTTCCACATGTGCAAGGGAGAATTCTGCTGTTTGTGTTGCCAGGCAACATCTATCAGTATCAGAGACTCCCAAGTGAGCAACCACTGAGTCATATGAGAAGATATCTGATAAAATAGAAAGAACCTCAGATTCATCCTAGTTCTCTATACAGAAATCATATTTTGAATTGTGATTGTTAACTGTGTAGTTTAATCCATCTCCAGCCCACTTTTCCCAGGAATATACAGATACCTTACTACAAATGAATTACTCAGAGACTTACCTCAATTTTCTTTTTTTCCCCATGTGTGTTTGCTGGACTGGTAATGGATCAGGATGAGATTTGGGGGAGGGGTGAGAGGTAGACTTGTCTCATAGAAAAGATAAACAACATCTCAGAACGTTTTTAGACTGTTCTTTTCAACAGTTAACATTTCAGTTGTTTAGAATTATATTAGAATTGAGACAAAATGACGTTGATATAAGGTTAAACTTTATAAAGTTGAGTGTAATCTTTTAAACTTATGTTAAAAGGTTTGAAGATAGGTTTTACTCTTGTGAAGTAAATTACATGTTGTGATTATGTTGATTATCGAATTGGCTGGTGTATGTCTTTGTTGTCCTTATAGCAAATATGGCAATTAGCTCTCATTTTCCTAAAGATGCATAGGGTTTGTCATTACAATGCTGTTTTTCCCCTTACAGAGTGTGTAGCCCTATCCTGAATTTGCAAAGTGATTCTAATTTGCTCAGTCAAGATCTAATTGATTTTGACTTCAGTTATTCTACTTGCATCCAGGTTGAAATATCCAATTTGCTTGGTGTTCGTGGTTGTACATAAGATGGCAAGCACTATTTCTTGCTGATTGCTCAGAGAGCACATGGGAAAGCATTTAGGGATCATTTTTCCTGTTTATTTTATTTCTTTTCTTGTTTCAAATTTAAAGGGTGTTCATGAGAGTGAGCAGAGCTGGAGTTCCTCTACCTCTGTTGTTTATTCTCAGACTAATTATAATCCTTCAGTTTTTTGGGATAATGATGACTCTTGATTACTACAGAATTATCATATCAGGTACAGGAAAGTGAGAGACAAATGAACTCTAAAATCCTAGCTTGACTACAAAAGGTTTTCTTTTGCTGATTACCAAAAAAAAAATCCTATATTTCTACAGTGACCATTCAATTTGTGAACAGATGGTAAGATCTCTTTCATGATCTGCAAATATTGTTTTCTCCAAACGGAGCATTCTAAAATTTCTGTCTGTTGTGAGATGTGTACATGAAGTGTGATTATGCTACATATTCTAATTTTCTACTGGTGTGTGATTATACTGCGTATTCTAATTTTCTACTGGTGAAATCTCTGAGGAGAAAATCATTAAAATGTCAGAAATATTGGAATTAATACTAATTAATACTAATGAACATATAATATGTCTGAGATTGAAAAGATCAAGGAGGAGACTTAAGGGGGTTTTCAGGCTATTAATCTCTCTTCCTTGAAATCCTACTCAGAATAATTAATAGTCAAGTTATCTGTATAACATCACCAAAAAGACAATGAAAAAGTTTTTATTATGGCAGATAGTTTTGTGAACTTTTCCTTTAGATAAGATTATTCTAGTAAGGGTAGTCCTAATATTGATCCTTAAGTGGTTCTGCTTTTTTTCTTAAGAAAACTTACCACAAACTCAATTTTGCTATTTCTAGGGATAAAATTGCCCTTTAATCTTTCCTGCAAATATGATTATTTTCAGTTCTCACTATCAGTTATTATTTACCTAATCTAGACCCATTTTAAAATTTTATACCATCATTTTCTGTATACAGTTCATTCTTCCTCTGTGGTGTGTTAAAGATCTACTCTAAATGGTCCTGTTAATCTAGTTGAAATGCTGACATGTGAAATCTGTTGGTCAGAGATGGGGCTCACCAAAAAGGTCTAGTAAAGATATTTTCCAATGGACTTGTATATCCAGTTTAAAAGACCCTAAGCTGAACAAGAATGTGGGAAAATTAGCTATGTGTAGTTTGTTGTGTGTGTGTGTGTTTGTGAGAGAGAGAGAGAGGGAGCTTTAGCAAATCTATTCACTCATCAAGACCTATCTTTCCTCATTTATAAAGTAAAATAGACTAGATGAACTCTTAGATCCCTTTCATTTTCAATGAATGATCCTATGACATAGATTTACATATATGGATAAATATATAGAAACACAGATATGCATGAATACCTATATACACACACATACACACATACATACATATACATAAGTATGATTTTTGTTTTTGGTAAATGAATTGTACAATGGCATAAATGGCACTTTTAGAAGACTTCCAGGAGACATGAATGTGAAAGGTGGTAGTATATGCGTGTCCATACATGTATATATTTATATAATTACATGCATGCATGGGTGTGTGCATATTGTATCTATATATACACATACTACATGTGCGTATGTATATATATGTATATATGTTTATGTGTGTTTATAGGTATTTATATACACATATACAATCAAGTAAGTTGAAATAGATATCCTAATACAAGGCAATTTGAGTTATTGCATTCCATGGAGATTATTGGGATATACTCAGAATAAATATAAATGAAAGGTTGGAGCAGCGTTAGATATTAAGAAGGCATATTAATATGATGAAATCTAGGAACTAGAAGGAGAAGCATAATGGAAAGCCCTTGCATGCAGATTGCCACAAATAGAAACATAAGGTTAGGTTCATTGCCCCCAAAGTTTAATATAAATCTTCATAAGAGAAAAATGAATGAGTATCTAAGGAAACATCACCAACCTGACATGGGGCCATTATCTGGTAGCAATGGGGGAATATAACTTTTCTGACATATTCCCCCATCTCTGCAGCTTTTTCTGTCTCTATTTCTCTCTGTCAGTCTCTGTCTGTTTTCTCTCTCATCAAACCTGTCTCTGAAATCTGTATGAATGTGGACATATGAAACAAAACCAAGAGTAGCAGTGCAAATCCTGAAATATATGTACAGTAGGTAATATACCCAAGGTGAGAAGGAAATCCTCTGACATGAATCAGACTTTGAGAAATTTTTGATCTCCCCATCTCCCCAAGGCAAATTGGCTTGAGAGAAAAAAAAAACAGAAGCAGAGGTAGTTTGAATAAAAGGATGAAAACAGTACTTTCCTCATATGGTGGTTTTGAGACACATGAGATATTTGTAAAGTGCTTAGCAGTGTCTGGCATGTAGTCAATATTTACTAAATGCTTGTTTCCTTCCATTTCTCTTTATTTATTTCTTGAATTTACTTTGCTCTGCAAACCTTTGATTTACTTCCGGAAATGTGTGTTCTTAAACTTATTCAATTCTTAAACCATAATTATGAATAAGGGGGAATGATAATTTGTCCTATCCCATCAGTTTTCACCATAGTAAATAGGAATTTTTTGTCTTCATTTTTGGGCCAAACTTTTCTCTTTATAGTAATTCCTGTGCCATTATTAGATTATAGACTTTTTAAGATTATGATATTTTTCCATTGAATAATCCGGAATAGCATTTAGCAGTTTCTTGTGACAAAAGTTCTTTATTAATTTAATAAAAACAATTCAGTTTTAAATATGTAGGATTCTTTAGAGTTCATTTGGTTTTCTCTTATTCTTAATTATTCCATGTCCAGTTACTCAATTCATGAATGATCTAGATCTTTTTTTCCTGGCAATCTTAGATCATTTGCCTTTTAAACTATTTCATCACACTTTATTTAATTGCAAAGCCTGCTGTGAAAAACAGGGCTGCTGTTAAAAATAGTGTTTTCTTAGTTATTAGTTCTAGTAAAGGGACAGAGGTAGGGTAAAAGTAAGATTTCACTAATTTCATTTCATAGTGCATTATGCTATCATGATCGTGATCCTGGTCTTTCAAATTCTAAGAAAGCAGAGAACAAGCTTTGAATGGCTCCTCCAAACTGGGAAGGACTTGGTAAGACTATGTGCTTGCAATTTGATGGCCAGACCATCTCATTTCAAAAAAGTTTATTACCATGTTGGCTGGAAGGTACTATTATCTTTAAGGACCACTAATTGTGAAATGCACTCTCCCTCCAAGTTAGAGGGGATTATGCTATGTTTCATTGGTGCAAAATCATGGGTCCCCCTTGTTTGGAGGGGGGAAGGTAGGACAATTGGGGTTAAGTGACTTGCCAAAGGTCAAATGGCTAGTATGTGTTAAGTGTCTGAGGCAGAATTTGGACTCAGGTCCTTCTGACTTCTGGGCCAGTGCTCTATTCACTGCACTGCCTAGCTGCACCAAAATCATGGATTCTTGAAGAAATAGGTTTTTAGATTTTAGATTTATCTACCATTCATTTTAGCTTTCCCACAATATAATACATGCTTGATCTCTGATTTATAAAAATGAAAAAAGGATGTTATTTTTGCAAGTGTGATATTATATGTTCAACTTCTTATACAGGTTCTTTACCCAGTTTTAATTGCAAAATAAGCTCCAGTAAAGAAAGTACCTTCCTCTCTTCTTCCTTGTATTCCAAGGGAATGCTCAATTATTAAGCCTTTGTCTCTTCTTTCACTCTTACAAAATTCACTATTTCCTAGGTAGAAGATGGAGACCCACTGCTTTTATGCTATTGTTGTATGAGTTAACATGGTATTTCATTCCTTTCCTCAATCACATACAGTGCTTTTATGTCAGAAGGAAAATTGAGATAATAGAATGTCATAATTATTAGACATATTTCAGAATAATAGCACATGGCACTACATAATTCTGAAGTCCTTTTAAATGAAAATAAAATTAACTATAAGCAACAATCAGTAAACTGGGATTAAGAATTTCTAATGGTTTGATAACACATTGGAAATAACCTGCTTTTCTTATTTAATCAAGAGATTTACTGCCAAAGATGGTGTAATAGCTGATAAATGAATTTTTGGAGTTGTATAATAAAGGACAGGATCACTGTCATAACAGCATAAAGTTTTTATTTTTTACTCATGTGGTGGCTGTTAATGATCAATGTAATTCATTGGTGTACCCATTTTCAAGATGAATAATGGATAATTGTTAAACTAATGTTAATAAGTAATGAGTAATTATTTTAGAAATAAGAAAAATTAAAGAATGAGCTTAATCAGTTCTCTTACTTTTAAAAATAACCAACCAGTTTTATATTAGGATATATTATTGCTTTTGATATTCAAACATGAATCTGTTGTAGTTTTATAATCCATATAATTAAGTAGTACTGAAAACTGACACCTGGCTTAAAGTTTAGACTTAATGTCATTTTAGATTGTAGAATGTGTATCCTTTTATAGATTGTGTCACTTTTCTTTTGAGAATATAGCAATTTAATGGGCAGAAGGAAATTTATTCACTTACACTCATGCACACACATGTATATGTACGTATACACATACATATACATATGTGTATCTGTCTATCCATCTATATACACATACATATATGCATATATGTACATAGTGTCTATCTGTATCTATCATCTATCTGCTTGTCTATTTGTCTGTCTGTCTATTTATCCATCCATCCATCCATCTGCATGACACAAGAAAGCTTGAGAGATGATGTGGTATAATAATATGCTAGACTGGGAGTCAGGAAGGTAATTCTCAAATTTTATAATTTTGCCCCAAACGCTTAAGAGTGATTGAGACCTGGATTCCAGACCAAGCTCTGATGCTATCTATATAATTATGAGCAAGTCACTTAAACTCTCCATGTCAGAGTTCATTCTCTGAAGCTAGTTATTAAGGACTAGTTTTAATCTGCATTAGGAAAAAAGGTCCCCACCTGTGCTTACAAATTCACAAGTACTTGAAATAATGATATAGTGACAAAGGAGAATATGATTGCTGCAAACCGAAAGTTCAGACAAAATACTATGAAGAGATTTGAGAATAGTGATTGCTTTCATCTGAAAGAGTCAGGAAAAATTTCCAGGAGGCAGAGACTAAATTGAGCAGTGCAGTACTTCAACAATTACAGAGGGAGCTGGGAGAGTTAATTCTTGGCATGGACAAAGGCAGTGAAGTGGAAGAAAGTAGAGGAAGAATAATGAAAGGAGAGGATTCCAATTTGGTTGGAATTTAAGGTACCTGAAGGTGAGTACAGTGTTTTAAATTTAAACTCGCTGGGAGTGGGAGGGGGAGGAATAAAAGGGCTTAATATATGCAAAATAAAACCAAAAGGTATCAATAAAATGTATACTTTTTATAATGCATTATATTACTAATGACAAATTATGCTCAAGAAATACGATAAAATTTTAATCTAAGGGATATATGGAAGGAAAAGCACATGGTTTACCATGTAATGAAAATGAGATAACAGATGGACAGCTAATGTCCTCCAATAATGTTAAGAAACTTAAGGTAAGATTAGCATGCTGAATAAACCTCCTTTGAAGACTTGTAAGAGGACATGGCTAAGAGGCAAAAAGATTAAGGAGCAACGGATAAGAAACATCACACCTTATTGTCAGAGGGTACAGACACTGATATCACAGATCCATTATAGCATAAGAATCATAGTTACAGAAATTTAGTTTGAAAGGACTTCAGAGTTGTTTCAACTGCTACGTAAATAAGAATTACCTTTCTAATAGACGTAGCTAAAGATTAATCAAACAGAATATTTCTAAAGCACTGCCTCTGCCTTTCTAAGCCTTAACAATCTAAATATGTCCTCTCCATTTTTTGATAGTTTATTTAGGAAATTGCCTTACCTTTATGCTATGTGAAGTCTAAATTTACCCTTTTGGAATTTCAACTTGTTCCTAGTTCTACACACTAGCAAAAGCAGAACAAACCTCCATCACAGCCTGCCAGTTGTTTTAGTAGCCTCTGCGTCTAGACTTGGTGACTTAAATTCATCAAAGGAAGCTAGATTATCTCTTACCATTTCCTCTGCTTTTCTTGTTTCATATTTGTATTAGTCACTATTGTTGTGCCTTTTGTAGTCCAAAGATGATTCCCTTTCATTGATGGTTGATTGGTTAATTTTTGTCCTTCACTCTCAAAGAGGACCAAAATGAATCACTATGTCAGAATCAAGGTACAAGTGTCTCCAACAGTGGCTGATCAGACCAATATGACCCGTCTACCACAGGTTGGACACAAATAGTTACATGAACATTTGGAGTATAGATGTCTCTAAACTTTCACATTATACATTTCTTTTTTAAATTATATTTTATTTTCCCCCAGTTACATCTAAAATCAATTTTGACATTCATTTTTAAAATTTTGAGTTCCAAATTCTCTCCCTTATTAACCTTTTCCCCCACCCCCTTTAAGAAGGCAGGCAATTTGATATAGGTTATACCTGTTAGTTGTACAAAGCACTTCCATAATAGCCATGTTGTGAAAGATTAAATATATTTTCCTCCAAACTATTTCCCCTTTCCATATTTTTTATTCTCTCTCTTCTTTCACCCTGTCCCTCCTCAAAAGTGTTTTCCTTCTGAATATCCCCTCTGCAAGTCTGCCCTCCCTTCTATCATCTCCCCCTTTCTATTATCCCCTTTGCTCCTACTTTCCTGTAGGGTAAGATAAATTTCTATACTCAACAGCTTATGTGTGTTATTCCCTCTTTGAATCCATTCTTGTAAGAGTAAGATTCACTCCCTCTCACCCTCCTATTCCCCTACACTGTAAAAATTGTTCTTGCCTCTTTTGTGTGAGATTATTTATACCCCATTCTATGTTTTCCTTTCTCCTTCTCCCAGTACATTCCTTTTACCCCCTAATTTTATTTTTAGATATCATCCCTTTATATTCAACTCACACCTATGCCTTGTGTATATCATTATATATAACATATATACACAAATACATGCATGTACATGTACACACATATACATGCACATGTATACATACATACATGCATACATTCATACACTTCTTCTAACTACCCTGATAATGAGAAAGGTCTTCTGAGTTTTAAATATCTTTTCACATAAGAATGTAAACAGTTTAACTTTAATAAATCCCTTATGACTTCTCTTTCCTGTTTACCTTTTTGTGCTTCTTCTGAGTCTTGTATTTGAAAGTCAGATTTTCTATTTAGCTCTGGTCTTTTTTCAATAATGCATGAAATTGGGGCGGCTAGGTGTCGCAGTGAATAGAGCACCGGCCCTGGAGTCAGGAGTACCTGAGTTCAAATCCAGCCTCAGACACTTAGCACAAAAACTAGCCGTGTGACCTTGGGCAAGTCACTTAACCCCAACTGCCTTCCAAAAAAGCAAAAAAAAAATAATGCATGAAATTCCTCTATCTCATTAAATGTCCATCCTCCTCCCCTCCCCTCCAAGGTTTATACTCAGTTTTGCTAAGTAGATGATTCTTGTTTGTAATCCTGATTCTTTGCCCTATGGTATATTACATCCCAGACTCTGAAATCCTTTAATGTAGAAGCTGCTATGTCATATATTATCCTGACTGTGGCTCCATGATACTTGAATCATTTCTTTCTGGCTTCTTGCATTCTTTTCTTCTTGATCTGGGAACTCTGGAATGTGGCTATAATATTCCTGGGAGTTTCATTTTGGGATCTCTTTCATGAAGTGATCTGTGGATTCTTTCAATTTCTATTTTGCTCACTTTTTCTAGAATATCATATTTTTTAAAGACATCCTTCATCATATTGGCTTTTTGTACCTTCTAATCTATTTTCAAGGTGTTATTTTCTTCAGCATTTTTGGGGGGTCTCCTTTACTAATCTCTTGACTAATTTTTTTATGATTTTCTTGCATCACTCTTATTTTTCTTCTCAATTTTCCCTCTACTTTTCTTACTTGATTTTCAAAATCCTTTTTGAGCTCTTCCATGGCCTGACACCCATTCATATTTTTACTTGGAGGATTTGAATGTAGGATCTTTAACTCTGTTGTCTTCTTCTGAGTGTGTGTTTTGATTTTCCTTGTAAGTTTCTATGGTCAGAGTTTGTTTTTCCAGTTGTTTGCTCATTTTCCAGTCTATTACTTGATTTTTAACTCTTTATTAAAATAGAGCTCTGCTCCCAATATGGAGGGTGAATTGTCCCAGGCTTCAGGGGTTTTGTGCAGCCATTTTCAGAAATACTTCTAGAGACCTGCAAGTTTTTAGTTCTTCCAAGTTGGTATGATCTAATGAGAGATGTTTACTTCTCTTCTGGCCTGTACTCTGGTCTGTGAGTGACCACAAGCACTCCTTTCTGCCCCCAAACTGTGTGGAGGGCCCCCTCTCCACTGCTATCACAAGCTCTGTTATTCTAATGCTGTGGGACTGCCACTCAGATCCAAATATGGGCAAAACAACAGAGTCTTGCCTCAGTGCTAGCAAAGAAACCCCTAGAATTTCCTTCTGACCAATTGTTCTCCTGTTCTTACTTGCTCTCAACTGTGCTCCTTTCTCACCCAGGTCTGACAGATCTTTCTTGCTAAACTTCAAATTTGTCTTTGTCATCTGTGGGCCAAAAAGTCTGGAATATATCACTGCTGCCAGTGATTCAGTCACCCTGAGGCCTGCTCAGGGTTTGTTGGGACTATGTCTGTTCTGGTACAGCCTGTGATGCTCTCCTCTCTCATCCTGGTGAAACAAAACTTTCCTGTTGGCCTTCAAGGTTTCTTGGGCTGGAAATTTGTTTCACTCTTGTTGTTTTGTGAGTTCTGCTGCTTTTGAATTTGTTCAAAGTCATTTTAATATGTATTTCACAGGATTTGGGGGAGAACTAAAATGATCCCCTGCCTTTACCCCCACCATTTTGTCTCTGCCCCTCATATTTCTTTGGAGCTACTTTATTTCTGTTTCACAATTAGAGCACAGTGCCTTCTTTGATGTAGGTATGCCATGCTGGTGGTCCTTTGTCAGTATCTCCAGTGTCATGAAATTGATTCCAAAGTTCTTTAGAGAAGCCCTGAAGGTGGCCTTGTATCACTTTTTCTGACTTTCATGTGAGTGCTTACCTTATGTGAGTTGTCCATAAAATAGTCCTTTATGCAAATATATGTTTGATATTTGAATAACATGCACAGTCCATCCTCAGATAAAACTGAAACCAAGTAAAAAGTGAGCAATTTTGCCCTATTTCCATTGCCCATTATCACTGTCACTTAGTTTTCATTTTATTCATACCTCCTCTTCCCAAATGGAATTAACAATCCTCTATGTTTCCTTTACTTTGCTTGTTCATCCATAGACCTTTCCAATGGTTTAGTGCTTCTACTGCTATTCTTAGAGAATCTTACGTACATTCTTGTTAGACAAGATTGGAAAAGTAGGTTGGAGATAGATTATGGACTGTCTTGAAGGCCAAAGACAATAGTTTATACATTATTCTGGTGTGATAGAGGACCAATGAAAGTTTTTTAGTAGAGTACTTTGATAGATAATAGTACATTAAGGAAAATATGTAGGCAGTGATATGAAAGATTGATTAAAAAGGTAAACTTTCATCAAAAGAGGACATAAATTATTATAATAATATAACTTTTAAAAGGTAAGTGCCTGGGGTGATGGGGAACTTCTTTTTGTTAGCATATGAATTTATTCTGAGATTTCATCATTTATAATAGGACTACATATTTAAAGTCTGCCCAGAACAATAGTCCCAGAGACTGAAGAAGTCAAATCTTAACTTGCATATGGATCAGATCTATAGCACACCAAACAAATTATCATCCATATGTGCTTGACTATGCCTAGTAGTGGAAAATTAATTACTCTTCCCCTCTCTGCTTCTAGTTCTATCCTAGTCTGCCCTATGGGAAAACTATATTTTTTCCTAATAATAAACATTTTAAAACTGTTTTCTTTAGGCTAACTTCTGTCAATTCCTAAAACAATACAATGCTCATATGGTTTGATTTCTTACTTTCTAACTTTCTTATACGCTCTTGTGGGAATATTCTAACTTGGTAAAGTCCTTTCTAACATTGGGTACCTAGAACTGAATGAAATAATTCTACTGCAAAGTAATTTGACCAAGGTCAAATATAGTGAGAATATCACCTTCCTCTTCATACCTATTACTATTCTATTAGTTATCATAATATTGCATTTGCTTTTGGGGATTTGTCACACCATTTAGTTGACTCATAGTAAGAAGGCACATCATTTAGTTGACTCATAGTAAACCATTTATTAAAACTTTGTAATGGTAATTAATTTAAATTCCAAGACCCCATTTTGTTATGTCAATTAAGCAGGTGCTTAGCCCTTTGTCAAGCCTCTGTGAAAGAGGAGAGGGTGTGACCTCTGTCTCCTGTTGCTGACATAACAGGAAGTGTTTGGATCAAACAGGAAGCCAATGCTGTGTCTTTGTGTGTATGTGTGTGTGTGTGTGTAAGAAAAGCCCCAGAGAGGCAGAATCAGAATTTTTCTCCTGGTGGGCTCCTGCTGATGGAGGAAGCAGAATTTTTCTCGTAACAAGCTACTGATGGAAGAATCATGGAGACCGAAGCAAGCTGAGAGAGAGAGAGAAAGAGAGGGAGAGAGAGAGAGAGAGACAGAGACAGAGACAGAGACAGAGACAGAGAGACAGAGAGAGAGAGACAGAGACAGAGAGAGAGACAGACAGAGAGACAGAGACAGAGAGAGAGACAGAGAGAGAAGGAGGGAGGGAGAGAGAGAGAGAGAAAGAGAGAAAGAGAGAGAGTGTTTCCTCTTGGCAGCATTTGGAAGCTGGTCTGCTACAGACGACTGAGAACTGAGTTGGGAGTTTTCTTGAGACCAGAATCTGGTGAAGGCTGAAGTTGTTGCTGGGAGGGTGTTCTGAAAGGCCAAAATTGTTGCAGTTGCCTGGAAGGCTGAGATTTATTTTGAGGCCTAAGGCTAGCTGAACTGCCAAAGGACTGAAGAATCATGACAGGGATGCTTACACTTTGTTTGTGGCTTGGTTGATCCATGAGTTCCTGGGAACAGAAGTCGTTAAGATTTTGAGATGTTCTTGACCCTTTGAACTTGAGCATATAGCAGGAACTGCCTGGAGGACTGGACGAGGACCTGGGAGCTGTCTTCCTCTGAATCAAGGTGACTGCTTGGTGGATTCAGGTAGTAGCTGGGACCATGGAAGGGTTCCAGGAAATATAAAAGACCACCCTGAGTCAAGATGAAAAAAGTCATCTTGGATATTGAATGCTGTGATGAAATTGAAGTTTACTGGAGACTGAGGAGTGAAGAGTTTGTGTAATTTTCTAATGATTATATTTAGTGATTAATGATACTTAGTGACTGATAGCTAGATGAGTGTCTGATTAAGTTAACCTATGATTGCCCCATGAGTGGAAGATTTACTATTGTATTGTGAAATTATTGAATGATTAAGTAAGGAGGCAAACCTCCTTAGGGATACCAGATGATTGTTCTTTTTTACTTTGTTCTAAATACTGTGACCACTTTGGTGAAAACTATGTGGCCATTCTAATGATAAGCTGTTGTGAACACTATATTGTGATTTTTCTGTGATAAGATGTACTGTTGTATATATTGTATCTTGATTTGTTGTGAATGTTTTCCTTTGATTTCTTCTTGAATAAATAGAGTGTTCACTACACTGTGTAATCAGAATCTTAAAAGCTATTGACAGTAGCATTCTTTTAGGAAGCTGCTCATGCATGGCATTACAAACCTATAGATATTTTTCATATGAACTATTACCTAGTCACAGTTCCTCATCTTCTGTTTGTAATTTTTGTTTTTAATTTAAGAATAAGAGTTCACACTTGGCCATATTAAATTTTATTTTAATAGATTTGACTAATCATTTCATTTGTCACAATCCTTTTGGATCCCCATTTGATTGTTCATCGTGCTTTCTCTCATTCTCAGAATTCCATGTAAGAATAAAATTAGATTCACATATCACCTCTACCCTTGTTCAAGTCAGGGAAAATTTTTGATCCAAATATAACCACAAAAAGACATCTGTGGCAGTGAAGTGAAGAACAGATTGTAGCTTAACATTGATCTATTAATTACTCTTTTTGGATCTAATCATTCAACCATTTCCTAAACTTACTTAACTGTATTATGATCCTACTTGAATCTGTGCAAATTGGTGTAAGTATGTGTATATGGAATTTTCTGAATGACTAGCTGAATCACTATGAATTTTGGTGTTTTAAATTTCCTGGAGGACCTTTGAGTTTAACATTACCTTCTAGGTTGAGTTTAACATTACCTTCTAGGTTCATTTTGGCAGCTTAGAGTATTTCTATATAAAATAGATTGAATAAATTTCTATCTATTATGTAACTTCAATGCTAAGAGAACAGAAATGAGAGTACTGAGACAATTATGGCTAATGGAAAGCTATGCTATCCTTTGTTAAGTTTAGTGCATTATAAAGATAACTACCTGATATTTTTCCATTGCTTTATTGCTAACTTTAAAAAGCTCTTTGCAACATTCTAAACTTTGTCGTGGTTTTTATTGCTTTTTATGTTAGAAATGAATCTCTGAACTGTATAGGAGAAAAAGGTTCTTTAGTCTCTATCATAACTCAAGCCATGCAGGATCTCACAATATTTCAGAATGGCTACCCATGTTTGGAAGGAATGAAAAGATGAATTTGGGAGATGGAAGTTAACTGACAAAATGATCAAGAATACATTATTTCTTTTTCTTCTCTTGATGGGTTGCTATCCAGATCCATATTTTAAAATAATATTTTTTAAAGTTTTAGAAAAAATAGACACATCACGTTAGACTTAAAGGTATAGTTTTATTTTATATCTTTGAAACACTCTGTCGTATAGCAACCACTAAAAGCCATAGGCCAAAAGCCCAAACTAAACTTTTATGAACTATCTTTTCAAAGCTTTAAGAAAGAATATGTATAGAGAACTTATGAAGAAGAACATGTATAAAGGGGCAAACATAAAAGGTTTACATGCAACCAGGGCAGGATGAATGCTGGGTAGAGGAATGTGTAGCTGGGGCACATGTGTGTCTGTGGCAACTAATAACTCTAAAGCTGTAGAGTCCTCTCAGTATGACACTTTGCTGATTTCTGCTGATTTCTGTTGTGTATGACTTCTCCAGTTTGCATGCTACCATTTATGTCAGGAATGGTACCTTTAGTATTCACTGTTTTCTTGACTGTTTTGCTGCTCTCTGCTACCATTTGGTGGACTTCAGTTTTTGAGAGCTTATTTGCTCCTCTCTGCTATTCTTTTCTAGGGCAGAATTGCTATTAAATTTCTTTTGGCAAAAAGAGGTCTCAAGTTCTTTTAGTCCTATATAGGAAAGGGACTGTGTGTTGCCATACACACCCCAACAACCAACAAAATCGAACAGAATATCCCAGGTTAAAGGGAAAACCTTTTCTACTTTACTTTGCTTTTCTGATTCCTCTTCTGATGAATTTTTAGCTTTTATCTTAGTTATGTCAAGAAATCTCTCTTAGTTTTAATCATATCCCTTGGAAATATTTGTCAGGACCTAAACAACTTACTGGGTTAAACAGCTAGGTATAGAGATTTCTTTCAAGCTTCCTAGACAGTCTTATCTCTGGTGTTCTATGAAAATTACAGAGACTGAGATAGGTGGCAAAGACTGAAAAGAATAGTGAATTTTGACCTATTTAATCCAGCAAGTTCGTTACCACCTTTTTGTAATGACCAACTCTGGGTACTTGGTGACTTTTGCTGTTACAGTCTGTTCAGCACAAGAGTGCTGATTTCTGCATTAAGATCATAGATTTTGAATGAGAAGGGAACTTGAAACAATTTAGTCCAATACACTCTTTTAGAGATTTGGAACAAATGGAAAGTGACTTGCCCCAGATCATGCAGTAGAAGAAACAATATTAAAAACAAATTTATCTGACATCTAGTCCAGCAATTTTCTGTACTGTACAAAAGAAAGATCTAAAAATCAATCATTCATTTTGGAAAAAGAAAATGATCTGTCATGGAACATTTTTGAACACCTACTATCAATTGAATTATTTGTATAAATTGAAGACTTTTTAGAGCTTGTCATCTTCCTCAGTATTCATCCTTCCAAATAAGGCATATGTTGTACCTAACTCTGTTAATTCAGAGATATTTATAATAAGTACTTCAGTTTAACATCTAATCTATACATAGTAATTTCTTCAATTTAATTAATCATTCACTTGGAAAAGAACATATGGCGCATACAACGTCCAAATAAAGTGGTTGTTTGTAGGCCATCATATTTATTGTAGAATGCATCTCAATTGTTTGTGGCTATTTATTTAACCAGCTCCAAATCTCCTTAATTACTCTACATTTCTTCATCTTGATCCTAAAGTTAGAAATATATGTGTGTGTGTGTGCATGCACGTGTGTGTGTGCGTGTATGTGCATTCATAAATTGGAGGCATCAGTTGCATGTTACAACACCAATTATTTACCACAATTATCTCATTTTTAAAATATTTTTTGTTCTGTTGGAGAATGAAGATGTTGCTGACCCTGTAGGAAACAAGAATGAGATGAACAAGGTCTAGGAAAATTGGGGCAGGGGTAAAATTCTATATTTTGGGATAGAATATTTTATAGTTTATGTAGATTCTACACACCCTTTATAGATCTGGTAGGTTACTAGCTTTATATAGCTTGAGTTTCTTTGGCTTGTAAGACTTGGGAAGAATAAATAAAAATTAAAGATAAAAATGATGAGTAAATATTATTCCCAAAGCTAAGCAAATTGCCTAGTACATAGTAAGTGCTTAATAAATGCCTATTGACTTGGTTTGAATATGGAAATGAAAGAAGCATTGAGGTATTAGTTATCTCAATGACAAGAAAATAAATTGAATTTGGGTTGATGGGATTCATAGTATTTGTTATATCATGAATCCTATTTTCATTATTTTTTTCTAAGCGGGAATAATATATTCCTTTTTTTGGACAAATGACAACAACTATCCTGGATATGGTAGTCAACTGGCAGAATGGAAAGAACCTCTATGAATAAAATGTCTTTTAAGTAATTATAATGCCATGCACTTGCAGCTTTCCAGAAGAATGCTACTGTGAACAGCTTTTTAAGGTTCTGATTAGACAGTATAGTAAACACTCTCTTTATTCCATTACAAATCAAATCAAAACATTCACAGAAAATCAAGGTACAGCATTTACAATTTTACAATGTATCACAGAAAATCACAATATTGTATTCATGACAGCTTTTCTTTAAAATGGCCACATAGTTTCCACTATAGTGGCTACAAAGTTTTGAACAAAGAACAGTCATCTGCTATCCCTAAGGAGATTTGCCTCCTCACTCAGTCTCAAAGTTCAATAGTCAAAATTTTCCACTCATGATGAAAAGTTAACTCAATCAGTCTTTTATTCAGCAATCAATTAGTAAGTATCATTAACCACTAAGTAAAATATTCAAAAATACACAAACTCTTCACCCCAGGTCACTGGTAATCCATATTATCATTACAGCATTCAATACCCAAGGAGAGGTCTTTTCTTCATCTTGACCTGAGGCAAGTTGTCAGCGATCTAAGTTCTCGGTATACAAAGTTTAACAAAGGCACTATATACATTGCCAGTGTCCTCATCAATTCAATCTCTACCTGCAGAACAGTCTCAGGATTTCTGAAAACATCAGCACAGCACTCTTCCAGGATTTCTACAAACATACAGCAAGAAAATACTCCTTCATGGCTTCTGAGCCAACAGCAAGATTCCAGGACCTCTGCAACAACAGCACTGTTCTTCACCATCAGACGAGACTGGCAAAAAACATCAAAGCAGATAGAATACTGGCACCACAGTCATACTTCCACAGTCATCTGGCAGTTTGGCTGGCTCTGGGACACAGAAGAAATCTCAGCTGGCCCCCAGAATCAAAATCACTCCTCCCACGCTTTCAAAATAAAAATTGTTTTCTCTAGCCTGGGGGCTTGGGGATGGGGAGGTGGGGTGGGTTTTCTCTTCAACCTTCTTGGCAGCAGCAACTTCAGTCTCTAGAATTCTTGTCCAAAGAAAATTCTGACTCAGTTCTCAGTCCAGCAGTACCAGGCAAGCCTCCAGATGCTGTCTAGAGAATCTCTCTCTCTCTCTCTCTCTCTCTTTCTCTCTTTCTCTCTCTCTCTCTGTCTCTCTTTCTCTCTCTCTCTCACTCTCTCTCTCTGTCGCTGTCTCTCTCTGTCTCTGTCTCTGTATCATCTCTATCTCTGTCTCTATCGTCTCTCTGTCTCTGTCTCTCTGTCTCTGTCTGTCTCTGTCTCTGTCTGTCTGTCTGTCTGTCTCTCTCTCTCTCTCTCAGTCCAGCAGTAGCACCTCAGCCTCCAGATGCTGCTGAGAAAAACCCTCTCTCTCTCTCCCCCACAGAACAGATTCTGCCACCAGATTCTGGTCTCAAGAAATTCTGACTGTGCCTCTCTGGGGATTTTCTTATATACACACAGCATTGACTTCCTGTTTCAGCCAACCCCTTCCCATTATGTCAGCAACAGGAGACAGCAACAGGAGTTCATAACTTCTGCTTCTTTCACAGAGGACTGATTAGTTACTAAGGGCTAAGTACCTGCTTAGTTGTCAATACAAAAAGGGATCTTCAAATTTAAATTAATTACAATTACAGTAATAAAACAGCTGATTGTTTTCATGTCAGATGAGAAAGTTGGTTTTCTCTCAGTATTGTAAACTTTTATATGTAGAAAACTAATGGATTTATTAGACTAAAGAAAGTATTGAAATAATAAGGTAATTGTATGATAGTTTTAATTTTTAATTTCTTCTTACACTATTCTAGATGAAGTTATCAGTGACTTTAACCTTTCTACATTTATTACAATATCACCCTATCTTGAAATTTTAATATTTAATATTGAGTAATTTCTGGCTTTTCTTATTTTAATAAAGTATGATGCATTGTACTTTAAAGTTTGATTTTTACCCAGGAAATCTTCTTTGATCCCTAGGACATTAGATTAAGGTAGGAAAAACAATTAAAAGCGCCCACATTAGCTTTCAGTCAGTTGAAAAGGTAAGATGTAGAGTGACATAATGCAAGCTACATGCCTAGTTCTACCAGAGCAGTGGTACTCAATCTTCCTAATGCCATGACCCTTTAATACAGTTCCTCATGTTGTGGGGACCACCAACCATAAAATTATTTTCGTTGCTACTTCATAACTGTAATTTTGCTGCTGTTATGAATCATAATGTAAATATCTGATAAGCAGTATGTATTTTCATTGTTACAAATTTAACATAGCCCACAGGTAGAGAACCGCTGTACTAAAGTGACATAATTCAAGGTGCTGGCTAGTTCTACCAGAATGGGGATTAGAACTCAGATCTACTTCTACACATGTTCCTTTTATAAGATACTTCTCCTGAACTAGGGTTTACATTTTCATAAGTGGAACTATTGTTGTTTTTCAGGGGACTTTGTCTAGGACAGTAAATTATGGAAGTACAAACTCAGTTCTAAAATTTGAAAATATTTGTCTATAAGACTGATTTCATGGCTCAAATCTAGAATTCAAATGTATATCAAGTACAGTACTATTCAGAATTAACCTGTAGTTATTACTTAGAAAATGAATGAAGAATAACAGAATGTAGTTTAAAAGCATTTTGCGTTTAAGAAGTAGAAAGAAAATCTCCATGACATAAGGTATAATCAACTTCCCTTTTCCTGTAT
Source organism: Pseudocheirus occidentalis (assembly GCA_028646575.1). Lineage (NCBI taxonomy): Eukaryota > Metazoa > Chordata > Mammalia > Diprotodontia > Pseudocheiridae > Pseudocheirus > Pseudocheirus occidentalis. The sequence continues at coordinate 162,178,040 of CM053596.1, forward strand.
ATTGACTTTGAAAATTTGATGAACCTGTGGTTTCACAGGTGTGAATAGTTCCTCTTCATAATTAAATAAATTATCTCATCAACCCATGTAAATATTATTCATGAATTTCCATAAATTCTGCATAAGGAATACAACCAATTGTCTAGAAGTATTCTATTTGTTCATTTAATGTTGCAGAGTTACTTTCATACTTCTTGACTTTTTCATCTGCTATCCCTTATTGTCATTATGAGAACAATTTGCTTCTTTTTTGGGTCCCATTTGTCCTTGCTGAGGTCTTTTTGGCAGTATGTTCTGAGGGCAGCAACTCTAAAGAAAAAAAAATGTCCTTGGCATCATGAGATTGTTGGATGTCAGGGAAGAAGGAAGGGAGAGGAAACAATAGGCAGACAGATAATTAAATTTAATTTGGGAGAATGGGCTAACAGCTAAGGTAATCCTGAAAGGTCTGTTAAAAGAAATGACACTAAATCTAATTCTTGAACAGTTCTGAGAACACCAGAAGGCAGAGAGAAGGAGAAAGGAGAACTACAGTTATTCCTTCCATATCAAAAGCATTAAGGGTGTAGCACCCACAATGATCTGGGAAATCAAAATAAAACTTTTGGCCATCTCTTCATACAAGAAAAGGAGTCAGAATTTTCTTTTCTTTTTCTTTTATGGAGTGTTCACAGTATCTTATTGTAAAATTTGGCTTCAGTGTTTGGTCATATTTTAACTTTAAAAAAGAAATTGTCTATATTTATGGTATTAAAAGATAAATTATATTGATATTATAATATAGCATGTATATTTTATACATTTTTTAGTTTCTAAACTTTTTTCTATATTATGTACTGGCTTTTGCATGTCATCTGTGCCTTCTGCAAAACCCCTCAATTTCTTATGCTAATCCACACTATATTAAAATAATGATGGGTGAAGTTGTGAGGTGGAAGAGATAACTCAGCGGTTCTCAACCTCAACCTCTGGGTCGCCACTCCTTTGGGTTGTGCTCTGTGATCTGATGACTGTGGCCTTCGTGCAAGTAGCCTCCTGAAACAAGATGTTCCATTTCCTGTTCCTAGTATTTTCACCACCTGTTCCATATACCTGGAATTCTTCTTTCCTTTTCATCTGTCTCCTGCTTTCTTTGACTTCCTTCAAATCTCAGGAAAATTCTGTGTTCTGCACAAGCCTTTCCTGGTCTTCTTTAATTCTAGTGCCTTGCTTCTGATGATTATTTCTAACTTATTCTGTATATACCTTGTTTATACATAGTGGTTTGTTTGTTGTCTTCCCCTTTAAACTACAAGTTTCTTGAGGGCAGGAACTACCTTTTACCTTTCTTTGTATCCCCAGGACTTAACACCATCCTTGATACTTAATGGGAACTTATACATATTTATTGCCTGAAGCCATAACATTATACAGCTAAGAATTGAATAGGGCCCTAACTAGGGTTCTCTGTATACCAACAGATAGAAGAGAGTAACTGGTGTTGTACAGGTAATGTCTAGAACATTCGGTAACTGATTATTCGGGATTAATATTGAGTACTCTACTTAGATTCACAATGCTTTATCATCATCATCATCATCATTTATTATTATTATTAGCACATTGATAATATTTTTGTTAAATATTTTAAAATATATTTTAAATTGTGGAATAAAATATTTTCGTAATCTAGTACAATGAAAATAAATGAAACTGCAAATTGACTACATACAATTTGCCATTCCTTTCAAATACGTAACACTAAGATTATCATTATTATCATTTTTTTCTCCTTTCTTCCTGTCCCAGAGATAGCCACCATCATACACAAGTAATATATGTACACATGTATGTGTATGCGTGCACACACATGTGCACACACATTTGAATGTAACTTATATGAGTATACATGCATGTGTACGTGCATATACATACTATATGAAAATTTGCACATATGTACGCATAATATTATTCTATATTTTCAGTTCTTTCTCTGGATGCAGATAGTGGCTTTTATATATGTTCTTTATAATTGATTTGGGTATCTATAATAGACAAAAATTATTTACTCAGAGTTGTTCTTAAAGCAATATTGCTGCTACTGTATACAGTGTTCTCTTATTATGCCCGAAGGGTATAGGTATTTTAATAACTCTTTGGGATTAATTCCAGATTGCTCTCAAATGGTTGAATCAGTATACAATTCTATCAACAATGAATCAGTGTCCCAATTTTTCTACATCCTCTCCAATATTTCTCATTTTCCATTTTCATCACTTTAGCCAATCTACTAGGTATAAAATGATATATCAAAGTTGTTTTAATCTGCATTTCTCTAATCAATAATGATTTAGAGCATTTTTATATGGCCAAATTTTTTTTTAAATTTCTTCATTGAAAAATCCAACCATTGGTAGTTACTTTGGAGCAAAACAAGATGTGGGTTCATATTCTGAGGAACATAGTGAGATAAAAAATATAACACTTTTACCCTTAAGAAATATTTTGTGATGTGTTTGTGATTATTTACTTATTTTTATTGAGAACTTTGAATTCTGCTGAATTTCCTAAATTTAAATGACTCTAATTTTTGGTTACTCTTTTGTCATGAATTTAGCTCATTTTTCTTCAATAGTTCTCTCTCTCACTCTCAAACACTGATATCTAATGCAGATACACATACACACAATAATAGTTTAATAGTATGCTTGATTAATTGCATATAGTCTAGGAAATATGCTTTTTTCATCCATTTTAATTTTTAGGCTGCTCTCTTTACAATCATATTTAAATACTATAAGGTTCTGTTATCTGTACAGTATAAGCATTTTTTCTAACTGCTATACATTTTGATGTCATTATGGCTCACTAAATAGTCTTCATGAGTTGCTATAGCCAAAAAGAAATTTATCATCTTGTGGCCAGACTTCTTCACCTATCGCTCACTGAATTCAGTAAAAGTCAGTGAATAGCAGACATAAAATGTCTTATTCAAAAAAATATCAGCTTGGAAGAACTTGTCACACTTTAAATTGTAATGACAATATTAGAGAACCTAGAGTTACTTCTATGCCACTGTAGGGTATCACAGTAGGACTTTGAAAGTTTTTCATGAAATACAGACAAAATATTTTGTATAAACATAAATAGAAATATTGCAGTAGTAAAGTCAAGTCACCATGTTAATGAAGTACCCTCTACCTTCTAGTCACCATGCTAAGTGCTAGATCTAAAATAAAGGCAAAATTCTCTTTCTTCAAAGAGTTCACTGTCTAATGAATGAAACAAACTGCAAATATATGTATATATATATATATATATGTATGTATTTTCTTTATACAATATATAGTATATATGTATACAATACACACACATATATGTATGTATGTATGTATGTATGTATGTATGTATGTATTTTCTTTAAAAAAGAAACGTACAGGATAAGTTGAGAAAGCCTCAACATTAAATGGGCACAGGAATGTCTTACATAGAATACAGGGTTTTAGCTGGGACTTGAAGAAAGTCAGGGAAGCCAGGAGACATAGTTGAGGAAGGAGAGAATTCAAGGCAAGGTGAACATACAGGGAAAAAATTTAGTCAGGAAATAAGAGTACAATGTTCAAGCAACAGAAAGAAGGCCAGTGTTACTGGATTGTAGAATATGTAGAGCCAACTAAAATGTAAGAAGACTGGAAATGTAGAAAGGATCCAGGTTAACATGGATTTTAAATGCTAAATACAGGATTTTATGCCAGATAATGTTGAGAATAGTGAACATTATATAACTTATCTATTACACTCATCCACCACTTCATTTGTTATCCAATTTCAGATTGTTTTGATAATTGCCACTTGGTAACAGTTCAAAATCTGTAACTAACTAGGCTGTCTTTCCTTAAGATTTTTTTCGTTGATTCATTTGATATTCATGACCATTTGTTCCTCAAGATGATTTTGGTTATTTTTTTTCTAGCTCTATTAATAATCCTTTGGTAGTTTGAGTGTTATGACATCAAGTAAGTAAAGTAATTTTGGTAGAATTGTCATTTTTATTATATGTGCTTAGTCTACTCATGTACAATTATTATTTCTCCAATTGTTTAAATTTGTCTTTATTTGTTACAAATATTCTGTAATTGTATTCATATAATCTCAGGCCTTGTCTTGACAGGTAGACTTCTAAGTATTTTATGTTTGCAGTTATTTTGAATGAGATTTATCTTTCTATGTCTTGTTAAATGGTTTTGTTGCTACCATATAGAAATATTGATATCCTGCAACTTTGCTGAAGCTAATTTCTTAAACTACTTTTAAATGGATTCTCTATGGTTTTCTAAGTATACCATATTATTATCTATGAAGAGTGATAATTTTGTTTCCTATTTGCCTTTTTAAAATTTTTTTCAATTTCTTTTCTTATTGCTATAGCTAGGGTTTCTAGTACAACATTGACAACTAGTAATGAAAATAAGAATTGCTACTTTGCCCCAATCTTATAAGGAAAGGTTTTTGCTTGTGTCTATTAAAGATAATGTTTGCTCATGGTTTTAGATAGATACTATCTAGCCACATTTATTCCTGTGCTTTCTAGAGTCTTTCAAAGGAATGGGTCTTACATTGTTTTAAAGACTTTTTTCTTCAACTATTCAGATAATCTGATGAATTTTATTGGTTCTATTATTAATATGGTCCATTATGCTAATAGTTTTAGTAATATTGAACCAGCCATGCATTGTTGGAATAATTCTCACCTGGTCATAGTTTATGACCTTTGTGACATATTGCTGTTAACTCTTTGCTAGTATTCTATTTAATTTTTTTTTTTTGCATCAATGTTCATTAAGAAAATTAGTGTATAGTTTTCTTTCTCTGTTTTTGCTCTTTCTGGTTTAGGTATGAAAATCATTTTTGTGTCATAAAAGGAATTTGGTAGGATTCCTTCTTTACCTATTTTTTTTTTCAAATAATTCACATATTATTGGGATTAAACATTCCTTAAGTGTTTGGTAGAATTCACTTTTGAATCCTTCTGGAGTTAGCGATTTTTTTCTTAGGGAGCTAGCTCATTGAATGCTTTTTCAGTTTATTTTTCTAAGACTGGGCTATTTAATGCTTTATATCTACTATTAATCTGTCCAGTTTACATTTTTGTAAATTTTTGTCCATTTCCCTTAGATTGTCAGTTTTACTGGGATATAACTTGGCAAAATTACTTCTAATAATTCCTTTAATTTGGTCTTCATTGATGGTGAATTCACCTTTTTTAGTTTTGATGCTATTTGGGTTTTTTTAATCAAAATAACCAATTATTTATCCATTTTGTTTTTCCCCATAAAAATTAGATCCTAGCTTTTTTATCAGTTTGGTGATTTTTACTTGAAATTATATTAATCTTCTTTGATTTTCAGGATTTATATTTTGGTGTTAAAAAGAGAGATTTTAAATTTTTTCTATTTCTAGTGTATTTAAAAGTCCCACAAGCAAATTGTTGATCTCCTCTTTCTCTTATCAATCTGCATATTTAAAGCTATACATATTCAACTAAGTACTTCTTTGTCTGTATTCCACAAGTTTGGATGGTTAGTATTTTCTTTAATGAAATTATTCGTTGTTTCTATGATTTGTTCTTTGATTCACTCATTCTTTACATTTTTTCATTCCAGATTAACTTTTAATCTATGATTTCATAGCTCCTTATTGTATCTTTTTATAGCATTATGATAGGAAAAGGGTTATATTTCTGCTTTTCTGCATTTGTGAGGATTTAATGCCTTAATTCAGTCAGTTTTCATGAAGGCATCATATATACCTGAGAACAAAGCATATTCCTTTCTATTCCCAGTCAGATTTCTTCAGATTTCTATCACATCTAAATTTCCCAGGATTCTTCTCATCTCTTTGACTTCTTTATTACCTATTTTATGACAATATTTGCTAGATCTGAGGGTGGAATGCTGAGGTCTACCACTAGCATTATTTTATTGTTCATTTAACTTTTCCTTTAAGAATTTTGATGCTATGAAATTTGGTGCACATATTTTTAGTATCCATATCACCTCATTATCTGTAGTTCTTTTTGGGAAGATGTTCCCTGATCATCCCTTTTTATTAGGTCTATTTTTGCTTTTGCTTTATCTGAGATGATTGCTACCTGTTTCATTTTTTTACTTCAGCTGAAGCATAATAGGTTCTGTTCCAGCTTCTCATTTTGACTCTGTGTATGTCTCTCTGTTTTAAGTGTCTTTCTTGTAAACAACATATTGTTGGATTTCAATTTCTCATCTGTTCTGCTTGCTGCTTTTATTTTATGGGTGAGTTCATCTCACTCATTTTGATAGTTATAATTACTAACTGTGCATTTCTCTATACTTGTTTACTTCTGTTTATCCTTCTCTCTCTCTTATTATCCTATTCCTCTTCTAAACACTTTTTTCTCCTGACCACTGCCTTCCTTTATCTGCCCTCCATTTTATCTTCCCTATTTCTCTTATCACTTTCCCCTTCTACTTCTTTGTTGGGTAACACAATACACACACACACTCCCACATGTATGTACACCCATACACATATACATGCATATACATATATATACCTATATATACATATACATACATACATATATCCCCCTCTTTGAATCAATTTAGATGTGAGTTTCAAGCATTGCCACCTCCCCCCCCCCCAACATTTTCCCTCCATGGTAAATTGTCTTCCTTCTTTTCTCCTCCATTAACAAAAACATCATCCTGAAAGAATTAACTCTCTCCTGCAGGTTTTTTTTTCTTGATAGAATTCTTTTAACTGCCCTAATAATGGTAAAATTTTTAGAATATTCATGCATTGTATTCTGATATATTAAAGTAAAAATTTGACATCCTTATGCCGACCCCTCCAGCATTTTCCTTGGGAATCTCAAATATATCTCATACACATGTACATATACACATGCATGTATTTATATATACACACATATCATATATATACATATCATGTACACACAGACATACACAGACACACACATGTATGAGATCCCCAAGGAAAATGCTGGGGGGTGGGCTTACAGATATGGTTAAACTTCTACATTTTATGTATATCTATTTTACATTATGTATATATATGTATATACACATATATGTATGTATATATAGAAACACATATACATATTTGTTTGTATATGAATATGATATTTTCCCCAGTATTCCCCTATTCTTCCTCCTTCTCTCATTGCATTCCTCTTTCTTGACTATGCATTGTTTTACATCATCCCAACATAATAAACTCTCTTGTACTTAATCTTTTCATGTAGAATCCTTCTATCTGCCAAGCATTCTTAGAAAATACAAATATCAGATTCCCATATAGAAAGGTAAGCAGTTTAACCTTATTGAGTCCCTTCTAATTTCTGTATCATGTTTCCCTCCTTATACTTCTCTTGAGTCACATTTGAAATTCAAGTTTTTTGTTCAGGTCTGGTGTTTTCATCAGAAATGCTTGAAAGTCCTCTGATTCTTCAACTATCCATTCCCCTTCCCCAAAGGATTATACTCATTTTTACTGGGTAGGTAAATATATTGGTTATATATTGGTAGGTAAATATATTGGTTATAATCCCACCTCTTTTGCCTCCCAGAATATCATATCCCAAGTCTTCTACTCTTTTAAGGTGGTACCAGCTGCATCTCATGTAACCCAGACTGTTACTCAATGATATTTTAATTCTCTCTTTCTGACTGCTTGTAATGTTTTCTTCTTGACCTGAACACTCTAGAATTTTGCAATAATATTTTGGAGGGGGGAAGGCAGGACAATTGGGGTTAAATGACTTGCCCAAGGTCACAGGGCTAGTAAGTGTTAAGTTTATGAGGCCCAATTTGATCTCAGGTCCCCCTGACTCAAGGGCTGGTGCTCTATTCACTGTGCCACCCAGCTGCCCCTGCAATAATATTTCTGGGAGTTTTGGTTTTGGTATCTCTTTCAGGAGGTGATTGGTAGATTCTTTCAACTTTCTGTTGCAGCATTTCAGGTCAGCCTAAATGTATAATTTCTTGAAATATGATGTCTAGGCTCTTTTTGGTCATGGCTTTCAGGTAGTTCAATAATAATTAAATTCTCATTCCTCAACGTATTTTCCAGTTCTGTCATTTTTCCAATGAGACATTTCACAATTTCTTCTATTTTTTTATTCTTTTAATTTTAGGGGCTTTTTTTGAGGTCTTGTGCAATTATTAACTTTCACTTTCCCAATTCTAATTTTAAATAATTATTTTCTTCTGTGAGGTCTTTTCCCATTTGGCCATTTTTGTTTTTTTAAAGAAATTGTATTCATCAGTTAAATTTAGTACCTTTCTTTCCATTTGACCAAGTCTTTTTTTTAAGGTGTTATTTTCTTCAGTATTTTTATGCCTCTTTTACCAAGCTGTTAATTTACTTTTCATAATTTCCTTTCTTTAGTTTCAGTTCTTTACATAATTCCTCCCCCACCACTTTTATTTGATTTTGAAAATATTTTTTGTGCTCTTCAAGGAGTTCTTATTGGTCTTATTTCCATTTAACAGTTTATTTTAAGGTTTTTGTAGAACCTATCTTGATTTCATTGTCTTCTGAGTTTGTATCTGGATTTTCCCTGTCACCATTTTTGTTTTATATTCAGGTTATTGTAATCTATTTTCTTTTTTGCTGTTGTTTCTGCTGTTATTATTTCTTTATTTTTTCCAACCAATTTCTCAATTTTGAGCTTTATGTTAATGTTATGTTATGTTAATGGGCTCTGCTCTCAGCAAGGTGGGAAAAGGCTCTCTGTCACTTTCAGGCTTTTTCATACTTCTGTTTTTAGAAATAGTTCTCAGGATTTGGAAGTGATTTTATGCTTAGAAGACTGTGTGATCTGGGGAGAGATGTGGTCACTTCTCTTGGTTTACTCTCTTATCCTCACCCAGTCTTGGGATTGCAATCAGTGTTGCTCCTTAGAATCCCTTCTTCCTTTGGACCCAAAATGGTGCTATTCCTCTGATCCCTTGGACTTCAAAGTGATACTGCCTCTCAGAACTTCTACTCTCATTTGACTGAAACTACTCCTCTCAGAACTATAACCCAGAAGTGGGTATAGGCAATAGAATTGCTAAACAGCATCTGGCCTTAAGTCCAGTCCTAGCACTGCAAATAACATGTAATTTTTTTTTCTAAAAAGTTGTGATGTCCCTTTTTTGTCTTTTTAGAAGAGCTCCTGAAGCTGTTGCTTCTTTTGTCTTTACCATCCAGTCCCATCACTGAACTTTTGTCAACTTTACCACTCTAAAATTTGATTTGAGGCTTTATTTTTAATTTTTTTGGAGGAGAATATTTGGGGACCTCAATTGGTTGCTGTCCCTACACCACCATCTTGATTATGCCCTTGGAAGTCCGCAAAATCATAACTTAAAAAAGAAATGACATACATTCAAAACCCTGGATGTTGCAACATTCTTCACCAATGATATCAACTTGTTTGTAGGTTATAGCAGAATAGAATTTCATAATACATATTTATGTACTTTGTTAACTGTTACTCTTTTGCAAAGTTTTCTGAAATGTGAACTAGAATAGGGAGGCTATGAAGCTTTTGTGTTCTTGTGTGATAAGTCACCTGCCATTCATTCAGAGACTGGGTATTAAAGATGTTATGCCTCATGAAATTGAAACTTAATATTTCCATTCTGAGACAAAGATTTGTGAAAGAGCCCTAGTATCTTTATATTTAACTTTTTTTGTTATATCTTTCTATAAATATGCTACATATTTAGCTTGTACAATAAATTTGCACAATGATAGTGCTATGATTGGGTTTTAATTTTCTTAGTTATTCTGAGTGCTTATTCTTGTCCTTTTTTGAACTACTGTAAGTCATTCTGACTGCACATTTGAACACACACATACACACCTCTAACATTTGTGTTAAAAAACTAGATTCCAAAAATGTTTCATATTTATTTCAGCAAATAGTAGTCCATGTCAGAAAAGGAGCAGAAGGTAATTGGGACTACTTTGCATTATTACAGAAAAATCCAGAAAACCACAAAACCAGAATAAAAAAAGTGTTATGTCAGTTACTATGGACATTATATTTACACCTCATTGTAGTTTTGTTAATCACATTTTAAAGACCAAGAAATAGAAAGAGATAATTCAAGTGAATTTACTAGATTTGCAGCTGCGTAGAAATAAATTTAGAATCAGACATTAGAAATTCAGATTTCTAGGCTTCTTGTAAATCTCATTTAGTTGGATTCTTGATTTCCCATTTAAAAGTCTGACTGCCTTTTTCTGCTGAAGCATTTATGGACCTTGAATATATGACTATTTTCCCACCTCAAAAAAAGTACAACAAAACCAAAAAAGAGTTTATAGTAAAACAAATTTCTCTTTTCGTTACAGTGGGATGCCCCTGCTTTCATGCTGGATCTTTATCTCTGTGGCTTGGATTCAACATAGTAGCAGCTGCCCTTATTTTATGTGTTAACTAGAAATCAAGGAGAGCCATGAGGAGATTTGTTTACTGCAAAGTGGCTTTAGCCACTTCCCTAATGTGGGTTCTTGTCGATGTCTTTTTACTCCAGTACTTTAGTGAATGCAACAAATGTGATGATAAGAAAGAGAGGTACCTGCTGCCTGCATTAAGGGGTAAGTATGCTAAATATGATTTTTTAAATTGGAAAACAGTGACTACTAATGTAATATCCAACTTCCTAAAATGGTGCCAGCTTTGGAAGAAACAGCATTAGAAGAAAAACTCAACAATTCAAATTAAGTCACTTCTATGTCTTATTGTGACAAACTAACAAAATGCTCCTTTTCAGATCTCACATTTGTAGGTGTCATTTTCCTAATATGGTAACGTAAAGAGATAAAATGAAATAATGCCTAAAATCTCTTGGAGATCCAGGTTTTTTAAATTTAAAATTAAGAATGAATTTCTGAAATGTTTTAATTATATAATCATTTGAAAGACATAATTTATAATATATTTAAGAATATAAAATAAACCCATTTTTAGTAGAATAATAAGGTGACTTCTGCAAGGGACCTGGTTTAATGACTAAGAATTATATGAAACAGTATATTAGTTAAAAAACAAAAATAGGGGTAATTAGCAATAAAGGCATGAGCTTTGTTTACGACAGAAGATTCTAGCCCTTTCTTTGATGTGTTTTATTAGTGTTTGATATTTCATTAACTGTGAAAATGTTTGTGAAATATACTTAATAAATAGGTTTCCCAGAAGTAGTTAATGATGTTTGGCATTCCACTTGAATAATTTAAACATACTACCTGAAACCATCTGTACATTTCTAATTGGTTTTGAAAACACTCTACTTCATAGATAACATAAGGTTTGCTTTTAAAGTTTTGTCCAAAAGGGAAGTAATTATAGCTATCAAATAAGTAGCATCATTATTTTTTTAAAAAAATCTTATAAATTATTTATCCTTTTGATAAATTGTTTTAATTTCTAAGGTTATGTGCTAATTAAAATGTTCTTCAAATTAAACCTGGATTTATATACTTTAGATGTGTGAAGATTACCAACATTGTGTGGGACATTGATTCCCTTAGATCCTTCCATGGTTCATTGATTCATTGTGCTTGTGTCTGTGTGTATACACCCACATATACACACATACATACATGTAAAGCACACACAAATGTATACGTGACACATGTGCATATATACATGTCTGCACATGTATGCATATGAATGCATATATGTATGTATATATGTATCCCAAATTCCCAGAGTTTTATTGTTGGAAAACTCTGATTATCAATCTAATTCAATCTATACCTTTAAAAGAATCCCTAAGAATTTTTTTTACAGCTTCTGCTTTATGATTTCAAATGTATTTCCTTCCCAACTGTTCTGATCCACCTTTGCAATTCCCTAATAGTTAGACAACCATCAAGACTGAATATGCTTCTTCTTTGTTTTGCTTTGTTTTAAATTCAGTTTACTTGGTGCTGTTCTTTGAGGTCAAATAATGCAAGTCTAATTCTTTTCTTGTATGACATCCCTCCAGATGCTACACATGTTAACATGGCTATGTTAGGCCTTTAAGTCATCTCTAGGTTACCCTTCACTAGTTCCTTCAATTTATCATCATGCACTATGGACTCAGACACTCCACAATCCTTCCTCATTGAGAGGTTCATCAACTTATGACCATGTTTTAGAAACTTTAGTGCTAAGAAGTGAATATAGTATTCAAAACATGGTCTGACTAGGAGAAAGTATTCAAAGGTTATCATCAACTTACACTTAGAAACCCTGTTTCTATTAATGCAATCCAATATGTAGTGACCTTTGGATTCTCACTCATCTACTAGTTATTTCTTTTTTTGTTTTTTTTTCTGTATATTTGAATAGTATGCTATCTGTGCCTTTTTCAAAGTCTCTGATAAAAATATTAAATCACACAAGGCCAAACACAAAATCTGTGACACTCACCTTAAGACTTCCTACTAAGTTGACATACTATCCTTTAACACAGTATTTTTTAAATCTTATCTTTCAGCCAGCTCTGAATTTATTTAAATGTACTAGATAACATTTCTAAATAACTTTTGTCCATCTTATGCAGCAATGTTTTTTAGTACACTATTAATCCTTTGTAGAAATCTAAGTAAATTAATCCATAGTACTATCCTGATATATTGACTTAGTAATTCTATGGCAATGGGAATGGAGCCATTCTCACAACCACTGTGGTCTGCCAGATTCAAGGTGCTGGACATTGATAGAGAAACAACTGAACCCAGGGAAAAAATGTCGGGAGCTTTCTTGGCCACCTCCTTTTTCCTTTTTTTTAAGAAGATAAAATCTTTTGGTAAATTGTAAGTGAATTTGCACCATGCTAAATCTCCATCCCCTTGTATTACAAATTCATTATCTTTCTTTTCTTTCTTTTAATTTGATAGAATATCAGGGTCCTGAGTTTTGTCTTCAATTCCTGTTCTAGAGTTCTGTTGAATGCTTAGTACTTGTACCCTGACAAAGTCAAATGTCATGTAATTAAATTCACAGGTCCATTCAGTTTCTATCATTTCCTTCCATAGCCAGTAACCCAATTAGTCTTTACAAATGTCTTCACAATACAATGATGCTGTGTAACACTAATATTTAGTGCCTCTTAAAGGCTCCAGGATTCCTTTCCAGTTTGCATGAATTGCATTACACTTCCATGCTTGACAGTGCTGTGTCATCTTTTTAGTAGAGGTTGTTGTCCCCAACAGATTAGAAGTAACAAAGCCTTGGGTGTTGGATCTCTACCTCAACCCCAGACCTAAGCCACAAGACAACCTGGTGCCCTGAGGTATAGCACAGTCTTGACAAAATACAAGGCATCTCCTGATAAATGAAAAGGAGAACTGGCTTTGAATAGGAGTGACCTTGAGATCCAGTCATGGGAATGGGGAGGTTCCTGCCTCTGCTAGTTCTGCATGCTGAATGTCCTGTAAGTCATGAGCCTGTTTAATGGCTTCCTTTCCTCTTTTTCTCTGGAAGTAAAAATACTGTATTTTCCAACTCTATTAATAGAGCAAGGCTTATTTAGTCTGTGAAGTCAGTCTGTACTTTTCTCCTGATATTTTAGGAATTCATGAAATGTATATGTTGTATTTATATAGTTTCTTTTATGTATATAGTCATAAAAACTGGTCATACTGTCCACAGGAATAAAATTTTGTAGTTCAAAGACAAAAAAATAGCAATCCTATCAAAAACATAAATAAGTTTAGTCTGTAATGATGGTGCCATACTGGCTCTTGGCAGTTACCAGTTGCTGTTCTGGGTGTTTAGTCACCATAATTTTAGTTATCTCTCTATAATTCTTCTATGAATTGAAGACAGTCTTAGTGGTCTGTAGTTTGCAATGTCTTCCTATTTTTGAAAATCAGATAGTCTCTTCTCTATGTTGTCCATTCTTCAAGAGCTTTCATGTATGACTGAGAGCAATTTATTGGTTCCATTCATTGAAGAACCCAAGGATATATTTTTTCATACTAAGTGACTTCAGTGCAAATGCAGGCCTAGAAGATAATATTGAAAATAAGTTGAAAATAAGACTCAGGAGCCAAGATGGTGGCATAGAAGCAGCAAGGCTTTGTAGCTCCCACGTAAAATATGACTCTAAACAAATTCTAGGGCTCCAAAACTCACAAAAATACAGAAAACACATGTCTCGCTGAAGGCAGCTTGGCAGGTGGGGCGCATCACAGCAGGCTGGGAGCAGAAACTAGCCCAGCCTGAAACTATGGCCTGGCACCAGGGTAGTCAGGAGGAGCCACAGTTGGAGTCTTCAGGAGAGAAATCAGCAGCAGCTGGGGCAGTTTCCAGATTTATGAAGCCAAAAGAAATAAAGACTAAGAGAAAGGTCAGTGGGACTAAGCTAAATTGGGGGGAGAAAAGCAGTCTGGCCAAACTGCCCCCAGGGCAAGGAAGCAGTGGAAGCAGCAATAGCAGCAGAAATTGCGGCAGCCACCTCCACCCAGCTGCTTCAGAGCTCTGGGCCTGCAAACTGCAGGGGCACCAAACGACTGATCAGAGGCCAAGTGCTCTTGTGTTGAGCAGCCTGGATCCAGATCTTCGTCTTGGGTGGTGGTCCTGGGGTGTGCTTTCAGTCAGCCAAAGCTGGTGGGGGCTGCAGCATCCCCCCAATAGCTCTGACAGCTGTGAAAACCCCAGTGATTTGGGACAGAGCTTTCCCCCCTGGAAACAGAGTTCCACAGAGCTAAAAAATCAAGCAATTAATTGACTGGTCAATATGAGTATTAAAAGGAAGCAAAATAAGAACAGGAATCAAAGTCTAGAATCCTTTTTTGGGGACAAAAAGGATCAAAGTGTGGAATGGGAGGAAGACGACACAGTCAGAACTCCCACACCAAATGCTTCCAAGGAACATGAAGATAGCCTACAAGTCATAGGTTGACTTAAAAAAGACTTTGAAAACAAAATAAGAGAAGTGGAGGAAAAATTGGGAAGAGAAAGGAGAATGATGTGAGAAAATCATGAAAAGAGAGTCAACAACCTGACCAAAGAAAATAACACCTTAAAGAACAAATTAACTCAAATGGCAAAAGAGGCCGCAAAAGCCTATGAAGAATGCCTTAAAAAGAAAATAAGACTCAGGAGGAAATAATGAGAATGTCCAAAAGATCGAGGAAGATACAAGCTTCATTCTTGTATGTTATGAATACTTTTATTGGGGAAAATAATTATAAGGGGCTGGACTTTGTGAGCAACAAATAGCATAATAAATAATGAAATTGTTATTGTAAAATAAAAAATTTTGGATTCTAATGTGAAGATCATTCCCCAATCAGTTGTTTGTGTCAGATAAGCATCTTGTTAAAAAGATATAAATAGCAAACCAAAATAAAAAATAAAATGAAGGAAAAAATAAAGTGTACAATTCAAATAACTCCAACCTGAATGATTTAAATTGATGAAATTGAAAAATGTGTAAACTGCTTTTTAAAAAGTTCATCTTCATATGCTAAATTTTGAATATTCATTTTCCACGTTAAACTGCAATGCTGTGCATGCTTTTTCATAAGGATAGAACCAATATGAACAAGAAAACTCAGTTACTGTAGTTCTTGAATAGCTTACAGAAATGAAAAGTTATTTAAAAGGAAGAAATGATGGAGCCAAGACTCATTTAGCTGGTGTATAAACGGTTTTATGCCTTTTTTCTAAGATTATTTAGAGAGGGGAACTTTATGAATCTATCAGCTTTTGATAAATGAATATGTGGATTGATTTGCTGATCTATGTGTAATGTTTTAGAATAAATCAGCCCTCCCTGCATATTGGTGGGAATTGGTTGAGCCATTCACTTGGCTGAAAGTGGAAATACTTTGTGATAGAGCTCATCCATTTGGAATGATCACTTTGTCATTTATTGAAAAGAGCCATTTAACTCAGTCACCAAAAATACCAGAATCCAACTCAGCAGAAATATGAGAGGATTTTCTGTAAGGGCAAGAAAACCAGTGTCACTTCACTGAATTTAATCCCTAATTTTCTGTTTTAAATCTTAACCTATAACTAAATGTTTTCTATTGTTTAATTTTCAAGCTCAAATAATGAATCTTTTTACCTTGCATTTGTATTTAGTAGACTTTTTTTGCATTAGAAACGACTTGTTTAAAAAAGAAACAGCTTTGCTTGTTTGAATAAATAAAAAGTACCACCTTTAGGGTTATATTTTGATTTTCTTTATTTCTATCTTATTTACTATACTTCCTTTTAATATAATATTACATTGTAGATCATAGTTGACATGTGCAAAGGTGGCATAGTATGGATGCATGCATGTGTGTGGGTATGTGTATATGCATGCACACATGTATGTATGCATGTACGTATGTATGCATGCATGTATGTGCATCTGTATGTGTGTGTGTGTGTGTATGTATATATATATATATATATATATATATGAGCATGGAAATGAGAATTAAGGGACCAGGTGTTTGCCAGTATTAGGACGGTATCTGGCATATGCTAGTTATCTGATGATTTTTGATTAACTGCCTACTGCCTACTCTTTTGTGGACTAGCCCAGGGATGGTGAACTTGTGGCCTTGAGGTCACATCTGGATTCAGTCCAAGGGCCACATTTAAGGGTTTAGAAGGCCACATGTGACCTCAAGGTTACAGGTTTCCCATCCCTGTGTTAGAATTTAATATTTATTGACCTCAGTTTCTTCAGTGGTAAAATGATGGACATGTGTAAGATTGATAGGGCCTTTTCATTCTCAAAAAATAAGACCAGAAGGTGCATGTTGATCTATAGTGGGATAAGGAGTGTGAGGAGAAGAGGGGTTGGGATAAATACAAATTATTAAGTGCATTATTAAGTGCATACTATGTACCTGGCATTGTGCTAAGCTATTTGCAAATGTTGTCTCATTTGATTCTAGCAACAACCCTGTGAGGTAGGTGTATCTACACTTTCAATCTGAAACAGAAGGAAATTCAGCCTTCTGTAACTTCTCAGCTCTCAGAGATAATTCTTTTCTGAGAACTTTCTTATGCTTTTTTAAGGTCACCTGGAATGTGAAGCCTTCAAGCAGTCATTACATAGATGACATAGTATAATTATATCTAGTTATTTGCTAAAGAAATTTGAAGGGACAAAACTTTTACAAAAGTGTGAATGGACCACTAACACCATTCAGCATTTCACACCCTTAACAAGCTGTGAATATAACCTCTCATAGTCTGAAAGGGTCAAAACATAACACTTTCTTGTTTCTGTCACCTGTCTTTTAAGTCCTATTATTTTATCAAATGAATTGGGGAGTACTCAGTGTATCGGTATCTGAGGGTTCACTGATAAACACAAAGCCCCCAGTACTCCCATTATATATAAAATAAGGATGTTGGACTACATTATGACTAAGTTCCCTTTCAGTTTAAAACGCGATGATAATTTTTGTGTTCTGGGCCTGTTTTTGGTTGATCTGCTGGTTTAAGTGCTAGACTGGAAGTAATGAGACTATAGACAATCTCACATTTAACCAAAAGAAGTTTACTTAGCCATAGGATTGAACAAATAATAAGAAGTATTTATCATTGACTTAGTTAGGCAAGGTTTCCCTGCCTTTGCTCTGGCCATGATAGTGTTGCGGTGAGTGTTCTCTGGCCTTTGTAATTGGATTAATATAGCTAGAAGTGATTCAAGCCTTAGTCCTCTAGACCAATAAAGTGTTGAAGACAATGTAAATACATATTAAGGAAAACCTTGTCTAGTTTGCATTGTCTTGATACAGATTTATTTGTTCCTATTTTGATTGCTCTAGCCCATTTTTTTTGCCTCTACGCTCCCTCTCTCTCTCTCTCTCTCTCTCTCTCTCTCTCTCTCTCTCTCTCTCTCTCTCTCTCTCTCTCTCTCTCTCTCTCTCTCTCTCTCTCTCTCTCTCTCTCTCTCTCTCTCTCTCTCTCTCTCTCTCTC
>CM053596.1:162196105-162214389 GCA_028646575.1 Pseudocheirus occidentalis
AGGATTGTTTTGGAAGATGCAAAATCTATACAGAAAAAATATCTCATAGTTCTTAACTGCCTTGCATATTAGGGAGATGTTCAATAAATGCTTTTAAAAAATACTGCATTTGGTTATTGGAGAGAGAGTGGCTATATTTGGTTTCAAATAAGTCTAACAAAGGATAAATTGAAATAATTAAATGAATTGTTAGGTTCAATGTCTAACAAGGGTTTTCTAATATTTTATTGAACCTTTAATTGTGCCTTAACTCCTGTAGGTAAGAAAGAGCAGATGCATGATAACATATGAATGATACTGTAATTACTCTGAGCTGATTATGGTGGTTTCTAGTATATGCAGATGACAATTTTATCTGTAGTCAAATAAGACATGATACATAAAATATAGTGTACTTTAGTTTCAGGACACATAGATTTCCTAGATAATATATCCCTAAGGTACAAAATTTGAATTGCTATTCTGCAATCCTTGCAAATAATTTTGCAGAAGTTATTATTAGGCCTACATGAATTTATTTTGACCTTGGAAATTTGCATTGAGTCTGCTTATATTTTCCAAGTTTCTGACTGTTCCTTCAGGCCATTTCTATGTCAATTTCTCATTGACTAAATAAAAAAGATCAGGATATTTGCATATAAGTAATATATTTATTGTTCCCAGTAAACACATATGATTTTTAAAACTATATAAGTAAAGGAAGGAGAAATGACATGTAGATAGTATGTGTCATTTCCTTTTCAGGCCACTGGCTGAATCTATTGGGCAAGAATTTTAAAGAACTGTTTCTTCTCTTTTAATAAATATTATATATGTGTTTTCCTGCCTCAGGTCTATCCCTTCTACAATTCATTCTCCATTCAGCCACCAAAGTGATTTTTCTAGAACTTCTTCTACTCAAATTCCAAGGCTCCCTATAACCTCCAGGCTCAAATACAAAATTCTGTTTGGCATTTAAGGTCTTTTATACCTAGCTTCCTCCCATACTTCCTGTCTTCTTACACCTTTCTTCCCAAACAATATTCTTCAATCCAGTGACAGTGGTCTCCTGGCTCTTCCAGAAACAAGACATTCCATCTCTTGGCTCTGGGAATTTTCTTTGTCTCTTCCCCATTCCAGGAATGTGTATCCTTCTTAAATCTGACTGCTATTGTACCTAATTTCCTTTAAGTCCTAACTAAACTCCCACATGCTACACTAAGCCTCTTCTAACTCCTCTTAATTCTAATGCCTTCCCTCCACTAATCATGTCCTATTCTGTATTTATTTTGTTTGGCATATATTTGTTGGAATCCTGTCTCCTCTATTAAATTGTGAACTCCTTGAAGGCAAGGACTATCTTTACCCCTTTTTTGTATCCCCAGGGCATAGAATAATGCATGGCCCTTATTAGACATGTAATGTTTATTGAATTGTTGATTGACTGGCAAGTGATCCCTGAATCTTACCAAAAGAGCCGATGAGTTTGATTTTACAGACTCTAAAGTCTGTAAACTTGTTTTGCAGACTTCTGAAGTTTATTAAAGTGATATTTCCTTTTCAGATATTTTAAACTAAATATTTACATTTCATTTCATGTGAAGTAAATTTTAAAAATGTGTATTTTTAATCTTTGAATATCAAAATCTTCAGAAATTCAAAGTGTTATCTAATTTATCTCATGTACATTTCTATGCTTAAAATAAAATCTAGTATTGCTATACTGTAATATTTTAATATGAATTTAGGTAAAAATGTAAAGGATATAATGAATCTATTAATTAAAATAATTTTAATTGAATCCTAGCTAAATTGCTCTTAGAGGTCATTAAATACTTAGTCTCATCATTAATTAGGGGTGACAAAGCATCCCTGTAGGTTTGTTGAAGAAGATTAATTATTCTTTGAAAGGAAGAAAAAAAGAAGGAAAGAAAAGAAGAAAGAAAGCAAGGAAACAAGGGAAGGAGGAAGGCAGATAATAGTCACTTAAATTCTTTACTTATGTAAGTCTTGTGTCATAGATGTTTATGGAATAAAAGATGAGTTATTTTATGTAATTGTCACATTTTTCTTGACTAGAGCACCCACCTGACAACCTAGGAACATCTTCCCACATAGTAGTACAGCATGCTTATATTCTCTCCTCTAGGGGAGGGAAAGGAACAGGGCATTCATTCACTTATTGAATGTAGAAATACTGGTCTGAAACTGAAGGTTTAAAGCTAAATTGAGCTTGTTGGATAGAGTCCTGGAGTTTGGATGAAGAAAGACATGAGTTCGAATCCTACCTCAAACCCTCGCTGTGCAGCTCTGGGCAGATACTTTAACCTCTCTCAGATTCTGTTTCCTTATCTATAAAATGGGGACAACAGTAGCATCTCACTCATAGGACTATTGTGAAGATCAAATGAGATGACCTGGACAGTGTTATGAGAACCTCAAAGTGCTATATAAGTGCTTGCTATTATTATATATTGTCATCATCCCTCTACTTGCAAGCAGAATGGTCACAAGTAGAAAAAAAGAATCAATCATATAGTATCAACAGTCAATGATAAAGCCTCAAATGTTAAAGGTAGAAGGGACCTTTGAGATCCAGCCACTTTGTTTGCATATGGTAAAATTGAAGCTCAAACAGATGAAGTGGTTTGCCCTTTCACCCTATTCTTAATAGATCTGGGAAGTCTCCTTCTTCCTACTACTGTGCTGTTTTCACTACACTCTACTGAAACACCTTGCTCTCAGTTACCCAAGGCCCTACAACACTTGTGTCGCTTATAATCCATATATAAAGTTTTTTCCCCCTCTAGTGGAGTGTCAGATACTTTCAGATCACCCCTCTTTTATCCCAGTACACACACCCCCATTGCATACCTTTCTCTTAGCATGCCTTTTGACATGTGGTGAACTTACCATTATGTGAATAAGCAGATTACTTGCTCTTTCTCTACAGGAAGGGTATTTACCATTTTTAAATTAAAAAAAAATTTCTCTAGAGACTGTAGTCTTTTAATCAGTCAATCGATTGCTAAGTATATTTTAAATGTTTACTATTTGTGTGGAACTGTGAGCACTAGGAATTCTAAGAGAAACAAAACAATAACACCTTGCCTCCAGGATCACCAGTTGTTCATAGTCATTCAGCTATTAAGTGTAGGAACAGGATATTGATATCTGAAACCCAGGAACTTTGTTGGTCCTATTAGATATTAAAGGTCTTCAGCAGATTTCATATTTCTAGAGAATGATCAGATGGTCACTGTGTCAGATAACTTTTTTATTGAGAATTATCTCCTCTCTTTAGAGGTAGGCATATACAGAGAGAGTTTATAGTTTTGTTTTGTTTTGTTCTACTTACAAAGTGATAGCCATGGGCTTTATCATAGTCAATCACTTTAATTTTACTTGTTGATAGATAAACAGAAATATTTCCCCAGCCTTGGTGACCTTCCTGCCTCCTGGAATTAGTTTGGGGTGTCTTTTCCCCAAGGAACTAATTTCTTATGGATTAAGTCATATACAATTTCCAGTGATAAATAGTAAAGCCACTATCTCAATTCCAGATGAAACTGTGATTTTAGAAGCTCCCAAAGTACACATTATCCTGTGACCTGCATATAAAATTTCCAAGTCAACCTAAGGAAAAGGACAATCATTTTAATTTATTTGATTTCATTTTAATTCAGTTCAATAAGTTTTTTTTAACTCTACCACTCTTGAATGTTAGGAAATAAGATGACAAAAATGAAATTTTCTGTCTTTAAATAGTTTTTCATTCGTATCATAGGTAAACATGTAGATAAATACATATCAAATACAAAGTAATTCTGAAATCTCTTTTTATGGGAAAGACAGAACACCAGTTGCTAGCCCCTGCATGAATTCTTGTGAAGCACCTGAGATATTTGTAAAGGAAAGAAGTGGATAGATGCACTGATAAGACTTGCCAGTCCATGGATACTGGAAGAGTAGAGAAGATTGAAGATTTAAGGATGAACCTGGATCACCAAAAGCTCATGCTGCTATAGCAGTAATTCAAATGTATGCTCAAATTAATGAAAGTGAAATGTGTTAATGTTAAGTATGCTGAGATAATTTCAGAGTACATATAGAATAAAAAGGAATACAATAATTAGGGCCACATGTATTATTCAGTCTCCTATTGTGCAAAAGACCTGAGACTTTGATATCACTATAATTGTGACTGAGGGGAGTGTGACAGGCCACCAGGAAGAGATGCGAGAGAAAGGTCACCACCATCAGTATACCTTTACAGGAGGAGCCAGTGTCACTTTGGTCTGAAGGCCAGTGTGGCTGAAATAACCAAAATGACCAAGTGTTAATAGAATAAATTTTGTCATCTGGGAATAGTTTAAGTTTAGTATATTATTACTTACATGCCTTAAGTGGCCTGAAGAATGTTGATGTATCTCTTTAAGTAATAAATTTATACCCAGGGGAAGAGCTCACTCTGGGAACCTGGTCTCTGGTGGAGTTTTAGACTTCTTTCTGGCATACAATTAACTATGATTAGATGAATATAAATTAACAGGATGGCAGTGCTGTCACCAACGAGAGATTTCAATGGAAAAACCATGTCAGGTGGGCAGATGAAGGAACTGAGTGAAGTCATAAATAATGGGCAAAGTAGAAGAGGTCACGGAAGGTAGCTTGGAATAAGATATAAAAGCTATATAGGTGGTACACTTTATTCATCAACAACAGAATGTTGGTGTGGGAGAAGGAGATGAGAAAAGATATGCAAAGAACAGCAGAGTGCTGAAAAGCTTTCAGGATAATGAAAATGTTCTTTCTTAATGAGGAAGCTACAGACAGCAAGTGGAAAAGTTAGTACAAAGGGAAGCACAGTTAGAGGGACTAAAAGAAGTCTTGATAATAAAGGTACAATTTTAGAACCTGAAAATACAAGGAAAATATTAGAATGGAAAGGGAAAGGTGATTTTAAAATAAATGAGGCTTTATTTGTGAAGGTAAAGAAAAAGGTTTATATTTTAGAGATTAGGTGAGTAAAATATCAATGTAAGCATTTCAGTATAGACTACAGTTGCACCAGTATTTTACACCAATCAGAGCTGAAATTGTTTGGGGATATTTTACATTTAGATTTCATTTTATACAGTTTGTAGTCCTCTATGTTGATGTATATAATATGAAAATCTCATGGAGTAACGTGGCGATATCTAAATGTTCCCAAACCTGAATGTTTTGTTTTCTTTTCATCTGAGTATTTTGGTGCCCTTTAAATTTTAGTTATTCCATTTACTGGAAACTTATAGAAACACTGCAGAATAAATTGAACATTGATATGAGTATCTGATTCTAGCCATTCATTTGAATAAGACCAGGCTATACTAATGTGATAGACTGTGAGAATTCACTCTTATAAAGTAAAAGGATATAGAGTATAGACACATATTGCAATTAGTTTGATACCTTGTTATCTGTTCCTTACTTTCTATGATTACATCTTGAGCTTCTTGGGAGTGGGGGTGGAGAGAGGAATTGGACAGAAACTGACTACCCTATACTTGGTATTCCAGAAACCTGGATTACTAGGTGATGTTGGCTAAGTTGTCAGCTTTACAACAAAATGATGCATTTGGGGAAGAAGAGAAAGTTGAAAGCAACTCATACTCCTAAGGCATCTTTTTTAGAACTGGAAAGGATCTTAGTGATGATATGGTACTAAGTGATTTTACGGAGAAGAAAACATTTGTAGTGGAGCCATTTTGAAAAGCAATATAGAATTATGTAAATAAAGTGACTAAAATATTCATACCTTTTGAACCAGAGACTCCATTTCTGGGCTTGTACTCCAAAGAAGTCATCAATAAGAAGAAAGTCCCCATATACATCAACATATTTATAGCAGTATTTTTTTTTTTGGTAATAGGTAAGATTTAGAAAAATTGTCCGTCATTTAGGGAATAGTTAAATTGTGACACAAGAAAGTAACAGAAAGTTACAGTGCTGTAAGCAATGTGTGATCAGTGCAAAAAAGCATGGGAAAGGGAATTTCAATGAAATATTCCATTTGGACGACCTGGATTCGAGTCCTAAAAGACTGTGGAGGATCAAATGGCATTATATCTGAGAACTATCATCTATGTCCTTGGAAACTTAGGCTCTGGATATGATCAGTATTTAAAAACAAGTTCAATAAATCACCAGACAAATCCATAGTGTGTGGGGGGGTTGGGGGAAGAAAGATTTGTTATTACTAAGTATATCTTAAAGTTTTTCTTCCCTTCTCCCTCCACCTGAATTTAGGAAGAAGCCATGCCACCTCCTTTTTAAAATTAAACGCTGTTATTTCTACTCTTCTTTTTAATATTAATTTCTTCAAACTGCTTCTCTCTCGCATCTCTTCCAATTCTGACCTCTAGAAAGTTTGAGAACCTAAAGAGGGTAAAATTACAAGTGAAAAGAAAAGCTTCCTAGGAAAAGAGAGGTATCCATAAGGAGGGATGGTGTAAGCTTGGTACTCTCCTTTTTCTTCCTTCTTTATAAACTACTTGTGGGAAGGGGAGGGGGCAACTTCCAGCTTCTCTGTGATCTCCATACAGTCTGGTTTCCTAGGAAACTCTGGGCTTGCTATTCCAATTCTCTGTCTGGTCAGAACTTGAGTAGCTTATGATTTTTTTTCCTCTGAAAATCTTCTCTAGACAATGCACATGTTCTTTTCCTCGTCCCCTCTGGTCATTTAGTTGCATAGTTGCACCTA
Source organism: Pseudocheirus occidentalis (assembly GCA_028646575.1). NCBI lineage: Eukaryota > Metazoa > Chordata > Mammalia > Diprotodontia > Pseudocheiridae > Pseudocheirus > Pseudocheirus occidentalis. Next base: position 162,202,830 of record CM053596.1, read on the forward strand.
CCCAACTCCCAGCTCCACCTGGCTGCATATGATGGCTAGTCAAATGTTCTTTTCACTACTTCTCCCTGGGATAAATTTTCCTGCCCTTTAGCAATTCCCCACCCTCCCTAGTTTGGGGCTCTGGAATTTTACTAGGAATCTCTCCTCCCAAAAGGATGAAAATGAAAAGAGGCAAAAATGAATCTATAGAAAGTCTTGTAAAAATATTCAGCTAAACCAGGTCATTTTGAGAGCATTTGCAGATAAAATGGGAAGTAGAGCAACAAATAAATGTGAAATGGAACAGATGTGTCAGCATTTCTATAGCAATCTATTCTCATAGTCTATGAAAGTGGAAATAACCACATTTGGACTCTAATGCATCTATACCCAATATGCTATAGGAGGAAGGTGAAATAATATTAAGAAGATGAAGACAGGAAGCACAACAGACAAAAGCTGGCCAAATATATACAGATGAAATTCATGGTGATGACAACACAATTTTAAATGCCTTGGGGATTGATTTTCAAGGTTTCTCAAGCAGAAAAGTTTACAAAGGAACAGAAAAGATCACAGACCATAGGTACTAATAACAAAACAATATAGTCATAAAGACATTTAAACTACTAACTTTTCATGCCTACTTTCTCCTCTCTATAAAATAGGAAAAATATCGATGATTACTTATCTATATTTTGAGTTTATTCTTAAATATATGAAAAGGAAACAGTAAAGTTTGTAGAGATAATTTGTTTATAGAAGATGATATCTTCAATCACATAGCTAATACAAGTATAGAGTATGCAATATTACATTGTGCTTATTATTTGTGTGTTTAAAAAAAAGCACAATAATTCTGAGTAAAACACATACTTGAATGTTCTGCCAAAGAGGAATATATTTATATATGCAGGGTGTCCCAACATCATAAAGCTGTCTTAATTTTAATAATAATTTTAATTTTAATAGCTAGATCTTGTCCCCAAAAACTTAATGTAGTTTTTATCTCAAATAAGTATTAAAATTTAAAACTCTAAAGACTTTTGGGATGTCCATACTATATGTTTAGAGTTTATCAAAGACTTTTTTTTAAAATTACAAACATTGAGGTGATTTGGTTCGATGATACTTTGATTAGCAATATCACCTGAAGCATAAAATCAGTGGTCATCAGTGCAACAAATGATTATACTCCAATTTCTCATGCTTTTGCTCTGCCTATTCTCCTTGCCTGGAATGGTTTATTACTTCACCTCTTATTCTTATTCTGTCTAATCCCCCACCCAAAACTATATAGATCCCAGCATCTGCACCAACTCCTAGTCCTCTTATCTTCCATCAAATTTGCACATATCTTACTAGTGATTTCCATGTTGTTTGTCTTATCAGAATATGAACTCATTGGAAGAAGGCACTGTTTTTGGCTTTCTTTCTATCCCTACCACTTAACACGTTGTTGTTGTTCAAACTTTTCTAGGGTCTGACTCTCAATGACCCCATTTGAGGTTTTCATGGCAAAGATCCTGGAGAAGTTTGCCATTTCCTTCTCCAGCTCATTTTACAAAAGAAAAAAATTGAGGCAAACAGGATTAAATGACTTGTCCAGGGTCATACAGATAGTAAGAATCTGAGATCAAATTTGAACTCAGGTCTTCCAGGTCTTCTAGGCAACTCTACTGCTCTATCCAACTGGCTATACTTAGCTCATACAAGGGATTGAGTCAGTACTTTCTTACTTTAAAATATTGGGCTGTGTAAAGTCCAAGTTGGAAAAGTAGCTACCTAGAAGTAAAAAATGTTATAGTTTGTAAGTGATATTGTGTTGATTGCGTTAAGTCCTAGAATACTACATAGTATCCTTTAGGATTCACCCTCAATAAAAAGTAATCAGTGTCTTAATGCACACAAGAAAAACAAATTAAATAAATAGTGCATACAGAGATTATGTTATGTAATTAAGTGAACTCATAGTTTATCAGTATATACATGTATATATATGTATATATACATATATATGTGTGTGTGTGTGTATTTTTTCTACTCTAAGAATGATGTGTGAGCTGAGCCTAATGTAGAATTGAAGAAAGCAAGCTAGATTGCATGAGCTACTACATAGTATTTTCAATGAATTTGAGTTACATTCTGGTATAAAAGGCTACAAATCATGAAACATCATAATCTCAAAAAATTCAGAATTCTGATAACTCAGAGTACATGGGAAAACACATGGTAAGTATTCATGGATTGTAGTTCCTAAACTATGTAGTTCCTAAAGACATGTTGACTGCAAAGAATCTAATGAGCTATTCATGTAACAAGAGGGAGCAATAATTAAGAAATAACCCAATGGTGGTACTGATAGTCAAAGAAGCATTTACAGTAAGATCTATGACACATTTAGGAGGGTTGTCTAAATGACGTTTATAGTAGAAATTGACAAGAATCCCACAGAATGCCAAACCATCAGCGAATTGCAATACTCCCAGTTGGAAAGAATGATCATATCACTGTAATTCATTGGAATATATAAATGTACTTATGACTTCAATATTTTGTTCTCTATAGTTGAACTATCACTGGTTAAATCAAATTTGACTGTGAGGTGAGAAGCAATCAGAGATTTTCTTTTGGCAAACATTTATGATCACCTATTCTGTGCACAAGATTATTCAGTGTATTTGATAAGATATTTTGGAACAAAATAAAAAGCATAATCACCAACTGACAGCCAGTATTATAGGAATTTACTAATACGGTTGGAAATCTGAAAATATTTTATGTATAATATAGACAATATTGCCAGAGTTAGGTTTAAAACCAGCTATTCCTGGCTTTCATATCCAGCTTACTTTCTGTTATTCTATACATACGTGCACACATAGACACACATGTATACACACATATATACAGTAAATACAAATCTATATGTAGTCATCTCTGTACAATACTATATTCTATGTAGTCATCTCTATATAATTTGTATATGTGTATACCTATATACATATATTTGTACATATTTATCTTTGTATATTATATAGACATCTCTCTATATATACCCCTATCTCTCAATTTTTGAACCACAATCAATAAATCAATCAATCAATCTATCTATCTATCTACCTATCCATCTATCTATCTATATATCTATACATCTTCCTACCTACCTACCTACCTACCTACCTACCTACATACCTACATATCTATGGAAGGAATTGTACTAGATACTTTAAGGAGGAGAAAAATGTGTAAGACAAGAATTATTGCTCTTGAGGAGCTTATAAGATAGTTGGGGAGGAGATATGCGTATATTCATATGTATGTATATATATATATATATATACATACATATATACAAACATACACGTGCATGTACACACACACACACATATATACCTTGCTAAAGATTATGTATATGTGTATATATATGTATATACACATATACATATACATATACATAATACATATACATATACATAATCTTTAACAAGGTTCAGGGAGTAGAAGAGGGGTAGCCTTAGAATTAGGAAGACCTGAGTTCAGGGGTGGCTAGGTGGTGCAGTAAATAGAGCACCGGCCCTGGAGCCAGGAGGATCTGAGTTCAAATTCGGCCTCAGACACTTAACACAAAAACTAGCCATGTGACCTTGGGCAAGTCACTTAACCCCAACTACCCTCCAAAAAGGAAAAAAAAGGAAGACCTGAGTTTAATTGGTTCATTGTTGCCCTTTGTTCTTGAAGAAGACAAAAAGGACATCCCTACATTAGTGTCGAGTTACAGGGTTTCTGACAGTGTCCGATCAGACCAATATGAGCTTGGAATGCTCTACCACATGCAGAGTATGAATAGTTTATGTGAACATTTGGGGTGGACTTTCTATATTTACATATCTTATGTTTCTTTTGGGCTACTTCAATTCTGTACTGCTTATAAAGCACAGACACTGTGCTCGTTGATTTTATGCAAATGTCTCCCATGTCACACAACCAATTCCAAAATTATTTTTTATTGATTTATTTACTTTTAATTTACAAGATTCAGTTCCACAATCCCTTGAGTTTCAAATTTTCTCCTTTCCTTCTACCCCCCTCCATGGTGGCACGCAATCTAGAATCTGCAAATACTTTTCACATTGGACATTAGTCTGATTGTATAGAAGGGTTGTAACCAATGGTGTGAACAATGGGAAAAAAGAAGGAAAACGAAACATGGAAAAGAATGATAGCATGTAAATTGCTTCAGTCTCCATTTAAACTCTATTCTTTCTAAATCTTTCTCTGAATGTTGATATTTCCTTCCATCCTGAGACTGGTAGAGTTGTCGTATAACTGTGAGTTACTGAGAAGAGTCCAGTTTATCAAAACTGGTCATCACACATATGATGTGTCTGTAATTGTGGACAAATTTTTCCTGGTTCAGCCTTTCTCACTTAACATCAGTTTGTATAAGCCTCTCCACGTGAATATGAAGTCTGTCTCCCCATTTCTTATAGCACTATAGTATTCCATTACATTCATATACCACAACTTATTTAGTCATTCCCCAATTGATGGGTATCCTCTTAATTTCCAGTTTTTTGCCACCACAAAGAAAGCTGCAAGAAATATTTTTGCACATATGGGTCTTCCTCCCACTTCTATGATCTCTTTGGGATACATTCCCAGAAATGGTATTACTGGGTCAAAGGGTATGCAATTAATTTATACCCCTTTGTGCATAGTTCCAGATTGCTCTCCAGAATCAGTTGTATCAGTTGTATCAGTTCACAGCTCTACCAACAATGCATTAGTGTTCCAATTTTTCCACATCCTTTCCAGCATTTGTCATTTTCCTATTTTGTCATCTTAGCAAGTCTAATCAATGAGATGTGGTACCTCAAAGTTATTTTGTTTTGGAATTTATTTTTGGAATTTCTTGAATCAATAGTGATTTAGATCATTTTTTCATATGCTTATATATATCTTTAATTTCAGCCTCTGAAAATAGCCTGTTCATATACTTTGTCCATTTATCAATTGGGAAGTGACTTGTATTCTTTTTCTTTTTCTTTTTTATTGATTTGTTTGTTTACTTCTAGTTTACAAGATTCAGTTCCAGAATCACTTAAGTTTCAGATTTTTACCCTTCTTTACCCCCACCCCCAGTGGCGTACAGTCATGCACAGGATCTGCAAATTCTTTCATATTGTACAATAGTCTGGTTGTATAGAAGCATTGTAACCAATGGAGTGAACGGTGGGAAAAAAGAAATGAAACCAAACATAGAAAAGAAGGACAGCATGTATTGCTTCAGTCTCCATTTAAACTTTGGTCATTCTAGATCTTTCTCTGAATGTAGATATCTCCTTCCATTCTAAGACTTGTAGAGTTGTCTTTTAACTGTGTGTTACTGAGAAGAGTCCAGTTTGACAAGGTTGGTCATCACACATATGATGTATCTGTGACTGTGTACAAATTTTTCCTCGTTCTTACCTTCTCACTTAGCATCAATTTGTATAAGCTTCTCCAGGTAATTTTGAAGTCCATCTCCTTCCCATTTCTTATAGCCCAATAGTATTCCATTACATTCATATACAATAACTTGTTTAGCCATTCCCCAATTGATGGGCATCCCCTAAATTTCCAGTTTTTTGCCACCACAAAGAGAGCTGCAATAAATATTTTTGTACATATGGATCCTTTTTCCGCTTCTATGATCTCTTTGGGATACAACCCCAAAAGTGGTATTAATGAGTCAAAGGGTATGCAATTATTTATAGCCCTTTGGGCATAGTTCCAGATTGCCCTCCAGAATGGTTGTATCAGTTCACAGCTCCACCAACAATGCATTAGAGTTCCAATTTTTCCACATCCTCTCCAGCACTTGTTTTTTCATCTTAGCCTGTTTTGTCACCTTAGGCAATCTGACCGGTGAGATGTGATACCTCAAAGTTGTTTTAATTAATAGTGATTTGGAACATTTTTCCATATGCTTAAAATATCTTTAATTTCCACCTCTGAAAACTGCCTGTTCATATCCTTTGACCATTTATCAACTGGGGAATGACTTGTATTCTTATAAATTTTACTTAATTCACTGTTTATTTTAGAAATTAGGCCTTCATCAGAGACACTGTTTGTAAATATTCTTTCCCAATTTCCCAGTTCCTTTTTAATCTTGGTTACATTGGCTTTGTTTGTACAGAAACTTTTCAATTTAATGTAATCAAGATTATCCATTTTGCATTTTATAATGCTCTCTAACTCTTTTTTGGTCATGAAGTCTTCCCTATTCTATAAATCTGACAGGTGAACTATTCCTTGCTTCCCAGCTTACTTACAGTATCAGCCTTTATACCTACATGGTGCATCCATTTAGACTTGATTTTGGTGTACAGCATTAGATGATGGTCTATGCCCAGTTTCTGCCATACTATATTCCATTTTTCCAGAAGTTTTTGTCAAATAGTGAGTTCTTATCCCAAAAGACTGGGGTCTTTGGGCTTATCAAACAGTATATTACTATAATTGTTGACTACTGAGTCTTTTGTACCCAGTCTATTCCATTGATCCACTACTCTATTCCTTAGCCAGTACCAAGCAGTTTTGATGACTGCAGTTTTATAATAGAGATTAAAATCTGGTATGGCTAGGCCACCTTCCCTAGTATTAATTCCAAAGTTCTTAAGAAAGACCTTGAGAGTGTCCTTGTATTGCTTCTCACCACCATGTGATTGCTTACTCTGTGTAAATTCTCCATACAATAGTCTTTTTTAGGTGTACATCTTGCATTTGAATAATATTGTTAGCCTATCATAGCTATGTTCTCTGCAGTAGAGTTTGAATGCTTGGTATTTTAGTTCAAGAAGGAACTTCTGTGTCTGGTATCTTATCCTGTCAGGTGATCTTCAAAATCTTCCTGAGAAAATTCAAATGGAAGCCATTCTGTTTCATGGAATGGCACTGGTATACCATCCAGGTTTCCCAGGCATACAATAGTGGGTTCTGCACAGCAGTGCCATGGACCTTCAGTAACTCTAGCACCTCTTTTCTCCCACACTTTCCTTTTGAGCAGTGGTTCTCAAACTGAGTCGTGACCCCTTTGGGGGTTGAATGACCCTTTCACAGGGGATGCATAAGACCATCTGAAGACACGTATTTCCAATGGTATTAGTAAACAAGACACTGCTCCTCTATCCATCTCCAGGCAAGTCCACCCACATACAGATACGCCCACATATAAATATTAAAGGTTCAGGGCATTAGAAAGGTTGAGAATCATTGCTTTAGGGCCTCCCAAGCATTGAGCTAGCTTTGGCTATGCATGTGTCAATCTCATTATCAATTTATACATCCCTGGAAAGTTTACAGCCAAGGTAAGTGAATTTATCCACAGCATTCAAAACTTCTCCTTTTGCTGTAACCAATGGTTCCACCTATGGATGGCGTGGTAATGGCTGATGGAACACCTGTCTTTTCCTGGTGTTAATTGTTAGGAAAAATTAGCACAAACAGCAGAAAATTGATCCATACTTTGTTGCATTTCATCTTCAGAGGCTGCATTGAATGCACAATTATCTGCAAACAGAAAATCATGCACCAACATTCCCTTTATTTTGGTCTTGACCTGGGTTCAATGTATCACACCTTTGATACATTCGGAGTGTATTATCCTGGTCAAGTCTTCCCAGTGTTTTAAGTGACTCTTTAAGACTCTAAGTTCCAGAGAAGATTCTTACCTGCATTGGTATAGAATATATATTAATGTCATACTTCACTACTATCCTTGTCTCTTCTAGGATTTTAAAAGAAGGGACCATTTTTTCCTAGCTTAAGCTGTCGTTCTATCTTTACATAGGATAGGAGATAAGATATAAGCTGAACCTTTGAGGATTTCAAGAAGTTGAGATGGGAAGAGATGGAGCTGAGTGGTGCTAGTGGGAGAATATATCACTTGAGTGGGAAAATAACAAGTTGCAATTAATACATAGGGACTTTGAATAGCTTCATCTAAGGAAATAATGGTAAATAAGACAGAATTGTTATTATGAACCTAGACTGTGATAGAATAGTAAATGTAAAAGTATTTCTTATATAGATAATAGTAAAGTATGATGGAGATTGAAAGATTTTAAGTAGGGCAGTGGCATCATCACCATCAGCATCATAATGTATATATACTGCTTATGATGTGTCAGTCAATATGCTAAATGCTTTATTTTTTTGGAGGGGGGAGGTGAGGCAATTAGGTTTAAGTGACTTGCCCAAGGCCACACAACTAGTAAGTGTCAAGTGTCTGAGGCTAGATTTGAACTTAGATTCTCCAGACTTCAGGACCAGTGCTCTATTCACTGTGCCACCTAGTTGCCCCTAAATATTATTATTGTCATCTTATCCTCACAACAATGCTATAATAAGGTCAATGCTATCACTCCTCCCATCTTAGAAATGGGAAAACTGAAGCAAAAAAGTTTTAAGTGATTCGTCCAGGTTCACATAGCTAGAAAGTATCTGAAGATAGATTTGAATTCAGGTCTTCCTCATTCCAGGTCGAATACTCTAACCAAAACACAACTTGTTTGCCTTAACACTTTGGAACAGTGTTTTTAAAGATTAATCTGAAAGTGTTGTGTAGAATTGTTTGGAGTGGGGCAAGAGGATATAGGATGGTCATGTAGAAGGTCATTACAATAATTTAGGTGTGAAGAGGTTAGTGTCTGAATACAGAAGATAGGCAGGGAAAAGATAATGAGAATCTGCTTATGAAAAATACTTTCAGTGACAAACAGACATAGATTAGTTATTGACAGTTTCTGGAGGGTGAAGAGGGGAAAGTCAAAGAAAGCACTAAACTTTCAAGTCCAAATAATTGAGAGAAGTAATAGAAATAGGAAAGTGTGGGTGTGTGAATATGTGCGAGAGGGACTTCTTTCATTGGAAATCTATGAAGTTTAGTGTTAGACATCCAGAAAATTAAAAGGTTATCAGGGCCAGGGGAAAAAGTACAATGGAAAAAAGTAAAATGGAAAGTAGACGAACTCAATGCCTCTTAAAACCTTAAAGTCATAAAATACACGTTTATTAATTCAATCTAATAACTTTTCTTAGTTGAAAACCTCAGGAAACCATAAGAAATTTTAATATTGTATTTTTTAAATTTATTTTTTAATTTGTGGAATAAAGTAAGCATCTTTATAAGATAGTACAATAAAAAGATGATTGTACATGAAATTGCAAATCTATTACGTACAACTTGCTATTCCTTTCAAATATACAACAAAATTATAATGTAGATTTCTCTTTTCTTTTTTGCATAATATAATAATATAGTATTAAAGAAATGTGAAAAATGAAATTCCCTTATACTTCCCCCTACAAAGTACACATAAGGAAAAGGATTTTATATGTATGTCCTTTGGACACAGGGAAGACAAAGCATGATGTCACTACACTGCAGTTATTGAAAAGGAGGTAAATGTGTGCACATCTATAGTAATGATGAAACAAAGATTGGGGGCATGTCAGAGATTTCATTTGAATAAGGATTTAATAGTATCAACCACTGTGCATAGGACACAACTTTAGACTCACTGACACCTTTTACATCAAACTAAATCACAGAGTCAGCACCTCTCAGACAGTATAATTGCAATTTACTTACTTTGGTCAGATATGTGAAGGAGAGCTATGAGTAGATTTAAGATCCCTGAGTTTCTATTATGAGGGGAAAATAAACTGGAGTAAGATAGTCAAAGGAGGAAAAAAATTAAATGTCCTCGAATAATATCAAGCAATAAGTGATAGAACAATTAATAGGTAATTAGGGAAGGGCAGGAATTCAATAGCATTTTTATAGGCACCTAATTCAACTGGGGTCATTTTATTCCTTTTTATTAAATTATGTAAACCATGAAACAGACAGAAGGAGAAATAGAGACTAGACCAACCCAGAGTCACTACAACTATGTAGCTGTAGTTTCTATGGACAAAGAGTGCAGGTGGATTCTGTTACTTATTGTAATGCTTCCTAGTCATGAGACTATGGAAATGCCATTCTAGCTCTCTGCACTTCAGTTTTTTCAACTCTTGAGTATGTTCTTTCACTTTTCTAGACTGTTACTTTTTTGCATTTGATTTTCATTTCTTTTCAACTGCATATAAACAAAACAGTTTAACATTCTTTTTTTTTTTGAGCTTTGGGTAGTCCTGCTAGGTCAAAGAGTACGAACAGTGTTATAGCCCTTTGGGCATAGTTCCAAATCATTCTTGAGGGGGGTTGGATCAATTTATAACTAAACCTACAGTGTATTAGTGTCCTTCTTTTCCACATCCTCGCCAGCATTTGTAATTTTCCATTTCTATTATATTAATCAATTTGATACTTGTGAGGTAGTACCTAAGAGATGGTTTCATTTGTATTTGTCTAATCAATAGTAATTTACAGCATTGTTAAATGACTATAGATAGCTTTGATTTATTTCTTCTGAAAACTACTTATTCATACTCTAACCATTTATCAATTGGGGAATGACTCATGTTCTTCTAATTTGATTTTGTTTTCTATGTATTTGAGAAATACGGCTTTTATCAGAAGCACTTGTTATAATTTCCCCCCTAGTTTCCTGTTCCCCTTTTAATCTTGACTGCATTGGTTTTGTTTGTGCACCACTTTTTAAATTTTAGGTAATCATAATTATCCATTTTACATCCCATAATGCTCCCTATTTCTTGTTTGATCATAAATTCTTCCTTTATTCATAAATCTGACAGGTAAAATATCCCATGTTCTCCTAATTTGCTTATGACATCACCTTTGATGTCAAAATTGCTTATACATATTACCTTATCTTGCTGGTGTGGACCTTTCTTTCTTTCTTTTTTTTTTTTTTTGCTTTTTGGAGGGAAGAGGGCAGGACAGTTGGGGTTAAGTGACTTGCCCAAGGTCACATGGCTAGTAAGTGTGTCAAGTGTCTGGAGGCCAGATTTGAATTCAGGTCCTCCAGACTCCAGGGCTAGTGCTCCATTCACTGAACCACCTAGCCACTCCGGACCTTTCATTTTTGAAACAAGGATTTAGGACTAGATGATCCATAAGATTCCTCCTAGTTAACCTGTTCTCTAGTTCTAGGACAGGGATGGGGAGCTTGTGGCCTCCAGGCCAATGTGGCTCTCTGTGTTCTCAAATGAGACCCTTTGACTGAATATAAAGTTCACTGAAAAAAAAATCCTAAAAGGATCAAGGAAATTTGTTCTGTGAAGTTGAGATTTAGTCAAAGGGCTGCACTTGAATACCTAGAGGGCCTCATACAGCCTTGAGGAAGCAGGTTCCCACTCTCTTGTTCTGTGATTTTAGTGGTCATTTTAGTTGTACTATTGTTTTTCATTTAAAAAGTATTGTCTTGTTATAAAATATGAACTAATCTACATTAATATGTTTGCAATATTTATGTGTATATGCGTATATATTACATAAATGTAAATAAATGTAATATATGTATATGTGCATGTATGTATATATAAATGTAATATGTGTGCATGTGTATGTTTGTGTGTGTGTGTGTATATATATATATATATATATATATATGTAACCTCTCTCCTT
>CM053596.1:162214489-162228839 GCA_028646575.1 Pseudocheirus occidentalis
AATAAAATGTGGATAAAAGAATACTGAGTTCAAGTCAAGCCATCTCATTTCAGTTTATCCCCAGTAATCTCATTAAATTATTTGTGTGATTAAGAACAAACTAGTTAGTACCTTTTCCTGTGCATTTCTAGTTGTGGTTCTCTGAAAAATGAGATGTACTACCTTTGTCCTAACTGATCCACTTGTATGGATGTAAAATTATAATTATTCAGCATATATCATAATACGTAACTGTTGTAAAGTAGTCTTTGTTGCCCATACCCATATTGGAAGGTGAAAATATTTATATAATGGTCATGTGATTTCATTTCAAGAACAAATAATTAAAATATTTTTATATAATTCATTCCAGTGAAGATTTTTTTTCATAGATGCAAAGTCAGTTCATAAAATTTTAGTACAAAGTATATATGTAATGCTCTAATGATATGAACAAGGGGAGGAGAATGAAATAGATAAAGCAAAGTATAATCCATGTTTTAGAAGAGCTTTTTTAGTCCATTTGAGAAGAGTGTAGGAGTGCTATGGAGTGAGTGGTAAATATGGTTGAGGTGGAGTCTACTTTATAGAATCAGAGTAGGCAATCAAGAATGATTTCCTAGAGAAACTGGGTGCTGAACTAAATTTTCAGAAAGGAAGAAGTGAAATGGTGTATAGTTACAGAGATAGTCTTGGTGTCAGGAAGATCTGAATTCAAGTCCCACATTTTTATTGACTGTGTGACCTTGGTTAAGTCTTGTAATCTAAATGCTCCAAGCAACTTTTTCAGATTATAAATTGCACTGCACTTGATGATATTCAGTGTTAAAATGAGTTTTCTTCATCCAGAGTTCCCCTATAGCCCTGGACAATAGGAAAAAAAATGGAACACATAAGAAAAGAATAGGAAGGACTTTCATGATGAAAACAATTAAATGTTGCAAAGACATAATTTGGAACAACTGATGCATTGTTCAAATCAAATTAAAAAGATTTGAGTAGAGCCTTTTGATTAGGTACTAATGAAAAGATAAGTTGTTGGGGGTGGTGGAGAAACTGCCATGGGATGGAATCTCACAGAACAGTGAAAAGGTGGGAAAAGATACAGCATCAAGTCACTGTTGTTCCTGTTTTGAAGGATAAAAATGATGTAGTATTGGAGGAAGATTATTTTAACCACCATCTCTAAGTAAGTTTTGGAAAAGATTAAAGTGGGTAAGGAGATGATTTAAAGTGAGGCTAATGTAGTAACACAATTAGTGAATGATTTGGGACTGACTAAGGATGTGACTACAGAAATAGAATTATAAAAGGAAGTAGAGAAGAGATTGGATTTATATGGTGATATAGAAAGAATGGAATATAGGTAATACATATAAGAGAAAAGTATTTCAAATATGTGACCCTGGAAGACTAGGAAGAGAAGGTTGGAATATATGAATTTTGGCAAATTGGAAAGGGGTGACTAAAAGAGTTAATTTCAGTTTAGCATAGCCTATTTTCTTTTTTTGACAAAGAAAAGTAAAGTTTATTGAAAGTTCGCCATATTGAGTAGACTCTTAAGGAGCCTAGGTATCTGTGATGCTTGCATTGGGCAAGCAGGACAGAGTAGAGTAAGTCTGTCACAGAACAAGTCTGTGCTAAGCCATTCCACCTCACTCTCACTAGCATAGCCTATTTTCAACATGTTAAAATTCAGTTGGTTAGATTTCCTAATCTAGACATCTCAAGATTTGAGAATGATGAGCATAGAAATGATAATAAAGTCCACGGAATGTGAAAATATAGCAAGTCACCAAACTCTGCCTAAGTTCCTCATCTATAAATGAGCTAGAGAATGAAATGGCAGACTATTCCAGTATATCTGCAAATCAATCTAAAAATCCCTATTCCTTCAAAGTTTCTTCTCATATGTCTCATGGACTCAAGGCTGTCAGCTATTCTGGTCACCTTCCTTTGAGCATCTTTTTTTTCCTAATGACCTTATACTATGTTTCTCAGGACTAGTACAGCTGTAAAGAGACTAGGATACATTTCTACTGATCAATGCAAAGGGGAGCAAAAGTATTTTTTCTCTGTTCCTGGTCTCTCTAACTCTCAACATATAGCCTATAATCATATTAGGATTTTTGGTTGTCTTTTTACACTGTTGTTTCATATTGAGCTTGCAGACCACTAAGAGCCCCATACCTGTTTAGACAAACTGCTAAATCAATATTTGAACTTAGGTAAAAGAAGCTACATTTATCCTTACTTTATTTCGTTTTAATTAATTAATTAATTTTCTTGTTTACAGAACTCATTTCCAAAAGATTTGGGGTTACAAATTTTCTCTCCATATTTCCCTCGTCTACCACCCCAAAACAGTCTTTACCCACTGTATAACCCCTCCCACTATCTGCTTTCTCCTATGTCCTACCCCATCACCCCTCTGACTTTATGGTAGGGCAAGATGGATCTCCCCACCCCAGTGTCTATATATCTTAAATCCCAGTTGCACGTAGTTAACAACAACAACAACAACAACAATAAATGTACATACATATGTATGTATACGTATATATTTATATGTATAAGTATATATATAAATATATATACATATATTTAACATTTGATTATAGAACTTTAAATTTTATATTCCTTCCCTTCTTCCCTCATCATCCACCCACAATGGAAAGACAAGAAGTTCAATACAGGCTGTACATCTTCCACAATGGACATATTGTGAGAGACTGATAATATGTCCCTCCTTCCTATCCCACACCTTGATCTATTCTCTACCTTGTCCCTGTCCCTTTACAGAAATGTGTGCTTCCAGCATCCCTTCCCAGCACACTTCCCTCCCCTCCATCCTCCCACCTCTCATCCCCATACTCCCTACTCTCTTGTGTGGCAAGATACCCAGTTTAGAGTTTATGTCATTCCTTCCCTAAGCCAAATTCAGTGAGAATAAGGTTGACCCATTTCGTTTTGCCTTCCTGTTCTTCCTCTTCATTGTAACAGTTATCCCTTGCCTCTTCTATATGAGATGATTAATCCCATTCTGTCTCTCCCTGTCTCCTCTCATTCTATTCCTCTCCCACCTCAGAATTTTGTCTTTTAGAGTATCATCCCTTACTATTCAATTGATCCTGTGCCCTCTGTACACATATATAAACATACTCAGATATGTATTCATATGCATATATATCCCCTACTATATCAACATATGTATATAGATAGATAGATACACATACATACATATGCATATATGTGTGTATATATTTATTTATTCATTTATATATACATTTATATTCCCTTCACCTATTCTCATACTGAGAAAAGTTTCATACGTTACAATTATTGTTTTTTCATCTTTGCATCTAAATAGCAAAACGTTGATAAGTTCCTTATGATTTCTTTTCCATATTTATCTTCTCATGCTTCTTGTACTTGAGTGTCAAATTTTCTTTTTAGTTCTGGTTTTTTAAGAAAAAATGCTTGAAAGTTCTCCACTTCATCAAAGGACCATATTTTCCCCTGGAACATTATATTCAATTTTGTTGGGTAGGTGATTCTTGGTTTTAATCCTAGCTCCCTTGATCTTCGGAATATCATATTTCAGGCCCTTTGAACCCTTATTGTAGAAGCTGCTAGATCCTGGGTTATCCTAATTGTGTTTCCACAGTATTCAAAGTGTTTCTTTTTGGCAGCTTGTAATATTTGCTCTTTGATCTGAGGGTTCCAAAACCTGGCTCTAACATTCTTAGGAGTTTCTTTTTGGGATCTTTTGCATGATGTGATCAGTGAATTCTTTCAAGTTCTGTTTTGCCCTCTGGTTCTAAAATATCAGGACAATTTTCCTTGAGAATTTCTTGAAGGATGTTTCTAGATTCTGTTTTTCATCATGGCTTTCTTCAGTCAGGTTGTTGACTCTCTTTTTATGATTTTCTTGCATCATTCTCATTTTTCTTCCCAATTTCTCCTTGACTTTTCTTATTTGGTTATCCAAATCCTTCTTAAGCTGCTCTATGGCTTGTTATCAGTTTACCTTTTTTTTGGAAGTTTTTGGTGTGGGAATTCTGACTGTGTTGTCTTCCTCAAGTTCCATGCTTTGATCCTTTTTGTCCCCAAAGGAGGAATTTAAAGTTGGATTGCTGTTCTTACTTTCCTTCCTTTGCCTTCTCATGTTGCCAGTCAATTACTTGACTTTTTAGCTCTGTGGAACTCTGCTTCCAGAGGGGAAAGTTCTGTCTACAATCTCTGGGGTTTTTACAGCTGCCAGAGCTATTAGGAGGCTGCTGCAGCCCCCGCCACCTTTGGCTCACTGAAAACACATCCCAAGACCACCACCCAAGTACATGATCTCTATCCAGGTAGCTTAAGGCAAGAGCACTAACCATCTGAATGATTGCCTGGCCCCCCTGAAATCAGCTGGCCGGTAGCTTCTGAAGCAGCCATGTGGATGCAATCGCAGGGCTGCTGCTTCTGCTGCTTCCTTGTCCTGGAGGCAGTTTGGCCAGATCCTGTCCCCCAAATTAAGCCAAGTTCCACTATCCTTTCACTTAGTCCTTATTTCTTAAGGCTTGATAATTCTGGAAATCACCACAGCTGACACTGATCCACTCTCCTCAAGGCTCCAGCTGCAGCTTGTCCTGGTACCCCTCAGAGCCAAGCCACTGTTTCAGGCTGAGCTGGTTTTGGTTCCCAGCATACTGTGATGAGCCCTTCCTGTCGCTCCCGCCAAGCTCCCTTCAGCAGGAGATGTGTATTACTCTAATTTTGTGAATTCTGGAGCCCTAAAATTTGTTTAGAATCATATTTTATGGGTATTTGAGGTGGCTATGTGGGAGCTGCAGAGTTTTCCTGCTTCTACACTGCCATCTTGGCTCTGCCACCCCATATTTTTTTTCTTAAGGTTTAACTCAGTGTTCTATATTCTCAAGATTTCTGGATTCTTATAATCTTCCGTTGTTTTTCTTCCCAGGTTTTTGTCATGCTCTTTTGATAAGAATTCTAGCTATGCTTTAATGCCTTGTAGTTGATTTAAAAAAATATTAAATAGCACAAGGGTAATCCTGGGATGCTTTGTTAGCTACTTTCAAATTGCCATTGAAGCCATTCCAAGTATATTTAGTGTTAACTATGCTGGGAAATTGATGGATAGAGTGTTGGGCTTGGACCATTATTACTTATGTGACCCTCGTCAAACCACTTAATCCTATTTGCCTCAGTTTCTTCTTCTATAAAATGAGCTGGAGAAGTAAATGGCAAACCACTCTTTGGAAGAAAACCCCCAATTGGGGAAGAAATAGTGACTGAAATTACTGAACAAGAAAAATAAAATAGAGCATACACTGTAGCATATGGTCTTATCCATACATTGTTGTCTTACAATCCAGGTGTATCCATATTTCGTTGAAGTCAGATTTTTACTCTTTTGTTTGCTTTTTGGTTGCTCTTTTGACTCACCTTTGTGTATGTCTGCAGCTGCAAAGTGCTTCTTCCAGCCTCATACACTTGATTGGTTCTGAATGAGTTCTAACTTGTTTGGTATACTTTTGAGTTCAGTCGAGTTTTTTTAGGGAAGTCTTCATTTTCTCTCCTAATAGTCTGATGCCATCTGTTCCAGTGATTTTAGTTGGCCGTTTCTGTCCTACCCAAGTACAGATGCAACAAACAGTAATTCATCCACAATTAGAAATAGATCCTCTCACTTGATATCTCCTGAGTGATACTTTTCAGATACCTGTTCTATTTCTTTTGCTGCCTGCCTTTTTGTTTGCCATCAGTATTCATTCTTGCATGATATAGTCACATTCAATATTTACTATCTTTCGGGTATTGGCATTTGTATTTATGACACTGAATAAAAGCTGTTATCTCACTAGAGTCTTGTAAAAATGAGGAATCTTTCCATTAATCATTGTTTTTAGAGAAAGAGATTTTGTGGCATGTAGTTTTAAATGGTAGGTCTCTTTGGCTTTGCCAGAACAGTCTTCAGTGAAAATTTAAAAAATAAAATCTATAGCCCTGGCAGCAGAAAGAAAAGTCAGATACTTTTATACAATCTTTGTGAATATATGTAAGTTGAAATAACATGAGATGATAAATATCCCAAGAAAGTAAATGTATCTAGAAGGTAAGAACAGACAACAGATGGACTTTGGAGGTTCCCAGGTAAATTGGAAGGAGAGGAAGGGGAAGAAATAAGAGGAATTAGGAAAAGAGAAATAACAAAGACCTAAGAAAAGCCAGAAGGTTGTACAACCCAGTGCAACCCCATGTAAAGACTTCCTCCTGTGATTTTTAGATACTTGCAGAGTCACAACAGCATATTATAGAAAGCAAAGGTAGTTTGTTCTATCAATCCTGCTGACAGAGGGTGTTGAGGAGAATTTTGAGGGCCATAGTTTCTTTTTTTTAATTGTATTTTAGACCTCAAAGCCAGAACATAAATAAAAAATAGAGAGAAGAAACAAAAACATATCATAAACTTAAATATCGCAACTTCAATGCAAAATAAGAAAGAAAAATAGCATGCCATGCATAGCAGAACAGGAGAGGATTCAAAATATGTAACAATAAATTTTTATTTCAAGAAAACCTGTACAATAAATAATACATGAAGTGTTGAGAATTGTCTATCTTTGCTTCCTTGTGAGGTTTTTTTTCCTTTTAGTCCTCTACTGTCTAGTGTTTTACTTTATTTTTTTCCTTCCCTCACTTCCAAAAGGATGTGATAAGGTTTAGATATATTTCTATAGATACATACATACATATATATATATATATGTGTGTGTGTGTGTGTGTACATGTATAGACATATACTTTCCAAAACATATTCTACTCCTGATCTTTATTTTTATGTTTGTGCATATCTGTTTCCTATCATTCCTGCCTCCTCTACTTTACTTCAGTCCACTACCTTGCCCTCCTATTACTTGCGTATCCCCCTCCAAACATCCTTCCCTATCCTCACATTCCCATACATCTAAACACCCATCTATACCCCCTATTACCTGTTCTCTCATTCTCCCCTCTAAATATCCCTCCCTTGTCCTCTATCCCCCTCCCTATGCCCCTACCATTTTACTTATTCTGAATTTAGAATAATTTTATACTTTTCTAAATATATATGTATTGCTCCCTCTTAAACTCATTCCTTATGAAAGTAGGTTACCAGAAATATCAGCCTTCCTCCCCCATCTAATTCCTATGTATTGATTCTTCTTGTTGTACCTCATTTGTATAACATAATTACTCATTTAAGTTGTTCCTAAATGTTAATTTTTAAACTGTTCATTCTCAGATTTACCCCAATCTTTCTTATGAGCTACCCCATTATTGAAAAGATTCTTAGACATACATTTTTTCATATATAAAAAGTAAACAGTCTGTCCTTATGAATCCCTTATAATCATTTGTTGGTATGTGCCTTACATTTCTCTTGTTTCTAGTATGTTGAATCTTCTATTAAGTTCAGAGTTTTTTTTTAACAAAGTCTTAAAAGTCTGAGAATTTATCAAATGACCATGTTTTCCCTTCAGGATAATACTTAATTTTGTAGGATGTGAGTTTTTCAGCAAAATCCCCAGTTCTTTTACTCTTCGATATATTGATATATCTGAGACCTGCGGGCCTTTAATAGCTCCATTGATAGGTCTTGTGTGATTCTAGTTGTGACACCATCATATTTAAATTGTTTTGATCTTGATGCTTTTAATATTTTATCCTTGAGCTGGGGGGTTTCAAAATTGAACTATGACAGTTCTAAGATTTTTCCTCTTAGGTTCTCTTTTAAGTGGTGATTGGTGGATTTTTTTTCTATTTCTACTTTCCCCCATGTTCTAATGCTTCACTAAAACTGTCTTTAATTATTTCTTTTATTATTGTATCAAGAGTCTCTTTTGATCATAACATTGAGTTAGACTATTTTTTTATATTTTCTCTTCTAGATATATTCTCCAAATCTGCTGTTTTTCTAACATTTCACTTTCTCTTCTATTTTTTCATTATTCATATTTTATTTAATTATTTCTTGATGTCTTATAATTTTGTTGGCTACATTTTGCCCAATTCTAATTTTCAAGGTGTCATTTACTTTTTAAGTTTCTAGATCTCCTTTTCTAACTGGTTTACTTTCCTGTTTTCTTGGATTATACTTTTTTTTCAGTTTTTTCTCCATCTCTGTCATTTGATTTTCATAGTCTTTTAAAAGACCTTCTATGGATTATTTTGGGTCAGGTAACCATTTAATGTTACTCTTTGGAGGTTTCTTTACTTCAATATCCACCTCTGAAGATGAACCCTGGTCATCTCTATCCCCATAATAGCTTTCTGTGGTTTGATTCTTTCTACTTTGCCTGTGCATTTTTTGTGGTAATAGCTTAATTTTTGTAATCACCTCTAGCCCTGGAGTAGGGGAGATGGTGTCTCTTTCCCCAAATCTTCAGTTATTTCCTCTAGCTTGGAACCAAAGTTAAATTTCTAACCTCCTGTAAATGCCCACAGCCAGGGTCTTTCTTCCCTATTGCTTGCTTACACACTGTGCATGTGCTGGCTCCTTCTCACCTACAGCACTCTTCACAGCACATTTAGACCTGGTGTTCCTTGTCAGCAAAGGCTCCCTCAATCTTCCTGGGCTCAAAAGCCCAACTCCCTTCATTGTCCACATGTAAAAGTTCTGTAGCTGTGGCCAAGACAGCTTCTCCAACCAAATAACCCCAGGACATGCCACTTGTTGTTTAAGTGGCTTGGGGTTTGCTGTTAAAATGGAACCTAGTTTGGAAGTGTTTACATTTTGCAGGGAACAAGCCTTGTCCTGTGATTTTTTCTCCAGATCTCAGATTGTCCCTGGAAGACCCTGGTTGTGCCCCATTCTTATTTATCTCCACCTACAGTTTGTTTGTCCTAAGGTGCTTTTAAACTCTTTTGTGGGGGAAAATCTTGAGAGCTTGGAACTTTCTGCCCTACTCCACCATCTTCACAGAATCCTCTGCTGGCAGTAGATATCTATAATGAATTCACAGACTGTAAAAGCTGGAATGGACAATAGAGATCAAGTGTAGACCCTAATTCTTCTGATTAGGGAATTTAGGACTTGAGAAGTTAATGACTTACTAGCATAAGCATGATCCGTTGAACCCAAATTTCCAGAGGGTAAGAATAATACTATCTGCATTACATCATGCTCCCTTCAGATTGATAAGATATTAATGAGCTTGAGTTTGACCTAACAATCAACATGAGGAAAACACAGGTGTTCCATCAAGTGACTACTACACCATCCATATGTAGAACCATCAGTTGCAGCAAATGGAGAAGTTCTGAATGTTGTGGATAAATTCACTTACCAATGTAGGGTATTTTCCAGGAATTTACACAATGATAATGAGGTTGAGGCATGGATGTTTGTAATAGTGATAAATTTGATCCCTTTGTATTGGCAAAGCTAACAGGTACTCAGCAATTAGTTTGAAATTAAGCCTCTGCTAAGAAATAAACATATGAACCCCTGTTGCTGACATAACATGAAATTGCTAATATAACAGGAAGGGGAGAATAGGGAGGAGCTAATAGATATATAAGGAGAAGCCCTAGCTGGAATTTCAGATTTTCTTGAAGCTAGGTTCTGGAGGCTAAGGAAGAGAGGCCCAGGCTGGAGAGAATGATTTTTATTTTGAGAACCTGGATGAAGTTATTTTGATTCTGTGAACCAGTTGAAACTTCTGCTGAGTCCAAGGGACAGCCAAGCTGCTCAGGATTTCCAAGGAACATCCAGAAGCTGCAGAAGACTGAGGAAGCATGACTGTGGTGCTGGTATTTTGTATGTTTGTGGCTTTGTTAAGCCTTGACTTCCTAGGAGCACAGACTGGAGGATTTAAGGTGGACTGGGCACTGTGTGCTTCAGTGTGGAACAGGAACTGCACAAAGAGCTGGACAAGGAACTGGGAGCTATCTGCCTTTGAACCCAGGTGATAGTTTGGTGAATCCAGATAAGAGCTGAGACCATGGAAGGGGATCCAGGGAATCTGAGAGCCTACTTCTTTTGATTTGAGTCGAGCTGAAAAAAGACTTTACTTAGATCCTGTGTACTGACTGAGAATATTGTGATTTACTTGTGACCAAGGGATAGATGGCTCGTGTGTTTTCTGATGATTGAATAGTGAATGATGACTGAATAGTGACTGATTTGTAACTTAGTGTGCCCCATGAGTAGAGAACTTTGACTTTTGTATTTTGTGACCCTTAAGGATGATTGAATGATTGAGTTAATAAGTGATTGACTAAATATTTGTACTTTGTTCAAAACTATGTGACCACTGTGGCGAAAACTTTGTGGCCATTTTAGTTAAAAGAGGTTGTGAATGCTGTATTTTCATTATCTGTGATAAGATATAACTTTATGAATGCTGTACTTTGATTTTCTGTGAATGTTTTGCTCTGATTTGATATTGAATAGAGTGTTTACTGTACTGTATAATCAGAACCTTGAAAAGCTGTTCACAGTAGCATTCTTCTAGAAACTGCTTTTGCTTGGCTTTACAGTGTTGCCAGTGCTAGCTCAGTGTAAAGGAGGCTCTGAAGGAAAATATAGGAGAGAACAGGTATTAAACTGACTACTAAACTGAAGATCTACAAAGCCTTGTTGTATGTCTGAGAAACCTGGACAGTATACCAGTGTCATGCCATGAAACTGAATTATTTCCATTTGAATTGTGATAGAATGATGCTGAAGATCACCTGGCATGATAAGGTACCCGACTCTGAGGTCCTTACTCAAACTAAACTGCCAGTCATTCAAACTCTGCTTCTGAGATTGCAATTCCAATGGACTGATCATGTTGTTGGAATGCAAAATGTGCACTCGTCAAAAAGACTGTGGAGAACTCACAAGGGCAAGTGTTCACATGGTGGACAGAAGCAACAATAAAAGGGCAGTCTTAAGGTCTCTCTTAAGAACTTTGGAATTGATTATGTGACATGGGGAGACACTGTCACAGTATTGCTAAGCAAGGTGTGCTGTCATAAGAGAAGGTGCTGTGCTCTATGAGCAGAACAGAATTGAAACAACTCAAAGGAAGCACCGGATGCATCAATTTAGAGTATCTACCCCCAAATGTTTGCACACACTATTTCTGCCTGACCTGTGGTAGAGTATTCTGAGCTTGTATTTTTCTGATCTGCCACAGTTGGACACATTGAAATTTCGGCTTTAAAAGCATAGTGATATCATTTTGGTTCTTTTCAAGAACAAAGGACAACAACCACTCAACTTTGCCGAAGTCAAAATTTTTCATTAACAGAGAAATAGACTGTGTTCAACTCAAATGAGCTGAACGAACAAAATATTTGGAAGATGCAATATAAATATGAAGCATTGTCCAAGTTTGGAAAAAGAGGTCCTCATTTCACTAGTTGCCACAGAATCAGATTTATCTGTGAAACTGCTATTTGGGAGTATCTGATGTTGAAACCATAACAGATTTATTCTCATCCAGTATTAATGACAATTATAACAATACCATTTGAGGCAGGAGTTTTGGCAAAAGATGAAAAACAGGTCATTTTGAAAATGAAATAAATTTTATTGTTTTATCTTGAATTTCCTTCACTAATATATTGTGTTTTATTGTGGTCTGAAGGTATTCTGAGTTCTTGAATATGAAGCTAATGGAATACAAATTCTGATAGTCTTTACTAAGTTAGAGAGGGTTTGAATATGGGCATGGTAATATGTCATCTCAGCACCAGCTTAGCTAAATTAGTAAATCCTCATTTCTTGGTTAGTTGCAAGGTGGCAAATTTTTTTATTCACAATAATTCAGTCAGGGTTTAAGGAGGTGATGATTTGTAGTGCACACCTATGTGGTACAGTGGATCGAGCCTGGAGTCAGGAAGACTAATCTTCCTGAGTTCAAATCTACCCTCAGATATTTACTTGCTGTGTGACTCTGTGTAAATAACTTAACCCTATTTGCCTCAGTTTCCTCATCTGTAAATTATCTGGAGAAGGAAATGGCAAACCATTCCAGTATCTTTTGTTTATTATGTTTATTCATCTTCCCAGCCAAATACTGGACTTTCTAACTCCCTGTCAAGGAGGGACTTGGCTTCTGGTGGGTGAAGGGGATGCTCTGGGTGTACTGTCCCAGGATTCTGGAGTTTTGTATCAGCTGCAGGATCCCTCATGGTCTCTGAGCCCAGGGCACTGGAAGCTACTGCTGCTGCCACTTCTACCTCCCTGAGGCTGGGGCAAGACTTTGTGCTCCTTTTTCATCCAGGTCTCACAGAGTTCCCCCAATAACCTTCCATGCTGTACTTCACATTTGTGGGTTGAGAAGTCTGGAAATTTCCACAGCTTCCTGTAATTTTGACCCCTGAGGTCTGCTCCCACATTGTCATACTTGGAGCTGCCCAAACCAGACTGTGCTCCCCTCTCAGCCTGCTGTGATATGCCCTTCCTGTCGATCTTCCAGGATTTTTGGCTGGAAATACGTTTTATTCTGTCATTTTGTGGGTTCTCCAGCTCTAAAATCTATTTAGAGTCATTTTTTACAGGTATTTGGAGGGGCTGGTGATGAGCTCAAGCAAATCCCTGCTTTTACTCCCCCATCTTGGCTCCATCCTCCATTCCAGTATCTTTGCAAAGAAAACTCTGAACGGTGTCATGAAAAGTCAGATATAACTACAAATATCTGAACAACAATAATGACTTGCAGTAATGGTGAAATTGACAAAATACCCAGTTTTTGAAGCATTGAAGCATCTCTTAAATTTGTAGGTTTAACCTATTTAGTGCTGGTTATAGAGGAGTAAATGAAAAGTTATTTTTTCTTTGAGATATTATTTGTGTTGATTGGATTGAGTTCAAAATAAATTGTAACTATTTTATTCAGAGAAAGAAAATTAACCCCAATTAAGGACTAGGTAAATTTTAAGTATATGAATCTTAAAATTTCTTTGATTAGAATTGAAGATGAATAAAATTTATATTTAATTTGAAAGCACTTTATTGTGGCTGTTAAATATTTTTGTTGTTACCATAAGAGAATACTTTAGGGTAAAATAAAAAAAGCTTAAAACAAGTATTTCATTAGAAGTGAAGAAATTATAACTTTTTTTTTTAACAATTTCTTTGATCAGGGCCAATCAAATCTTATTTGCCACCACTTAATATGTACAAAATTCAAATTCAAAATTCTATAGATATGCTGTGTTCTAGCCAAGATAAAGTTTTTTATATATTCTGTCTTTAACTTTCTTCCCATTATATCATTGTTTATGCTATTTCTTTTACCTGGAACATAATATTACAATAATTTAGATGTGATGGTATTCTAATTTGAATAGTACAGTCTCTCTTTTTAAAATCCCATATTTCACAGCTCAAGTGCTACCCCATAATTATTCCCTCCAATCACCTGAGATATTCAGGATCTTTTGCCATTTTGTTCCTAATATTCTTCCAATACTCATCATATACTATCTTATATTATCTGCTTTATTACTTATTTGATTTGGTAGATTGAAAGTTTTTTGAGGTAGGGAAATATGTCTAATTTATCTTAAAACTCTTTTAAAAAATATTCACAGTATCTTACACATATCAGATATTTAATTAATGGAGATGCTTTGAACAAAGAGGAAGAATTGTCTTTTAGAGCAGTATTAGAAAAAAAATATTGTGATTTGTGAGTGAAATGTATATAGCTTTTATATTTAGGAAGGAATGAGGAAGTCAGTTGATTATGGAATCACTTTTACTTAATTGCTGGTTTCTGGAAAGGAAAAGCATGTATGTATGTATATATGTATGTATGCATGCATGCATGTATGCATATATGTATATATGCACATACACACATATGGGTGTGGACAGAGAGAGAAAGAGAGAGAGCAAGAGCCAGAGCGAGAGCGAGAACTTTCCCAGTTTTTCTAATAGGTAGAAATATTTAGAAAGTGAGATTTTTTTTTTACTTCAGAAGGAGATTCATGTTAAAGTCCAGCTATTTTTTAATTGAACCAATCCAGCTGAATTTCAGTTTAGTACTACCAAAAAACACAGAAGTTAATAAATCAACTAGTATTTATTTTTTTAATTTTTAAATTTGTTTTCTTGTTTACATCATTCATTTTCATGACATTTTTGAATTACAAATTTTCTCCCCATCTATCCCCTGCCACAATCCTAAAACAGCAATCCCACTGCTCTGCTCTCTTTCTGGTAGGGCAGGGAAGATCTCTCTATCCTGGCCCCTGTATATCTTAATTCTGCAGGTCTTGCAGAACTTTAAATTCTAGATTCTTTTGATTCCTCCCTTGTCCCCCACCCCCAGTGGAAGGACAATCAATTCAATACAGGCTGTGGATGTGTGATTATACAGGA
>CM053596.1:162229339-162239797 GCA_028646575.1 Pseudocheirus occidentalis
AGGAAAATAATCTGAATAATGCTATCATAGCACTTTGGGATCATGGGACAGATTAAATTGTGGACTACACAAATTGTTCTGATAAAAATTGAAAATAACAACCATATGAAAAAATGGTTCCAATTTAAATGCCAATAGAGATGCTACTCAAAACAATTTTATGAATTTACTTCACATATTGAAAATTAACAAAGATAACAAAAAATGGGAATAGTTGATGTTAGATTGTAAGATGATAGGCACACCAGTGAATTTGTGGTGAAACTATGTATCAACAAAACAACTCTGTAAAACAATATACTCATTTTTATGGATAATTCTACAAATAAAGTGAGGAAAATGTCCTTTGACACAGAGATTCTATCACTAAACTGATACCTCAAAGGGGCTATTGATAAGAAAATCTCCATACATACTGATATATATTTATATCACCATTTTTTTGTGAGATTAAAGCTTTGGAAACAAAGTATATGTCAATCAATTAAGAAAAAGGTTTTGGTACCTGAATATATACTGAAATATCACTACATTTGTAAGAAAATATGAAAGAAAAAAGTACATAGAAGCTAGGACTGGTCAGCCTGAACAGATATACAGTGCCCTAAGCAGAGCCCAGAAAACATTATACACGTTTACTGCAATGTAAAAAGAGGAAAAACAACAGGAAATAATGGAAAGTAAATGTTTCAAGATTTAAAAGAAAAAGCAGTATTAGAAAGAAGAGATATGAAAACATATTTCCATCATACCCCTTTACAGAGGCATGTTCTGTTACTCATATTTTAAGACTTTTTTTAGAATACTGATTAGTTGTGCTGATTTGTCCTTCTTTTTCATTTTTTTCTTCTCTTTGTGCCTTTAAAAGAACTATATTAAGTGGGATGGTTCTCAAAAACAGGGGTGAGTCTTGAGGCAACATACAGTGATTTTTTTAAAAAATTATTTCATGTATTATACTATTATATGCATTTTATTATTTAATATAATTCAATAATTAATAAATTACTTTAATATACTAAGTATTTATTATATTGCTATTTAGCCTAGTATATAATATATTATTAATATGCTAATTATATTATATCTTACATTTTATTTATATAAATTATGAATATAAATATATATTATAAAATATATAAATACATTTATATATTTATTGATATATAATTATATATGGTTATAATTATATATCAATTTTAAAATTAAGAGATTTAAAACATCATTTTAACAACATTATGCAAGCATGAATGAATGACAGTGACACTGACAATGAAAGAAGTAATACTTTTAACTTAAGTAAAAGCTCTTTGTTGACTATACGAAGTGAAACAATGACGATCTAATCAGATCTGACAAGAAGGCAAAAATTCAAATTATCAAGAAGATTACATTAAGTATGTATTTGTATCTACTTTCATTAATGTTGAATCTGGTTTCAAGTGAATATTGTGCCTTGATATATTAGCTATGAATAATAACAGTCCATCATAATTAGCAAGATATGTTTTAAGAGCTAAAGATTTTGCTGACAAAAAAATTTTAAAAATGTGCCATATATAAAAGCACTCATATCTGTACACTTATAAAGCTTAGAAACATATTTTCCTAATCTGTTTAAAAACATACATGAAAAAAATTTGTTGGATTTGGACTCAATTTAAAAAACGTAAAAGGCTACATCTTTTTATTATTTTCCAAGAACAAATTACTGATACATGGAAAGATAGCAATATAATACCTGAACTTCAACCTGAAAATTTGCATAAAAATGAGTTCTGGTGGGACCCAAAGTGATGGAGTAGAGGCAGCAGCCCAGCTGAACTCACTTAACATTTGTCTTCAAACCACATTAAAATAACACTTCAAATTGAATTGTGGAGTGGCAGAGAACCAACAAAAGTTCATAGTGCAACATTTTTGGGAAGTGTGAACTCCTAGTAAATCTGTATGAAAGGTCTGTGACAGATGTGGAGGGCTGGCCAGAGTGCACATATATGTTCAAACAAAAAGTGCAGCAACACCATCAGCAAATTTGAGACCTCTCAATGGAGACACACTAAGGGGGTGATACTACTTCCATAAAAAGACTACAAGGGACCCACTGATGGCACTAAGTATCACTGGCAGTGATTGACAATTAGTTTTTTCCCTTATGCAGCTCTGGGTCCCAGTTCCAGGGGTGAGAGGAACATTTTTGGTCAGTCAGAAGGGTGCAGGCACTTTGGTCACAGTTTCAGGGTCACTTGCAGGGAAAGAGGAAGCATCCCTGGGTAAAGTTCTTCATGTAGATGAGGAGAGTAATGATAATAACTCACATCACACAGTTTTCAAAGCTTCAAAAACTTGTTAATCCCCTAAATTAGTTCTGAAAACAAAAACATAAAAAAGTTTGAAGTTTTGGACTGTCCCTCTCCACCCCAAGATTAGCAGAACCTAACATTAACATGAAGTTGAAAGTCAAGACATAGACCTCAAGAAAAATGAGCCAAAAACAACAAAAGTAATGACCCTGCAAAGAACTGGAAGTCAAGGTAATGCTCATCAATTGAGGAATGGCTAAACAAATTGTGGTATATAAATGTAATGGAATACTTTTGTGCTATAAGAAATGAGGAGTAGATGAACTTCAAAATAATCTGGAGAGATTTATATAAACTGTTGTTGAGTGAGGAGATCAAAACCAGGAGAATATCGTACACAATTAAGAGACATCACATTTGTGATGTCTTGTAAGGGCTTTAAATTTCTGCCTAATGTAAATTCTAAATGTGGAAAGTATGGTACTTAGAAATCTCCAGAAGTGGGGCTTAATACATGCTGGTATGAGTACATGAGTCACACAGGCAGAGCTCGGAGACATGAAAGAGTGCATGTGGGTGCCTGGATCTATAGCATATGTGGCAATTACTGCCCGGGGCTATAGCATATGTGGAAATTACCACCTGGAGCTATAGTGTATGTGGCAATCACTGAGAATATCCAGTGAGAATCAGGTCATGTTACGTGATACTTCAGGGCACCTCACAATGGCTCACTGTAACCTGAGCATGTGCTGTAAACATCGTTTGTGAGTACATGGCAGAATTAAAAAGATTTATAAAGCAGTACAAAACAAAGAGTCAGTAGAGTCAGCAGAGTGAGCAGAGTCATTAAAGCATTAAAAAGAAAAACTCTCTCTGGGTGATCTTTGAAGCAGTCAGTCTTCTCCAGTCTTATTGATCTGATGCCAGAGACATCTGAAGGCCGGGTAAGGTGAGCGAATGTTAAGTGGGCAAGATATTTCCCGAGGAATTCCATAACAATGTCTAACTTAGATAGACTGGTCTCCTCTCAGCAATGCAATACTATAAGGAAGCTCCAAAAGACTCATGATGGAAAGGGCTATCCACATACAAAGAAATAATTATAGAATCTGAATGCACATTGAAGCAAACTACTTTCTCTCTTTTTTGTTTTGTTTTGTTCCATCTTTCTTGTTGTTCAGTGAATTGGTTATAATTCTTCTTTACAACTTGAATAATGTTTAATGTAAAGGTATTTGTAGAACCTGTATCAGATTTCATGCGACCATGGGATGAGGGGTAAGAGAAAGGGGAAGAAAATTTGGAACTCAAGGGATTGTGAAATTGAATGTTGTAAACTAAAAGGAAATAAATAGATAAATGAAAAATAAAAAATAATAATAACCATAAAAACTACTGTGGTGGCAGGGAAGACCAAGACAAAAGCACAGATAACAAAAATGTGAAAATAACTACATGTAGATACTGAAGGAAAATGCCAACTGGACAAAAACACATCAAGAATTCCTGGAAGAGTATAGTAAAACAAGCAGTGAGATAGAGAGAAAATTGGGAAGAGAAATGAGAGCAAAGCAAATAAATTATGAAAAAAGTAACAGCTTGCTAAAGGGTTCAAAATGTTGAAGAAAATAACATCTTAAAAAGAGAATTGGCTTAATGATATTCATTAAAGGAAAAACTTTCTTGAAAAGTAGAATTGGACCAATAGGTTAAAAGTTCACTAAAGAAACAATTCAAATATTGTGGAACTACAGTTCACATCTCACAAGATTTAGTGACTTCCATGATACTACTGGAGGGCTTGGAATATGATATTACATAAGAAAAATAAAAGCTATGATTACAACTAAGAATAATCTACCCAGCAAAATGAAGTACTATCCTTTTGGCAAAAAAGGATACTTAATGAAATAGAGAATTTACAATATTCCTAATGAAAAGATGAGACCTGAATAGGAAAAAAATGGCATTCAAACAGAAGACTCAAGAAAAGCATGCAAAGGTAAACGTGAAAGAGGAACATCAGAGATTCAGCAAGGTTAAACTGTTTATATTCCTTTATGGGAAGATGGTTCATGTCACACTTAAGAAGTTAATCATTATAAGGGCAGTTAAAAGTAATTTATGCAGACAGGGAGCATGGTTGTGCCAATTATGTTGGAAATATCTCCAAAAAAACAAAAGAATAGAAAGATGAGAATTTTTAAGAGAAGGAGAAAGGAAGAGCTAGAGGAGGGGAAAAAGAGGGACACAGAAAAGAACTTTTGAAGTGGTATGCAAAATGGTGAAGTTTGGTGGGCAATTTTTGAACCTCACTTTCATTGGAATTCGTTCAAAGAGGGTAGAATACATTTACCCACCCAATTATGTACAGAAATCTATTCAAACAAATAGGGAAAAAAGGTAAGTAGACAAGAGAAAAAGGGGCAGGGGGTGATAAAAGACAGGGCACATTAAGGGAGGCAGTGGTAAGAGGCAAAATAGATTTTTGAGGAGGGATAAGGTTACAAGCAAGAAAAATTAACAGAAGAAAATGGCATGGTGGGACATATAAAGCTAGCAATCATAACATTGAAGGTGAATGGGATTAGATCACCTATAAAATGGAATTTCATGTAAAAAATATTTATCAATTCTTTTTATGGTGGCAAAGACTTGGAAATTCTAATATAAATATTCTCAGATTTTTCATGATGGAGACATAAGATGCAATCATTCATAAGTCTCTTAGATACAATCTGATCCATCTTTCCTCCATCAACACACGAGTTGCATATATATGGTTACAATGAATGTCAAGGGTAATTGTAGCCTACAGGTCAAATGTTAACAGAGTGCAATTTGTGTAATTATGATCTAATTATATTCTGTGTTATATATAATTTAAAATATTTCAGCTAATTAAAATTAACTCATCAATCATTTCCCATATCCGTACCACCTACTTTCTGAAATATTGTTTCTCTTTGAAGTTAAAGATTACACTTTTAAAAAGAAATAATAATGATAATGCTTGTAATGATCACGATGAAGATAATGAAGATGATGGTGATGATTAAAGGGGAAAGTTCAATCAACTATTAGTTCTAAATCCAAGTTGTATATCAGGCTATTTCACTTTCTGGTTTCAAATACTCCAAATACATCTATGGGACTTTTTTTAAAGATGGAATTACAGAAGAAATTCACAGTTCCTGTGGAGGAATTAGTTTGGGCATATATCTATGCTGAAACATGAAAATAGAATAGAGAGCTTCACCGTGATCACTGAAGCTAAAGAGAAAGGAGTCTTCTTACAAACTATTAAGTAATTCATGATTCAAGATCATAATAAAACAGACTTAAAAAGAGAAGTAACAATACATTCCACCTAGTCTAGTCCACTTTAAAAACTTAAGAAATTTGAAGAACAGAATCTTAACACCAAAAACAAAAACAGACAAAAAAAAAACCTAGCTGTGTGACCTTGGGCAAGTCATTTAACCCCAACTGCCCTCCAAAAAAGCAAAAAAAAACAGTTATGAAGAAAGTTGAGGCATTGAGAATTTTAGTAACTTGGGGAAGCTAGGTGGTACAAGGAATAGAGCACCGGCCCTGGAGTCAGGAGTACCTGAGTTCAAATTCGGCCTCAGATACTTAACATAAAAACTAGCCATGTGACCTTGGGCAAGTCACTTAAACCCAACGGCCCTCCCCTTCCAAAAAAAAGCAAAAAGATAATTTTAGTAACTTGCCTAAGTTTCAAGAAGTATTAAATAGAGTGGCAATTTGAAACTAGGTCCTCAATTTCAATTGATTTCAGATCTTCTAATTCCAATTCTAGTGCTTTTTTTCCTCCTCTGTGCTCTCTGAATAGTAAGAATAAAAAAGATCAGGGCAACACTTAGAGCATGATAGGATAGTCATAACCACTTGGGGAAAAAGAGAACTCAGCTCCTACTTTGCCTCTATTTCCTCTAGCAGTGACAGTGAGCTTCAGATTGTGATGGGTGGAGCAAGAAAAATAGAAATACAGAGTTAATAATCATAACTGTGTATGTGAATGAGATGAACTCTCCCATAAAATGGAAGCAGAGAGCAGATTGGATTAAAAACCAAAAGCCTACAATATATTGTTTATGAGAAACACATTTGAAGCAGAAAGATATACCAAAAGTAAAGGTAAAAGGTCAAAACTGAATGTATTATGTTTAAGTTCAAGTAAAAAAGAAAAAAAAAGCAGGGGTAGCAATCCAAATCACAGACAAAGCAAAAGCCAAAACTGATAAAATTAAAGGAGATAAGGAAACTACATCTTGCTAAAAGGTACATAGGACATTGAAGTAATAGCAGTACTAAATATATACGCATCAAGCGTTATAGCATTCAGATTGTTAGGGAGCAGTTCAGTGGGTTACAGGAAGAAATAGCAAAGCTATAGTAGTGATGAAATTCAACCTCCCATGTTCAGAATTAGATAAAACTAGCAACAAGAAAAATAAGAAAGAAGGTTAGGTGGTGAAAAGAATTTTAGATAAGATAGACCTTTGGAGAAAATTGAATGAGAATAGAAAGAAATACACCTCTTTCTGAACAGTATATGTGACACAAAAATTGAATATGCATTTGGGCATAAAACCCTCAAAATCAAATGTATAAAGGCAGTAAAAGAAAAGGAATCCTTTTTTAGATCGTGACACGCTAAAAATTATGTGTAATAAAGAGCCATAGAAAGACAGACTAAAAATTAATTGGAAACTAAGCTAATCCTAAAGAATGAGTGGGTCAAAGAACAAATCAAAGAAATAATCAATAATTTCATCAAAGAGAACTATAATAATGAGACAACATAGCAAAACTTTTGAGATGCAACGAAATGCAACTCTTAGGGGAAATTTTATATCTATAAATACTTACATAACTAAAATAAAATAGAGAAAGAAGAGATCCAATGAATTGAGCATGTAACTGAAAAGCTAGAAAAAGAACAAATTAAAACACCCAATTAAATGCCAAATTAAAAATTTTGAAAAGTAAAGGTGAGATGAATGAAACTGAAAGTAGGAATTCTATAGAAATAATAAACTAAATTAAAACCTAGTCTTATTGAAAAAAATAAAATGGATCAAGCATTGATTACCTTGTTTAGAAAAAAAAGGAAGAAGAAAACCAAACTGCCCCTATCAAAAATGAAAAGGGTGAGTTCATCATTAATGATGAGATTAAAACAATACTCAGGAGTTATTTGCCCAAGTGTAAGCCAAAACATCTGATGATCTAAGTAAGATGGATGAATATTTACAAAAGCATAAATTGTCCAGATTAACAAAAGTGTAATTAAAAAACAACCTACTTCAGAAAAAAAATGAAGAAGCTATTCATGAACTCCCTAGGAAAACAATCTCCCAGTCCAGATGAATTTACAAATAAATTTTACCAAATATTTAAAGAACAATTCATTCCAATACTAGAAAAAACTATTTGAGAAATGAGGTGAAGAAGTCCTGCAAAGTTCTTTTTATAATATAAATATGGTGCTACTACTAACCAGAAGGAACCAAACCAAAGAAAGAACATTATAGACCATATTTTCCCCTAAGGAATATTAATGGGGGGGTGGGGGCAAATGGCAGTGTAGAAGCAAGAAAACTCCATGATTCCCACCATAACCATCTCAAATACCTATAAAACTTGACTCTGAACAAATTTTAGAGCTCCAGAACTCAAATCAGATTCCCGCTAAAGGCAACCCAGCAGATGGATGGAAAGGGCTCATCACAGCAAGCTGGAAGCAGAGCCCAGTCCCAGGTAGTTTTAGGCCCAGGCCATCTAGGAGAAGCCCCAGCTGGAGCCTTCGGGAGAGCAGATCAAGGGCAACTGTGGCAGTTTCCAGAATTACCAATCCATATGAGCCAAGGACAAAGGGACAAGGTCAGTGGAACTCAGCTAAATTTTGGGGAGAGGGTCTGGCAGACTGCCTCCAGAGCTAAAAGCAGTCTGAAGTGGCGGCCCTGCAGCTACCTCCACATGGCTGATTCATAGCTCATGGCCTACAGACTGCAGGGATGCCAAGCGATCATTCAGAAGCTAAGTGCTCTTGTACTGAGCTGCCTGGATTGGGATGGTGGTCTTGGGTGGTGGCCTGAAGTGTGTGATCAGTGAGCTGAAGCTGATGGGGACTACAGAGAATGCAGCCTCCTAATTGCTCCATCAGCTATGAAACCCCAGGTATTTGGAACAAAGCTGTCCCATCTGAAAGCAGAGTTCTACTGAGCCCAAAAGTCAAGTAACTGACTGGCAACATGAGCAGGCAAAGGAAGCAACGTAAGCTCAGCAATCCAACGTTAGATTCCTATTTTGGGGAACTAATTAACACTGCCTAATTAAACACCAAAGTGGAATTCCTGATAATCAAAGTATAGATTAATAAGACCTATTTCATGTAAAAATCAATAAAATAGATAAACCATTGGCCACTTTAATTGAAAAAAGATCATATTAAACACATTTCCACATTAGTTTTGTTGTGAAAGAAGAATCATAAAAAAGAGGAAAACCACAAGAAAGTTTTTTAGTTGCATGTTTACTTCATTGACCTGTTCTTTCTCTAAATTTTCCCTGAGGTACTTTGACTGCATCAGATATTTCCCTCTGGAAAAAAAAATTTATTTTCTTATCCATTGGTTATACTTTAACTTGCCTCTTCTTTATTTTCTTTGGCTTCACCATGGTGGTTAAAAGTTCTGAGATTCAAAATTGATTTGCTTCTTTCATCCAATTTTTATCTTACTGTCTTTGTATAACTTTTCCCATCCTCTTTCTTCCATTGTCAAGTAATCAAAAAACTCTTTATTAAGTGCCTACTCTATTCTGCACATACAGTTAGTACAGGGAATAAAAAGAAAGATAAAATGATAGTTCTGCCTTTGAAGAGCTCACAATTTAATGAGGGAGACAATATTAAGCCACTATGTACAAGCAAGCTACGTAGAGGATGAAGAGGTAATAATTGATGGGGAAACTAATATAATGAAAAGGGATTAGGAAACATTTACCAAATATTGTGAGATTTTAGCTAGGGTTGGAGGGAAGCCAGAGAATCATAGGGGTTGATATCAGGAAGGAGAGCATTTGATGCATGATAAAGAGCCAGTGATATACCCAGAGTTGACAGATGGATACCAGTGTCATTGAATCAGAGTATGTTTATAAGAGAAGTTGGTGGGTAGAGCAAACTTTTGGAGGATTGGTGTGGGGAGATAGGTCATGAAGAATTTGAATGCTAGGGAATTTTATATTGGATCCTTGATATATAGGGAACCACTTGCATTTATTAAGTAGGGAAGTGATATGGCTGGACTTATACTTTAGGAAAATCTCTTTTGTGGCTTGGTAGAGAGTGCACTTGAATGTGGAGACACTTGTGATAAATAAACTAACCAGAAGGCTACTGCAGTTGAATAGGAAGAATAATGTGAGAAAGAAGCAGCACTTGATGTCCCTAATTAGATGGTATATGTTCCCTTTCCCATTTATCCTGAAGGTGATGTCATCCTTTTCTCTGTATTTGTTGTTTGTTTATTTTCCAGGATTCTGGTTCTGGGTGTCCTTCTATTGGGGGTAGAAACTGTTTATGAAAAAATATCATCTTAGGAGGAACATTCCCCCAGTGTTCAATGATTTCACTTTTATTGTGCTCCTACATGAAGTAATTATAAATTAACCTACTCACCTTTTTATCATTTTTTGAGTAACGCTTTATATGTCTCTTTTTCCTTGAACCTCTAGCTTTTTTCCAATTAGGTTGAGGTTTGCAGGATAATTCATTTTTGGTTACAATTTTAGCTCTACTGCTTTTGGGAACATCATTTCATTCCCTCCTTCAATTTCTTATAAATGCAGAATAATCCTGTGATATTTGAATTGTCTTCCTTTCATATTTGAAGGTCTTTCCTCTTTTGCCTGCAAAATGTGTTTATCATGGAAATCTCTCAATTTAATCACTCCATGTCTTAAAGATGGAATTATAGACAGCTGTTTTGTGTCTGTTTTCCTCCACAAAATGGATTTTCTCACCAATGCTCTGTTGTGTATATTTAGAAGGTCTAGAAAGTTTTTTTTGTTATTATTTCCCACATAGTAATATTCAGGTCTTTTGATTTGCCGTGTTCTT
>CM053596.1:162250315-162263769 GCA_028646575.1 Pseudocheirus occidentalis
CCGAAAGAATCTAGAATTTAAAGCTCTGCAATACCTGCAACTAGGAATCAAGATATACAGGGGTTGAGTAGGGAGACCCTCCATGCCCTACCAGAAAGTTAGAGAGCAGATCAGGGGAGGGGCTTTACAGAGGGATTGCTTTTTGGGGTTGGGGTAGGGGAAGGACAGGGAGAAATTTTGTTATTTGAAAAGCTCCTGAAAATGAATGATGTAAAGAAGAAAACAAATAAAAATTTATTACAAAAAAAGAAGTAATTACTGTATGCAGTGAAAAAGAAATGATTCAAATATTGTGAAACCATAATCCGTATTGCATAGGATTTAGCAGCTTCCATATTAAAGAATCAGAGAGCTAAGAATATGACATACCAAAGAGGAATCTGGGAAGATGGTGGAGTAGGTAAAAGAATTCCAAACTCTCAAAATTTTCTCCCACAAAATAGTTAAAATAGCACTTTGTGGTGAATAAAATATGGATGGAGATAAATAAGAACAAGGGCATAACCTGGCTCAATTTGTGAAGAGCAGAATATGATATAGCAGACGGCAATAAAGTTAGGATTACAACCAAGAATCACCTATAAGCAAAACTGAATATATTTAAGGGGAAATGGATATTTAACAAAATAGAGGGCTTTCATGCATTCCTAATTAAAAGACCTAAGTTCAAAAAAAATTGGCATCCAAATAGAAGATTAAAGAGAAATATGAAAAGGCAAAAACAAATAAACGAAAAAGGGGATACAAGAAATTTAACAAGGCTCAACTGTTTATACTCTATGCAACAAAGTAATATTTGTAACTCTTAAGAACTTTAACAAAATAAGGGCCATTAGAAAGGGTATACATAGAACATGTGGCTATACAGTGACATTGATGAGACGTTGCTTAAAAAGAACAAAATAAGAGGATGACAAAGAACACAGTACTGGGAGAAGAAGGAGGGGAGAGATAGAAGAGGGGCAAATTATCCCACATAATAGTGGCATGAAAGAACAATTATGATGTAGCAGAAGATGGAGGGGTGAGTAAACCTTAAAACTTACTCTCATAAGAATTGGCTCAAATGTGGAATAACATACACAAATTGTATACATAAACCTATTTAACCCAATAAAGAAGCAAAAGGAGAGGGGGATAATAGGAGAGACTGATAAAAGAATGGGAAAATTGGGGAAGGTGGTATAAAGCCAAGAATGAGCAGCTTTCCAGAGGATTGTTGCAGTGAACAACTTTAAGGTTCTGATCACATAGTATTGCAAAGTCTCTATTCAACAGTAAACTAAAGCAAGACATTCACAGAAACCAGAGTATAGCATTCACAATGTTATGACATAACAACTTATCACCAAAGTGGTCACATAGTT
Source organism: Pseudocheirus occidentalis (assembly GCA_028646575.1). Taxonomy (NCBI): domain Eukaryota; kingdom Metazoa; phylum Chordata; class Mammalia; order Diprotodontia; family Pseudocheiridae; genus Pseudocheirus; species Pseudocheirus occidentalis. The sequence goes on from CM053596.1 coordinate 162,251,683, forward strand.
TTCACCAAAGTGGCCACATAGCTTTAAACAAAATATAGCATTCAATAAGTCCTTAACTCAATCATCCTTAAAGAGTAAGCCTCCTTAAGAGGCACAAAATACAAAGGTCACATTCCCTAGGTCACATTGTCTTAATCTTTCAATCAAAAAGTCTTCTTTCTTCCTAATTGGAGATTAGTTTCCAATCATCCTTAAGTCAATCATCCTTAAGAGGTATAAGGTACAAATACAAATTTCTCCCACCCCTAGGTCACAGTAAATCATGATCTTCTCAGTAACCATTAAGCACCCAAGGAGAGGTCTTTTCATCTTGACTCAAGACTGGCTCTAAGATGCCATAATTCCTCTTCCATGGTCCTAGCTTTTGCATGAATTTACCCAACCATCACCTGGATTCAAAGGTAGGCAGCTCTTTGCTCCTCATTCAGCTCCTCATTCAGTTCCTCATCCAATTCCATATTGAAGCTCACAGTGTCCAGTCCACCTCAAGTCCTTTGCAGTTTCTGTTTCTGAGAAGACAAAGCTTATCAGAGCCACAATGACATTCATATACATTGCTGGCACCATCATCAATTCACTACCTGCCTGTGAAATCAACACAGACCCACCAACAAGGTCTAAGAACACAACACACATCATCAGTACAGTTCCAGAACATCTGAAAACCTCTTCTTGGACTTCTGTGAACAGATAACAAGAAAATCCTCTTTCAAGGCTTCCAGTACAATACCAGGGCTTCTGTACAAAATATCACAAACAAAAATCAACACAGACAGAATAGACTGCTAGCCACCAAAACTGTTTCCATTCTCATTTCTGCTTTCTCCTAGCTTGGGCTTCTCTTTATATGTGGTCATTATCTCCTTTCTGTTCCACCACTTCCTGTTCTATTAGCAAGTTTCTCTCGCTGTGGGTTTCACAAGTTCTGTTTCTTAAAAAAGACTTTATATAATCCAGAGCAAGGCTCAACTGAAACAAGGCACTAAGCACTTGTTGCTTGCCATTACAGGTGGTGATCAAAATACAACCTTTGTGTGGAGGGAAGGGCAGTGGGGGGGGGGAGAGAAAGAGACAGAGAAACAGATACACAGACAGAGGGAGACAAAGACAGAGACAGAGAAAGGGGGGGGGGAATCAGCATGGAGGGAAATTAACAATTACCATAATGATAAATGTCAATAGGATGAACTCACCCATAAATTAGACAGCAGAATGGATTAAAAATGAGAATCCCACAATATGTTGTTTACAAGAAAAACATTTGAAGCAGAGAGATGCACAAAGAGTAAACGTAAGGGGATGGAGTAGACTATATGATACTTCAACAGAAGCAAAGAAATCAGGGGTAGTGATCATGATCTCAGACAAAGCTAAAGGGAAAAAAAGATCTAATTTTAAAAGACAAGAAATGAATCTATACCTTGCTTGAAAGATAATGAGGTAATTTCAATACTAATCAAATACACATCATAATGTAAAGCATCTACATTTTTGAAGGATGAATTGGATGAGTTACAGGAGGAAATAGGAAATAAAGCTATGCTAGTAAGGGACCTCAATTTTCCCATCTCAGAAAAGGATAAATCCAATAAAAAATAAAAAAGAAAGCAGTTAAGAAGATGAATAAAATTCTAGAAGATTTCAATAGGATAAATTTCTGGAGAAAATTGAAAGAGAATAAAAAAGGAATATAACTTTTTATCAGAGGCATCTAAATAAAAATAGACCATGCACTAGGACATAAAAACCAGACAGTGAATTACAGAAAAGCAGATATAATAAATGGATCCATTTTATATCATAATGTCATAAAAATAACATTCAATAATGTGCAAAAGAAAGATAGATTACAAATTATTTGGCCACTAGTCTAATTCTAATAAATGAGTCAGAGAACAGGTCATTGAAACAATTGACAGTTTAATTTTTTTAATGACAACAATAAGACCACATACCAAAATTTATGGGATATAGTCAAAGTGGTGCTCAGGGGAAACTTTATCTCTTATTGATTGCATCAAGAAAAGAGAGAAAGAGTAGATCTTTCTACAATTGTGCATGCAACTAAAAGAACAATTAAAAATCCCCAATAAAGCACCACATTGGAAATCCTGAAAACCAAGGCATTGATTAATAAAATCCAAAGTAAGAATACAATTGAATTAATAAAAAAAATTTAGAAGCTAGTTTTATGAAAAAAATAAAATAAACCGTTAGTTAATTTGATTTTTAAAAAGTAAAGAGGATAGCCAAACTAATCTTATAAAAAATAAAAGAAGTTAATTCACCACTAATGAAAAGGAAATTAAAACAACGTTAAGAGATATTTTGCTCAAGTATAAGGCAATAAATCTGAAAATCTAAATGAAATAGATGGATATCTATAAAAATATAAATACCAAAATTAACAGAAGAAATATAATACTTAAGTAACTCAATTTTAGAAGTAATAAATTGAACAAACCATCAATGAACTTTATACAAAATGAAAACCCTTGGTTAGAATGATTCACAAGCAAATTCTACCAAACTTAAAAAAAAATTAATCCCAAAATGATATAAACTATTTGAGAAAGCAGGTGGAGTCATACTTAATTCCTTTTTATAATACAGATATTGTGGTGACACCTAAAGTTGAAAGAACCAAAACAGAGAGAGAAATTTGCAGACCAATTTCTCCAATGAATATTGGCGCAAACATTTTAAATAAAACGCATGCAAATAGATTACAGCAATATATCCCAATGATCTTACAATATGACCACATGGAATTTATACTGGGAATGCAGGGCTGATTAAATGTTAGGAAAACTATGAGAATAATTGACCATATAGGTAAAAAAAACCCAATAGAAATAATGTGATTAAATGCAGAAGTGTACTTTGATAAAATGCAATACTCATTCCTATTAAAAATATTCAAGAATGTAGGAATCAAGGGAGTGCTCCTTAAAATGATAAGTAGTATTTATCTCAAACTATCAATAAGCATTATATGTAATGGGAAAAGACGAAAGTCTTCCCAATGTAATCATTGTGAAGTGACCTAAACATTCTGGAGAGCAATTTGGAACTATGCCAGAAGAGCTACAAAACTGCATATTCTTTGATCCACGAATACCACTTCTAGGTCTATATCCCAAAGATAAAACAAAATGGAGGAAAGAACCTATTTATACAAAAAGATTTACTGCAGCTTTTTTTGTAGTGGCTAAGAACTGGAAATGGATGGGATACCCATTAATTGGGACCTGGCTAAACAAGATATGATACATGATTAGGATGGCATATTATTATTCTATAAGAAATGACAAGCATGAATATATCAGAAAAAAAATCCTGGAAAGATGTACATGAACTTATGGAAGGTGAAGTGAACACAATCAGGAGACCATTGTGTACAGTAACAACATTATATGATGAAGAATTTTAAATCACTTATTCTCAGCAATACAATGATATAAGACATTAACCAAAAACTAATGATGAAGCATACTATCAGCCTTCAGAAAAAACAACTGCTATTGTTTGAATATAGAGTGAAGTATGCTATTTTTTACTTCCTTTCATTATTTATTTAAGTCTTCTTGTCAAAAATAATACTAATACGGAAACATTTTTCACGATTGCACAAAAAAATAGAATTGAGTAAGTGGTAACTAATGACTTTGAAGACATCAGGAAAGAATAAAAGAAACCCCAAACAATGAGCAAACAGGAGACAATGTCAAATATCTCATTGGAAAAAGAACTTACCTGGAAAATAGATCCAGGAGAGATAAATTTTTTTTTTTTACAAATTGAACTGCTTGAAAATCATGATAAGAAAAAGAACTTAGAAATTTGTTTCAAGAAATTGTCATGGACAAGTGCCCTGATATTCCAGAACAAGATGATAAAACAAACGTTAAAAGAATACAGTGAGGGGGAGGCTAGGTGGCACACTGAATAGAGGATTTTGTAACATTTCAGATGAAAAGACCAGAGGTGAATAGAAAATTTGACTTTCAAATACAGGATTCAAGAGAAGCTTTAAAAGGTAAAGGGAATGCATTAGACACTTAACAAGATTAAACTGTTTACTTTCCTACCTGTGAAGATGATACAACTCATAAGAATTTTCTTATTATTATGAGAGAAGGAAAGTGGGTGTGGGTGTGTAAACACCCACAAATACATGCGTGCGGCACACACACACACACAGAAGGCACAGTTGAATATGATTTGATGAAATCTAAAAAATAAAATTAAGAGATGAGAAAGAGTAAAGTACTTAGAGAAAGGGAAACAGAGATGTAGAATGCAGTACATTATCTTACATAAAAGAAGCAAGAAACAGCATTTGCAGTGGAGGGGAAGATGGGGGAGGATGCAGGGAATACCTGAACTTTACTCTCATTGGAATTGGTTGAAAGAGGATATAACATAAAGCTCAATTAAACATAGATATTTCTCTTACCCTATAGGAAAATGGGAGGGGGAGGGGATAAAGAAGGAGAAGTAGATATAAGGTAGGGTGGATTCCAAAAGGCTGTAGTCAGAAATAAAGCCACTTTGAGAAGGGAAAGTGTGAGAGAAAAGAGAGAAAAGAATAAAAGGGGGGGGGGGGTAAACAGGATTGAGGAAAAAATAGTTCATCATAACTATTTTTTGTTTTTATTACATATACATGTATTTCTATCTATGTTTTATTTTCCTTCTATTTACATAAGGCAATTTTAAACATTTAGAGTTTGCTGGGGTTTTTTTTTATAAATTTTGAGTTCTATCATTCCTTTCCTCTTTTCTTCTCCTCCATCCTCCCTGAGACTGTAACCAATTAGATAGAGTTTATATATGTGTAATCATGTCAAACATTTGCATGTTAGTCATTTTGTGCAAGAACACTCAAAGGAAAGAGAGTGAAAACAGCATGCTTCAGTCTTTATTCAAACAATATCAGTTCTTTTTTGGAGAAAGATATGTTTCATCATTAGTTCTTTGGTATTATCTTGGATCATTATATTACTGAAAATAGCTTAGTTGTTTGCAGTTCTTCATTGCACAATATTGCTGCTACTTTGTATAATGATCTCCTAGTTCTGTTCAACTCACTTTGCATCAGTTCACATAAGTCTTTACAGGTTTGAAAAAAATGAATTAAGTTTCTCTGAAGAAGTCCTCATTTCTCAAATATATAGAGAAATGAGCTAAATTTATAAAAATAAGTAATTTCCCAATTGATAAATGATCAAAAGGGAAGAACAGTCAGTTTTCAGATGAAATAATCAAAGTTATCTATGGTCCTGTAGAAAAGTGTTCTAAGGGGCGGCTAGGTGGCACAGTGGATAGAGCACCAGCCCTGGAGTCAGGAGTACCTGAGTTCAAATCCGGCCTCAGACACTTACCACAAAAAACTAGCCATGTGACCTCGGGCAAGTCACTTAACCTCAACTGCCCTCCAAAAATAAAAAAAAAAGTGTTCTAAATCATCATTGATGGGGGTAATGTTTAATAAATTATTTCTGAGATACTCTCATATCTATTAGATTGGTTAATAATATAGAAAAGGAAAACAGCAAATGTGGAGGAGATGTGGGAATATTGAGAAACTAATCCATTGTTGATGAAGTTGTAAACTGATTCAACCATTTACATACATACATACACACACACACACACATATGTGGTGCCCATCAGTTGGGGAATGGCTGAATAAGTATATGATTGTACTATAAGAAATGATGATCAGGATGCTTTCAGAAAAATCTGGAATTATAGGAACTGGGGCAGCTAGGTGGCACAGTGAATAGAGCACCAGCAGAAGGACCTGAGTTCAAATCCAGCCTTAGGCATGTGACACTTATTAGCTGTTTGACTTTGGGCAAGTCACTTAACCTCAATTGCCTTGCCTTCTCACCTCCAAAAAAGTAGAACCAGGAGAACATTGTACACAGTGACAGAAATATTGTAAAGGTGATCATCTGTGAATGAATTAGCTATTCTTGGCAATAAAATTATCCAAGACAACTATAAAGGATTTATGACAAAAATATTATCCATCTCCAGAGATAGCACTGATAGTCTGAATATGAATCAAAGTGCAATCTTTTACTTTCTTCATTTTTCTTGGCCTTTTGTGTGTGTGTCTTGTTTTCTTTCACAGCATGACTAATATAGAAATATGTTTTGCATGTCTGTATATGTAAAACATATGTCAGATTGCTTTCCTTCTCAATGAGAGGAATAGGGAGGGAGAGAATTGTAGGTTATATTTTTAAATGAATGTTAAAATTGTTTTTACATTTAATTATGGAAAAATAAAATACTAAATGAAGAATGACAAGAGAACCAAAGGGTAGCAATTTGCTAATGAGGGTAGAACATTCTAGTAAATCTACTGGGTAGTAACTCATATAGTATATTAAGTGCTTACTATTTATTATTTGTAACTCTCATTTGGGCAAATAAGGATCAAATTGAAAAAAAGACAGTTTAGTGAAGATAACCTCTAGTTTTATAAGATTTATTCCAAGGTATTTGAGAAATGATCAGTCTCTCATGATCATTTGAAGTTAAGGAAATTGTGATCAAGTGATTTTCCCCCTTAGCTATTAAATAGGTAAGGGTAGATGTGAACTCTGGTCTTCCTGGCTCCAGGTCCACTATTGCATCCATGACATGTAGCCACCTTTAAATATTCTCAAAATGGATAATTATATGATACATGTTACCTCCACATTACTAAAAAACTAGATACAAGGTAATTTATTGAATGATGTGTGTGATATATTCAGATGGTTGTATCTAAAATACAAAGATAAAGCAGAGAGGGAGAAAGTTGATAAGGCCCCCTCATATACATCTAGGAAAAGAGCAGGCTAGAGATTTCCTGTTACATATTAAATATCCTCAAAGGCCTCATTTGTAGTTTCCTGTTTCTGAGGAAATGTAATGGTTCTGATAAATAATCCAAGAATGATAGATATATAGTCAGAGATACTGTGAGGATAGAGTTATCATAGAGCAACAATCATATTTAATGTAGGTGCTAAAATGTATCTTTAGGAAATCAGAAGTACCCTTGCCTTAGAACTTCGTTTTTCAAACTGCTGAAAGGAACCCTGAAAATGCTAATTTTTAAATGAACGTTATATAGTTTGTTAATAGCCTTGAAAATGTTAATTTTAGAGAATTTTACAACAATGTTTCTACACAAAATTTTATTTTACCTGAAAGATTCTATCCCTCTGTAAATGTTGGCGAATCACTGTCTTGGAATATGCTTATGCACACATACATTCAAGTCAGAAGCCTTTTGAAAACATCACAAAGTGAAGAAATAACTTGAACTTTTGGCACCCAAACTTAGAAGGCTACAAGCAGCTATCCTTCAAAGAAACCTATAAATTCAACATACAAGCAAAAGTGATTACAATAAATCATATCTAATACAAATGTCTCTTTTCATTAGGAAAACAGTGTCCTCAAAAGGGATTTTTAAGTGCAGTTTCAGTAAGATTATCAAATACAAATACTATTAGTACTTGCTCAAACTATCACTTTTGCAGGCAGAAATTCACACTATGGGAACATCTTGAATTGTAAACTGAGTCAAAGCTCACAAAAAAAACACTAGCCAATGTAAAATGGTCATCCAGAGAAGGAGACTCAATTATTAAAGGTAAAACTCAGTAAATTTAAAACTATGAAACTTTTGGAAACTTAATATTTTAATCCTCAGTTTCCCCAATTTCAAAATAAAAGAGTTGAAATAGTTTGACAGAGTATTTATTAAGCCTTTACTCTAGGTCAAGTAATGTGTTCAGTGTAAGGGATACAAATGCAAGCTAGCAAGACATTTCTGGCTAGAAAGGAGCTTACATTCTTATGGGGAAAGATAATGCAAACAGAGAAGGAGGAAGAAGAGAGGGAAGCAGCCAAGAATAGAATGACTGAACTTGGTCTGAAACTGGGGAGGAAGCTGGAGAACAGTCGAAATAAGTAAAAAAAATCTGGCTTTTCAGTTTCCCAGGGTGGTTTTAGGTTAAGGAATCTAAGGTTCATGTGGGGAAAAAATGGAAATGAATTATAGATCCAGTTCTAAATCTATTGCCCTTTGAAACATATAATCAATATAGGTGAAAATTACAGTGGGGTAAATTTTGGCTCAATATAAGAATTTCTGACAATTAGAGTGGGCTAAAGAGGCCATGATTAGCCTCATACATTAGTAAGTTCCCTATTACTGAAGAAGTTTAAGCAGAAATGGAAGAATATTTTTCAAAGATATTCTGAAAGAAGAAAATCACAGGGTTGACAACATTTTAAGGGCCTTAAATTAGATATTTTGTTTTAAGATTAGAGTCATAAACTATTTTGACAAAATTTATCCTATTTTCATTTGATTTTATTTTTCAACTCTTTTGTGATTTATTAAAAACTATTTATTAAAAAGTCTTAGTACATCATTCTCCATCTGTGCCATAATTATACTGAAGGCATTTTTATACAGCATGTTAATTGCCTAATGTGATTCTGAGATATGTCACACATTTCCTCAAATCTCTGAACTCCTTTAATAGAGGTTATTTTCAGGGTAGAGACAAGATTACAGTGTAGAAGAAGGGAAACTCTGAAGCTCCCACATAGCCACATCAAATACCCATAATACATGACTCTAAAGAAATTTTACAACTCCAGAACTCACAAAAGCACAGAAAAACATATCTCCCACTGAAGGCAGCTAGGCAGGCAAGACAGAAAAGGTTCATTGCAGCACACTGGGAGCCTAAACAAGACTTGCCCAAAACTGTGGCTTGGCCCCAGGGCCACCAGGAAAAGCCACAGCTGGAGCCAAAGGGAGAGTGGATCATGGGCAGCTGTGGAAGTTTCCAGAATTATCAAGCCATAAGAAATAGAGAGTAAGTGAAAGGTTTAGTGGAATTTGGCTAAATTCGGGGGAGAGGGTCCAGCCAAACTGACCCCAGGGAAAAGAAGCAGCAGAAGTGGTGGCCACCTTCATGGGGCTGCTTCAGATCTTCTGACAGGCATATTTCAGGAGGGCCAAGTAATCATTCAGGGGCTAAGTGCTCTTGCTTTAACCAGTCTGGACCAGGATTGTGATCTTGGGTGGTGGTCCTGAGGTGTGTTTATGGTGAGCCAAAGCTGCTGGGGGGCTGCAGAGGCTGCCTAAGAGCTCTGGCAGCTGCAAAAACCCCAGTGATTTAGGATAGAGCTCTCCCCTCCAGAAGCAGAGTTCCACAGAGCTAAAAAGGCAAGTAATTGACTAGCAACAGGAGCAGGAAAAGGAAGCAATGCAAGAAGAGCAATCAAACTTTAGATTCCTTCTTTGGGGACAAAACGGATCAAAGCATGGAATGGGAGGAAGACAACACAGGCAGAACCCCCACACCAAAAGCTTGCAAGAAAAATGTAGACTGGTTACAGGCCATAGATCGACTTAAGAAGGATTTTGAAGACCAAATAAGAAAAGTGGAGGGAAAATTGTGAAGAGTAATGAACATGATGCAAAAAAATCATGAAAAGAATCAACAACCTGACTGAAGAAAATAGCACCTTAAAAATAGATTAATTCAGGGGCAGCTAGGTGGCGCAGTGAATAGAGCACCGACCCTGGAGTCAGGAGTACCTGAGTTCAAATCCGGCCTCAGACACTTAACACAAAAAAATCTAGCCGTGTGACCTTGGGCAAGTCACTTAACCCCAACTGCCCTCCAAAAAAGCAAAAAAAAAAAAATTAGATTAACTCAAATGGCAAAAGAGGCCCAAAAAGCCAATGAGGAAAAGAATGCCTTAAAAAGTCGAACTTGCTGGATGGAAAAAGAATCTCAAAAGCATTCTGAAGAGAAGAATTCCTTCAAAATTAGAGTGGAAGAAATGGAAGCAAATTACTTTATGAGAAACCAAGATACTATTAAACAGATCCAAAGAAATGAAAAAAAAATAGAAATATCTCCTTGAAAAACACTGACCTGGAAAATAGATCCAGGAGAGATGATGTAAAAATTACTGGACTACCTGAAAAACGTGATAAAAAAAAGAACCTAGAAAGCATCCTTCAAGAAATTCTCAAGGAAAATTGCCCTGGTACTTTAGAATCAGAGGGAAAATAGGAACTGAAAGAATTCACTGATCACCTCTTGAAAAATACCCTCAAAAGAAAACTCCTAGGAATGTTATAGCCAGGTTCTGGAGTCCCCAGATCAAGGAGAAAATATTACAACCTGTAAAGAAGAAATTATTTGAATACTGTGAAAACACAATTAGAATAACCTAGGATCTCACAGCTTCTACAATAAGGGATTGAAGGGCCTAAAATATGATATTCTGGAGATCAAGGGAGCAAGGATTAAAACCAAAAATCATCTACCCACCAAAAGTGAATATAATGTTCCATGGAAAAATATGGTCATTCAATGAAGTGAAGGACTTTCAAGCATTCTTCTTGAAAAAAACAGAATTGAAAAGAAAATTTGACACTCACATACAAGAAGCATCAGAAGGTAAACATGGAAAAGAAATCATAAGGAATTTATGAAAGTTGAACCATTTACATGCCAACATGGAAAAATGATAATTTTAACTTGTAAAACTTTTCTCAGTATGAAGATAGGTGAATAGAATACAAATACTTATGTTTGTGTATGTATATGTGTGTGTGTCTGTGTGTGTCTATGTGTGTGTCTGTGTGTGTCTGTGTGTGTAAGCATATATATACGGATGTATGTATGTATATATGTACACATATACTGACAGGAAAAATTGAATAGGAAGGGATGAATCTTTAAAAGGTGAAATTCTGAGGTGGGAGAGGAATAGAATGAGAGGAGACATGGAGAGACAGAATCACATTAATCATCTCATATAGAAGAGGCAAGGGATAACTGTTACAGTGGAGCAGAAGAACAGGAAGGCAAAAGCAAAAGGGTAAATCTTAATCTCATTGAATTTGGCTTAGGGTAGGAATGACAAACTCTAAACTGGGTATCTTGCCATACAGGAGAGTAGGAGAAATGGGGATTAGATGGGGGGGGGAAAGATAGAGGGGAGGGCAGGGTAGGGGGGAGGGTTGCTGGAACACACACTTCTCTAAAGGGACAGAGACAGGGTAGAGAATAGAACAAGGAAGAGCAGGATAGGAAGAAGGGACATATAATCAGTCTCTCACAATATGTCCATCGTGGAGATGTTCTCCATAACTACACATGTACAACCTGTGTTGAATTGCTGGTCTTTCCAGTGGGGGTGGGTGATGAGGGAGGAAGGAAAAGAATCTAGAATTTAAAGTTCTATAATAGAATGTTAAAAAAGATATGTGCGTGTACACACGTGTATTTATTATCATTATTATTATTATTATTATTATTATTATTATTAATTACATTCAACTGGGAATTAAGATATACAGGCACTGGGGTAAGGAGATCCATCTTGCCCTGGCAAAAAGTCAGAGGGTTGATGAGGGAGGACATAGGAGAGAGGAGATTGGGGGAGGGATTATACAGTGGGATGGCTATTTGGGTTGGTGGGTGGGGGAAAGATGGGAAGAAAATTTGTCACTCAAAATCTCAAGGAAATGAATGATGTAAACAAGAAAATAAATAAATGAATTAAAATAAAAAATAAGGAAAGAGAGCTTATTTTCTCCTGAGTGGAAATCAGAAATGCTTGACTCTGTTTTCTAGCAACAATTCGTTGGGTCAACAGCTGTAATCACAGTAGACATCGAGTTTTTAAGCCTTGACTTGCCAGGCAAAGGGGGATTGCCCTACATGAAGGAGGTAATTTCATGCTTCAATAACCCTGTACTATTAAATCAGAAAATCCAGTCACAGTCAGTTCACATCTTGGACTCTGCTGAGAGCAAGTTTGCCTTCGATGGGCATCAATATCAGCATTTGTGAGTATTTCACCAGAGGATGAGAGACTCTAAAGAAACACATTTGAAATGTGGCAGATACAATCCTTCTATGATCCCACATTTTAGTTTAAAAATGGTTTCTATCATGAGTTTTTGTAGTAGAATTTAACCAGTCACATACTTGTGCCAAAGGTCTTAAAGTTCAAATTATATTTTAATATCTT
>CM053596.1:162263869-162276024 GCA_028646575.1 Pseudocheirus occidentalis
CTACTTATCATGCTTCCTGATCATCTCCTTTATTCAATTGAACTTTTAAAAAGTTCCCAGGATAGTATTAATTATCAATACCACCCAAGACTCTTCTCAGGCAAGTCCTGATCCTGCCACCTCCTAATTTACAACATCTATATTTATCTTCCACATACTATGGTATCAGTGGTCTCACTGGCAAGAACGTGATCTTCCCTAGTGGCACTGAAGCAGTCAATCTCAGAATTTTAATCTGAACACAGAAATACTCAATCAAAACCCCTGGTTTCTCTGCTCTGGCCATTTGTTTCTAAATAGCGGAAAAATCTTTGAAGAAATCTAAGAAAACACAGTGTAGTGGCCTCAAAATAGAAAGTAGAATTTCCTAGTAACCTAATTTAGATAGGTAAATTCTAATATCAATATGCACCCTACAACTGATCTTGTGCAATTGAGAGAACAGAATCATATTAACTGACTTTGAGAGTTTTTTCTTTAAACTGTAACAGATCTTTGGAAGCCTTTCTGAAGCAGAAATGATATGAAGAGGCAATCCTGTCCCTTGAGGGGCAGAAATAAGTCTTAATCAATATAATTCTTTCTTGAAAATGAGGCAGGACTTTGCTTGGATATGAATCATTCTAATGGGTTTGTGCTCAAGCGTTTATGGACCCTAGTTAAGGATAAACCCACAGAGAACAACTGGTTAAAGCGGCCATCTCCCATCTGAGACATATTTGTATATTCTTATCTTATGGGTGAGGTAGGTTTCAAAATACGTTTCTGGCCTTCAATGAAAACACAAAAGAGTATCCTAGTTTCGGTTTGAGGGAATATGCCCCAGTGCTCATGGAATTCCATATCTTTCATGGATGTGGCCTAGTTAAATGAATGCATCCTTGATCATGTTTATCAATGTAAAATTTATACCTTCATTCTGCAGTAAACTGTGAGCTCCTTGATGGCAGGGACTATTTCTTTTTCATATTACCTTTGTATCTCTAACACATATCCCATAGTCTTATACATAATAGGTATTTGATGAAGTCAAAGAAAAATTTTATGAAGAGTTCAAGAACCTTATCATCAGTATGCCAGAAAAGGAAAAGTTTATAATCCTGGGTGACTTTAATACTACAGTAGACTCAGACTACTAGATATAGCCTGGCAACTTTGGGCGGGGTGGGGGAGGGATGGAGTTGGAAAGAGCAGCAATAATGATCACTTGCTACTGAAGAATTGTGCGTCTCATGAACTCTCATCAAAAAAAAACTATCTTTTGTTTGTCTAAATTCAATAAAAACTTCCTGGATGCACCTTTGCAGCAAATATTGGCATTTAATAGACAATGTGACAGTAAGAAGTGGTGGAATGTGAGAGTGATGAAAGCAATGTGTGCCCCTGAGTACTGGACTGATCAGAGACATGCTCTCCAAGCTAAATATTCTTCTTCTTTCTTCTTCTTCTTCTTCTTCCTCTTCTTCTTCTTCTTCTTCCTCTTCTTCTTCTTCTTCTTCTTCTTCTTCTTCTTCTTCTTCTTCTTCTTCTTCTTCTTCCTTTTTGCTTTTTTGGAGGGCAATTCGGGTTAAGTGACTTGCCCAAAGTCACATGGCTAGTAAGTGTGTCAAGTATCTGAGGCCAGATTTGAACTCAGGTTCTCCTGACTTCAGGGCCAATGCCAATGCTAAATATTCAAGGCAAAACTACCAGAAGAATTAACGTCAGCAGATTAGATCACCTCTCTGAGTGGGAACAAGCTTGTTGCTAACTTGGAGGGAAAGTTGAGGCAACACACTGTTGGCAACAATGGAGCAGAAAAGGAGTTGGCAACTTTCAGAGATTTGGAGCACAGCACTGAATTTGCTCATCTGGGGCAGAACACTTGCAAATATCAAGACTGGTTTGATGAAAATGATGGAGAAATTCACAAGCTTCTACATAAAAAATGAGAACTCCACATTGCTTACCAACGGAATAGTTCACCTATTGCTAAGAAGGCATCATGTAATTCCATCAAAAGTAAAGTGTAAGTGAAATTTAGAGAGATACAGTATTCTTGGCTCAATAAGAAGTCAGGTGAAATTCAGTTTTATGCAGATAGCTACAATCCAAAGTGGTTTTCTTATGCCTTGAAGGCTATTTATGGGTCAAAGAACTATGGTGCAACTCAACTACTCAGTGCTAAGGGACCCACCTAGATTACTGATAAGAACTTGACCCTAGAAAGATGGGCTAGGCAATTCCAGAGTGTTCTCAATAGACTAACATTAATCAATGCTGAAATCATTTACCATTTACCTCAGGCTGAAATCAGTCCCTCCCTAGGAAATGTTTCAACAGAACAAGAGATTTTGAATGTCATTAATCTCTTTTCATGTGGCAAAGCACCTGATGTTGATACTATTACAGCTGAGATTTACAAGTTGGGGGTCCATTGCTCATACAAAGGTGACTAAAATTTTCCAGGTTATATGGCAAGAGGAGGCTATCCCCCAGGAGTTCCAGGATGCCTCCATTGTCCATCTTTATAAAGGTAAAGGAAATAGATTGTCCTGTGACAGTCACAGGGGGGTGGGTGGGTGTCTCTCTGTTAGTCATTGCTGGAAAGATTCTTTCCAGAGTCCTCCATAATAGGCTGATCCTTTATCTGGAAGATAATCACCTACCTGAAAGCTAGTGTGGCTTCAGAAACAGTCGAGGAATGGTCAATATGCTATTTGCTGCTTGACAACTCTGGGAGAAATGCCAGATGCAAAACAGAGGTCTGTGTTCAACATCTGTAGATCTGACCAAGGCCTTTGTTACCACCAGTCATGAAATCTTAAGGAAAATTATGTCAATATTTGGTTGTCCAGAGAAGTTAATCAGTATTTTATAAAAATTTCATGATGGCCTGATTGTCTGAGTTCTGGATAATGGACAATGCTCTTGCACTTTCCCAGTCACCAATGTAGTGAAATAGGACTGTGTGCTTGTTCTCATGCTTTTTAGCATGATTTTTTCAGCCATGTTGACAAATACCTTCAGTAAGGATGAATATAGCAGCAAGATCAGGTCACTGATGATAAATTCTTTTATTTAAAAAGGGTACAAGCCAAGACCAAGGTGGAAGGAGTTTTGGTGCATGATTTTTTGTTTGCAGATGATTATGTGTTTAATGCATCTTCTCCAACTAAGACTCAATAAAGCATGGATCAATTCTCTTGTGCTTTTGCTACTTTAGGGCTAACAATCAACACCAATAAAACACAGTTGCTCCATCAGCAAGCACCACACCATCCATACATGGAACCTTTGGTTAAAGAAAATGAAGAAGCTTTGAATGTTATGAACAAGTTTATTTATCTTGGCAGTGTACTTTGTAGTGATGCACACATTGACACTGAGGTTGATGCGTGCATTATCAGAGCTAGCTCAGTGTTTGGGAAGCTGCAAAGGAAAATGTGATAAAGAAGAGGTATTAGACTGACTACCAAACTGGAAGTCTAAAGAGCTGATATGCTGACCTCATTGCTGTATGCCTATGAAACCTGAAGAGTATACCAATGTCATACCATGAAACTGAATCGCTTTCATTTGAATTTTCTTAGGAAAATTCTGAAGATCACCTGGCAGGATTTGAACTCCATTGCAGAGAGTGCAACTCAGATGGACTGGCCACATTGTTCAAATGTCAAACACCAGTTTGCCAAAAAGGCTTTTATGGAGGACTCATATAGGGGAAGCATTCACACAGTTGTCAGAAGAAGTGATTCAAGGACACTCTTTAAGTCTCCCTTAAGAACTTTGGAATTTATTGTGTGACATGGGAGACAGTGGCACAGGACTGTCCAGCATGGTGTTTCCTTGTGAGAAAAAGGTACTGTGCTCTATGAGTAAAGTAGAATTGAAGTAACACAAAAGAAACATGAGATGCACAGATTTAGAGAATCCAACTGTTCAGATGGACTATTTGTGCCCAACTTTCACATTCCATGCTCATATTGGTCCTATGAGTCATAGTCAGGCACACTGCAACTAGACTCTAGCATAGTAAGGTCATCTTGGTCCTCTTTCAGAATGAAGAAGAACAAGTGATAAATACTGAGATCAAATTTATTTTGAAAAAAAGCATGTTGACCTTGCCATTTGGGGAGCTAAGATATCACTAGTCTATGAAACTGAAGAAAGAAAAAGAAGATTCACCAAGACTTACTGGATCAGAGGTACTTTGATGGTGTGAAGATATGTAAGGCTGTAGATCTTTTCTGAGTCTTGTTGCCTCTTCTAATAAATGCTAGAACAATGTGAAGTTAGCCTGGAGTTCATAACATTCCTAATGCACAGATTGAATAAGTTCTGAATTAATCAGTAGCTAAAAACTGCTACTTCAATACAAATTGCTATGTTGGATGGATTAAAAGAAGAGAGGCACAGCTGCAATGTAAATAATCTAAGTGAGTATTTAGGACTTGTAGCTGAGATGGAAAAACTTTGATCCTAAATCTCTATCTATCTATCTATCTATCTATCTATCTATCTATCTATTTTTAAATTGCTCTCTAACCACCACTCAAATGAAAGCTTTGGGAATTTTTTGATATTATACTACCAATATGGATGTCAAAGGATGAGAAATTTAATAAAATTAATTAGTTTATATTGTGTAGATTTTAAAATGTTATTGAAACTTGCTTTTTTTTGTATACGATGTCCTCTTATAAATCCCCAAAGAACCCATTTATATTTGCACATACATAAATATAAGAACATTTCTTACTATTAGGAGACAACTTGTTTTCCAGAGCTAAGGCCCAGTAAGCAAGCTGTGTCCCGAAATTGGCATAACAATAGTCCTTTGTTATCATTCTCTTGGTAAATTCTGTTGAAATTAAATCACAGGATTGACTAAAATCAGCTCCAGTTGGTTGCTAAGCTCAAGCAAGCACCTGTGGAAGCACATTCTGGTAATGAAGCCCAGCTATGAATAGACCTCTTGTCTCTAGGTATACTTGACTCATTGTCGTTGTTATACTTCGCTGATTGGTTCTTTGTCTAGTTACCACTATGTGCATCAAGGCTTAACCTCACTGCCTTAGGTCTCCTTGAACTTTTGCTGTGGCATTGCTGATATCCTTATAAATGTTTCAAAAATATTCACTGATGCCACCATTGAGGATTATTTCTGATCCAGGACCACACAAGTATCTACACACCTAGGCCATTTTACTTGGCTTTTTAAAAGGAGAATAAACAGAGAACTGCAGAGAAAACCTTAAGTAACATAATCCAGGCAAAGTAGGTCATAAACATAAATGTACACACTCAAGTTGGGGAGAGGAAAGAATTTTCTTTGTACATTCAGGATCATCTGACTATTTTCTAAAGGAACACATGATGAGGTGGTCTGAGGAACTATTTATTAAAGGAACACATGGTCTCAGGAGAATCCAATCAAGTGAAGCCAGAGGGTACAAGAGTGGATTATAACAAGTATTGTTAGCTGAGGCCATGAGTAGGAGGAACAAAATACTAGAAGGAGAGAGTGGTGAGAGAGACAGAGACAGAGAGAATGAGAGATAGCCAATGAGAGACAGACAGAGAGAAAATAGGAATTTGGAGACAGAAATAAACAGAGACTAGAGACATAATCAATCAGTAAACATTTATTAAGTACCTACTATGTGACAGGCACTGTGCTAAGCCCTGTACATACAAAAAGAGGCCTTGTCTTGAAGGAGCCCATGATAAAATGGGGAGACAACAAGCATACAGATGACTTTCAAACAGAGAGCAAACAGAGAAACAAAGATGTACAAACAAATATGCACAAGGAAATATTTACCAACAATCTATTATACAAGACAAATATTTAATAATTAAGGAAGTGAAGACACTAGAATTAAGAGGAGTCATAAAAGGCATCCTTTAGGAAATAGGATTTTAATTGTTATTTAAAGGAAGCCAGATAATGCAGTAAGTAGAGATAAGTAGGGAGAAAATTCCTGACATGGGGTAGTCAAAGAAAATGGCCAGAGCCAGAGACAAGAGATGGAATGTCTTGTTTATGGAACAACAAGGTTGCCAGTGTCACTAAATTAAAGAGTATGTGACAGAGAGTAAGGTTGAAGAAGGCTGGAAAGGTCAAAAGGGAGAAAGATTTTGAAGGGCTTTGAATGCCAGAGGATTTTGTATTTGAACTTAGAGGTAAGTAGGAGTTATTGAAGTTTACTGGGTGACATGGTCCAACCTTCACTTTAAGAAAATCAGTTTAGTGACTGAATGGAGAATGAATTTGCCTAAAGAGAGACCTGAGGTAGTCAGACCCATCAGTGGCCTGTTGAAATAGCCTAGGTAAGAAAGGATGAAGTTTCATACCAGAGTAGTGGAAGTGTCAGAGGAGAGAAGATTTCATATTTGAGAAATGTGTCAAAGATGAAATTGATGTTCCTTGGCAATGGATTAGATATGGAAGGTGAAAGATACTGAGGAGTTAAGAAAAGTTTCAAGTCTGAGGGACTGGGAGGATGATGTTGCCCTTGACAATAATAGGGAAGTAAGGATGGAAGAGAGGGTTTAGCTTTGTTTTGGACATGTTAAGTTTAACATTTCTACTCTACCTCCAGTTCAAAATGTCTGAAAGGTAGTTTGAAGTACAAAATAGAATATCAACAGAGACATTGGGGAAGGAGGAATAGATTTGAGACTCTTCCGCATAGACATGATAAGTAAATATATGGGCACTTATAAGGTCACCAAGTGAAGTAGTATGGAGGGGGAAGAGGGTCCAGGACAGAACCTTATGTTGCCCCTAAGATTAAGGGTGTGATTTGGTTGAGAATCCAGCAAAGGCTATTGAGGAAGAACAGTAAGTTTGGAGGCAGGACCAAGAGAGAGTGCTGCCCCAAGAAAGTAGAGAGAAGAAAGTATCAAGGAAGAGAGGATAGCAAAGTCTGCTGAGAATTCACAGAGAATGAGGACTGGAAAAAGGTCACTGGATTTGGTAACTACTAGACCACTGAGAATTTTGTAGAGAGCAATTTCAGTGGAATGACAAGGATCAAAGCTGAATTGTAAGTGCTTGAGAAGAGAAAGAGGAAACAAGTGGAGACACCACAAATATAAATAACTGTTTGAAGGAATTTAGCCACAAAGTTCAGAAGAAGTATGGAATGACAGTAGGCACAGAAGGATCAAGTGAGTTTATCACCCCACCCTCCCTCCTCACCCTCCATGAAAAAGATATGGGCACATTTGTTGGTAGTAATGAGTGAACCAAAAGACAAGGAGAGATTGAAAATAAGTGAAAATTCAGAAAAGTCAGAAGGGACAGAATAGAAAGGGATTGTTTGAGAAGGAAGAAAGTTCAACCTTAGCAGAGGGGTAAAAGTATGTCATCATATGAGATGAGGATAAAGGAAGAGATAGTGGCAGAAAATATAAGAGTGACTGACATGAAATGAGGAAGAGGAAGAAAAAGGAACTCATGGCAAATGACCTCAATTTTTTTTTTCTGTTCAACAAGAAGCAAGTTCCTCAGCTGCAAACATGTGGGCAGGGGAAATGATCAGAAGTTTGAGGAAAAATGAAAAGATTTGGGAAAGCATCTATGGTGAATAGAATAATGAGATGATAAGGCAGCTATAGTAGGATTGTCTAACAGCAATTGTCTCCCAGAGAAGTGAGAAAGAAATGATATAAACAGAAAGACAAATACAGGAAGATGGAGATAGACACAGACACAGAAAGATTACAAATACAGTACTATCTCCTAGCAGGTAGAATTTCAATCACAAGCAACTGTATAGATTCATAGGGAAGTTAAAGACCAAAACAAGAGAAGTTAAATTTTTACTGACCCTTGGTGCTCTCAGCTGTGGGGGACTTCAACTCTAAGATAATATTACGTAATCCTCCAGATTATATTATATAGTCCTCCAGACTACATAAGCTCCAGTGAAAGACAGGGATCATTGGAGAGAGGGGTTTGCTCAACTCTTTCTAGGACTGAGTGAAATTTCTTTAGGCTTCGTGATTTTTTTTGACAAATTTAATAATGAGCATCCTGTATCCTTATACTGGAATAAAGGTCAAAGGCACAAAGGGCATAATATTTTTTTTTACAGAGACACAATTCAAAGCTAAATTCTAATATTGTCAGAGGGTGGGGTGATAAACTCACTTGATCCTTCTGTGCCTACTGTCATTCCATATTTCTTCTGAACTTTGTGGCTAAATTCCTTGAAATGATTATTTATATTTGTGGCTTCTCCACTTTTTTCCTCTTTCTCTTCTCAAGCACTTACAATTCAGCTCTGATCCTTGTCATTCCACTGAAATTGCTCTCTACAAAATTCTCAGTGGTCTAGTAGTTACCAAATCCAGTGACCTTTTTCCAGTCCTCATTCTCTGTGAATTCTCAGCAGACTTTGCTATCCTCTCTTCCTTGATACTTTCTTCTTTCTACTTTCTTGGGGCAGCACTCTCTCCTGGTCCTGCCTCCAAACTTACTGTTCTTCCTCAATAGCCTTTGCTGGATTCTCAACCAAATCACACCCTTAATCTTAGGGGCAACATAAGGTTCTGTCCTGGACCCTCTTCCCCCTCTATACTACTTCACTTGGTGACCTTATAAGTGCCCATACATTTACTTACTATCTCTAATATTGAAAATACCAGGTGATGAACTTGAGAAATAAATATTTTTTGCAAGATGTCCCCCAAATTAGACCCAGTCCATGTTAAACATGAACTTTGATTGTGGGCTCCAGGTCATGCTTATATGTAACTATATACTACATATAATATTAAATAGAATTAACCTTCTCTGTGAATTTTGTTTAGACACACTGAGCCCCATGATTGGTTGGCCTTCATTTCCCTGACTGCTCAGAGTATGAACATCACATACGCAAAGAAGAATCATACAAATTCATCCATAGCAGATGTCTCCTGTGATAATGTCAGATTAGCAAGGCATCCACCACAATATCAGTGAGTGTTTGAATGGAACACAAACCAACCAATGTAAAGGTACAAACTGTTAAAGTATTACTGTTATTCTTGAAGCCCAGTCTTAGGCTTATGGTTTGTACACTATATTGAACACAAACAATAAAAAAATGATAATCACATAGAGAAAATCCTGGCCATAGTAACTGAAAATTTCCTCAAATATCATGAATCTTAAATAATCACTAAGGAGGGACCAGTTAGCAGGGAGATTTTAGTCACCCTTCACCTATTAGCTCTTTAGAGGTCATTTACCAGAAAGAAGTGTCTAGAAATGTTTCCTTTAACAGACATGCAGGACCTATGTTTATCTCACTGTGGCCCTAGGTACAACATAGATGTTCCATTGAAAGTCTAAGATAATAGTGTCAAAGTCAAATAGAAAGAGATCCAAGAAGTAGATCAACTTGAAAACCTCAAATTAACATTATTTATGAGGTATCATAGTTTTAAATTTATTTTGTTAAATATTTACCAGTTACATTTTAATCTGGTTCTGGTCCTCAGGAAGGCAACTGGTTGTTGTGAACTTTTGGTTCAAGAGACAATCTTTATTGAGTTTATAGTTTTAAAGAGGCAGCTGAGTAAAGAGAAAACATAATAGTTGTGGTCCCTTGCCATGATTCTTTTACAGCACAGGGCAGGGATCTCCATACCTCTTTTGAAGGAAAGATTAGTCTCAGAGAGTCTCCTATATCTCAGATAAGAATTATACATTCCCTTATTGAGGCCTGAGGCTCCCTGACTCTTCAAGATGCTCAAGATGTTCCACTAAGGGGCACATCGGAATGAGTACAGTACTTGCAGTCAGAAAGATCTGAATTCAAATCCAGTCTCAGACAGTGTAACCCTGTGTGACCCAGGGTAAATTACTTAACTTCTGACAGCCACAGTTTTTCCATCTTAAAAATTGCAATCATAATAGAAATTATCTACTGTGGTTGTTCTTGTAAGGTAACCAATGAGATAACATTTGTAATGTGTTTTGCAAACCTTAGAGAATTAAAAACATGTTAGTTATTATTAAGATGGTTTTGCTTGATAGCTTGAGACATTGATGACCATGACTGCAAAGTGGCATTACGCTATCATGTCTGGTAGAGTGAAGTAGGCATCTGAAGAGAGGAATCTGAGTAAATGAACAATATACATTCTTAGAACAATATTATTCCAAACAAGTCATGGCCTCAAATTCTGTGAATGTGTTGTAGGTCAGGGTTACAGTCCAATCCCACAAACTGTCTTCAATGACTGAGACAGGAATGAGCCAGACTGAGAAAATGCTGATACATCAATGCAAACTGATGCTTTGGGGAAGGAGGCTGTGGGAGAGAATCAGGTTTCTCAGGCTCCCTGCAGCTTGCTCCTAACCCTCTGCTGACACAGCTCATGCATGCAATCTTTCTTAGCACATAGCTTTTTTCTCTATCTCAGACCCTTGGATTCAGAGAAAAGGTCAGACTCCTATTTATACTCAGTTGGATCCTTATTTGGACCCTGATTTTTTTTTCCTCTTTTTTTTCCTCTAGGACAGGATTTCTTCCTTAACTCTCAAATTAATTAAGAGCACCTGTTGATAACCCCCAGGAGGATAAGACAAATTTAACAGATGAGTTTAAGGAAATGATTACCAATTTTGAAAGGAAATGTTCAAATCTCCCTTTATTTTGTCTCCAGGGAACATTCCTATGAAAAGAATCAATTCAGCGATTCAGAAAGGTATTACACATAGAGTACAACAACACTCTAAAATGTAGCCTGTTTCTTGCCTAAAAAATACCTTTTTATCTTGTATTTTCAAACAATTATTTGAAAGACTTGGCAATGAAGTATTTTGAATACTACCATGTAATTTTCTTCATTTGCAATGGAAATTCACATTATAATGTGACATTTTAGATTTTTAGCATGGCTTTTGGATAGTTTCCTTTCATTTTGACCTGAAGAAAAGACCATAATTTTATTTTCCAAGAAACCAATGAGAAGAAACTGCTTTGACTATTTCTAGATAACTCTGAACACAAAGTTGAACTTTTAGACATAGCTGTGACTAAGACAAGGATCATCTATATAGAGCTGGATTAACCCATGATGTATGCTCATCTCATCTTGAGGTAAGGGAGAAGCAGGGTTCTGTTCTTTGAGAATCCTATCCATGGAGTCTCAGACTATCTCTCTTGGAAGCAGCTTCTTCCTTTCACAATTGTACATATTAATGAGAATAATAACTGGCAAGACCACATCATATATAAACAGTAACTTACCCACGGATAGTGCTCTGCGCACAGCAATTTAATAAATTTTTTTTCCAGCTGAATTTTACCAAAACTTCTGCCATTTTTACATTGGTGTGTGTAGGAGGTAGGGAATGTAGGGAACAAAATCATCCTGATTGAACAATCTAAAGTAATCATAATAGTTCACACTTATATAGTGCTATAAAGTTTACAAAGAAGCACTTTAAAAATATTATTTGATGTTATTCTTACAGAAAAGCTGGAAAGCAGTATTTTATTAGCAATTATTCCCTTTTTATAGTGGAGCAAACTAAAGCAGATAGAGGTTTAAATGACTTGTCATGATTAGGCAGCCAATTAGCATCCAAAGTCAGATTTGAACTTTGGTTCAGTGCTCTATCTGTGGTGACACCTAACTTGAGATATTAATTCAGGCTCCTTTTTACTTCCCAAGATTTCACATTGAGAATTTGTAATCCAAAGAGTGCTTTCTACATTATGAATATATATTTGTAACGGTCCCTCCCCTACTTCAAAACTCTTTACTAAGTACCAGATTTTCCCCAGCCACTAAACAAACCCAAGCCACCACAATTGCTTTTTAATAAAGCAATCTGGTAGAAATTTAGGAGTGACATTGGTTATTCATCTTCTTCTTTAAAACAATGATGGGACAACACTCATTTCCTATTAAAAACACTAGAGAGATGAGTCAAGGCAGGGACTCAGCTGAGCTCTCTCCCAAATCCCTCCAAACACCTTTAAATAATGACTCTAAACAAATTCTAGAGTGGCAGATCCCATAAAAAGATGGCGTGAAACAATTTTCCAGCCCAAGAATATTTAGAAGGCCAGCAGGACAGTCTGTTGTACCAGGATGACAATGGAATACAGTCCAGCACAGCACCAACAAACCAGGAGGAGGCTTGAGGCAACTGATTTAAC
>CM053596.1:162276524-162295767 GCA_028646575.1 Pseudocheirus occidentalis
GGGTACTTTTTCTTCTTGTCCTTTATCAGGTATAATGGAAACACATTGCAATTATTCTTTGTTTAGAATTTTAAAATTTAGTTCATTGTGTACTTAGAAATAGTTTGTGCCTTATTTTATGTTTCTTCTCTATGCAGAAATGATATCCATTTGTTAAAATGATAATTTTGATTTTCTTTCTTAAAAGACCTTGGCATTTTATTATTCTTTTGATAAGTGACCAAGCATGTTGGGGTGATCATTAAAAAGGGTTACTTAGCACTTTAAATTATTTAGCAATATTATGGTAGAATAATTGCAACAATGTTTGTCTATAATCCTATTAAGGAGACCATCCAGTATCACTGTGCTACATACAGTTATTGCCATTGAGTTCCAAAGCTCCACTTAGGTGCAGGGTCGTGGCCAGGCAATCACGACCATCTGCTCATCTTTGTTATCATTACTCATTATAACTTGGGAAGGTCAGTGATACTGGGCATGGCAGAAACCCAGCAAGACCAAAAGTAATAAAGCAGCTTTGAGACCTAAGAAGCTTTAGCTTTTCCAAATGACAGACAGTTAATTACCTGGGTCTGAAACATTAGGCACACTGGGAGAAATTGAGAACTCTGCAATATGGTATGTGCCCAAGTACAGTATTATTTGCTTGTTATTCAGTGAATGGTGCTATCGTATTAGGAGATGTGAGCATAACCTATGACAGATGAAGATGTGCTAGTAAAAGCAATGAAGTATTTGATTTGTCAAGTGTTACACAAACTGTGAGGACAAGGCAAGCTGATTCCTGCTTGGATGTCAGCCTAAGTGTAATAGATAGAAGCAATTGTACAATGCATATATAATAGGTCACATTCAAAATTAGTCCTGAGCTTCACTGGCTTATTTGGAAGCATATTTTTTTTAAATGAGAATAGTGTTTGCAATGTATAGGATAAGGAAAAATATTTTCCCTCTAAAGACACCTTAATTCTCTCACTAATAATATCCTGTTTAAATTTTTGAGGGGTAGTTAGGTATGAATACTGACTCTAGACAGAGTTAAAATGCCTTGGGTTCACTTTTTAACACATACTAGCTACATAATTGTGGTCAAGTTCCTTAAACTCAAAGTGCTGCAAGCAATTCTCAAGATAGAGACGGGCTGTTAATCTGTATTATTGGAAGGGCTTTCCATACAAAGAAGTTATTACAATGACAAAATCACAGGCCTGTATCAAAAAAAATAAAAAGAAAAGAAAAAATGTTCTTTCTAAAGGAAATGTCCTTTTTTGGTTCCTGCAAAGGACAGTTATTTGGATAGAAGAAAGAAAGGGAATTTCGTTCCAAGGGGAAAATATTATGCAGCTTTGAGTCACTATAAGATGACCTTTTGGCCTGAAGATTCCACTGACGTATGGTCACACTTCAGGTTACACATGTATCTCTTCCCTGTAATTCAAGTGAAAGAGGAATAACACATTGGCAGATACAGCTTTTATGTTGAAAGAGATAATTTTAGAGGTGTCATTATGCCAGTACCACCTCCTATAAACAATTTATATTATCTAAGAAAAGTTAAATGTGCTGTAGAGCTGTTCAATGAAGGCAATATCCTTATGCTCTTCAAACAATTGAACTTGATCTGAATGTGCCTGGTTGTCTAATTTACAATTTTACTAAATGAGATTATGACTGAGACTTTTATGATCTGCTTTGCCTTTTCAGAGAAGGGCTCAAGGCAATGTATTTGTTTCACTAAACTTTTCCAAGGTGGTATTTCAATCTTTCCCCAGGTCTTACTTAAAACAGCAGCATTCTTTCAATTGAGCTATCTGGTCAAACACTGGAAAAAAGTTAAATTCAGCTGAGTTTTATGTGTTTGTATGTGTCTGTATGTATGTGTGTATATGTATATGTACATAGATACATATATAGGAGGAGTGGGGTTGTTGGGGGTGAGGGACTGGGTGGTCGTGGATGAGGGTGTAAGTATATACAGACACACACACATAATGAAATCCTCTGTTTTATATATGTGTATACACACACACACACACACACACACACATATATATACAGTTACATATACAATGTATGTATACATATATATGCATGTATCATCATTTTTAGCTTTTAATCTAAGATTTTTAATGTCTTTTTTGAAAAAATGTAAAATGTCTCTGGAGATGTATGTTAAAGTCTCTCTTATTAAATTCCACATATTGACTTTCAAAGAATATTGTTTTTGTGTTATTTTTCTTTCAACTAGGACCCCTACTATGGCTGGCGGCCTATTTTCAATTGACAGAAACTACTTTGAAGAGATAGGAGCTTACGATGCAGGAATGGATATCTGGGGTGGAGAGAATCTTGAAATGTCTTTTAGGGTAATTGCTATTTCACTTATTTTTTTATTATTATGTATATCACAGGTACAACATTCATTGACATCTTATAGCCAAAAATGCAATTTATCAGTTGATAATTTCAACCCATACTTAGGAACATTTATTTGCATTCTGTTGTATGTGGTATTGACTGTCATATGGTAGCATGATATATGTTGCTTTTTAAGGTTGTTGGAGTCATAATTTTATTATGATATAAATATAAAACTGTTTATTTTCTTAATCTATCTTTAAAGAGAGTTTTGAAAGGAAAGGATAGTACCAAAAACCTTCAGAGTTTTTCACCCAAAATTCATGAATTTATATGCTGTTGTGCATTTGTAAGATCTACCTAAATCAGTTATGAGATTACTCATTAGCATCTTATTCTTAAAGCAACAATGATTACTGCAGTAAAATGATTTTTTTCCTAATAGCAAAAGACAATTTGTAAAAAAATAAAATAAAATAAAAACAATCATTTGTTTAGAAAGTGGCCTTTAAGTTAATGAAAATCTTGGTATAACTTGAAATCACAAAGAGATTAAGATTATTAGGACATTTGTATTCTATGTAGATAGGGACTAAGACTGTGGTTTCTTTGATATAATAAATGCTCCAGTGAGGAAACTCTGCCTATGTAGGTTGGCACCTTCTCTCCAACCAAAAGCCTTTGAAAGTAACCTAGCACACTGAGAAGTGAACTGACTTACACAGGGTCATACAAGAGGTATATTCAAAGACAAGACTTGAAACCAGGACTTTGTGGCTCTGAGACCAGGAGTTTATCCACTATGCCATGGAGAATAATATTAAAAATTATTCAGTATTTAAAATCATCAATATTCCTGACTATCAAGAGACATGAAAATATTGAGACAGATTTTTCTAAACTAAGTCCATTGCTATTTACAAGAGTCAGCAATTCTTTTAGTTAGGGACTTGTTCAGTTGTTTTTCATTTGTGTCTGATTCTTCACCACTCCATTCGTTGTTTTCTTTGCAAAGATACTGGAGTGGTTTGCCATTCCCTTCTCCAGATCATTTTATAGATGAGGAACTGAGGCAAACATGGTTAAATGATTTACCCAGGATCACACAGCTGGTAAGTTTCTGAGGCCACGGTAGAACTCTAAGCAATTAATTTCATTTCCCTGACATTGAATTTCCTCATCTTGAAAATGGGAATAATAACACCTGCCTGACAGGGGTGTTGTTAAGATCAAATGAGCTAATATATATAAAAGAAAGGGGAGAGAAGGAATAATCATTTATAGAGTGTCTTCGATATGCCAGATGTTGTGCTAAGTGATATTTACAAATATTGTCTCATATCATCCTCACAATAAAACTCTGACGTAGGTTGTATTATTATACCTATTTTAAAGTTGAGGAAACTGAGACAAACAGAAGTTAAGTGACTTCTCTGAGGTCAGTCAGCTAGAAAGTGTCTGAGGCTAGATTTGAATTCAACTATTACTGCGTTGAGACCTGGCACTGTATCTGCTACACCATCAGCTGCTGCATAAAATACACTGCAAACTTTAAAATGTTAAATGAAAACTAGCTATCAGTTATTATTCTCAGCCAAACTATTCTACAGGTTATTTTAATGTGGCTATTTATCTTATCTATTTTACTCTTTTTCCTTCTTTTAGAAAATTAGATTTGATTTCATAGTATGTAAAAGTATTATGCAATATCAAGCAAATTTACCTCAAAATATGAAAAATGGAATTTAACATCCTAGATAAAGCATTATCTTTGATGGTATGGAATATAATAGAAAGGGGATTTATCCTGGAGCCTGGTCAATAAGGATTTATTCTAAAAGTACCAGCAGAATCTTGTTATATAAAGCTCTCCCCTTTTCGACTTTCCTATAGTTTGAACCCTGGAGATACATTATAAAACCAAACTCTAAAACGTTTCCTGTCCTAATATTTACGTAACAGAATTATAAACTTGCAGATATCTTGAACTTATCCCAAAGATCCAATGCTGAAGTCAGAATCATTCCATCATTGTTCTCACGTTGTCAGTACTTTTTCATATTAATTTATATAAAAGATACAAACAATTAGCAAGAAAACAGGAAATTACATAGATTCATGTTATTTTGCAGGTAGAGGAAGCCTTAAAGCTTATCTAAATAAATTCTCTCATTTTACAGAAGAAGTATGTGACCCATAGGGGTTCAGTTACTAACTTCAGGTCACATCATGAGATTCTGGCAGATGCAAAATGTAAACCCAGGTTGCTTGCTCTTCCCAATATGTCAAACTGTCTTCCTTTTAATTTGCTTGGCTGACTTTCTATGAGAAAAAAACCCAACAATTTGTTTAGTTTTAGCCTTCCTGCTGAGGAGCAATGATGGACAATAGTACTGACACTATGACTCTGATTATGCAGCTGACATCGTCTTTATTCTCCTTTTCTTCCTTCCTTTAATGATCTACATTTCTCTCTCTCCACCTCTCTGTTCTGTTTCTTTTTTCAAAATGTGTAAATGGAGGTGAACACTCCCCTTGTACTGGTTGCAAAACTCATTTAGAGATACAAATGGTGAAACATAGTAGGAAAAATAGGGAACAAGGGTGGTTCATGGGAGAGTGAATGTTTGAAAGAGCAGTATTCTTAATGGGGAGGGAGAAATTTAAAAAAAAGTGTTCCATAAGTAAGGAATGCATGAAAGAAAATAAGACTAGAAAGCTATACATAACTTTCCACTGTTTCCATTCATGGGAGCAATATGGTATAATGGAAAAAATTATTCGCCTCTAAGGTCAGGAATAACATGATTTCTGATTTTGATTTTGCCACATAATAGCTTTTGACATTTGCTAAGCCATATTACCTTTTCTCAAATTTAGAATTAAGACTTTTTTATTCTGAATTCTTCTTTCCTTAATTTTGTTCACTTGCTCTCCAGGTCCTAGACTAAGAAATTTAATTCCTCAAGCAGTAATTAGAACAACTAGTATCTATAGCTCTATGCTAAGCATTTGAGAAGCAAAGACAAAGATGCTTATTTGTTACCAGAAGAGAAAACTTGTCACATGTAAGTAGGTATAAAGTAATTTTGAGTATTCAAGAGAATACCAATTAAGGGGAATCATGAAGGGCCTCAGATAGAAGGAAGCACTTCAACTATGTGTTGTAGGAAACTAGGGAATCTATAAAGCACTGTTAGGAGGACATGCAGGAAGATGAAAGCTGTATGTGTAGGCCAGTTCAACTGGAATGAAAAGTCTGAGAGCAGAAAGAATATGAGATAGACAAGAAACATAGGTATAAGTGATAGTGTTAAGGGTTTAAAATGCCACAGCTGAGATATCAATACATGCGTGCATACATATGTGTGTAGATATGTATATGCATCCATGTATAAGTACATGTTGTGCCTATATACATATATGAGGGCACGTATGCATGTGTGTATGTAAAGAGACAGAGTTATAGGTATATATGTATCATAGAGGCAATAGAGGATCATTAGAGAATGTCATAATTAGAAAAGTCTGTGTCCTATTTCCTACTGCCTTTTGTTCCTCAGCTGTGTGTTTGTATGTCTCTTGGACTTTTCAGCATTTCAAATCACTGTCTATCACACTTTGTGTATCATGACCAGCATAACTTGGGCAATATATGTGTATGTATGTATGTATGTATGCATGCATGCATGTATCTACACAATTTATATATAAATATATCTACATAAACATATACATGTAAATATATATAAAACCATCTATAATCCAGGCAACTTTACACAAGAGAGACAGAGAGATAGGTAGATATACAAACACAGGTGCATATGTGTATATTGTATATACATATGTTAACCTGCATATATATATAAAACACGATCAATAAAAGTTCATTGAATTCAGTCCTTACATCTAAATATTCGTTGTTGATCTATTCACAAATTTTGAAAGGTAGAAATGTAGAATTCAAAAGCCTGACATGGAAGCCTGTACATAAATTTCAAAAATGTATCTATATGACAGCTGGGATGAACCAAGTTCTCTGGGTTGGTCAGTTCAGCCTAGCATGTTGCTTAGAGGTTATCTCCTCTAATTCCAACTTTCTATAAAATGCAAATAGGATGAACTGGGACTTTCTATGCATGAGAGAATGTTATGGTGATGTAGTTTGAATTTGAAGATCCCTTTGTATTGGCAAAGTTAACAGGTACTTAGCACTTTTCAATCAATCAAACCTCTGTTAAAGAAACAGTAGGTATGAATCCCTGTTGCTGTCATAACAGGAAGGGGTTAGCTGAAAAAGGAAGCTAATGCTGTGTGTATATAAGGAAAGACACTGGCTGGGAAATACAGATCTTCTTGGGGCAGGTTTCATGGAGGCAGAAGCTGCTGCTGCCAGGAAGGCTGAAGAGGAAAGACCCCATCCCCATCCCCTCCAGGCTGGAGAGAATGATTTTGGTTTGGAGAACCTGAATGAATTGATTTTGATTAAGGGAACCAGCTGAAACTTCTGTTGAGTCTAAGGGCCAGCTAGAGCTGCTGAGGATTTCTGAGGGCCAGCCACGGCTGCCAAAGACTGGAGAAGCATGACTGTGATGCTGGTACTTTGCATGTACTTGTTGGTGGCTTTGTCAAGCCTCGTCTTCCCAGGAACAGAGGCTGTGAAGGATTTGAGATGGACTGGACACTGTGTACTCCAATGTGGAGCAGGAACTGCACAGAGAGCTGGACAAGGACCTGAGAGCTTTCTGCCTTCGAATCCAGGTGACAGTTTGGTGAATCCAGGTAGAACCTGGAACCATGGAAGGGTATCCAGGCAATCTGAGAGACTATCCCATGTCAAGTTGAAAGAAGACTTTACTTGGATACTGTGTACTGACTGAGAAATTGTAGTTTACTAGTGACATAGGGGTAGAGGGTCTGTGTATTTTCTGATGATTGAATAGTAAATGATTAAGGTTGATTGAATGATTGATTGACTAAATAATCATACTAAGTGAATGATGACTGAATAAGTAATTGATTTGTAACTTAGTGTGCCCCATGAGTGGAGAACTTTGACTATTACATTTTGTGTTTCTTAAGGAGGCAAACC
This sequence comes from Pseudocheirus occidentalis, assembly GCA_028646575.1. Lineage (NCBI taxonomy): Eukaryota > Metazoa > Chordata > Mammalia > Diprotodontia > Pseudocheiridae > Pseudocheirus > Pseudocheirus occidentalis. Next base: position 162,283,978 of record CM053596.1, read on the forward strand.
TCCTTAAGGATGATTGAATGATTGAGTTACTAAATGATTGTTCTTTGTTCAAAAGTTTATGACCACTGTGGTGGAAACTATGTAGCCATTTTCTGTAATAAGTTGTTGTGAATGCTATCTTTTTATTTTCTGTGATAAGTTGTAACATTGTGAATGCTGTACCTTGATTTACTGGGAATGTTTTGCTCTGATTTGTTATGGAATAAAGTGTTCACTATGCTGTGTAATCAGAACCTTAAAAGCTATTAACAGTAGTGTTCTTCTTGAAAGCTGCTAGTGCTTGGCTTTACAGAGCATAAACATTTCTTAGCTCTTAAGTCAGTGGCATATACCCTGAACCAAAAGTAGAGCATAGCTTAAAAGCAAATAACTTCTGGCAAAAGTATTTGTAGGTGGATAAATGGATAACTGGAATTATACTTCTAATAATGAACACATCATCCTGAACACTCACATTTAAAATCTTTTGTTCAGGAGCTGATGCAGAAGAAGAAGTATAATAAAAGTGATGAAATCAGACTCCTTATGTTTAAAATAACTGTAAGAATTCCATTTTGAATATAATTCATGAAATCGTGAGTAAGTGTGCACTGCCCTTTGAGAAAGCATATGAATGATGGGAAATATTGGAAACACACTAGAAGTTAGCAGTCACACTTCCTTTGCCTTTACAATTCTAAGAGTTTCTTACCTGGTAACTTTTTTTCAATAGAATTAATTGATTATTACTCTAAAAGTCACTGTATGTTTACATAAAATTACCTGACAACACATCCTTTTTAGGAACTTAAACTTGATATTTGTGACCTTGTTAATAGGATTAAAAATGAATGATCCTATAGGAGATGTTGGTAGTATCCATTAAGATGTAGAATTAGCCTCCCCAATTACTTTTTTACTTTTCAGTTCCCTCCCCCACAAAAAATTCCTTTTGTCTTAGATTTAATGTCTTTTTAAGTTGTTTAGAACAGTTTTGCAAATGAACTATAAATGTAGTCAAACATTTCAACGGTATCTCAAGCTGCCAGACATTAAATTATATAATAGGCTAAATAGTGGCCATATATGTGTTTGTGTATAAATAGATATAGATGTGTAAAATACATAAATTATGTGTATTGCATATAAGTATATATCTATATCTATATATGTATGTAAATTTATTTATAGGTATGGAAGTTTGCACACATACATGTATTTAAATATATATACATCTATTTCACTTTAGTATTTTAAAAAATGGTTGCATCTTTATCTCCTGACAATAGTATCTCTTTTACTTAGCCACCCCCACCCTGTGGGAGGGGGAAGTAGCGATCTATTTCTTAAAACAATTTCTGCCAGTAAATATGTACTCACCTAGCATAAACACACAGAATTAATAAGGCAAATTTATATTGAACATCTATAAAGTGAAGTAGAATTACAATTTTACCCATAGCTCATAGATTGAAAACTAAGGACAACATCTGAGATTTATTTTAAAACTGTGACCCAGAGAACTTGTGGCAAAATCCAAGGTGACACAGTTGTTAAATGGATTTGAATTAAGGACTCCAAATCTCTCTCCTTTTTGCTACAATACACACACACCTGCATATGCATATTTGAGTATATATATGTCTGTGTGAATGATGATTTTTTTTTAGATGTGGAAAGATATTCGTTCATTTAGAGATTTGCTTGTGGAACTGAGAAGATATGTAACTTATCTATTCACACAGTCACAGAGTGTCAGAGATGTGACTTAAACCTATGTTTTTTCTGATTCCAAGGCAGGCCCTCCAATCACTATATCAAGTTGTTTCTTTTAAAAATCATATATGAGAGGGGTGGCTAGGTGGCACACTGAATAGATCACCATCCCTGGAGTCAAAAGGACCTGAGTTCAAATCTGACCTGAGACACTGAACACAAAAATTAGCAGTGTGACATTGGGCAAGTCACTTAACTCCAATTGCCCTGCCTTCTCCCTCCAAAAAGCAGGGGGGGAGGAGAGAGAGAGAGAGAGAGAGAGAGAGAGAGAGAGAGAGAGAGAGAGAGAGAGAGAGAGAGAGAGAGAGAGAGAGAGAGAGAGAGAGAGAGAGAGAGAGAGGGAGGGAAAGAGAGGGAGAGAAGGAGAGAGAGAGTGAAAGAAAGATGGATAAAAATACAACCAGTGATACAAATGCCAAATGAATGGTAAAGGAATTTCAAAGAGTAAGAAAAATCACAATCAGGATAATCAGAGATGGCTTCACATAGTTGGTAGAACTTGAAATGTGACTGGAAAAAGGGGGTGAAAATACAATAAACAGACAGGAGGAGATAAAGGTATTCCAGGCATAATAAACAACATGAATAGTGATAGGTATGTATTGTCACTCCTATTCATATAACAGTCAAAATGATGAGATGTCTACAAGTCATTCCAAAGAACATAGTGGAAATATATTTTGTGAATATATCCCTGCACTTAGAAAGCTTTCTTTTTTCCCCTTCCTTCATTTTATGTCACTGGATGGGATATAAAGATTATATGACCAAGCTTGCTGAATCAAGAAATGTTGGGTATTCTTTCTGAATACTGATGAGTAACACTTTAGCATACATAAAATCAAAACTAGGTTAACTGTTCTGCCTTAAATTCATAGCTAGGTCATATACACTAAATAGCATTGCCATGATGGTGGCAGCAAGCCAGATATCCCAGTTTGTTTGTTTGTTTCTTTTTATCAAGTAACAGCAAAATTTAAAGCATGTTTTGATCAAGATACTGACATTGTACATGATTTGCATCCATAAGGTAACACAAACAAATTTATTTATTTCAGGTCTTTCCATATTCACGTATGCCATTATCCTGTCAGAGAGACACATGCATTTACCAGTCTCACAGTTGTTCTTTCCTAAATCTCAAGGAGTTAATTTTAAGGAATTTAAATTTTTGGAAGTATTCTTGCTGAACTCCAGTGGTACAGCTAAAATTCTTGACCCAAAGTATTTGAAAAGTTTTGTTATATCTAGTTCTTTACTGAACATTACCCCTAGAATGTCTAAAAACATAAAGCAAAGTAGAGAATTGAGGCAATTGTAGTAATCATCCATTTTTTTTGCTCTTTCAAAATATGCAGGTAAGGGAAAAGTATTTTGGTTTATTTGAAAAAATGTGTTTTTTCACTATCCAAACACACACACACATACACACACATAAGCACACACACATGTATATATGTAATTTACCATTTGGTAACTATAAATACTTTATAAATATATCAAATATATATTTAGGTATAACTGTATACAATTATATGTTATGTATATATGTATATACATATGTATACGCTTATACATACATGTATATGAAGAAGTAGTAAAGTGTCAATTACCTGAAATTGTGTGGATATCCCAAATCTAGGAAAGCATTCAAAATAGCAAGTGAGGTTTAAAACTTTATATTATATGAGTTTCCTGGAAGAAACAATTTACTTTAATCCAGTCATGGGGAAATTGTCTAATTCAGCAGAGCCCAGATTTAAGGCAATGATATGATAAGTACGTTTATTAAAATATGGCAAGATATCATTTAAAATAATTGTGAACTCAGAAGACCTTAACAAGCAAATGACTTGAGGGGTCTCTTTTGCAAATAAGAAAACCCCCTAAATTTCTACAACATTTACATTTTCTTGTTTTAAAAACCTTAGTCATATGCCTAAAATTCATCCTTAGAATAGTTTCACATTGTGGAATAGTTAGTGGCAAGAAATTTTTGGAGAACACGCCTACATACCTAACCCTAAATGCCTAAGTCAATGATCATGTGGTGGCAATTACTCAAGATTCTGTAAGACTGTATAAATAGTATTTAATCTTTACCAAATCCTAGCAAGATGGAAAGGCTTTGAAAATCGGCCTTGTGACTGAAGGTCCACAATTTGAGATTTGGACACCAAGGAATTGCTTTTTACAATAATTCATGAAGACTGCCTAATAAATATGCCAGGCAACATGATCTGTAATTACTGTAGGGAGTGCCCACTCAAGATGTAACAAAGGAATATTGAAATATTAAAATGTGCATCTAAATTTTGTTTGCGATTTACTGGAATGTCCCCAAAGAAGTAGTTATTTTATGTTCTTTGTTCATGAAGATCATAAGAATGATCTATAAAAATCCAAGTTGTGTTGATAAGTGTGTAGTATAATAAGACATTGTGACACAGAATAGAACCTTGACCTTGAAGTTAAGAAGATATAGATTCAGGTCCTACCTTTAATACATGTTGGCTATATAACTGTAGGGAAGAAACTTAACTTTTTAGCAACCCCTAAATTAAGTAAGGCCATAAATTGCAGAGAATGTGATAATATGCATTGGTAGAGAAAGTACCTCACTGAGAGCCACCCCTATGGCAATGCAAATACAAGTCTTGTTAAAAATAAAATATAGGTTTTGTGTGTGTATGTATGTATTCTTTAGAAAGAGCATATATGTGTATGTACTAAATGCAATGAAGACAATCTATTATAAACACATGCATATATTAAATACTTATATGTGTATTAATAAGTATGTTTCCATCCACTCATTTATAACAATTTAAAAATTCCACAGGTATAGTTGCCCATAGACTAATATCATCATTAATTAGGTAATTGCTTAATGTTTAAAACCATATGGTGCAATGAAATTGAGTAGCACTGTAGCAATTATTTGTATAATACAAATCTTAAAATCACTTTCACTTAAAGTATCTATACATTGCAAGTGGAAACGTTACTTAGCAGCTTCTTTTGTGATTTGGCTAATTGCTTCAAAAAGTATTGCTCTTTGTTTCATAATGGTGTCGTGGACAGAGTCAAGCTCTGAGCCAAGAAAAGGCGAGTTCAAGTCAAGCTTTGATGTATCCTGGCTGTGTGATCCTGGGGAATTCATTCATCCTCTCAATGGTCTAGGCAGTGCTGCAAGGGTATAAATACAAGAGAAGTTGATGACCTGTATTTTTTTAGGGAGTTTCCTTATTTCAAGGTCCTCATTATCAGTAAAAATTGTAGATCGTATCCCATTCTCTATTGCTGATATACTAAATAGTGTTCATGGCTTTGAAAAATAGAATTTCAGTCCTCCTTAAATATCCTTTCCTCCATTAAGCATTCTAAGAAGTGATCATCCCTACTAGTATTGATTTATCCTTCATCTGAGCAAGATGATTACATTTTTCTAATGCATTAAGTGTGGAATTAACTGTTTTTGTTCTCAGGTACAAATTTCAAGATGACTTGTAATGCCTAATGTGTTTGCTTTATCTAAAGGCAACATTTTAAATTATGATGTCAGGCTTCATTTTTGTTTTTTTTTTAATTTTAATTTTTTTAGGCTTCATTTTTATACTTTGCAAGATTGACTTACTTTGCACAATAGACACTTTACTAAAGAACTGCATGAAAACCTATCTGTTTGTACATATGCTGAGAGATTTGACAGTTTAATGTCAGGAAAAGAGTAAAATCTTTTGTGAAAGAAATAATTACCTATTAAATGCAGTAAAGTGGAAAAAATATTAAATAGTGACTCAACAAAAGTTTTAATCATGACTATGCCATTCACTTCCTGTGTAATCTTGGACTTTTCTGTGCAGCAGATGAGATGAAAATTGTTAGCTCTTGTTGAGACTGTGGAGGAATTGTCTGCATGGGTATTCATGACCCTGACGTCAGTCTTCAAATTAGAAAATCAAAAAGGGTATTCCTGAAACATACAACCCGTGTTTTTTTTTAATTTTGAAAAAATGACCAATTATTGCATAATTCCTCAGACAGGCTCTAATATGCTCCTATTTTATCAATAAAACAAATATTAATGGAGTGAATGACAGAGATTGCTGATGCAATTTTGTGTCTGTGCTATCTCTCCCGTGCAATCTCACCTCACATTTTCTTTTGGTATTGTTACTACTCTAGCTGAAAGGAATAGTAAATAGAGCACTAAATTTGGAATTAGGAGATATGATTTTTAATACTGCCTCACTTATTAACTGTGTGATACTAGAAAAGTTATTTTATCTCTTAGGGCCTGTTTCCTCTCCTATAAAATGGGAATAGTAATATTTTCATAATGTATCTCATATAATTAATTTGGATAAAGTGTATTGATAGCCTTAATGTGTCTTATAAATATCAGTGGTTATTTTTCAGCCTCTCATTACCTCTCACCTGCACTATTACAGCAACTTCCTGTTGTTTTCCCAGCCTCCAGTCTCTCCCCTCTTATAATCAATTCTATATACTATTTCTGGTTTAATATATTTACAACACAACTCTTTTCCTGGCACGCCTTAACTTAGAACTGTCTATATAGCCCATGATGAATATATCCAAATGCTCTATGTAATGGCATAGTGTTCTTTACAATATGGCTCTACCCTAACTGCCCAGGCAAACAAATAGTACTTTTTCCTCATCTGAAATTATAGTACATTGTATATGGGTTTTATTTTTATTTTAAAAAGCAATACAAGTAAGCAAAAAAGCAAACGTGTGGCAAGGCAATGTTGAATGGGATGTCATAGAAATAGTCAAGAACTGATATGCTTTCAAATCCTAGTATTTAATAGCTGTGAGAAGCTAAGAAGGTACTTCACTTTCCTGAAACACATAATTGAAGTGATTGAACTACATGATATATAAAGTCCATTCTTTCTTTGACTAAGTCTTTTGACATTAAGAACTGTAGATGGTCAGAGAATAAGGATATAGATGGGATAGTGAGAAAACCTTTGAAAATAGGGAAGATTAGAGATTGTCTCTAACACAAAAGTTTCCCATAAAGGAAATAGTTTAGGGCTATTGTCTAAGATTGCTGGTAGTACATTGCACATTAGACATGAGTTTAGCCTAAGTTATTTGATTTTTCCTTATCTTTTTTGCAATGTACATGAATGAAATTTCATTATGCCATTAACAACATATCCTGAAGCACTTGGTTTAGAATGAAAGGATTAATGAAACATCCATTAATAGCTCAAGAAATCTGTGTAATAAGTCCTTTTATATGTACTCATATTTAGACTTTTAATTTGCAAAATAGAATTGCAAACTCATTATGGCAATATGTGGGAATTCAGTTAGAAAGTCAAGTACACCTTGCTTATCCAAAATTGATTTATTCAAAATTAGATGACTGTGCTTTTTGTTAAAGATCCAAATTTAAATCTCTATGGCAACTACTGGAAAATATGCACCAGTCTAAAGCTATGATTATATTGTCACAGCTAGTGATATTTATCTTAAGTAGATGACTACTAATAAGTTATATCATTCTAAGCAAGTAAAATGGTGGTTTTTTTTAAAAATAAATCATTATACCATTTACTTAAATAAAATTTAATTTCTGGAACAAAGGAATGAAAATGTTTGCATGACACATTTCCCAATAACTACAGATTATGTGTAAAAGAGAGATTGCTTAGAATAGACACTGCTGCTGAAAGGACCATTCTTAGGGATACATGGGTTCAAGTTATGCATCTGGCATACAGTGCTGTGACCCTCCACAAATCACTTAACCTAATGCTGTGAGGCAACTATTTGAAGACCAAAGTTACAAAAAAGTTGCTAATCTACACGGATAAGAGGAATTTCCTATAGGGATTTCCTACTCCAATGAAATCACAATTCTGGAACCTCTCTCCCTACTACCCGATATGCAAATTAGAGAATAAATTCAATTTAATACATTGCACTAGTCCTATATGAATTCAAATTTTAGTAATAGATATCTAAAAATATGGGTTTTTTTTGTCTTTTTGGAGGTGGAAAGGTAGAGCAATTGATTTTAAGTGACTTGCCCACAGTCACACAGCTAGGAAATGTCAAGTGTCTGAGGCCAGATTTGAACTTAGGTCCTCCTGACTCCAGAACTGGTTCTCTATTTACTGTGCAACCTGCTTGACCCTAAAATATGTTTTTCTTAAGTGCTCCCAAATTATTTCTACTGTGAATTTACTGAATACAGAAGGCATTCACAATTAATTATTTCACAACATATGAGTACAATACTTTATTTCCAAAGGTAGATTTGTTTCATGTGCTTCTTTGTTTATCCCCTTGTATTCCCACAATTGCAAACAGTACCCTCCACATAAGAAATGCTTAACATAGTGTTGTTTGGATCAAGAAGGGATTTTAGAGTTCATCTAGTCCAAACACCTCATTTTATTTTTTAAAAAAATGTTAATTGAACTTCAGAAATATTGTATCTTTTGCAAGGTCACACATAGAGTAAATAATAGAGCTGAGATTTGAACACAGATCCTCTGACAACAAATTTAGCATACTTTTCACTAGTACTATGCTGTTTAATTGAATTTAACCAAACCTTTTTTGATCTAATGTATAACTGATTTCATAAACTTCTATAAAATTGTCTTTTTTTCACACTTCTGAAGACTGAGTTTTTTTTATCCCAATGAAAAATGAAAAAGTTTTCTAATTTTACTTGGCTAATTGGATCTTTTGGATTAGAAGTAAGCACTCACGGAAATTATGGGAAATAATCAAGTTGTGTTTTGGTTTGCTTTTGTAACATTTTAAAAAATGAGTATGTATTAATTGTTATGATACAATAGCACATAACTCTTAAACTACATACCAAAATCAAAGTTGCAAATATGTTCGCTTCCTCTGTAAATTGTAGAATGATAGAAAGAGGATTAAATTGAGAGACTGGAAACAAGACTCAAGTCTAGCAAGTGACATTTAACTAGATATGTTACTTAATCCCTTTGGGTTCCTGTTTTTTGTATATGATATAAGGGGATTAGGTTAGATGACTTCTAAATTCCCTTCATTTCTGAAATTATGTACTTCTATGGCTTAGGAAACTGTGAAATCTTCTTTCACAGTATGAGTAAGGATTAAAATTTCTTTGTTACCACAAACCCTGAAGGTTATGACTTAAATTCCCACAGTTGCTTGCCAGAATGGTAAAAACAGTGAGCCATTATTTATTTTCCCTGGAATTCAGGGATGAAATCCTTCTCCTTGTGACATTCCCTAAAGCATGAGAAGGCAATAAGGATACTGGATGCCTTTCAGGCCTCCAAAAAGACCGCATGATTCAGGTGACCACAAAAAGTAATATGTGTGTGTGTGTGTATACACTATTAAATACTCACTATATAGCCACTATTATAATATGTATTATTATAATATTATTATATAATAGTGTGTATATAATATTTAATAGTACTCTCTCTCTCTCTCTCTCTCTCTATATATATATATATATACCATTCTTTATTTTCTGCTACTGAGAAATATAACACAATTTTGTTCATTTCTTAAGCACAATATATATCATTAGAAGAAAGAAAAAATATCAGATGACCAAGAATTGAAATGAGTAAAGGAAGGTAATAAACCTTTCAAAAGTTATTAAGAAAATAAGGAGGGGCGGCTCGGTGGCGCAGTGAATAGAGCACCGGCCCTGGAGTCAGGAGTACCTGATTTCAAATCCGGCCTCAGACACTTAACACAAAAAACTAGCCGTGTGACCTTGGGCAAGTCACTTAACCCCAACTGCCCTCCAAAAAGCAAAAAAAAAAAAAAAAAAAAAAAAGAAAATAAGGAGATATTACTCTAAGTAACTATACCTAATAAATTTAAGAATTTAAAATAAGTAGATAAATATATTAATAAGATCATAATATATTAGACATATAACCTAAATCTAAACCTGTCCAAAGTGAGACATATGCACGTTAGGTAGAAATGTTGAAGGAGCCAGCCAACTATTAAATTCAGTGTGATCATTTAAATCTCAAAAACTGAAAAATTTACAAATCAAGATTTATTGTGTTGTTGACCAAGAGAAATGTTATTAATGCATATTATGCCACATTATACTTAAAATTGGATCGTGCTGCTCCTTGCTAATCATTTGCCAGAATACTCCCTGATTTTAGGACGTAAATGAGAATGATTCTTCCTCGAGAACAGACCTATCAATAGACTGGTTGTATTACAGTGTCCCCAAAATTGCGAATAATGGGGAAGATATAAAACAGATGCCCAGGTCTTCCTGGTCCAAAGTCCAGTACTTTATGAACTATACCACTTAGGCCTAATTGAATTAGGTCAATTTTTTTTTAATGGTTAGGTAGACAAAAGTGCTACCTGACAGTAAGGAATAAAGTATATGTAAATTAAAGTAAGTCCAAATTAGTAAGACTAGTGAATCCACAAGTGCTATAATGCTTTCAAATTAGTATTGCTTATAGTAAAAAATTATATAAAATGTAGTGATTGGTTTTAGTCTAATGGAAATATGCAAGTATGGAGTGTGAATTCAAATAATTCATGCATTTCACATGATTCATTGTTTATACTAATCAAGACCTAGGTATAATGATTTTATTTTCCATCTCATCTTAGAAACAGTTCCTATGATGGACATATATTATATGTAGAAGAAAATACAAAGCTTTGATCCAATGCTAATATCCCACCCCTCCCTCTTTAATATCGTAACTTATCATAGAATATATAGTAGAACTTTTTAAAGTTTAAAACCAAAGGACTAAATTAAATGTGCCTTTTGGAATCCATTTTCTAATCCTGATTTGAACAAATATGAGCTAAAGGGAAAAATATATGTAAAGTCAGGCTGGAGATACAAGAGGAATAGCCATTTGAAACAGATACAGGAAGCAAACTATAGTTATCTATATAATTTCACTTTGGGGAATCCAAGCACACACTACTGAAGAAGTACATCTTGAGAAAATATTGAACATTCCTTTGTTATTTAATAGAACAGGTAAAGCTCCAGAAACCTCAAGTATATTAAAATCAAACAAGCTTCTATAAGAGAAATAGGGATGGTAATTCCTCACATTTTAGAATCATGAATTGGATAGGCCTTCTCTGGGCCCAAGTTTCTGCATTTATAAAATTAGGAAGTTATATTAAAAGATTGCTCAGGTACATCCTACACTTACTTCCTATTATTCTAGGAGTTTAATTGTGAATGATCCTGGTGTTTTTTTCAGTTGTCAACTCATTGATAATCCTCTTTGGTTTTTCCATCTCAGATTGAACTACTTAGATTATATGTTTAATATATTATTTTATTTATGTAATTGTAGATATTTATCTATTTATTTTAAGTTCTCACAATTATTTGGTGTAGCTGCTTAGACAAGTATCTCATTGTTTTCTTTTTTTTTAACTGTCCTTTTTATACTTCTCTTTTATTTGAAAGTCAAATTTTCTATTCCACTCTGATCTTTTCATCACAGATGTTTAAAAATCCTCTTATCTCATTGAATATTCATTTTCTCCATGAAGGATTATGCTATTTTGCTGAGTAGGTAATTCTTGGTTGCCATACTAGCTTCTTTGCCTGCTAGAGTATCATATTTGAAGCCCTCTGATCTTTTAATGTCAAAGCCACTAAATCTTGTATTTTTCAGAATATGGCTCAATGATATTTGAATTGCTTCTTTTTTTGCTTCTTGCCATATTTTCTCCTTGACATGGGGGCTCTGGAATTTGGTTGTAATATTCCTGGGAGTTTTCATTTGGAGATCTCTTTTAGGAGGTGATAGCAGATTCTTTCCATTTCTATTTTTCCCTCTTGTATTAGGCTATAAGGGCAGTTTTCCTTAATAATTTCTTGAGAGATGATGTCTAGGTTCTATTTTTTTTATCATGACTTTCAGGTAATCCAATAATTATTTTTTTATTTTAATTTATTTTCTTGATTACATCATTCATTTCCACAAGGTTTTGAGTTACATATTTTCT
>CM053596.1:162296267-162312296 GCA_028646575.1 Pseudocheirus occidentalis
TCAGAGCTAGACTACAAGGCTGGAGGAGAGGACAGTGAGGCAAGGATTCAGACTCTTGAGTAAATATTGATTTTATATTGGTTTGTAGGAAGGCTAATGACTCTCTGCTGTTATGGCTTGTTAAATTCTTTACTTCTATGATGGAATTGGCTAACTGGTTGGGTATTTGGTTTTGGGGGTATCTAAATAAATACTTTGCTTCTGTCCTCTATATGGAGAGTTTGATACATTTTTGATCAAGCTCCACGGAGGAATATTTATAGTCACGGTCTTTATCAAAATTGTGGGTACTATAAATATGGCATTGGTACTACATATATCTAATATATAAAAAATAGCATCTATGTTACATATACATTTATTGTATTTTATGTACATGTGGATAGATAGATAAAAAGGGGGGACAGAGACGGGGGGGAGAGAGAGAGAGAGAGAGAGTGAGAGAGAGAGAGAGAGAGAGAGAGAGAGAGAGAGGAAGAGAGAGGGAGAGAGAGGGAGAGAATGAGAATATAATATATAACCAGTTTTATTCTGTATATCTTAATCTCTATGTTTGGATTCCAGTGTTCCTCAAGCCTAGACTGTTAAAAATAGTTCACTAGATTATACAACAACTAGAAAGGTTTTGATAAAATATATGTATTTTATTTTTTTCAAAAACATTAAAACAAGTTTAACATTTGTTTTTTTTGTATTTTTTGTTCTTTTTAAAAATGTATTTATTTATTTTTAGTGTACAACATTCAGTTACACTATCCCTTCAGTGCCAAATTTCTCCCCATCCCTCTCCTCCCCCACCCCCTCATGGTGGCATGCAATCTGATATAGGTTCTACAAATACCTTCACATTAAACTTTAGTCAAGTTGTAAAAAACAATTATAACTAATGGAGTGAATGAGGACAAAGAAATGAAACAAAACAAAACACCAAAGAGAGAGCAAGTCACTTCTTTCAATCAGTATTCAGACTCGGTAGTTCTTTCTCTGGACGTGGATATCCTTTTCCATCATGAGTCTTTTGGAGTTCTGTTATAGCATTGCATTGCTGAGAGGAACCCAGTCTACCAAAGTTAGTCATCACACAAACCTTTTGTCTATAACTGTATACAAAGTTCTGCTTCTGCTCTCCTCAATCAGCATCAGTTTTCATAAGTCTCCCAATGTTATTATGAAGTCTATCTGCTCCTCACTTATTATAGAACAATAGTATTCCACTACATTCATATACCACAACTTGTTCAGCCATTCCCCAATTGATGGGCAACCCCTTGATTTACAATTCTTTGCCACCACAAAAAGAGCTGCTATAAATATTTTTGTACATATGGGTCCTTTTCCCACTTGTGTGATGTCTTTTGGGATACAGCCCTCAAAGTGGTATTGCTGGGTCAAGGGGTATGAACTTTTTTTTTACTCCTTTGGATATAGTTTCAAATTGCTCTCCAGAATGATTGCATCAGTTCACAACTCTATCAACAATGTATTAGTGTTCCAATTTTTACCACACCTTCTCCTGCATTTATCATTTTCCTGTTTTGTCGTCTTAGCCCATCTGACTAGTGAAATGTGGTACCTCAGAGTTATTTTGATTTGCATTTCGCTAATCAATAGTGATTTAGAGCCTTTTTCATATCCTTATAATTATATTTAAATTCTTCCACTGAAAACTGCCTGTTCATATAATCGAGCATTTATCAGTTGGGGAATGACTTGTATTCTTATAAATTTGACTCAGTTCTCTGTAAATTTTAGAAATGAGGCCTTTATCAGAGACACTGGTTGTAAAAATTCTTTCACAATTTTCCCCTTCCCTCCTAATCTTGGTTACATTGGCTTTATTTGTGCAAAACCATTCAGCTTAATGTAATCAAAACTATCCATTTTGCATTTTGTAAAGCTCTCTATCTCTTGTTTGGTCATAAATTCTCCCCTTCTCCATAAATCAGACAGGTAAATTATTGTTTGCTCTCTCAGCTTATTTATAGTATCTGCCTTAATATTTAGATCATGAACCCATTTAGACATCATTTTGGTATGATGTGTAAAATTTTGGTCTATTCCCAGTATTATCTCATGAGAAAAAACACTGACCTGCAAAAATTATTGTACTACTTAAAAGCCCATGATCAAAAAAATAGCCTAGACATCATGTTTAAAGAAATTATTAAGAAAAACTTCCCTGATATTCTAGAACCAGAGGGCAAAATGGAAATTGAAAGAATCTACCAAGTGCCTCTTGAAAGAGATCCTGTAAGGAAAACACCTAGGAATAATGTAGTCAAATTCCCAAGTTCATAGGCCAAAGAAAAATGTTGCAAGCAGCTAGACAGAAACAATTCGAGTATAATGGAAATACAATCAGGACAACACAAGATCTAGCAGCTTATACATAAAGGAATTGAAGGGCTTGGAATATGATATTCTGGAACTCAGAGGAACTAGGATCAAAATCAAGAATCACCTACGCAGCAAAACAGAATATAATGTTTCAGGAGTAAATATGTTCATTCAACGAAATAGAGGACTTTCAAGAATTCTTGATGAAAAAAACAGAGTTGAATATAAAATTCGACATTTAAATACCAGAAGCAAGAGAAGCATGAGAAGGTAAATAAGGAAATCATAAGGAACTCATGAAAGTTGAACTATTTATATTCATACATGGAAAAATGATCATTTTGACTTATGAAACTTTTCTGAGTATGAGGATAGTTGAAGGGAATATGAATGTATATATACATACATATATACACATATATGTGTATATATATATGTACATATATATGCATATATATGTGCGTTTATAAGAGGGAATATTTGTATATGAATACATATGGGATAGCGTGTATATGTGCATACAGGTATACATAGACAGAGAGCACAGGATCAATTGAATGGGAAGGGATGATATTTAAAAAATAAAATTAAGAAGTGAGATTGGAATATAATGAGAGGAGATAGGGAAAGAGAATAGGGCAAATTATCTCATATAAAACAGGCAAGGGAAAACTGTTACAATGGAGGGGAAGAACAGGAAGGCAAAAGGGAATGAGTCGACCTTATTCTCATTGATTTTGGCTTAAGGATGAAATAAAATACACACTAAATTGTGTATTTTCCCCTACAGGAAAGTAGGGGGGGAAGGGGGAAAAAGGGGGCTGATAGAAGAGAGGGAAGATTGGGCGGGGAGGGTAGTTAGAAGCACACACTTTTGAAAGGGACAGGGTGAAAGAAAATGAAACAAGTCGGGGGCAGAAAAGGATGGAGGGAAATATAATCAGTCTTTCACAATATATCCATTATGGAAATGTTTTGTGTAACTACACATGTACAACCTATATTGAATTGCTTATCTTCCCAGTAAGGGTGGGTGACAATGGAAGAAGGAAAAGAATCTGGAATCCAAAGTTTTAAAATCAAATGTTTAAAAAATTATTGTTATTTACATGCAACTGGGGAATAAGTTATACAGGCACAGGGATATGGACGTCCATCTTGCCCTACTCAAAAGTTGCAGTAGGCATGGGGGAGGATATAAGAGAGAGCAGATTGGGGGAATGGGTATTCATTGGGATCACTGTTTTGGGGTAATGGCTATGGGAAAGACAGGGAGAAAATTTGTAACTCAAAATCTTGTGTAAATGAATGTTATAAATTAAAAAATAAACAAAACTTTTTTCAAAAAGAACATACACTAAAAAAAGAAAAGGAAAAATGATGTATTTGATGATTGCCTTGATTTGAGATATGAAATGAAAATAACGTGAAAGTTTTAATTCTTAGTAATTGGTCTCTTAATTATATATGAATGTAATTCTTTCACTGTGAAATTTTTTCAATGGAAGTTATTGCTCAGTTTGGAAATTTTGCTAATTTATGTCACTAAAATACAACTTAAAAGCAAACTCAGATTCAAAGGAATACTAGTGCTCCTTAAAGTGGTATGGAGAAATTCCATGAGACCCAGTTGAACCTTTATGTGGTGATTCAGACACATACTGCTTATGACTTTTTTTCCATTGTGATCTTTAACTATTATTTTTTTTTTACAAAGGACAGGGACAAAACTCTATGAGCAGTATAGTCTCACAAACATAGAGATGAAAATGATCCTAGCAGAAATTTTGGAATGAGATCCAGGTAAGCCAGATCCTCCTGAGAGTATTTGTGTATGATATGGAAAGGACACTAGAATAAACACAAAGGGTAATAGAATCTGTGAGTGATGACATTTCCTCAGTTTTTCCAGTAGAAGAATCGCATGTTAACTTCAACACCTCTTTATCAGATCTGCTATGGGAGGAATGACAGTGGAGCATAAGATGAAGTTAGGAGAGCATCTAGTACTGAATTCACATAGAATAAATCTATACCATGGGAAATTGAATTTTATTGGGTCTAAGGTATCATTTTTAAAGTTCTTTTGAAAGAGGGAAAGATTGCAAATGAATGAAAAATATAACAAGAAGGGAAAGAAAGAATCCAACATCATTTAATGGTGACACAGTTGTGGGAACTGGGAGTAGATAATGGCAAACAGCTTCCAATTCTACTTCTCCTTTACTCTTCTTTTGGGGACCATCAAAGGGGAAATAGCAAAAAGTAAGCTAACCCTACTGCCCTAGGAAATAGGTGAGCAGAAGAGAGAGTTTTTTGACTTTCTAAACCTCAAAAGCAATATTGAGAAGATTATATGAGTGGAAGGTACATTACACCAGAACAGGAGGAGAAGATATAATATGCTGAATATACCATGAACTAATTTTAAATAGAAACAGGGACCTCTACTGTATAGACCAATAAAAAAGTGTTTCCCATAGACACATGCAGAAACCTTTTTTTAGAGGAGAGGTGAACAAACTATGACCCATGAAATAAATCTGGCTCACTGCCCTTTTTAATGTGTCCAAGGAGTTGTAAGACTATTGTTATTATCTCTTTTTTAAAACTATAATGTTGTATAAGACCTCTGATGTAGAAGGTTTGATGATGTAACCTGGGTATAAAAAAATAAGATTTAAATAGTCTAGAGTGTAAGAAACCTGTGGCCTTCTGGCCATGCATGGTCTTCTAGATCCTTAAATGTGGCCTTCCAATTGAATCCAAATTTTACTGCACAAATTCCCAAGGATTCGATAAAATTTGGATTCAGTCAAAAAACTGCACTTAAGGATGTAGAAGCCACATGTGCCCACAAGGCCACAGGTTCCCCACCCTTGGTCTAAAGTATCTATCTGGATTCCCCAGATACTGGAAAGAGTTATGACATCATCAACTAAAACATCAGTAAAATCTCTCAAAGACCAACAAATTGAAAATCTGGTGTCTGAAGAGTAGCCAAAAAGATCCATCTGCAAGAGGAAATCAAAGAGAAAAGTAAGAAAAGTTAAAGGGTGCAAGAAGGAAGGACTGCTTGTGCTAGTAGCAAGGGCCCTTCATGTTAGCATGATGCTTCTGAAGAAGATTATGGTAATAAGATTTAATTTAGCTACTATGAATCCAGATCCTAATACTAAATTTTGAATATAATTTCAATTCTCTCCTTTGGATTTGTAAAATTAGTTTTGTTACTTGAATCGTATTGAAACTTTCATTATCCCATAAGTGTAAGGTTATATATTGTAAAAAATTACTTTAAGCTTTTTCCTTAAAAAAAATAATGGCATGTGTTATCCTTTTAAAAATGTATATGACTACCCAATGAGAAAGAGTGCATAAAAAAGAAAATTGAGGGAGATTTGCCTCAGTTGAAATAACAACTAAAAAGAGGAACTAATGCTTAAACCCGGAACATTTGTCTCCAAATCTGGTGATTTTTCAAATAGCTTTACACTACCATATTAACTATGTATCATAACATGTGGCAGGAACAGTCATAATATCAAAAGGCAACTTTAGGTAATAGGCAGCATGGGAGAAAGAAAAAAGGCTAACTAAGAAGTGAGTTGCTGTTTGAGCTCAGAATAACAGATAAAATTAGAAACTGTAGTAGCAGTAGGATTTAGAGACTGAATTTGAAGCCTATAAAGCAGAAGGGATCGAACGTGGTCACCTAAAACCATCAGAAAACACATATTTCTGATGAACTAATGAATGAAGACACTGCTCCTCTATCCATCTCCAGGTGGGTCTGCCCACATGCAGATACACCCACATATGATTATTAAAGGGTCGCAGCATTAGGAAGGTTGAGAACCACTGCTATAAAGTTTTTGATCCCTAATTAAAAAGTTAGGATTTCTAGTGTCAAAAAAATAAAAACATGGAAAAGTATATAGTGTGCTTTAGTTTCCCAGTTGAAGAAGTAGTTGATACAATGACAGGAATAACCATATTGAGATTTTAATCTACCTCTCCCAAATTGAAAATGTCCATGAAAATATTTGGGCAGTAGACAGACAAGTAGGAAGCTTTAATAGAGATAGAGACTCAAGCTGAACCTGTGTTCACTCTGATAAGTGGTAGAAGCAGGCCAAGAAGAAAACAAATAAGGTTTCAAGAGATTATTTTGTTGTAAGTTTCAAAGTTCTAAACAGAAAGAAATATCAGAGACAGTCAGTGGACTATGGAAAACTCAGACAACAGATGAGAAATGGGGTTGTTTAATAGAAAAATAAGGGGACGTAAGATCATAAAGAGCTTCAACAGGTCTTAAAAGTCATCTAGGCCATACTGTCTCATTATATAAATAGGCTACCTGAAGGCCTGAGTTCTGTGAATGAAAATCTTGTACATTTTCCATTATATCATCATCCCTAGGATTCAGTAAGTTTTGCCAACAAAATGATAGGTGGCAATGAACAAGTGACTTCACTTTTCACTTTCTTCTTCCAAAAAATGAAGGCATTGTCTTATGTGGCATATATGGTCTCTGTCCAACATTCTCTGAAGTTGTGTTCAAATGTGTGTGCTCAAATGGAATAGGTGATGCCTTAGCAAATGTAGTTTTAGACTTTAAAGTACTTTTATGCTCTGTTCCAAAAGCTGGAAAAGGAAAAACTGGAACTAGTTGAATAATCACTTGTTTTTGCATAAAATTTATCTCTTTTGGCCTCATCTAGGTGACTCAGTGGACAGAGCACTGGGATTGTTGTCAGGAAAACCTGAATTTGAACTGTGCTTCAGATGCTTATACTTGTGTTTCTCTGGGCAACTCACTTAAACTCAAAGTTTGCCTCAATTTCCTCATCTGCAAAATGATGGCAATAATAGCAACTATTTTCCAGAGTTTTGTTTGTATAAAATGAGATAATAATTGTAAGGTGCTTAGCATAGTTCCTGGCACCATAAGTACTATATAAATATTACTTATTATTAGTTACCATTATTAATTTTTTCATCAGTATAATGAACAACTGTTCCCTGCCTTAGACAGTGTATGATAATAAAGTCCTCTATTCAGGTCAACAGCTGATGTAGAATATATACATATAAATATACATATACATATATACATATATATACACACACATATATAGAGATGTGCTGTAGAATGTGTGTATATAACTGTGTATGTGTATGTATGTATATATGCATTTATACAAATTTATAAATATTCATATAGATGTATAATCTATGAAAATCTAATGAAATATTTTCTCTATTACATATGTATATATTACTTATTGCTTTTATTTTCCATGCTCTTTTATTATGTTGTAATAGGTGTTGGACAAGACTTCTCATATAATTTCTGAACACATTATTTTGCCAAGATGTTATTTCATTTAATGACTATTAGTCTTCCTCAAAATCTCTTTATTTGATTTAGTCTTTGTTATGATCTCATTCAACTTACTATCTCTAAACTTTTGAATTATTTGAATTTAGATTTTCTTCTACGATTTTTCAAATCCTTGTTAATTTCTGTAACTTCAAAATATAGCACCATGAGTGGCTTGGTTTATATTTCGACCTTAAAATTGAAATTAAAATGGTAAAATTAAGCAAAAATAGTTACCATACATACGTACTTTCATGTCATTTAAAAGCTCGAATTCATTATGTAAATTCATTATAGCTTTCCCTTAGCATTTTGCTTATCTCTCTTCTGCTGTTTACCTCAAGTGAAGGAGTTGCAATTCAACATGGCACCTTCAAAACTTTGTCATCCACTCATTTATTTCTTTCCTTTATATAACATCACTCATAAACCTGTATTTTGAGTTGGGAAGATCTCAGTCCAAATCCTGCTTCAGGCACTTACTAGCTTCGTTAACCTCACCAATCATATAGCATCTTGATGTCTCACATTCCTTAGCTGTAAAATGAAGACATTGAACTCTAAGGTAGCTTCCACCTCCAAGTTTATGATTCTATACATTTTTGCTTTATGAACCAGCTACGGCAACTCTAAATAAATTATCTGCGGGGTCTGAGAGTGGAACAAGGGAATGCCAAAGTGGATGCTTCAACATGATGCTACCTCTGGTGGCCCTTATACATAATCATAGACAGAGATGTGGTCCTATGGTGAGACCATCAGGATGCAGAGAATCAAAGATAGAGAACATAGTAACATAGGCAGAGAGGTCATGCTGTGAGCAGTACAGAAACCTGGACCAGAGTAATACTTACAATGTAAAATCTCCCTTTAAACCTGATTATTACCCTGTACAAGGTTGCCCTTTATAGATTTACATGAGACAGATAATTGGGTTTAATTTTTCCTGGTCTAAAGGAGACTGTGAAGTTCAATCAAAAGACATTTATTAAATACCTACTACATGTAAGACACTGAGCTGAGCACAGGAGATACAAAGAAAGGCAAAAGCAACTCTTACCCTCCAGGAACTCAGAATTTAACAAAAGTCGATAATGGGCAAATTACTGTCTACAAAAACAAAACAAAACAAAGCAAAAAAAACCCCACAATCTATACAAGATAAATTGGGGGCAATCTTGGAGGTGAAGCACTTGTTGTTGTTTATCCTTTTTTTTGAGGGGAGAAGGCAGGGTAATTGGGATTAAGTGACCTGTGTAAGGTCACACAACTAAGTGTCAAGTGTCTGAGGTCATGTTTGAACTCAGGTCTCCTGACCCCAGGGCCAGTGCTCTATTCACTACATCAACTAGCTTCTCCTATCCTTTGTTCTTGAAGAGGACCATAACATCAGGGGGATGATGCCATAGCATGCAAGAGAATTGGATTTAAATGAAGTAAGGCCATGTAAAATCACCAGCCTCACATTCTCCTCTGGTGCCATTTGGGTGCAGTGGCAATATATATATCAAGACAATTGGAGATAGATCTGACTGTGGTGGGTCTTTGTAGGGCTAATGAAATATAAGATCTTTCCAGTCCATTAAAAGACCTATGTGACCACACGTGTTCCCTTTCTTTCCTTGGAACAGAGGCCATGTTCCCAGGTCTAAAGGTACACGGGTATTTCAATCATGAATGTCTTGCTGCTTTGAACTCTGGCCTGGTTCGTAGTTGTGCCACTTCCTGTGTCATATAAAGCCAGTATTCAGGGAGATACATATTGCCTTGGGGGAGAAGCTTGCTTGGTGGAAGTTTGCATATGGGGAGGCTTGCTTGCAGGAAAGCGTGCCAATTAGGCATTGAGTCATGTGGATTGTGATGCCTTCTGGCTCTCAACCTATTAGTTGAAAACTTTATATGCTGGGAGGTTGATATTTTACTTTGGAGCTCACTTATGGGAAGAATGTTTCTTTGTGATTTGTCCAGACAGGATTCTTGGTAGCTGTTGTTAAGTAGCCCACAGTTTTGTGAACCTAGAAGTTCATGCTCCCTGGTCTGGTGATTAGGTATCTATTACTCTGTTTAGACAATTGAAGTCCTATCTATTGAATTCTTTCCTGGATATTCACTTCTTTTAACTTCCCTCTCTGCATTTTTTAAATTAAAGTAAGATTGTTCACTCCTTTGAAGCTGTTCCTTTATAAAAGGAGATCAAAAAACCTGTGCTAGCAGCCCTTCTGTGTGCTGGTGTTATTGGTATTACACCTCCACAGCAGCTTCAACTAACATGAAAGATACAGTCTTTAAAAACTAAGATCATTAAAAGGTCTCAGTTTGACTGACACAACATCCATTCTGTGATTAAGGTCAGGTAAAACACTAACTTTGTGGAGGAGAGGTAAAGGCTTTTTACATAAGGAAGAATTTTAGCTGAGGGGCAACTAGAGGGCACAATAGAAGAGTGCTTGGCCTGGAATAAAGAATTCATCTTCCTGGGTTCAAATCTTGCCTCAGATACAATGTGTGCATGAACCTGAGCAAATCACTCAAACCTATTTGTCTCAGTTTCCTCATCTGTAAATGAACTGACAAAAAAAAATGGCAAGCCCCTCTAGTATCTTTGCCAAAAACACCCAAATAGAGTCAAGAAGTGTTGGACATGACTGAAAACAATAACAATGATTCTAACTGAGATTGGAAGAAAACCAAGAGGCAGAGATGAGGAAGAAGGGCATTCCAGGTAGAGAAGACAGACTGTGAAAAATGTGATGAGTATAAAGAATTATATAACCTGCTAAAGATCATAAGTCTCCAAAAGTACTTTTAGTGAACAAAAAATAGTAAAGCCAAAGTCTACTCCCAGTTGTTTCACTATTAGTACCCATAAATCCATGTAAGTTTTTATTACATTTCTCTTGATTCAGGGAATCCCCAGACCACTTTGCCTAAAGTCCTAAGCATGAGTCTATTGAAGTCCATTGTGCTTTAAAATGATGTTAAAGAAAAGAAAAAGAAACCATATTTATATTTTATTAGACGATTACTGTTGTTAGTACAGTATAAATAAAACCTTTCATTTGGCAGCTTTCTTCTGGCATGAAATGTCCACCATTCAAATATAGGCATGCTATTTTTGTAATCCCTTAAGATTTCCCTCAGATCTCAGGGTATATGGCAATACATTAGAATATCCTCACACCAGATCAAAGTGTTTCATTTACAATTGAAACATGCTCATAACAACACACACACACACACACATATACACACACCCCTTAATCACAATTTTATCCCTTCCTTTCAAAATATTTGAACATTATATGTATTCGTCTTTTTTTCTTCTCCCAAGGTTACCACTTTCTTACTTTATTCCTGATTCTGAATCATTCATACCATTCCACTTTTCCTATATATTGTCCCAGGTCCCAAACATTCCATCATTTCAACATTGCTTTTCAACCTCTTTTCTGGTGATGGTACACTTTGCAAATGCCAGTAACAAAGGAGATTGCCTGAACTGAACATATAATGCAGTCATCAGTTCAGTGTGTACTCTTCTCTACGATTTTGTATTATATACCTCTCATCTTTTGATAAAAATGATCCTCTCTGAGCACAATCCACCACTTTTCCAATCCAACTGCTGCCAAAAGACAATATCCTCTGAGTCATTAGGGCATAATGGTGCCTGTTTTAATATATCCTTCAAATAAGTATCTGTTCTCATCATGTTCAAATTAAATATTTTCAACTAAGGAAGGCTACAGGAAAAACAATTACTTTGAGTAAAAAATGCCCCATCATTGGGG
Organism: Pseudocheirus occidentalis; assembly: GCA_028646575.1. NCBI lineage: Eukaryota > Metazoa > Chordata > Mammalia > Diprotodontia > Pseudocheiridae > Pseudocheirus > Pseudocheirus occidentalis. Next base: position 162,307,782 of record CM053596.1, read on the forward strand.
ATAGAAAGTATACATTATAGTTTGTAATTTTGATGAATATGTGATACAGTAGGTGCTTAATCCTGGCCATCTTGAAGTAGTGATATAATTGTGATTTATTGCTTAGAATAAAGCAAAAATGCTCAGCACAGATATGATATAGATCTGTAGCTCATTCTTATCTTTCTCTGCATCTCATCTAGGGATAGATTGCTCCTCCTGGCCCCATCTACAATTCCAGCTCTCAGTGTTCTGTTATATGAAAGGAAAAGGAGATAGATACCCTTCTATTATTTGCCATGTTAGCTTGTAAGCCAAAACTTGTATGCTTCTCATTTACACAAAATAAGTCACAAGGAAGTCATTACATCTTAAAACTAAAATGTTTTCTAAATGATAAATAAACAGCAAGAATTATCATAACAAATACTAAATAGAACCTAAGAGTAGGAATAATCAAAATTTCATAGTATGCTAATTTAGCTAGGTTCTTCTATGAATGCACACCATGTCTATGGTGGAGTGTGGCCCCCAGGGAAGCAATGTGAGCAAGGAAACTCATGGGCAGGATGACTCATGCAAACTTGATATTATAGAAAAGTTTTATTCTGCATCCTCTGCTAGGCAAAACTGCTTTTCTTTTTTCTGTCTGTGTCCCTTTAGGTTCATATAGTTCTCCTTTTAGGCAGTTTTTTTCTAACTCTCAGATCACTGAAGGAGGGTCAAGATCTTTTAGCACAAATCCATCTTTCACAGGGTGGTAAGAAAGGCTTAACTTCTTTTGGGGAAAAGCAGTTTCTTTAATTCAGAGAACTTCCAGCATTCTCAGATTTACTCTGGGACTCTGAGGAGTCTCTACTTTTTATGTTTTAGATTAGAGGTATTAAGCTCACATCTATCCAAGTATCCTAGGAACTGCTGAATCTGGTCCAAAACAGAATAAAATGTAATTGGCACCAAGGTGGTGGACTGAGGGCAAGGATTCACTAAACCTCTCACAAATTCCCCTCAAAACAACTTTAAAATAATGCCTGAAAACAATTTTTGGAGTGGCAGTAGAAAAAAGAGGCAGGGTGGGGCATTTTATCATCCCACAACAATTTAGAAAGTTGTCAAGAAAGATCTATTTCACTGGGATAAGAGTGGAGTGAAATCCAATAATCCAGTAACCTAGGAGCAGGTTTTAGGGGAAACTGAATCAGAACAGAACTGTCAACCCAGGTAAAGGTGTTGAACAACTAATCAGAAAGAGATTATTGGGGACCCTTTGCTGCCACTGGATGGAGGAGTGTGTTTCATTGCCCATAATTGTTTCCCGGTCCCAATCCCAGAGCAAGAAGGAGTACTAGTAGAAGAAGAAACTCTACTCATCTTTCCAGGGTGGAAAAGAATGATTTTTGTTTGCACAGGCCAGAGCATAGGCCAGGAGAGCAGTGATCATATTTCTCCTTATTCCATAGCACCTTGAAAGAATGTAAAACTTGCAGATGCATAGACTAACTAAAACAAACAAACAAACCAAAGAAACCCAACTGAAGCTTAAGACAGAGTTCCCTTAATCCTTGGAGTAGAGCTTAAATTGAACATAAAATTAATTGTCAAAAGATAATCTGGAAAATTTGAAAAAAAATAAACACTATTATAGAAAGTTACTGTGGTGACAGGGAAGATCAAAACACCAGCTCAAAAGACGACAATTTCAAAATAGCTACATTCAAAGCCTTAAAGAAAATGTAAATTGATTTCAGAACTAAAAAAAAGACTTCCTGGAAGAGCTCAAAAATGATTTATTTTCTTTTTGTTTAGAATTTTATTTTCCCCAGATACACATTAAAACAATTTTAACATTCATTTAAAAAACTTTGTATTCCAAACTGTCTTCCTCCCTATAAAAACTTCTTCATTGAAAAGGCAAGCAATTTAATGTAGGTTACATATATATATATACACACACACACATACATACACATACATATATGCACACACATATATATGTATATATACACACACACACATGTGTATGTATCTGTATATATATATGTAGTCATGCAAAACATTTCTGTAACATTCATTTTGTGAAAGAAAATACAGATGAAACATAAGAAAAATAAACTCAAGAAAAATAAAGAAAATAAAATAAATATGATTCAATTTGTATTCAGACACCATTATTTCCTTCTCTGGGGATGGATAACATCATAAGTCTTTCAGAGTTGCCTTGGACCATTACATTTTTTGTTTGATTCTTCTGAATTTTGTATTTATTTTTTGCTTTTTGAAGGGGGGTGGTGTTAAGTGACTTGCACAAGGTCACACGGCTAGTTTTGTGTTAAATATCTGAAGGCTGATTTGAAGTCAGGTCCTCCTGACTCCAGGGCTAGTGCTCTACTCCTAGTACCACCCCTGGATCACTGTATTGCTGAGAACAGCAAGCTATTCACAGTTGATCATACTACAATATTAGATATAATTAGCATCTGATTTTATGGGAAAGAAACAAAAAAACCAGATAAACATTTGGGTAATTTGGCTTAAAAATTGAAAGAAGAAACCAAAATTACCAGTATCAAAACAGGAAAGGGTGAATTCATCACAAATGAAGATCAAATAGAACAATTATTAGGAACCGGTTTGCCCAATTATATGCCAATGACTTTAACAACCTTAGTGAAATGAATAAACGTTTGCTAAAATATACATTTCCCTAATTAACAGAAGAGTAAATGGAATACTCAAATAATACTATAATAGAAAAAGAAATTGAAGAAGCTGTGGGTGACCTCTCTAAGGGGAAAATGATTCTGAAGAAAATATAGATTCAAAAGTGAATTCTACCAAAAATTTTAGAACAAATAATTCCAACACTATATAAACTATTGGGAAAATAGGCAAAGAAGAAGTCCTACTAAATTATTTCTACAACATGAATTAGTGTGTTGATATAACTACACCAGGAAAAGCAAACATAAAGAAAAACATTTAGTAATTTCCCTAATAAATATTGATGCCAACATTTTAAATAAATTATTAGCAAGGAGATTACAGCAATCCATCATGAAAATCATACACTCTGACCAGGTGGGATTTATACCAGGAATGTGTTTGGTTAAATATTAGGAAAACAATCAGCATAATTGATCATACAAATAACTAAACAAACAAAAATCTTTCTTAATTTATGCAGAAAAAAAACCTTTGACAAAATACAGAACTTAATTTTATCAAAAACTATTAAGCATAGGAATAAATGTAGCTTTCCTTAAAAAGGATAAGTAGTATCTTTATAAAACCAACCAAAAGCATTATACATTATGGAAATAAGCTAGAAGGCTTCCCAATAATAACAGAGGTGAAGCCAGAATGCCCATTATTACCAGTATTATACAATATTGCGAGAAAATTCAAGCTATAACTGGGGCAGGCTCTACATTGCCTACACTTACATCTATGTCACAGTTCTGTGTCTTAGTCCCAGTATGAGGAGGAGCACTAAAACAACAAAGCTTGCAGCTACAGGAGATCAGCTTTGAAAGAGTTAGAACTGGGCAAGTGGAAGATATAGATTTTCTGAAACATTAAGAAGCAGTCAAAATTGAAAAATTGGAAAAAATCATTGAAGACAATGTGAAATATCTCATTGTAAAAACAACTGACCTGAAAATAGATTGAAGAGAGATAATTTCAGAATTATTGGACTACCTAAAAGTCATGATCCAAAAAAGGGTAGAGACATCATCTTTCAAGACATTATCAAGGAAAACTGCCCTGATGTTCTAGAACAAGAGGGCAAGATAGAAATTGAAAGAATCCACAATCATCTCCTGAAAGATATCCCAAAATAAAAACTCCCTGTAATATATAGCTAAATTCTAGAACTTACAAATCAAGCAGCAAATCAATAATAAATTGATAAATTGATTAAATTTATTTATATTTTTATTTTTATTATATTATATGTATTTAAAATTTATTTATATTTATTATAATATATTATTTATTATATATTTATTATAATTTATGTATTTATAATTTATATTTATATTTATTGATTGATTAAATTAATTTATAAATTAATTAAATAATAAATAATTAAGCAATCAAAAATTAAACAATTCAATATCATAGAGACACAGTCAGGATAACACAAGATTTAGCAGCTTCTGTATTAAATGATTGGAGGTTTTGGAATATGATATCGTACAAGGCAATAGAGCTTGGATTACAAACAAGAATCACCTAGCCAGCAAAAAGGAGTATAAGCTTTTTTTTTTTACAATTTTAATACATTAATTTATTTTCTTGTTTACATCACTCATTTCCATGAGATTTTGAGCTACAAATTTTCTCCCCATCTTACCCTTACCCACAACCCCAAAGCAGCGGTCTGATTGTAAAGCCCCTCCCACAATCTGCTCTCTCCTATGTCCTCCCCCATTGCCCCTCTAAATTTCAGGTAAGGCAGGATGAGTCTCCCTACCCCAGTGCCTGTCTGTCTTAATTCCCAGTTGCATGTAGTTAATACTACTACTACTACTA
>CM053596.1:162312796-162329170 GCA_028646575.1 Pseudocheirus occidentalis
AGGATGAGTCTCCCTACCCCAGTGCCTGTCTGTCTTAATTCCCAGTTGCATGTAGTTAATACTACTACTACTACTAATAATAATAGTAATTATATATACATATATATATAATTAACATTTGATCATAGAACTTTAAATTCTAGATATATTCCCTTCCTCCCTCATCACCCACACCCACTGGAAGGACAAGCAATTCCATACAGGCTGTACATGTGTGATTACACAGAACATCTCCATATATATATATATACATGAATATATGTGTATATATATATGTGTGTATGTATATATTTCCTTCATATATAAATATTTCTATTCCCTTCACCTATCATATTGAGAAACGTTTCATAAGTTACTATAATTGTTTTTCAGTGTTGGCATGTAAATAGTTCAACTTTGATAAATTCCTTATGATTTCTTTCCCATGTTTACCTTTTCATCTTTCTTGTATATGAGTGGCAAATTATCTTTTCAGTTCTGTTTTTTTTTTTAAAAAGAATATTTGAAAGCCATCCACCTCATTGAATGAGCATATTGTCCCCTGGAACATTATACTCAATTTTGCTGTGTAGGTGATTCTTGGTTTTAATCCTAGCTCCCTTGATCTCCAGAATATCATATTATTCCAGGCCCTTTGATCCCTCACTGTGGAAGCAGCCAGAGCCTTGGTTATCATAATTGTGTTTCCACAGTATTCAAATTGCTTCCTCTTGGCAGCCTATGATATTTTCTCCTTGATTTGGGAACATTGGAACCTGGCTATAACATTCCTAGGAATTTACCTTGAGGGATCTTTTTCAAGAGGTGATTGGTGAATTCTTTCAAGTTCTATTTTGCCCTCTGGTTCTAAAATATCAAGGCAATTTTCATTGAGAATTTCTTGAAGGATGCTTTCTAAGTTCTTTTTTTGATCATGGCTTTCAGTTAGTCCAATAATTTTTAAATTGTCTCTCCTGGATCTATGTTCCAGGTCACTGTTATTTTTTTTCAGGGAGATACTTCACATTGCCTTCTGTTTTTTCATTTGTTTGTATCTGTTTAATAGTATTTTTATTTCTCATAAAGTCATTTGCTTCAATTTGTTCTACTCCAATTCTGAAGGAATTATTCTCTTCAGAAAGCTTTTGAGATTCTTTTTCCATCTGGCAAATTCGACTTTTTAAGGCATTCTTCTCCTCATTGGCTTTTTGGGCCTCTTTTGCCATTTGAGTTAATCTATTTTTAAGATGTTATTTTGTTCAGTCAGTTTGTTGACTCTTTTTTCATGAGTTCCTTGCATCATTCTCATTTGTCTTCCCAATTTTTCCCCCACTTCTCTTATTTGGTTTTCAAAATCGTTCTTAAGCTGATCTATGGCTTGTAAGCTGTCTTCATGTTTCTAGGAAGCTTTTGGTGTGGGAGTTCTGACTTTGTTGTCTTCTTCCCACTCCATGTTTTGATCCTTTTTGTCCCCCAAAAAAGATTCTAGTGTTTGGTTGCTGTTCTTACTTTGCTTCCTTTGCCTGCTCATGTTGTCTATGAATTACTTGTCTTTTTACCTCTGCAGAACTCTTCTTCCAGAGGGGAAAGCTCTGCCTCAAATCGCTGGGGGGTTTGCAGCTGCCAGAGGTATTAGGAGAGTGCTGCAGCCCCCACTGGCTTTGGCTGACTAAAAATGCACCCCAGGACCACCACCCAAGACCATGGTCTGGATCTAGGCCACTGAACACAAGAGCACTAAGCTTCTGAACAATTGCTTCCCCCCCTCCTCTGCAGTCTGCAGCCTGGGAGCTCTGAAGCAGCAGGGCTGTTGCTTCTGCTGCTTCCTTGCCCTGGAGGCAGTTTGGCCAGACTGCTTTTCTCCCCCAAATTTAGCTGAGTTTCACTAACATTTCAGTTAGTCATTTTTTCTTCTGGCTTGATAAATCTGGAAACTGCCACAGCTGCTGCTGATGTACTCTCCATCTGTGGCTTGTCATGGCTGCCCTGGGGCCAATCCATGGTTTCAGGCTGCGCTGGTTTTGGCTCCCAGTGCTGTGTTGAGGCCTTCCTGCTGAGCTGCCTTCAGCGGGAGATGTGTTTTCTGTATTTTTGTGTGAGTTTTGGAGTCCTAAAATTTGTTTAGAGTCATATTTTATGGGTATTTGAGGTGGCTATGTGCAAGCCTCAGCGTTTTCCTGCTTCTTTGCTGCCATCTTGGCTCTGCCCCAAGGAGTATAATTCCTGATGAGGAAAAATGGATTTTCCAGGTAATAGAACACTTTCAAGTATTTCCTGATAAGTGGGGAAAATAGGATGAAGAAAAATACATAGTTGGTAATCATAATTTTGAATGCATATTTATAATGAGTTTCCTGATAAAGATTTCATTTTAAAAACATATTAAAGAACTGAGTCAAATTTATAGAAATCAGAGTCATTCCCCAATTGATAAAGAGTCAAAAGATATGAACAGGCAGCTTTCAGGCAAAGAAATCAAAGCTATTTTTAGTCATATAAAATGCTTCAAATGACTATTGATGAGAGAAATTTAAGTTACAGTTATGCTCAACTACTACCTCACCTGTCAGTCAGTACTATGACAGAAATGAAAAAGTGACAAATGTTAGAAGGGATGGGGGAAAATGAAAATACTAATGTAATATTGGTGAAGTTGAATATTGATTCAACCATTCTAGAGAGCATTTTAAGGTTACATCCAAAGGACTATAAAATGATGCATATGCTTTGACCAAGTAATAACAATGTTTGGTCTATATCCTAGAGAGACTAAAAAGAAAAAAACAGGAAAGAACCTATGTCTTCAAAAATATTTAATGCAGCTCTTTTAGTGGTGGCAAGGAAATGGAAATTAAGGGAATGTCTTTCAATTGGGAATGGCTGAACAAGTTGGGGTATGTAATTGTGATGAAATGCTATTCTGTTATAAGAAATGACAGACAGATTTCAGAAAAATCTCAAAAATTCTACATGAACTGATACAAAGTGAAGTGAGGTGGACAGGAAAACATTGTCCAAAGTAACAGTAACATTTTATGATGATCACCTATGATAGATTTAGCTATTCTCAACAATCTGCTGATCTAAGACAATTCCAAAAGACATGATCAAAAATGCTGTCCACCAACAGAGAAACAATTAATGGAGTCTGAAAATAGACTGAATCATGCTTTAAAACAAGCAAACCAACAAAGAAGACTTTCTTTACTTTTCTTGTTCTCTTTTCTTTTTGTCTTGTATTTTCTTTCATAATATGATTTATGTGGAAATGTGTTTTGTGTGACTAAACGTGTATAAATCTGTATCAAATTGTTTGCCTTCTCAATGAGCACATAGGAGATAGAGAATTTGGAACTCAAAATTAAAAAAATAATTATAATATGAAATGTGTAATTGGAAAAAATAATGTAAGTGGGAAACTTTTAACAAAATAAATAAAAACACTATTCTTTGTCATGTTAATTTGTGTTCTTCCTAGTCCATATGCAGCCCACAGGGATTTCTATTTCAGTTTTAAACCAGTTTGAGATTGCTCTAGAGTCACACAGTTTTGCTCCTTTAATACCATTTTAGGCTTTGCTCTTTTTCTTTCCGCACTTTGTTTTCCCACGTGTCCAAACAGCCTTAAAAACCTAGAAGTTGCCTTACCCACCTCTCACCAGTAGACTTGTCAACTTAGAAGTTCTCTCTACCTCTGCATCCCTTTCCTTCAGTTGATCATTTTCTTCCAGATTCTTCATCTGAAGGAAGGGCACCCAGCAGGCCATTGTGACTTCTTCATTCTCTCTTGGCCTCACTAATGACTCTTTGCTCTTCTTTCTTCACCATGTCCACATTTCTCTACCCTTCCTTTGTAATAATTTTCAGCTTCCTTTTATGTATTGTCTTCTCCCTTTAGAATGTGTCTCTACCTTCCAAGAGGCTATATTTCTCTTTGCTTTTATTTGCATCCTCAGAATTAGCATAGTATCTGGCACATAGTAAGCACTTTATGAATATTTATTAACTTGACTTACAGCTTTTCCATAACTAGCAATTTTCCAAGCAATTCCTATCCCTATCCTAATTAGAATGTGTAGAATGGGTATTTGTGGTCATATAATTTTTATTCATACACATAAAATTTGATCGCATAGGTATCACAAATCCAATACTACATGAATAATAGGGAAATATTAAATAGTTCTTTTTGAAAAATTATTTAATAAAGATAATGAGTTGTTGATTTCTACCCCCAATGTCTCAGTTTTCCCTAAAGAAGCACAGAATCCTGAAATAAAGTTTTGAATATAAAATGGATATTTTCTATTAAGTTCTATTAAATCCAATTTAGATTTGTTTATATAATAGAAGGGTTTTCAAGAAACTGGACATGCTTATTAAACATAAATCCTTTTTTACTTAAAAGAGTGGTGTTGGTGGGTTCCAAGGAAGGAGGAATTGCCATTAAGTCTTATAATTAAACAAAGAAGAAAGATTGCAAGTTTATAAAATCTTAATACATAGTCCCCTGAGCAGCCAACTGGCTCATTGGATTGAGTCACAGTACATGGAATCAGGAAAATCTGATTTCAAATCTGTCCTCAGATACTAACTAGCCATGTGACTGTGGGCAAGTTACTTAAATTCTGCTCGCCTCATTTTCTTTATTTGCTAACTGGTGAAAATAATAATAGCAAACTCACAGAGTTGTTGTGAAGACTGAAGGAGATAATATTTATAAATGACTTATAATAATGCCTGAGCCAAGGTAAGTATTTAATAAGTGTTTAATCCCTTCCTGGCTTTCCTTTTTCCAGCTCTTGAATTCAGAGTCAGTTACATAAATACTACTTAACTTGAATTCAAGATAAGATCTAAATTTCAAGCTGAGGAGGATTTCCTTTGCATCAACAGCTAGATCTGAACTGATCTATCAGGCTTTCTGGGATGTGTTTTTGGTGCATAACTCTGACTTAATTATCCTCACAAGAAGTATATACTTCTCCTGGTTTTGTATTCTCTTTTCCTGGGAAGTTTAAACTTTGAAGGACTGCATTTTCAGTGTAATCAAATATAAACTGTTCGAATCCTTTCCTTGTTCTTTAATGGGATGGAAAAAAAAAGATCTCTCTCTGTTTCCCTGACCCATAAGAGGTTCTCCTGTGGACTTTAACATTTACTGCATTGACCCAGAAAGCCATCTTTCACTTTTTATCTTAGCAGGTTTGCTGAAAGAAAATCTATTAAATAGATGTAAGATCTGTTCTTTCTTTTGGGAAAATTTTGATATTTTACCCTTTCTCATGTTGACAACCTGGTGTTCTCTAGAGGCCAAGGTTAGACTTCCATGATCCTTTGCTTTCATTCTCTATTTTGTTTCCAGTATGATTGCTACCAGACTTATTTTCCTTTATCCATCCAAGCCTTTACTTGTCTGTAGACTGCCTCCTTACTCCAGGTAGTTTGAGCTATTATAGAGAAACACCCTGGGGCGAATAAATAATTGCTATTTTGTTGCTTCCCCCTCCCTTTTCTAAGATCAGATCATCTTTTCCTAACAAGAGGGATTTCATGGGATCCTGAGCCACGTTTTTTTTAAGTGCCTCTAGGTTGGCAGAGTATAAGAAGAACTCTACCAAGCTCTCTCAGTGATGGGGTACAGGCTCTGGGAATTCCCTTGAATTCTTATTGAATCTTCCCACTTGATAAGGCATTTGCCTGAGGCCATAAACCTTTCATTATTGCTAGGACCAAATCTGTTACTCTTAACCTAGCCTAGCCCTCCATTGTCTGTCATCTCCAGGCAACCTTCAGCTATTTCCCACTCTTAATCCCATTCATAGAGTCTGACCTCAGTTCCATCAAGATTCTCCTTAGACTCCTCCTCCAGACCCTCCCCAAACTCCAGACCACGTGTAGATACCTCCTACAGTCTTTTTGTACATAATATCCATCTTATCTCCACGAAGGTGCTCTCATTCAATATAGAGGAGATTCAATCTGGCCTGTTTGTCAACATGCATCACAAATACTTAGGCTCCTTGAGAGTCTGCCCACTCAGGTGAATCTGTAATAAACTTTGTTTTACTTTGGCTGAGAGAAGGCTTAAGTCAAATTCATTTGGCAGTGCCCAGCATGTTGGTATTTTGGAGTGTCAAGCACCCCTATGCCCCCAAACCTCAATACCAATATTCTCTTCTAAACAATTTTAAAATAATGCCTTGAATAGAATTCTGGAAGAAAAGATGAGGGCAAGACACTTTTCTAGCCAAAGACAGTTTAGAAGTTTGGAAGTTGATATCTGTGATACAGGAGTGGAGACTGGCCCAAGGCACACATGAATATAACATCAGTGGTGGGACTAGGTAGTGATAACCAAAGCAACAATAGATTCAGGAACTCTCAGACCATTGATGGTAAATGGGTTAGGGAACTGGTCCAAGATTAAAACAGTCCTTTGAAGTAGCATTAAAAGCAGAAGTGGAAATTGTTTGGAAACTGAATTACATATGCTCACTTCTGGGTCATGGTTTCAGAGCAGAGCATTTTTTCCTAAGAAGGAAAAGGGGCTTTGAAGATCAGAATCATTACTTGTACCAAGGGAACTGGGGCCTTGATAAGCAGTTTTAATTCTGGTCCCAGGAAATAAGGGATCCTGAGGAGCAATGTTGATTGTAATCCCAATGGATCTAGGGTCTTTTCTGGGTAAAGACCAGAGTAGAAAGCAGGAGAGTATGGATCACACCTCTTCTCAGGTCACACTACCTTGGAAGCTATGAAAACTTCCAAATTCACAGAACTAGCTCTGAAAAAAGCAGTGCAAAAGAGCCTAAAGCTTGGGATAGACCCCCTCCATATCATTTATTCCAATTGGACTTTGCCCCCCAATTCCAAGAACAAAGCCCAACTTTAACATAAAGTTCAAAATCAATAAATGGAGTGGTAAAAATGATAAAACAACAACAAAATCCTGTGATAATCTACAATGGTGAAAATCAATACACAAACTCAGAAGACAAGTCAAAATAGCTAAAAGCAAAGCCTCAAAGAAAAATGTGAATTGGACACAAACCTAACAAGTCCTAGAAGAGCTAAAAAAATAATTTTCAAAATCAAATAAGAGTAGCAGAGGAAAAGTTAGTAAAACAAATGAGAAAGAAGAAATTTATGAAAGTATAATTAACAGTTTGGTAAAAGAGGGAGAAAAATACTGAAGAAAATAATACTTCAAAAATGACAACTGGTCTGGAAAAAAAGAGTTAGAAAATCTTACTAAAGATAGATAGTTTATAAAAACACAGACAAACACATATACAAATATATGTATATATATATACACACATGCATATACATACATATACATATATGTCATATATATGTATATATATGCATACACACATATGTGTCTTTGTGTATATACACAATTAGGTTGACTGACCGGTTTTGGTAATTTAGAAACCACACACTGAAAATCACTATATCTGATTATTTCTACACTTTATAAATATGGCAAACAGCTGGAAAGCCAAAAATCAATGAGGAGACAAACTACAATTCTTTGCTAAAAATAAATACGCTAATTTGTCATATAAAATCCTGTCTATATTTGTCTATCTCAGAATGATATATTTTAAATTACATTTCCAAATATCTTCATAATTTCAAATCAACATTTTAAAATATAATAGCATATTGTCTTTTAAAGCCATGATTCTTATTCCACTTTCATTGGTTTATTTACAAGACTTATATGGTTTCCTTCCCCCCTCCCCTTTTTTCAGATTTGGCAGTGTGGAGGATCATTAGAAATTGTAACCTGTTCTCATGTGGGTCATGTGTTTCGCAAGGCAACCCCATATACATTTCCAGGGGGTACTGGTCATGTCATCAATAAGAACAATAGGAGGCTAGCAGAAGTCTGGATGGATGAATTTAAAGATTTCTTCTATATCATATCCCCAGGTAAGCAATTCTGACTGTTTTGGTTTGTTTGGTTTGTAGAAGAATAAATAAGAATTCCATGCAAATATAGATATTTTCCATGTTGATGGTTATTATTCAGATACTGAGAAGCCTTCCTTTTTGCAAAGAACTTCTTGATAAAGCAATTTTAAATCTAAAATATGAATTATACAGTATAATAAATAAAGTTTGTGGTTCAAATATCTCATTTAAATCCAAACATTGATTTTTTTTTCCTTACCAGTATCATGGAAGAGAGAAAGACATAATGTAAATAAATTCAAAAGTTGCATCATTAACATGATTCTTGTCCTGACATGTGGACACTAAATTCATCTACTGGTTGATGAGAGTTTTTTAGACATATGCAGGAGCAGTCTGAGAATTTCGGGTACTTTGTCCCAGAGCTTATCCCTGGGCATTTAGTTTTTGCCATATACAGCACCTGTCTTAAAACAGTTTTTGTTTTTTATTTGACATGTTCTATTTTCTTTTATTTTTTAAATATGTCTCAAATCAATAAGATTGTTCTTTAGCAGAAATTTTGAAGAAAGAAAAATTCTTACATGAAGAATTACATTATTTTATGGAGAGGAAAAATAAGGACAATGTGTATGTAAAAGTGTAATTAGGAGAGAGTCTTTTTTTCTACACATTTTCATATCTCTTTTGTGTTGGGAAGCTATTTCCAGAAACACTATTTCACACAGAGATCTATTTCTCCCTGCAATAGAGACCCATCCCAGATGTTCACATAATATATTTTATCAACAGTATATAAAATTCACAGTGAGATAGTGACATTTATGCAACCTTTTCATTTTCATTTGATGTAACTGCTAGAATTCAAATGAATTGGTAGTATAAATGTATAATAGCAAAGAAGAATAGTTGAAATTGAAAAGGAAGCATAAATGCTATATGTAATAACATGCAAGTTGGGATTTCAGAAGATAAATAATTAATGTTGATCTTATAGCTTTGAATCATATTTATTCCTGATAACAAATATTATTTTTAAAGTGAGTAAGTGTGAAATATGCACTATTTTCCATTTGGGGAAAAAAAGACAGATTACTATTCTCTGTAGGAGCACTTCCCAAACAGTGGTATGTGTTGTAAAATGACAAGCCTAACAGTTAAATGATGAAAAAGAGAACATAGTATCTGAAACTAATGTCATTATGTTGCTCAGCAGGGAGTGTGTGTATGTGGTAAAAAGTGTAGCTTTCACATCATAATAAGTATTATTTTGAGAGTTACTGTTCTTATAATATGAGTTTATTTGTATATAAGCTAGGGACATTAAGAAGCAAAAAAAAATAATAATAACATTTAGGGAATATGCAGAATTTTTCTCCTGTCTCTCTGAAGCCTGTTTTATATGCCACAGAATTAGTCTACACAGCCGGATTTGGATTCTGCCTTCACTACTTCACTATGCCCAAAAGAATGTGTGTGTGTGTGTGTGTGTGTGTGTGTGTGTGTGTGTGTGTGTGAGGGGGTCAGGGGAGTAAGGCTAGGAGGAAATACTTTGAGGGAAGGAGAATGGGATTAAAATTCTCCACTTTGGTAACCAAAATTGTCTCCATATCACTGACCCATTTGAGCATTAATGACATCATAAAGCAATGTGAGATTTAACATGTAGTTCCCAAAGTCTCTGAAAACTCAATAGCTGCTTGCTACTTTCTCAGGTTTGATGTTTCTGTTTTGAGTAAGAAATTATGCCATTCAAAGGTGAAATCAAACCCTATAACACTGTATTACCAGATGTTGGAAAAGACATGAAGGTAATTACAAAGCACATGAGAAACCAAGCAATGTAAATAAAAAAAAGAATTATAATCTCTATGCAGATGATTCTCAAATCTATTTATCTTGCCCTTCACTTCTCCCTTGTCTTCCTAATTCATACTTTTAGCTTCCTTTGGACATCTATAATGGAATGTCCAAAAGACATCTTAAATTTAGCATGTCTAGAAATATACACATAATTTTCCCCCAAACATCCCTCTCTTCTGAACTGTGAAGAATACCGACAAATTCCCATTCACCCAATGTTGGAACCTACATCTCTCACTCATCTTCTCTCTCCTCACTTTTCTCACACAGCCCAATAATGAATTTCTTGTCAAGTTCTGTTGATTCTATCTTCTTAACATCTGACACACGCACCAGACTAGCACAGACTGTAATCACCTAACGCTTGGGCCATTGTAATAGCTTCCTGTTTGGTGTCTTTGTCTAAAATAGCTCCCCACTTCCATCCACCCTAGACTCAGATGCCAAAGTGATCTTTCCAAAACACATGCAACTATGTTGCTTCTTTATTTAATAAACTCGTGTTTCCATATTTCTTTTTTTTTTCTTTTGGTGTCTTTTTTTTCTGGAGTGAGGAAAGCAGGGCAGTTGGGGTTAAGTGACTTGCCCAAGGTCACACAGCTAGTAAATATCACGTTTCTGAGGCTAGATTTGAACCCAGGTCCTCTTGACTCCAGGGATGGTGTTCTCTTCATGGTGACATCTAGCTGCTCCATGTTGCCATATTTCATGCAGTTTCAAATTCAAAATGTTTTTCTTGTAGTCCCTCACAACCCTTCTCCTTCCTATCTTCCTATTCTTCTAACCTTTACTCTCCTCCATAAACTCTATAATCTAGTAACCAGTGACATCCTTTCTTTTCTTCATATAAGAGATTCTATCTCTCTCTGTGCCTTTTCAATGGTTGTACCTTGTGTTTGGAACCCTTTCCCTCTTTGTCTCTTTTTTCTTTGTCTCTTTTGTCTTTTTTGTCTCTGACTTCTCTTGATTCCACCTTCATCAAGTATTCTTTACAGTTTTTTTTTACATTTATATTTTTTACATCTTATACATTCATATTCATTTGTATGTTAAAATGTAACATTATGCTATAGCAAATAGTTTCCTTTAAGGGCAGCAGCGTAAACTCTTAAATCAACAACTACCTTGCACTTGATATGGCTGTATTATACTGGTTTAATTTATAATTATGGTTAGTATTTCTACAGTACTTCAAGGTTTGTGAATCATTGCACGTATCTTCCTCATTTGATTCTCACAATGACCATGTGAGTGTAGATGGTATTAATCTCCCCATCTTGCAAATGAGAAAACCTAGCCAGAGAGATTTTAAGTAACTTTCCCAGGGTTATAAAGTTTTAATAAGTTAAGAAGAATTTAAATTCCAGTCTTTCTGACTTTCTGTTTTCTAAGCCACCTAGATGCTATTTGGGAAAACAAGGTTTTGTCATTTTATGATATTAGTCCTGATGAATATTATATTCTTATCAGTTCTCATAATATGGTTGTAAATACCAGCCACTGGATACATTAGTTTAAAGAAAAAAAATCAATGCTGTCATCATCTATCGTCATTATTGTCTTGACTAGTATTTATGTAGCACCTACTATGTGCTAGTAACTATGCTTTGTGTTTTACCTCATTTGATCCTCACAACAACCATGGGAGGTCAGTATGATTATGACCCCCTTTTTCAGTTGAGGAATCTGAGATAGAGATTAAGTGGTTTGCTTATGTTCATATAGTTAGAAAGTTTCTGAGGCTAGAAATGACCCAGTTTCCGATACTTTCTGACTCTAGGCCCAGTGCTCTACTATACAATAAATAAATAAAATAATACTATAATATGATACTTATAATCTTTATAACTTATTATAAATGCAACAAAACATGTGATAGAAAGCTATTCATAAAATAAATGGCAAATAATATTATTCATAAACTCATGAGTACCCTTTCTCATAGTTTACCACACCCACTTGGCAGAGGACACAGAATGAGAAAATATATACTTGCCTGTGTGTGTGTGTGTGCGTGTGTATCCAACCATGAAACAAGCATGGAGTGGTTAACACATAGCAGACAAATATGATGGGGGCACGTACATAGGTAGCCAAGGCAAATCTTGCCTCTTAGACTGGTCTCCATTGCCTTCTGGGAATTCCATTCTTCTTGGAATGCCATCAGTTCTGATCAATCTATATCATGTCAATGAATGTCATCATCTAGTAATGGCAATTTATTCTGCTAATTTAGGGGTTTTTTGCTACACTTAGTTCCAAGTCTACTTTCCTGTTGATTTTCCCTATCTATTGATCTGCTCTGTAACCTCCTTGATCCTAATCCTTTCTTTTTCCTCTCTACTTCCCTGCCATTTCCTCTACTCTTGGGTCCAAAGATTAAGTTCTTACAGGCAAGGCATTTTTCCCCCTTGTTCTTCCCTATCGTCATATAACATTGTGTTGGCCTACTCTCTTCTGTGTATAGGGAAGAGACAGACACAATGGGGATTGCTAAGACTGTTCCCTAAGTATGTGGAATATAATGTGTCTGAATTTTATTGCTTCTAGAAGAGTCATTTAGTTTAATTTCTCTGCTCTTTGGGACTTCTAGTCTTTACTAAAGATGGATAGTACCCCCAAGACTATTCCCAACTAGGAGATAAATTAGGTTAACAGAAATACAATGAATAAGAGGTTATGCATATAATAATGCCATCATCTAATGTAGCATTTATAATTAAGAAGCCTAAGGCTAAATTTTTAATAAGGTCATTTTTTTACATGTAGAGCAAATTCTTATTTTTTTCTGACATTTATCAATCTTTTAGGAGATTGACTATGGTTGTAAATAACTATGATTAAGGATGCTTGTTATCATAATATAATGTTTTATCATTATTGTCATTTGCATTTGTGATGCAACTAAATTTTCTGAGCTGTTTCTTTCCTATTTACATTGGCAGCATCAGTCAGGGACTCTGTATGTTTCCTGGATGAGTGTGTTGGCAGTCTAATTTTAGCCAGAAGGCAATTTAGGCTTTGAAACTTTGACCCGTGTCTACTTTATTTCTATAATGGCTTCTAAGGATAACTTAAAAATAATTCAATTGTTTCATGAGTAATATTCAAAGGATGCAGGTTTATGATGCCTTGTAGGTTCTTAAAGCTAAAAGCAGGGTTTTTGTTTGTTTGTTTTTACTGGAAATTGGGCTATTTCAGTTTGAGACAGTATGATGGTGCTAACAAATCCTGTGAAAGGAACTGATGTATATGGGAATAAATCATTACAGAATAACTTCTCTTACAGATAGAAAACTCCTTCATCTCAGGTAAGAGTTAAGAGAATGTTAAGCCAAGTACGAGCAGCTTTCAAGAGGACTGCTACTGGTTCTGATTACACCGTATAGTAAACTATTCAGTAACAAACTAAGATGAAACATTCAAAGAAAATCAAGGTATACCATTCACAATGTTATAACTTATCACGAAAATAGCCACATAGTTTTCAGCAAAGTATTAACGTAGTTTTAAGCAAAGCAAAGTACATTCATTTAATCAATCACAAAGTCCTTAATTCAGTCGCAAAGGGCAAAAGTCAAAGTCCTCCACCCATGGAGTGCAATGAAGTTGCAATATCATCAGTCACTGATCAGTGCCTTACAATTTTATCAGTAGGCATTAAATTTCCAAGGAGAAGTATTTTCATCTTGACTTGAGGCAGGCTCTTAGCTTCTGTGGTTCCTCTTCCATGGTCCCAGCTCCTGCCTGAATCTAACCAACTGCAAACTGAATTCAAAAGCAGACAGCTCCCAGGTCCTTGTACAGCTCTCTGTGCAGTTCCTGTTCCACAATGAAGCTCACAGTGTACAGTCTACCTGAAGTCTTTCACAGTTTCTGTTCCTGGGTAGAGAAAACTTATCAGAGCCATGACAATATCTACACACATCAAGCTTAGCAGAATTACAACAATATTCACACACATGGTCAGTGCTGTCATCTCAATTTACTTTCTGCCTGTGAAGTCAACATAGACAAAGTACTGACACCACAGTCATGCTTCCTCTGGCAGGTCTGGCTGGCCCCTGGAAGTCTTTGACACTTCTGGCTTGTTCTTGAAATCTCTCAACAGGAGTTTGGCTAGCTTGAAGAAGGAGCTCCACTGCCACAAGTTCTGTTCTCAAAATAAAAATCCCTTTCTCCAGCTCTATTCTCAAAGTCAAAATCACTTTCTCCACCCTCCACATGGCTTGCTCCAACAAATTCTGTCTCAGTTCTCAATTCTCATTTATTTTCTCAGTTCTACTCAATTCTCAGTTCTGTTTTCAGTCTGGCAGTAGCAGCCCAGCCTCCAAATGCTCACTGAGAGAAATTCTGACTCTCCCAGCTTGTGTTTATCCTTATATGATGTATTAGCTCCTCCCTGTTCCAGCCCTTTCCTGTTACTTCAGCAACAGGGGTTCATATCTTCTGTTTCTTAACAGAGACTTGATATAATTAACTTGAAACTAAGTGCTAAGTACCTGTTAGCTTGCCAATACAAGAGATCTTCAAATTATATTACTATTACAGGGAACTATTAAATTGTAAGTATGATCATAAAATTATTTATCTAAAATGGTGGCTGTTTCATAAAGTTACCTTTATTAAAAATTTTTTTTATCTATATTTCCACTGATGGAAGCAGCTGGACTTCATGCTTCTCAAGGTGGTTTTTGTTGTTGTTGTTGTTGTTTTCCTGGTGGGCAATTAATTGTTCGTGCTCTTCTTTGTGCCTGAAGCAAATGGAAAATAAAGTTTAGCATTTCTAAAGTATTTGTTGTAAAGTCTTATCAATGTTCTGTTCATGTTTGAAAATATCAAATTATTTTTATCTATATTTCAGATAAACAAATCTCAAACGTAAAATGGAATATAAAATCCTCAGATTGGGAATTGGATTAGAAAACAAGATCACTACCACCATTCTACCTCATCCCATTATTTTTAACTAATTTCATTTCATCAAATTACATCAGCTTTTTCACCCATACCACAACAGTATCCACTGGTAATCACAGTGGACCACTGGTGGTAAAGGAAAAAATATCCTCCCAGATATTTAAATTTAAAAGAGCCCACAGCCCAGCCATTTCCCATCATCTCAAACCTCCCTCCTTTTCCCCAGCTTTCCTAGATTATTTTTTGTGTCTTGTCATCTTCCATTATATTATAAGCTTTTTGAGGGCAAGGACTCTTTTCTTTCTTATTTGTATCTCCCATATATAAAGAGTGGTAGTGTTTTGTTATTTGATCCTTGAGATAGTAAGTATGCAAATATGTCTCAGAAGTCTTAATATAAATGTATATATGTAAATATGTGTGTATATATTCATATTTTATAGAAATAATTCTAAAGGTATAATTAATAAATATTTCAGCACAATGTGAGTTATAAGGCACAAATATTTTATAATCAGCTATCACTGTAGTGCTTAATAGTCTTTGCAATGCATAGAAATATAGTTCCAGTTCTCACATGCTGATATCATAAGCATGGGTTTTGATGTTTCCAGCAAAAAAGTGCAGCAATTCTGTGTGAACATGAAACATTTTTTTTTTCTCCAGGGATATAAGTTTTTGGTTGAGTTAACATGAATTCATCTGAACAGAAAATGCAGCATACCTGGAATTAGCATATACCTTTGAACTATTATGCTTGTTTCCTTAGCACATTTGCTATTAGGAAATGTGTATTTTATCAGAAGCATTCCCATTGGGCATGTGAGTGGTTTGAAGAAATAAGGAGCCTTACAATTACTGCATAAGATATATTACTGAGATGTGTAGCATCTTTAGAGAGTTGTTATAGGTTTTTTTGGGGGGGAAGGGGTGTTGAGGAGAGTTATTTCCTTCTCGTTATTCCCCAAGATTCTATTTGGAAACAAGATTCAGGATTCTTTATTTTGTCTTAGATCTCATCCCACTAAAATTTTTTCCTCATTAGATTTAATTGCTTAGGCCTAACATTCAGTAAGATCTCATATAATGATAAGATTGTTTTGTTTAGATTAGAAAGCAAAGTGCACTATCAACAATGTAGCTAATATGAGTAGAATAAAATTCAGGTGCACAATAACGTCATATGATGAAGTTTCTCCTTTCCTCACACCTGTCTCCATTCTGAAGATTAAATGTTTAGAATGCCATGGGTTCAAGTTCCTCAGTTCAAACCGTCTAAGAATAAGTCTTAGTCAAGTTAAAATTAATGACGTAGGAAAAGGGCTTACAATCACCATAGGATTATTAACATCTTCACTGTTAATGTACCATGTAGGAAAATCATTTTCATAAATGAAGTGAGGTCTCCTCAGGGTCTGCAAGAAAGTGTACTCTATCTGATGTGCAAGCCAAGCATCCTCGGTAGAGATTAAACTTCCAAAGGCTTCATTAGTATTATATCAGTACTGAACATTGTAAAGCCAATCAGCAGTAGATTCCTGAGAGAATGCTACTGTGAACAGCCTTTAAGATTCGGATTACACAGTATTAGTGAACACTCTGTTTATTCCATTACAAAATCAGATTAATTACAATGTTCACAGTTTCAACAGTTCACAATATTATATACAATCTTCAGAACAAGGA
>CM053596.1:162329670-162356722 GCA_028646575.1 Pseudocheirus occidentalis
TTTTCCTCCCCCAAATTTAGCTTGAAAGTTTCACTTTCACTGACCTTCTCTAATCCTGGCTTAATAGATGTGAATTTTGTTCCAAGTGGTTTAGATCTTCTCTGAAGTAGACTCACACCATGACTTGGGAGGCTCAGCTCCACCTGGTGCGCCCTGGGGCCTGGCTGTGGTTTCAGTTTGGGGCTGGGGTGGCCTTGGCTCCCAGCCTGCCACAGTGAGTCCCTCCTGCCAAACTGCCTTCAGCAAGAGATGTGTTTTCTGTATTTTTGTGAGTTTGAGAGCCCTAGAATTTGTTTACGGTCATATTCTATGAGTATTTAGGATGGCTGTGTGGGAGCTGCAGAACCTTGCTGCTTTTACGCCGCCATCTTGGCCCTGCCCCCTATGATAAGGCTTTCTTGTATGTGTTCCCAACCAGTAAATTGAGAGAACAACACTGTATAAATTAAGGGAAATGACCAATACTCAATTAAACTATATGTCATCTTTTCCCACCCTGTCAATATATCACTTTACAAAATATATGTACTTCTCCCAACCACTTAATTTCTGAGCTCCTACAGTGTACAAACATATGTATACATGCATGCATAAGTTTAATATTGTGTGGATATATATATACATGTAGATATGTGTATATACACATATATGTACATATATGTATAGCACGTGCATACATACACCATCAAACATATACATGTTTGAGCATATATACACATATATGTCTAATAAAATGATATCATTTCTTTCTCCAACCCATACAGATCCTTTAATAGTTAATGTAATAATATCAAAGCTTCCTGTTGAAGCAGTCAAAAATCCTGATTTATTGCCAGTTTTGTGAACCTGAGGAAATCTCCTAACTTCACTGAATTTATTTCTTTGTAAAATGAGCAGATCAGACTACATAATCTTTACAGTTCTTACATACCTCTACCCCATTTAAAGACACAAACCTTTCTTAAAGGTTAAATAGTTTAATCTATTGGTTTTGTCTGCATCTGTGATTTCATTGATATAGGCAATTCTTTGCAATCAAAATCCCTGTACTAATGCAGATCAGCAAGGATTCTCCTTTTTATAGCATTATACAGTTGCCTGGGACACTGGAAGGTTAACTTCCTTGTCCAGGGTCATTTAGCCAGAGGGAAGACTTGAGCCAAGACCTCCTGAGTTGACAGCTGACCTCTAAATACAATGCTATGCTGCCTCCTTCTTATAGAGCTGCCCAGCATCAAAGATAACTAGTTACCAGGACATTATTGTACATTCAGTACAACGCAGCCTTAAAGTACTACAGTTTTAACAATGAAAACTCACCTTTGAATATTAGAAATCATTCCTTTGCCTGAGAGGTAAGAGGAACACAATTTTTTTTGAAACAGTGGATAGAGTGTTAGACCTGAAGTCAGGAAAACTCATTTTTGTGATTTCAGATCTGGCTTCAAACCCTTACAAGTTGTGTCCCCCTGGGCAAGTCACTTAATCCAGTTTGTCTCAGCTTCTTCATCTGTCGAATAATCTGGGGAAAGAAATGACAAACCGCTTTAGTATTTTTGCCAAGAAAACACCAGATAGGGTCGTGAAGAGTTAGATATAGATGAATAACCAAAAAAAAGAGAATTTGGACCATTTGTTTGCCTTCCTTAAGACAATGATTTTAGCTAACTATCTGAAGTTTATCTTTCAATATCTGTACCCTTGAACTCTTCAGGAATCCACTCTCTGTTTTTCTCCTTATCCATTTCTCTGTTTTTCTCTTTTCTCTCTGGCTGCGTTTCTTTATTTTTGTCTTTATGGCTCTCCCTCACACCTTCTTAATCCTGGCCAACACAGAACCCTGGGGAAAACCTTGTGCTGTCTTTTCGGTGTCATGTACCTGACACCCAAGTAAAAGGAAGGAGGATAAGTAACCATTTACCAACTTACAAACTGATCACTTTCATGAAATTTAGGACTGATTGTATCAGCAATGCAGTATTCACAATGCCTGCAGTAACTATAAGTATTCTGATATGGTTATTAATCACAAAATGTAACAGGCTCTCTACATGAGAAATATAGTCAGAGCATTTATTCAAATACTAGAAAACTGAGTCCCAAAACCAGAAAGTCAAAGCCAACACAGTAGTTATGATGTTGGCACATGTAGTTAAAGTAGTAAACACCCACATTCTCAAGCCTTCAAAATAGGACAGGTGACCTCAGGCAAAGATCCTCTTCTCCTCACTCAGAACAACTGCTCAGCATCCAGGAAGCTTGCTCCCAACAGCTCTGGCCCCTCCACAGTTCTCCTGCCTGGAAGTCCTCAGTAAGAGTCCTTAGCAGAGATTCTGGCTGGCTCAAAGGAAAAAGGGGTTCATGCCACTGCTTCCACCGCTGCTGCCATCACTGCTTCTGCTGCCACTGCTTCTAGTCACCGGCACAGATGCTAGTTGGTTCTGACTTTCTCTTGCTCCACCCCTTCCTGATACGTCAGCAAGTTCAAGGGGCATGGAAGATCTTAAAATCTCAGTATCATTACACTGATGTATTTGTTTTCCTAGCAATGCCATCAATGAGTTCAGATTCTGAATGGAGGTTTCATTAACCATTTAATATACCCCTCTTATTGAGAAGAGATTGACAATGACTTGTTTTGACCTTCTTCAGTTGGAATCTCACCTTGAATACTCTATTTCATCTTTTATATTCTCCTTATCCTTTTTCCCTCAAGTCCTTGAGAATTTGGCTAGGAGGGAATGGTTTATAAGGATCTTTATTACCACAGGGTACAAAGATAATTATTATTCATGTAGCGTAAGTTAAGAGAATAAATATTTGTTGAACTCCTAAATGGTTCAGTGAAATTTTAAAATAATGCATATTTTGTAATAGATCTAGTGCTGGAAAGGATCTCAGAAATCAGTTATTTGAAACCTACCATTTTATAGATGTGGAAATTGAGCCCTGGGGAGTTAGAGTGAGTTTCTTTACTACTAACATTCCATTTGACCATCTCTGTTGCTATAAATTAGAACACATCATAAGAGGTCAAAACAAAATGCTATGGAGCATTCAAGGATATATAGAGAATTTTAGGAGAATCTAGAAGTTTTTATGGCAGAAGTAGCACATGGTTAAATCTTTCATGAAGGAAGGATTTAAATAGACGAGGATAGGGCATATTTTAAAACTGAATGCATTGAGGTTGCAAAGAGCAGAATAAAATAGAGAAAGGGTTATTATTTCAGTTTGGCTGAAGCAAAAAATGCAGGCAGGATAATAGTGTGAGAAAATGCTGGAAAAGAATAATGAAACCACCTCGTGTATTTACAGGTGTGTGTGTGTGTGTGTGTGTGTGTGTGTGTGTGTGTGTGTGTGTGTGTGTGTGAGATTAAATGTCTGGTCAGAATTTATATTTTATTGGAAAAGCAGTATGGAATACCAAAAATATTTTGTTTGACTTTTTTTTTAGCAGGACAGTTAGTCAAATATTTTTAAGCACCTACCATATTCCAGGGACTCTGCTAAGTGATAGGCATACAAAGAAAGACAAAAATATCTGTCCTCAAGGGGCTTGCAGTCAAGGCTACTACTGAAGGAGCAATAAAAAAGAGGGAGTCAAATGGATATGAAAGATTTCATGACTATTGCTTACCTTTTCTAAATTTTGAGAAATGTCTTCCTACTATGCCAATACTCTTAGGAATTAATTTCCATTTATACAAAAGACCCCCATGCCCACTACATGCTGATCCTCTTACTTGTGTTGACTGCAAACCTCTGCCATTCATCCTCCTCATACTTCATCTGATTTTTATTACTTGCCTTGGAATTGATCAGATACTGAAAGGTGCCCCAAAAGAAAAGACATTGCAGATGTCACAGTAAACAAGATTATTGCCAGAAAACCACCTGTTTGGTTTCTGAGATTCCCCAGGAGAGATTTTCTCTCCACTACAATTACTCATTCACAGAAGAAATAGTTCTGAATACAGTCTTTTCAGCCTTAACAACATTCACATTACATGAATGGATTAACTATTTTGAATTTATGGAGTAATTTTAAATGTAAAAATACTGTATGCTCTCTTTTTGATGAGAAGTTTTACATGTTGGCAAAGGACTATGATTAAATCAGTGACTGTTTAAAATGAACCTATTGTCTAATAATCACCAACTTCTATTTGTGCCTAAAATAGTAATATATGTATTTAAAACTACACTTAGGTGTCCTACAGAAGGAGTAGTTGGTATTTTGCTGGAGTTAGAGAGAAAAATGGCAGTGCTCTTTTATTCAAATGATTCATAGATCCCTTATAATAATTGTGGAAGCATTCCTTAATTCAATCAAAATATTTATTTTTCAAATAAGCAATCATATTGCTTCCTTTGGTCAATGTTTTCTTTTGTCTTTTTGTTACGGAAACATCCTAGGACAATGGAGCACCCTCTGCTGGCAGTAGGGCCCTTGAAATTTTCAGTCCCTCTTATTGGATTCTAGAGAGGTCTTTACCTGCATGGAAGAAAATGGAAGCTTGGGAAAACTGAAATTAAGGGGATGCCCATCAATTAGGAAATGGCCAAATAAGTTGTGGTATATGAATGTAATGGAATACTGTTGTGCTATAAGAAAGGGGGAGGAAACTGTCTTCATATTCACCTGGAGAGGTTTATGCAAACTGATGCTAAGTGAAAAGAGCAGAACCAGGAAAAAATTGTATGCAATCACAGACATATCATATGTGTGATGACCAACTTTGATAAGTTGGACTCTTCTCAGTAACGCACAGTTATAAGACAACTCCACAAGTCTCAGGATGGAAGGAGATATCTACATTCAGAGAAAGATCTAGAAAGAACAGAGTTTAAATGGAGACTGAAGCAAACTACACGATCTTGTTCTTTTCCATGTTTGGTTTTGTTTCTTCTTTCCCATTATTCACTCCATTGGTTACAACCCTACTATACAACCAGAGTAATGTCCAATGTGAAAGTATTTGCAGATCCTATACTTGATTGCATGCTTTCATGGTGGGGGGAGGGGAGAAGGAAGGGAGAAAATTTGAAATTCAAGGAATTGTGGAACTGAATCTTGTAAACTAAAAGTAAAATAAACAAATCAATTAAACATAATAAATAAATAAATTACCCCCCCCCACGCAAAAAAAGATGGAGGCTTGAGGTCAGTCGTTGCTCCACTTTTAAACCTTCTAGACCAAATTGAGTGGAAAAAAACCCACCTAGATTATCAATTTAAAAGATTAAATTTAAAATCTTTCTCAAATTAACCATGGTTCTTGTATTCTTCCAAGTCTAGAGATCCTAGTAAAGGTCTGTGGGGATGGCAATATTAACTTCAAATTTACAGATACTCTGTTGGATAAAAAGCCAAAGTTTAGGGAGTTCTGAGAGTTTAAAGTCTAAGTAAGGTGTGAGTGAAGGAACTAATTAGTTATGGAAGTTCTTAGTCGAAGGATATAGGAAAACGATAAGATAATAGCAACTGATATTTATATAACTTATTGTTTGCAAAGCTTTTTTTTACATGCATTATCTTCTGTGATCCAGGGAGGTAAGTTCTCCCAAAATAGTGTTTCCCCCCACTACAAATGAGGTAACTGAGACTGAATGGGGAAGTGCTTTCTCCAGGGCCACAAAACTAATGGTTCTGAGACAAGATTAGATTAAATGGGCAACAAGCATTTATTAAATACCTACTCTGCACCAGGCACTTATGTTAAGTCAATCTTCATATTTTATTGGAAATGAAGTTCAAATTTATAATTCTTTTAAGAATATGAATTCATATATTTCTCATAATAATTTTCAATACCTGCTTTAGTTCATTCCAAGGATTTTAGTACTGAGAATAAATACAGTGAGACTGGGGTTCAAAACACACATAATATATTTACCAGCTGTGTTATTGGGTTAGTCACTTATCATCTCTAAAACTGCATCCTTTTCTGTCAAATTGAGATTAGTAGTAAGCTTGTGTAAAGATCAAATGAAAAATGTATGTAAAGAAAGTACTTTGGAAATTTCATGTTATGCAAATGTCAACTCTATTTCATCCGTTAAATACTGGTGCTCTCCACTTTAGCAGGCTGCTTCTCTTGAGCATGATTTTGTTCCCTAAATTAGACCATGACTGCTAGGATAACTCTCACATAGCCGCTTCAGAACAGCTGAAGGGGGTTCCCAATTTACCATAGCTTCTTGAGTGGAGAACTTGCCTCAAGGTCACATATGACCTTCTAGGTCCTAGGGTGGGGGTTTTAACTGTGTCCAAATTTTACAGAACAAATCCTTTTATTAAGGAGATTTTTTATTTGAAGTTTGGATTCAGTCAAAGGGTTGCACTTGACAACCTAGAGAGCCATATGTGGCCTCAAAAGGTCACAGGTTTCCCTCTTTGGTTAGAGCTAACATTTATATAGTATTTTGAGGTTTGGATAGTACTTTACAAATATTATCTATCTCATTGTAGCCACACATTAGTCGCATGAGGTATTTGTATTTCTCCCATTTTACTGATGAAAAAACTGAGTAAGACAAAATTTAAATGACTTGCCCATTTGGTGTCTGAGGCAGAATTTGAACTCAGTTTGTATGCAGGTCTAGCACTCTATCTACCTTACCAGTTAGCTGTCTTTATGAGATATATTCCACTGGGCAATTTTGCATGAGATTTTGCCTTACATTTTTTCCTCCCAGGTCTTTTGTTAAACTTTTATCATGTGAAATCATATTCTAAAAAAAGTCACTAGAAATACACCCATGCTATGACCCCTGACAGCATATCTAAGATGTACACGATTGGTTGGAACTAATGATGCAAACTCATGAATGGGTATTTCAGGACAGCTCCATTTGTCTTTGTTTTGAGTAGACTTCTCTCCACCCCCAGTGATAGAAGGATCAAGTCTCATTATGTCCAACCCAGTGGTTCAGCCATTTATCTCATCTTACCTTTGCATGTATTACAACTACTTGAAGATCATTTGAACTTCATCACCTTGTTTTCATAATATCCATTTTGAAGGATTTGGGTTTTTTTCCCCTTTCTTTTCTATAAAGCAGTGCAGAGGAAAATAGTGTTTTAGAAATGATAGGTACTTTTAAGAAAATACAATTTTATGCAGAAAATGAAGGAAGGAATAGTACTTAGTAATGTGTTGACAAGATAATCAGAAAGAATCCATGAATATGTCCTAAGTAGCCATAGCAATTCCCTCTTTTTAAAAGAAAATTCCTGAATTTATTGCTAGCAGTCAATTCAATGTATTACATTTCTACACTATATGTAAAGGACACTTTACTAGATAGGCACCTAGAATACAAAGAAGCAAAATGATACTCTCTGCTCTCAAACGATTTCTAGTAAAACAAAAAAAAAATCCCTTATGCCATGAGTTCTTACCTTTTATTGTGTCTTGGGTACACTTGTAGCGTGATGAAGTCTATGGACCCCATCTCAGATTAATGTTTTTAAATGCATAAAGTAAAATTCATTTGGGTTATAAAGAACACTCTATTGAAATCCAGCTTTCAAAATATGAAGCACCAACAAAAATGGATCTCAGGTGAAGAGCTTCTGCTTAATGATATTATTGAATATGGATTTAGAAAGTCACTGGAGGAAAGGGAAAGTGCCCTATATTTTTGATAAAGTGATATATAACCCCAAACTTGCTAATTTAGGGTTAGTATATCATCATGAACTACTGATTTTTGTGTATGGGCATCAGATTTTTACTCTAAGTGAGAATCAATGTTACAACTCTGGGTCCTGGTTTTTGTTTTTTCTACTTCCCAGAACAGCTAATTCTCGGAATAGACATATGGCTCCTGCATGTCACAGAAATAGAGCAGGGTGAATAAATGCTGTGTTTATGAGAGAGATAAGGGAATTTGGGATCTACTTCACTTGAAGGGGTAAAGCATTTGCTTCATTTAAATAACCTGATGTGCATGCTCTTTGTGGTGTGCCCCAAATTTTGTGTCTGGATATTATAGCCTGGTGCCACAAAAAATTTCTTTCCCTTTATAATATTCAGAGTGAGCTTTGTGAGACTGATTATTTTTTGACTTCTCTTGTATTACCAACACTTACCACAGTTCCTGGTACATAACATAGTTGCTTGATGAATACTTAACAACTACTATGTGAAATCTAGTATTTCTGGCTTTCCAAATACTTTTCATATGTAATGGGGTACCTTATAAAGGGCTTACATTTTCTCATTTTTAGTAACACTGTAAGGCAAGTACTATAGGTATTTGTAATCACATTTTTTCAGTGCAGGAAACAGATTCAAAGGATGTCTAGTAAACTGAGACTTCTACAGGCACACACAGCTGGTAAAAGTGTCAGTCAGGATATAAAACCAGGTGTCACCTGAATTTCAAATTCAGAATATTTTCCATTATTCCAAGTTGCCTTCCAGCCAAGAAAACAAGCAATCTGATATTGGTTATATATGTGCAATTCTGGTTATATATTTCTACATTAGTCATATTGTGAAAAAAGAAACAGAAAAAAGGGAAAAGTCACAAAAAATGAAAGTAATATTCTTCAGTCTACATTCAGACTCAATATTTCACTCTTTCAATATGTATGGCCTTTGCCATCATATTTTGGAATTGTTTTGAATCATTGTACTGCCAAGAAGAGTTAAGTTAATTATAATTAATCATCATAGATTACTATTACAGTGTCAAAAGTTTTCCTGGTTCTGGTCCCTTTATTCAGCACCAATTCATGTAAGATTCTCTAGGTTTTTCTGAAATCCTGCTCAACCTTTCTTATAACACAGTAGTATTGCTATTATTCTTTTTCTAGTTTTTTTTAATTTCATGCTCAATTCTTGATCTGTTCTTTCTCTATTTTATTCATGTAAATGTTTAGAGGTATAAAATTTCTACTAAGTACAATTTGACTTCTTCCCATTGATTTTATTATGTTGTTTCATTACTCTCATAGTCTTTGATGACATTATTGGTTGTTTCTATGAATTTTTGTTTGACCCATTTGTTCTTCATGATTAGATTAATTTTTAATCTATCTTTCCTTGGCCATTTATTAAATGTAATTTTTATTGCATCATGATCTGAAAATGCTGCCTTCAAGAGTTGATGTTATATTATATTTACTTATTATAAATATTATATCATATAGCAAACTATATAATAGTCAAATTTTTATTGTTTCAATAAGATTGGTTTCCATTTTAATACTGTGAATTTTATTTTATGCATTCAATGCATTTCAAAAGTTTATTCCAAGAACAGGTCCATAGACTTCTTTAGATAGAATCCTTGCCCAGTGGTTTGATATGATCTAATCTGTAAGAGGGACTTATGAAAGGGGATGGATAGAAAGACTTGAAGGAGTTGCAATTAGCCTCAGTGGAAGATCTATGTACTTGCATTAATGAGATCATGAGCAAAAATATGGATGTAGCACAGTTGATAGAGTGTTGGGACTAACATTCCAATCCAGCCTCAGAAATTTACTAACTTTGTGACCATGGACAAGTCACTTAACTTAGTTTGCCTCGGTTTCTCATTTGTAATTTGAGCTGGAGAATGAAATGGCAAAACCACTCTAGTATATTTACAAAGAAAATCCCAAAAGGTGTGATGAAGAGTCAAATATGGCTGAAAAATGATGAAACAACAACCAACTTCACAAGTTTGTTGTGAGGAAAACAAAAAAATAAAATAAAGCATTGAAGGTCCATATAAATGTAAGTTATTATCATATCTGCAAACTGATACATTGTCAGGGCCACCATTTTTAAGCATGTGCCCGTTCTGCTTATTCTGTCCCTAGCATGGAAAGGACATTGAATCTCAAGCCTGAGGACCTGGTTCAAGGTCATGTTCTCTACTTGTATATTCAGTTTCCCTCCTTGGGCCTCAGTTTCCTCATTAATATAGTGAACAATGAAATACACTGAAGTATGTTCTGGTTCTAATTTTTATTATCCTATGAACTAGCTATTTATTCATCACTTGTCGGGGAGAAAGGGGGCAGAGAGAGTGTTGATGCAATCAAACAGCCTTGCCTCAGCTATTCTGAGACACTGCACAGTGGAGGTCTCTTGTGGTAATCTTCAGGCCACAGCATGCTGTCCCAACTGTTCTCTCTCAGCTTCCATGCCCTGCTGGGCTTCTTTCTCCTTACACTGCTGACACCAGAATGGGAAAAAAAATCTCATTTTCATTTTATGACCAAGAAAGTCTTACAAGAATCATCCAGTAAGTAATTTGTGAGGATATAGAATGGGATGTTTAAACATCCCTTGAAATAGGGAAGAAAAGAATTGTTGGTAAGGAAGCATAACAAAGAGAGTTCAGGAGTACCATGAATTGGTGGTGATGTGATTGACAGCACCAACATAATGAATTTAGCTGCCTGTGAAGCATTGAAAGTTGCCACTAAATGCAGATAAAGGCTTCCCCGTTATTATCATCTCTAATTAGTATCCAAGCAAAGATCTAGATTCTTTCATTTCTTAGAACAAAACTCTAGCCTCAAACAAGGCAGAAGATGCTCCTTGCAAATATAGTAAAAAAAAATTAACTATCACACCTCCTTTAAGGAGAAGGAATATTCATCATTTAAATTTTGTCCAGCAAGGGAGATAAGCTGCTTATTGCCTTTATAATAGAGGTACCTCTTCATTTATAACTATTATTAGTCATTACTTAACCACTGATACTTCAAATACTTTTTTCTCCTAATGTATTACTTTTATAGTTACATACAGATAATATAAAGTCCTTTGCTTTTCATAAGGTATTCTATAGTACAGTTAAAAGACAACTCTACAAGTCTCAGGATGGAAAGAGATGTCTACATTCAGAGAAAGATCCAGAAAGACCAGAGTTTAAGTGGGGACTGAAGCAATGCATGCTGTCATTCTTTTCTATGTTTGTTTTTTGTTTCTCTTTTATCATTGTTCACTCTATTGGCTACAACACCTATACAACCAGACTATTGTACAATGTGAGTTTGCAGATCCTACACTTGATTGTATGCCGCCATGGCAGGGGTGGGGAGTGGGGAGGATGGGGAGAAAAATCTGAAACTCAAGTGATTCTGAAACTGAATCTTGTAAACTAAAAGTAAACAGACAAGTCAATAAAAAAGAACATGTAGAGAACTGAATTCTAGTTCCAAATCTAGTATATATTAGCAAGTCCCCAGTCTATTTGAGATCAGCTTTTTTTAATCAATAACATAAATGTAACCACCTTATAGGGTTGTTGTTAGAAAGCATTTAGTAAATGATAAGTGCAAAGCAACATAAAATAAAAATATGAATAATAAGATGTATTTACATTATGATATTTTTATTCAACTACAAAATACAATTATTTTATTTATTTGTACCAATGTCCATAGACATTAAACAATAGTAACTAGGTAAGCATTTGTCCCAGAATAATTTCTATTTTAACTATTACTCATTATTTAACTATTTTAAAAGATATCCTAGGAGATTATAAAATTAATAATAATATTAACCCAAATGCAAAAATCCAGAAGTTTGTGTTAGGATATAATGAACAGTTGTCCCTAGAGTTAGGAGAAAGTGGATTCCAATTCTATTTCTGAGACATACTGACATCATAATCCTGCTGCTATACCAGGGTGTGAGTTGTCCACTCACATTAGAAGAAGTTCTACACTAGATGCTCCCTTCACCAATAAAAAAAATAGTAATAATAATGATGGGACGGAAATGTTACTGGAATAGTCATAGTATCATAGAGGTAGAAAAGACCTTTGAGGTCATCCAGTCCAAAAGCTTCACTTTTACACTTAGAGATACTGAGTCACAGCACAGTTAAATGACATGTCTCAAGTCAGAGAGATAAGAAATGTTAGAGTCATGACATGAACTCCGTTCCTTTCCTCTAGCTTCAAACACACCCATATTTTTACTGACTTAACACTGCTTTTCATAATATACACAGGAAGAATTTTACTTTGCCACCCTCAATGCACTTATTCATATGATGTTATACATTCAATCTTTTTTATTTATCCAATAACATTATGTTATTAATTTTTACTTAAAAACATCTTCTCATAAATCTCTTCGTAGTGGTATATATTTAATATAACAAACTGAAAGGTGAGAAAAATTCTATCAGAAGATGAGATGTTTTATCTTTATGGCCACCCAGTGTCTTTTCTCAATACATCCCCTTATAAGATGCCTGCCCCTTGAAGAGCCTGGTTCTGTTGAGGATATCAGCTATTTAAGTATTCAACTCATGCATCCCTTTTAATGCTTATTTTATTAAATGGGCCTCTTGAAACAAAAACAAGCACTAATGTGGAATTAAACCACATATTAAATTCTTCCAGCATTCATTTCCAAAGGACTGCCATACTTTCCCAGCTTTGTCTTGCCCTAAAGTCCAGGATTGGAGAACCTGTGACCTCAAGTTAACATGTGGCTCTCTAGGTCTTCAAGTGTGACCCTTTGATTGAAACCAAACTTGAAAGTTTCAATTTGAGGGTCACATGTGACCTTGAGCCTGCAGGCTCCCCAACCCTCCTGAGGAAACCCTTGGTTTCACTCCTAATTTATTCTATTGTCTCCCCTGGAAAGGGGAGGGTGTGTGTGTGTGTGTGTGTGTGTGAATGACTCATCAGTAAGGTTGGGTATAACATCATGCATGAGCAGCTTCCCAAAAGAATGCTACTGTGAACAGCTCTTAAGGTTCTGATTACACAGTATAGTAAACATTCAATTTATTCCATAACAAATCAATGCAAACATTCACAATAAATCGCAATATACACAACATTATATCTTATCACAGAAAATCACACTATAGTGTTCACAACAGCTTATCATTGGAATGGTCACATGGTTTTCAACAAAGAGGTCACAGCATTTGGAAAAAAGAACAATCATCTTGTATCCCTAAGGTGGTTTGCCTCTTTATATCAGTCATTCAGTCATCTCAAAATACAAAAGTCAATCTTCCACACATGGGGCAATCATAGGTTAACTTAGTCACTTATCTAGCAATCAGTCACTAAGTATCATTAATCACTAAATACAATCATTAGAAAATTACACTGTGTGTAATTACTAGTCTCTAGTAATCTTCAATTTCATCATAGCATTCAATATTGAAGGAGAGGCCTTTTCTTCATCTTGACTCGGGGGTGGTCTCTCAGATTCCCTGGATCCCCTTCTATGGTCCCAACTCCTATTTGAATCCACCAAACAGTCACCTGAGTTCAGAGGCAGACAGCTCCCAGTTTCTTGTCCAGTCCTCTGGGCAGTTCCTGCTACACACTGAAGTTCACAGGCAGTTCCTGCTGCACTCTGAAGTTCACAGGGTCCAGCATATCTCAAAACTTTCATAACTTCTGTTTCTGGGAACTCAAGGATCAACCTAGCCACATAAGATAAGATAAAGTCTCATCCTGGTCATGCTTCTTCAGTCCTCCAGCAGTTCATCTTACCCTAGGACCCAGAAGAACTCTCAGTCTTCAGGCAGCCTTCTTGGCAGCAACTTCAGCCTTCACCAGATTCTGATCTAAAGAAAACTCCAACTCAGTTCTTAGTCTAGCAAGTAGGAGCCCAGCTTCCAGATGCTGGGAAAATTCTGCTTTCTCCATCAAGCAAAATTCTAATTCTAATTCTAATTACAACTCTCTCTCTCTCTCTCTCTCTCTCTCTCTCTCTCTCTCTCTCTCTCTCTCTCTCTCTCTTTCTGTCTTTCTGTCTCTCTCTCTCTCTGTCTCTGTCTCTGTCTCTGTCTCTCTCTCTCTCGGGCTTGTCTTAAATACACACAAAGCATTGGCTTCCTGTTTCAGCCAAACCCTTCCTGTAATGTCAGCAACAGGAGACAGAGTTCACACGCTCTGCCTCTTAACCACAACGGTTTGATTGGTTACTAAGGGCTAAGTACTCTCTTACTTGACATAACAAAAAGGGGTCGTCAAATCTGAATTAATTACCATTACATTGGGCAATGTGCAGTTCTGGGTTCTTCTCTCCAACTTACCTGTTCCCACTTTAGCACTTGCCTTACTATTTGGTTCCTTCAATTCTTCCAGGCCTCAGTCATGCTGCTCATATTCCCTAGAAAGTTGCTCTCCTCTATCTCTCATTATCCCAAGTGAGGTTATCATAGTCAGGCTGATGTTCCAAAGGCTTCTGAAGCATATTTCTAAAAGTAAAGTAAATAAGGAATATACTCCCTGGGCCCATATCCTTACCTCTGAGGAAGTTTACTCATTTTTATTCAATTAATCGTTTTAACTTTATGTTAAGCCTTGTGTAGACATCATCAAACATGATTTTGCATATATCTATACAATGGCTAAATCTTTTCATCTGGATGAAAAGAGAAAAATTTAGTTATTCATGTTGACACTTTTTTATGCAGTAACATCAAAAGCAATAAAGAAAATTGAGGGATGCATACTTAAAATAACCCCTATCTATATCCTTCATATATATAGAAATATGTAAATAAAGAATCCAGTCTATCATCATAAAATCTCTGGTCATGAAACTTTCTACTTTCCTTTAAAAGTAGCCCCAAATTTATGAGGTATAGAAAAATGAAGGGATGTTATTATTTACCATTTTGGCAGTCATGCTGGTGGAAACCTAAGCACACTTTGATTACCACTATAGTAATACTAAGAGCACTCTTGACTTCCTGCCCATTTGTTAGACCTCCTCTTTATATTCCAAGTAATCAACTGGATTTACATTTCTTGTAGAGTCTTTCCTATTAGGTACAAAATGAATACAAAGTTACTGTGTGTAGAACATTTTATTTTAAGTGTTTTTGTAAATCTAAAGAATGCTCTTAGGATTTAATTTTAGGACACTGAGATCATGAGCATTTTTTGCCTACATAAATGGAATTTTACAAAAAAAAGAAAATTATTTGCAGCCTTGTTTGTTTTATGTAATTACAAAATTATGTTTGGAATAGTCACATTCATTTTTCAAGTATAAGTTCTTGATGGGCATCTTTATTAAATATTTAATTCTTGGGAAGTCTAATTCTAAAAGTTGTAGTGTGGGGGGGGTTAATACTGAGGTATAATGAAATGTTTTTATGAATGTTTCTCTTGACCTTTCAAAATAAAATTGTTGTCAATTTTATGCAGTAACATGAAAAGCAATAAAAAAATTGAGGGATGCATACTTAAAATAACCCCTATCTATAACCTTCATATATATAGATACCAAATGTTATATAAGGTTTCTGAGGGAATTAGACCACTGTGAAGTACTGGCCCTCTAGCCTCAGGAACCGAGTTTAAATTCTTACTCTAATGTAGGCAATTGTGATCTTTGTAAAGTGACACAACCTAATTGGGTTTTGGAATCTTTATCTATGAAATATAAAATATGATATGTAAGTGGTAGAAATGGAACATTCATTGGAATTCCACTCTCCATATTTGAGGAATTCTTGTAGCTAAAATAATTGTATTTAGCAAAATGTGTTTAATTCAGTCAAAAAGCATTTATTACCCTCCTACTATGACTATGTACCAGTTACACAAGAGGACAGTGCAGAGTAATGCAACCAGGTGAGAAATAAAAAGATAGCTAGCCTGGAGACTTTGTGAAGTGGAGTTCTGACAGGAGCTTTTCGTCTCCATCATCTCTAATCAGGGAAAACTAGAGGACCCAGTGAAGGAACCTCAGAGGAAGGGGATATTGATGAGGCATGAATTCCTGGGATTAAGTGATTTTGTCAGAGTGTGAGGTTCCCAGTGTATGCCTTCAAGGTCCAGAGGAATGGGGTTGGATCAGAATGGAAGAGATGGCTGACTTGGGTACATTTCTTAAGTGGAGGTCCTGGGTGACTGTGTCCTTTAGATTCTTTAAGTTAACTAAATAATTTGTATGATCTCTAAAATATACCCATCATATTTCTTATTCTTCTCTAGTTTGAGGGTATTCATTTAAGAAATTCTTAGTGTTCTATATTAATAAAATGTTATGAAATGATAGGCATAGAAAACACTAGAGGTATCTTAAAATCCTTTATAGATGTTTCCCTTGATTTTTCCCCAATCATAATTTTTGAAATCTAGCTGCATTTCCCATTTTATGAAAGATGTTAAAAATAGTTTAAAATGAACTGTGAATATAAAGTCACATTATTTTCAACAAAATATGATTGTAGCTATTTAAAATATTTTTCTGTAAAATCATCTTAACTTCCATCAAATGTTGTCAGAAAAAGGCAGTGTACCATCTTGAAATGAGCCCAAGAAAGGGAATTAAAAGCACGGATACTAGACTTATATAATACACAATCAGTTGAATATAGAAATCTATATAACCCAAAAGGAATGTAGGGGGGAGGAGAATGAGTAAAGGGAGAAGGGAACTGACATAATGGAGGGCAGATTAAAGAAGTGGTAGACAAAAGCAAAACACTAGCAAGGTGAGAAAGGATGAAAGGAGAGAGGACAAACTGGAGGAAGTATAGGACAGAAGGAAATACACAGGTAATAATCATAACTGGGAATGTAAATGGGATGAACTCTCCCATAAAACAGAAGTGGATACCAGACTAGATTAAAAACAAAAAAACAAACAAGAATCCTAACAGTATGTTGCTTACAAAAAACTCACTTGAAGCAGAAAGACACACATAGAGTAAGGGCCTGGGGCAGATTCTGTTGTGCTTTAGCTGAAGTTAAAAAAGAGAGAGAGCAATTCTTATCTTAGACAAAGTAAAAACAGATAAAGGGTAAAAAAGATAAGAAAGGAAATTCCATCTTTCTCAAAGGTACTATAGACAGTGAAGCAATTAAAATAGAAGAGCAAAGAATAACCTGCCTGTCATATCTATGGAGAGGAGAAAAAAAAATTATGACTAAACAAGAGATAGAGAGCATTAAAATGTAGAATAATTTTGATCATATTAAATTGAAAAGGTTTTGTACAAACAGAACCAATGAAACCAAGATTAAAAAGAAAGCAGAAAGCTGGGCAATAATCTTTATAATGAGTGTCTCTGATAAAGGTCTCATTTCTCAAGTCTATAGAGAAATGAGTCAAATTTATGTGAATACAATCAATTCACCAGTTTTCAGATGAAGAAATCAAAGATATCTACAGAAATATGAAGAACTGCTCTAAATCACTTTTGATTAGAGAGATACAAATTAAAACAACGAAAAATTAAAACAATTCAGAAATAGCACTTCACACCAATCAGATTGGCTAAGATGACAAAAAAAGGAAAATGTCAATTGTTGGCTAGGATATGGGAAAACTGGAACACTGATGCACTCTTTTTTTTTCTTTTTGGAGGGCAGTTGGGGTTAAGTGACTTACCCAAGGTCACATGGCTAGTTTTTGTGTTAAGTGTCTGAGGCCGGATTTGAACTCTGGTACTCCTGACTCCAGGGTCAGCGCTCTATTCACTGCACCACCTAGCCGCCCCATGCACCACCTAGCCGCCTCACTGATGCACTCTTGATGAAATTGTGACCTGATCCAAACATTCTAGGAAAATCTTTTGAACCATAACCAAACTGTGCATACTGTTTGATCTAACAATACCACCAGGAAGTCTGTATCCCAAAGAAATGATAAAAAAGGAGGAAAAACCTATATATGCAAATATAATTATGACAAAACTTTTCATGGTATCATAATATTGGAAATTGAGGGATGCTCATCTATGATAGAATGGCTGAACAAGCCTTATTCATATATATAAATATAATGAAATAATATTGTGCAATAAGAGATGATGAACAGGCAGATTTCAAAAAAAAAATCTCCAAAGACTTGCACAAACTGAAGCAAAGTGAAATGAACAAAATCAGACAAGCATTGCGCACAGTATCAGCAACATCACGTGATGATCAGCTATGAATGACTCAGCTTTTCTTAGCAACACAAAGGTTTAAGACAAGTATAAAGGTCTCATGAAGGAAAATGTTATCCATATCCAGATAAAGAACTTATGGATTCAGGATGAAGACTTTTTTCACTTTATTCTTTCTCATGGTTTTATTTCCTTTTGATCTATTTCTTCCACAATTGTGATGAATATGGAAATGTGCTGTACATGATAGCACATGTATAAATTATATCAAGCTGCCTACCATTTTCAGAAGAGGAGAAGGAAGAGAGGGAAAAATTTTTTTAACTCAAAATCTTGTTAAAATGATTTCTAAAATTTTCTTGTTATGTGTAAAGCCAAGCATGACCAGCTCTCCTGTGGACTATTGTTGTGAATAGCTTTAAGGTTCTGATCACATAGTATGGTGAACTCTTTATTTATTCAGTAGTAAACTAAAACAAAACATTCACAGAAACCAAAGTGCAGCATTCACAATGATATAACAACTTACAGATTAAGTGGCCACATAGCTTTAAAAAAAGATATCATTCAATAAATCCTTAACTCAATCATCCTTAAGGAGCAACCCTCTTTAAGAGATACAAAGCACAAAAGTATCCCATCCCTTAGGTAACATTGCCTTAATCTCTTCAGTCAGAAAATCTCCATTCTTCTTGATTGGAAACTAGTTTCCAATCACCCTTAACCCAATCATCCATAAGGGGTACAAGGTACAATGTACAAAGTTATCCCACCCTTAGCTCACAGTAAATCTTGTTCTTTTCAGCCAGCACTAAGTACCCAAGGGGAGGTCTTTTCATCTTGGCTGTAGGCTGGCTCCTGGATTCCATGGTTCCTCTTCCATGATCCTGGCTTTTGCCTGAATTCAACCAACTATCACCTGGATTCATAGATAGGCAGCTCTCAGCTCCTCATCCAGCTCCTCATCCAGTTCCTTGTCTAATTCCCATTCCATATTGAAGCTCACAGTGTCCAGTCCACCTCAAGTCATTCACCTGTTTCTTAGAAGACAAAGCTTCACAGAACCAAAATAATATTCATACACATTGCTGCACCATCGTCAGTTCACAATCTGCCTGTGAAATCAGCAGAGATCCACAAATAAGGACTGAGAAGTCAACACAAAACATCAGCATAGTCCCAGAACCTCTGAACCCCTCCTTTGGGACTTTTGTAAACAGACAAAAAGAAAATTCTCTTTCAGGGTTTCCAGTAAGGTCTCAGGGCTTCTGTACAAAATGTCACAAACACAATTCAACACAGACAAAACAGACAAACAGACACCACAAGTACTCTCCTCAGTTCTGCTCTGTCACAGCTTGTGCTCCTCCTTATATATGTGGTGCTCCTTCCTGGCCCACCCTTCCTATTACATCAGCAAGTTCTTCCCACATTCAAATCACAAGGGTCTCAAACAACATGTTAAATACTTAAGTAGCTGAAACAAAGTGCTAAGTACTTCTTTGCTTGCCATTATATTATGTAATTGGGGAAAAATAAAATACTATTTAAATAAAAGCTGTAGATATTGTATATACTACTTTCACATTTCTGATCCTGGGCAAGTCATTTCACATACTTCTATATTCTATAGCAAGAGTATGAGATTGGGAATTACAGGATCTCCATTCAAATCTACTTCTGCCACAGAATCCTAGATGATCTTAGACTATTATTTAATCTCTTTGTCTACAATATCAGCAGGCAACTTCTGTGATCAATTCCCACTATAAACATATGATTCTATCAATCATTTTATGTCTATAGTAATCAGTTGATTAAGCTGTTAAATGATAGGTTTGATTTACATTATCTCAGAAATTATTTTCAGCAGTCATAATTTAGCTTAAAAGAACCTCTTCTTGATCCATTAATATCATTGTTCACTGGAAAGAACCCTGGTTCTGGATTCCAAGAACCTGGTTTCTACGTCCATTTTTGATATTCATTGTTCACATGA
The DNA here is from genome assembly GCA_028646575.1 of Pseudocheirus occidentalis. NCBI lineage: Eukaryota > Metazoa > Chordata > Mammalia > Diprotodontia > Pseudocheiridae > Pseudocheirus > Pseudocheirus occidentalis. Next base: position 162,349,520 of record CM053596.1, read on the forward strand.
GCTTGACCAAGCCATTTAAACTCCCAAGGTCTCCTTTCTTTTATTTATATAAAAAAGATGAAAATAACATCTCTAATATTCCTTCTAGATCTAGATTTGCAATCCTAGGAAATTATTCTAGATACTGTTCAACTTAAAAGAAATGATCTTTTATATCTAGGTACTTACATGATAAAACTGGAGAACATTAATGAAGGCTACTATACATAATTAAAAAGCAATTACTACAATTTTCAAAATGCATATTTTGTACAGATTATTGGATTTGGGATTTAGGGCTCCTACTATGAAGAGATTGACAGAATTGATAAATATCCCTGGAAGACTTAAGATTTATGATATCTTCATGGGATCTATGGAAAAAAAATATTTGTTATTCTTAATGTAGAAAGCCATTTCAACCACTGCATGCAAAATTTGAGGCATAGAAAAAAACAATAGTGAGATATTTTGACAAAAATTATTTGTAGTAAAGTCCAAGTGAGCAAAGAAAATTATCCAATGTATAAAAGAGGATTAGGAAAGTTAAATAACATTTCTTATATACTTAGCTGCCATTAATAATCAGCTATAACTCCAAATCCAATTTTTATGCTTTTAATTGCAACTGGTTCTGTACTTAGAAATGTTTGTGGGTTAATGGGTGAAATTGGTTGTCTTAACAACCCTGCAATAAAATAAAAGTAATGTAATTGATGAAATCCCATTGAGTATGAATATAAATAGTAAGGTATTTACTTGGTTGAAATGAGGAGGTAGGAGTTTGAGAAGTAGAGAGAAAAATAATTAAGGACAGACACTCAGAAAACAGATAAAAGATAATGAAGCAAAGAAAAATACAGTAGTTATGCCATGAGCTAAGATGATTTAGCACTTTAGAGTTTTCAAAATATGGAAATTCCTCAGAGTAACATTGTGAGGCAGTGAATGCCAGTGTTAGTCTCAATTTGCCGAAGAGGAAATTGAGGTTAAGAGACTTGCCTAGGGATACTTTGCTTGTAAGAGAATCAGGATTCAAATCTGTATTTGCCACATCCCTGGCTAGTACTCTTTTCAAAGGACCAGGGTCTCCTCCAATGAATTGAAATTATAAAAAAAACAACAACAATAAAAACAAACACAAATCTCATTCAGATTATACTGCATCCATTGGCAAAACATTAATCTGTCAATTTAAAGAAAGTTAAATAATTTTCTTCATGCATACAGTGTTCCAAACAAACACAATACCAATTGCCAAAACTCAACATATCATCTCTTGTATTCCTGTATTGGAGCAATTAGATGGCATGATGAATGGAATGCCAGCCCTGGAGTCCAGAAGACTCAACTCCCTGAGTTCAAATATAAACTCAGATCCTTATTAGTTGTGTGACCCTGGCAAAGTCATTTAACCCTGTTAGCCACAATTTTCTCAACTTTTAAATGAGCTAGAGAAGGGAATGGCACATTGCTCCAAAATTTTTTGCCAGGAAAACCCTAAATGGAGTCGCAAAGAGGCAGACACAATTGAAATGCGCACACACACACATACACACACACATTTCTGTCAGCACACCGTTCCCCTTATAAATAACTGGGATACTTTTCCTCCTCCCTTCTTTCTCTTTGAATCTCTACCTACCTTCAAGATTCAGGTGACACCTTTTGCAAGGACCCATTCCTAGTCCCCCTAACTTTTAGTTCTCAGAACTTCTTGAAATACTAATTAATTATCCATATTCAAGTTCTATCTTCCTTCAGGGAAATGTAAACTCCTTGAAAGTCAAGACTGCTTTTGCTTTCAATTTCCTTAAAGTCTATCATTGCATATTGTAGACATCTAACACATTTTTGGTTAAATTGAATTGAATTAGGGAGGCTAGGTGGTGCAGTGAATAGAGCACCAACCCTATAGTCAGGAGGACCTGAGTTCAAATCTGGCCTCAAACACTTAACACTTACTAGCTGTATCACTTTGGGCAAATCACTTAACCCCAATTACCCTGCCCTTCCCCCTCCAAAAGGCAAAAAAAAATTTAAGTTGAATTTAATTAAATATTTCTTCATAAACCTAGCTACTGACTCAATGAAAATTACTCTCTCCACAATAAGTTCTATGTCTTTTTTTTTCTATGCAAGAGACAATGTGACATAGTGGACAGAGAGAGCCACTATATAAAAGTATCTATGAGAAAAGAAAACTGGGTTCAGATCCTGTCTATATTATGCGGTTATTAGATGAGCCCAGAAAAGTAATTTTGCTTTTCAAAGACTCTTTATGTCTTTGTATTTCAGAGAAGATATCAACTTCATTAGTAGAATGAAGGACACTTCCTATACTAATGAGTTTATAAATCCAGTCCCTAATCCCTATGTTCTATATCTATCTTGACAAATTATTTTTTTTATTTTTAATTAAAAAATTATTTATTTGCTTTTAGTTTGCAACAATCAGTTCCGCAATCCTTTGAGGTTTAAATTTTCTTCCCCTCTTTGTCCTCCCCATAGCCCCCCCCCCCAAGGCAGCATGCAATTTGTTATAATGAATGGGGTAAACAATGAGAAAGAAGGAATAAAACAAAACAAAAAAGAGAGCACAAGTAGTTTGGTTCAATTTGCATACAAACTCTTTAGTTCTTTTCTCTGGATGTGAATATCCCCTTCCATCATGGATCTTTTTGAGTTGTTTTATAACCTTGCATTGCTGAGAGCAGTACAGTCTATCAAATTTAGTCACCACAAATACAATGTGTCTGTAATTGTGTACAAAGTTTTCCTGGTTCTGCTCTCCTCACTCAGCATCAGTTTATATAAGTCCCTCCAAGTTATTATGAGGTTCATCTGCTTCTCATTTCTTATAGTATAATAATATTCCATTACATTCATGGACCACAACTTGCTTAGCCATTCCCCAATTGATGGACATCCCCTTGATTTCCAGTTCTTTGCCACCACAGAAAAAAGTGCTATAAATATTTTTGTACATATAGTCCTCCTCCAACTTCTATGATTTCTTTGGGATATACCCCTAGAAGTCATATTGCTGGGTCAATGGGCATGCACATTTTTATAGCCCTTTGAGCATAATTCCAGATAGCTCTCCAGAATATTTGGATCAATTTACAACTCCACCAACAATGCATTACTGTTCCAATTTTTCTACATCCTCTCCAGCATTTATTATTTTCCTGTTTTGACATCTTAGTCAATTTAACTGGTGAGATGTGGTACCTCAGAATTGTTTTCATTTAAATTTCTTTAATCAATACTGATTTAGAGCATTTTTTCATATACGTATAGATACCTTTAATTTCTTCCTCTGAAAACTGCCTGTTCATATCCTTTGACCATTTATCAATTGAGGAATGACTTGTATCTTTATAAATTTGACTCAGTTCTCTGTATATTTTAGGAATGAGTCCTTTATCAGAGACACTGGTAAAAAAAAATTTTTTTCCCCAATTTTCCACTTCCCTCCTAATCTTGGTTACAGTTGCTTTATTTGTGCAAAAACTTCATTTTAATGTAATCAAAGGGATCCATTTTGCATTTTGTAATGCTTTCTGTCTCTTGTTTGGACATAAATTCTTCCCTACTGCATAAATCTTACAGGTAAACTATTACCTGCTCTCCCAGATTGCTTATAATATCAGCCTTTATATCTAGGTCATGAATGCATTTAGACTTTATTTTGGTATATGAAGCAAGATATTGGTTTGTGCCCAGTTTCTGCCATACTATTTTCCAGTTTTCCCAGCAATTTTTGTCAAATACTCAGTTCTTATTCCAGAAGGTGGAATCTCTGGGTTTATCAAACAGTAGATTACTATAGTTATTGACTGCTGTGTCTCTTGTACCTAATCTATTCCACTGATCTATTATTCTATTCCTCAGACAGTACAAAGTATTTTTGATGACTGCCGCTATATAATACAGTTTAAAATCTGGATGGCTAAGGCACCTTCTCTAGTATTTCTTTTCATCAATTCTCTTGATATTCTGCACCGTTTGTTCTGCCAGATGAACTTTGTTGTAACAAATTATTTTATTGTATGATATTTTGGCAAGAATTTTATACATAAGAGTCATAAGAATTTTATAAAACTAAATACTTAACATGATCCATTAACATGTCAGCAAGTGTCTTAGACAAATAAAATTCCTTAGAAAGTACTTTTTAGAAGAAATGCTAACTTTTTCTTGTGCCATAGATATTTTCATACACAGAGAAAGAGAAAATAGTCATTCAACAGGCAACAGTTGAATCAGTACAAGCATTAACATTCTCTGTTGAATTTCAGGAAGGGATTTAAATTTGAATCCCATGCAGTTTAAACACAGTAATGGATTTCCACCACAGTAAAAGTGTCGTTTAAATTATTAGGACGCAGAAGCTTCTTAATATAAAGTCTACTTCCCAAGGAATTATGTGAACCAATTTGGAGAACTTAATTTTGATGACCATATTTGCTACCTGAGCCCTTATGCTTTTGTATAGACATAATGACAAAATTGTTCATATTGATGGAGCATTTCTGAATGGCTTGGAGAGATTTTTATGGTCTGACTCCTGGAAACTTAGCTGTAGTTGAAATTTACCATGCAGTTATAATACATAACTTGCAAAATTATACCTTACACATATTTTGTTGCCCCAAGAAAGTTGTACAAGGCATATTAGGTGGGATTTTGAAGCTGATTTTAATGGTAGCTATCATATCCTCTTCTTCCCAGAGCAGGCTTTGGGAGAATTTGAACTCTGTCTGTCCTGTTTTTTGAAATAACAGATTATGTTAATATTTCCATTAAGAGATGCATAGTATTGTCTTGGAGTATGGTAATAAATTTTGGCCACTCCTATATTCAGACAAATCTCTAGAATTCTGTTTCTTAAATTTATCTAGGTCTCATGGTCTTTAACAATAGCCTTGTTTCTGTTTTATAACTATACCATATACATGCACACATGCACATAGATGAACAGATATGAAGGATTTACTTTTATTTGCCTTTGCTGTTGATGATGAAGATGAGGATGAAGTTAATTAGTTGTTCTAGTTGTGTCTGACCCTCTGTGACCCCATTTGGGGTTTTCTTGGCAAAGATACTAGAGAAGTTAATCACTTCCTTCTCCAACTTGCCTTAGTTATTAAGTTGATCTGATGGTTCCTGAAGTAGCAAGACTCCTTTTTTAATGCAAATAAGTTTCAGTTCATTTCATGATTGTATCACTGTTTGAAATAATACATGGCATAGCAAAACTGTTTTACAATGCATCTATTCTTCACTATACCAAAATGATTAAACTACTAAACTCAAAAAGGCTTTGTGTGGGACTCTTTAGACAAAGCCTATATAAAACCTATTTGGGTTAGCCTTTTAGTAAAGAGCAAGACTCATAGAATGCAAATTTTTACATCATTTTTTTCTGTAAGGTACTGGGCTAGATACTGGAAATAATAAGAAAGAATGCTAGGAATAAGAAATCCTTAGAGGCAGAAATCAGCATGTTGTACATGCCAGCCCATGAAGGGCAGCTATGTAAAAGTCACAGAGGCAAGAGATGGATACTGAGTTCAGGGAAGAGAAAGGTGGCCTGCATGGCTATAACAAACACTGCATGAAGGGAATTATTATGTTATATCCTTGTAAAACTTGTATGAAACTAGATTTTAGTGAGATTTAAATAAGAAGAAATCGTTTTTATTTTATCAGAAAGGCAATAGAGAACCATGGAATTTCTTGAGCAAGGGAATGATACGGAAGGTTCTTAGCTATGTTTTGTTTAGTTGAAATTGTTGGACAAATTATTTCTCTATTGAGATATTTCTCAATGATAAGAGGTGATTCTTTAGAGTTAACTTGAGGGGAAAATGGTTGAAAATATTTATGTCCTAAATTATCCTTTACAAATGAAGAAAGGAACCCAAAAGTCTATGCTTATGAATTTGAAAATGCTGGCTTAGTATACTATGGAAAAGAACAAAACAAGTAAACCATGAAGCAAATTTTCTGTCTCCCCCCACTCCCCTGTGTGAAACCAAATGGCATTTACACATGAAATATGGAGTAAAGCTCTAATTATTGAAGTTTAAGGCAGTTATTACAGACTTGAAGACAGTACTATAAATGTAGGTACAAGGATCAAGGTAATAGCCAAACAAGACTTCTTTTTTTCTTTTATTTTTCTCTCAAAATATGTAAAAACAATTTTAACAGATCCATTTTGAAGACATGCAAGAAAGGTTGTTGTTTTTTTTTAAATTTGGGTGGGCAAATATTATTGAAGTTCTATGATCATGAAAAAAGTACAGTTTGCTAGACATTTCCAATGTTGGAAATAATCCATGAAACATAACAGAGAAAAAGTTTAGATAAAATAGATGAAAGTATCACTTTTTACAACAGATGGGAAGCATATGGAACTCATTAGCCCCAAAGGTGACTACAGCTGATAAGTAGTTTCAAGAAAATACATGCATGGAAATTCTAATGCATGTCCTCTTTTATTATTTCCAATTTATCCTCTATCTAGCTTGTTTTTACTTTTTTCACATTGTCTCATCATTGGACTGTGAACTCTTTAAGAACAGGGATTGTCTTTCATTTTTCTTTGTATACCCAGCCCTTAACTCAGTCCCTAGAACATACATAATTATGTATGTTACTAGCTAACTTAAATGTATAGTGTCCTAAGTTTCTTTCATGGAAAGTAGTACCTTTATCCTTAACTCTTAAGCTCATCCTTAACTCTTTTTTTTAAATTGACTTGGTTTGTTTACTTTTAAGTTACAAAATTCAGTTCCAGAGTCACTTGAGTTTCAGATTTTTCTCCCCACCCTCGCCATGGTGGCATACAATCATGTATATGATCTGCAAACTCCTTCACATTGTACAATAGTCTGGTTGAATAGGTGTTATAGGCAATGGAGTGAACAATGAGAAAAGAGAAACAAAAGCCAAACATCGAAAAGAATGATAGGATGCATTGCTTCAGTCTCCTTTTAAACTCTGATCTTTCTGGATCTTTCTCTGAATGTAGACATCTCCTTCCAACCTGAGACTTGTATAGTTGTCTTTTAACTGTGCGATGCTGAGAAGTGTCCAGTTTTTCAAAATTGGTTGTTACACATATGATGTATCTGTGATTGTTTACAAATTTTTCCTGGTTCTGCTCTTCTCAGCATCAATTCATATAAGACTCTCCAGGTAAGTATGAAG
>CM053596.1:162373354-162388678 GCA_028646575.1 Pseudocheirus occidentalis
ATAGTATTTATGGTTTTTTTTGAGGATATCAAGCATAAATTTGCCTTTTGGTAATGCTTCCCCCCTGCTCTTGTTCCTGCTCTCTGTGTCCAGGAAAAATTAAATCATTCTTCTAAAAACTAAATATTTCAATATTTGCAAATAGCTAGGATGACTACGTTGTTTCTTCTATTCTCCAGATTATACACCCTCAAATTCTTAACTTCTCCTCATAACTTATGAACTCAAGGTCTCTTAGGATGTTGGCTCCCCACCTCTAGAAGGTCTCCTACTTATCAGTGTCCACCATAACATTAATTCAGTGGTTCAGATTTGACCAGATAAGAGAACTGAGAGATTATTATACCTCCTTATTATTAACACTAATTCTCTTTTAATTCAGGCAAAGGCTAATTAATGTTTTGGCTCATAATAAATAGGTAGATAGATAGAAAAAATAATATGTAGCCCTTGTAATTATTTCCATGTAAATTGTTGCTTGATTTACATAATGACATTGGGAATGCTGCTTTGGCAGCACATCTGAGTTTAAATTGTGACTTGGATATTGCTTGCTAGTCATATGACTCGGTCACACAACTGGTAAACGCCACTTAGCCTCTCTGTCCCTTTGTTATCTCATCTATAAAATGGAGAACAAAAATAGCATCTAATTTTTAGGATTGTTGTAAAGATGAAACTGTTCTTATTCAGTCATTTTCAGTTGTGTCCACCTCTTTGTGACTCCATTTTGGGTTTTCTTGGCAGAGATCCTGGTTTGATTTGCATTTTACCTTCTCTGACTTATTTTAAAGATGAAGAAAGTGAGGCAAACAGGGTTAAGTGACTTTCCCAGGGTCACACAGCTACTACTAAGGTCAGATCTGAATTCATGAAGCCTCCAGACCTGGTACTGTATCTCCTGTACTTTTCAAACTTGTCTGTGTAGGATTTATTTTATCATTATAATCATCATGATCTTGTTTTCTATAAGAATAAGGCCCTATTTCTCCTACTTATTTGAAATACTTTTCATTGTATAGCTTGTACTATATTAGATACATGAATTTCTTCATATTTTGATATATTTATTTTTCTATTCATAGATCATGAATTTTAACTACTCACTATCTCAGGAAAATTAATTGCATAATTATTGAAAGGCAAATAACTAAGATACCTTTTTGAATCTGTACACATAGTTTAATTTAATTACTACAAAGGGATTTAAAATTTGATACTAATCCATTGAGCAGGACTGCTATGATTCCTTTATTGATGAAATAAAGCATGAATGTGCTACTTTCCTGGCTGAATGAAGACATTGACTTAAAATAAAATTGTATAAACAAGATTTAGAAAGTATAGGCCTAGGGAACCAATTCAACATTTCTATTTAGCTTTATTCTATGTTTCTTTTATTTATGCTACAATACCTTCAGTTAAAAAAATAAAACTAAACAACAGATCTGTCTGCTTTTAAATTCCACACCATAAAGTTAACCTTCCCAGTTCATCTTGTTCTATATTATTTGGTTCATTCATGTTTGGAATGGAATTTAATTTTCTTTTATTAGTGTAATAGGTCAGAAGACATAGAAATGTAATAGTACTCAAATTAAGGTCATAGGCTCATAGCTTTTCAGCTGAAAGGTAACAGAAAGTTCATTTAGTCTGACATCCTCTTATTACAGATAAAAAAGAAGTCAAACAACTTTTTGTAAGATCACAAAAATAGTAAATCTTAAAATTTATAAAGTAATATATATTTTACCTTGAATTTTGGTCAATTGTTACATAAAGAATCTGTTCACCATTATGGACAGACAGTTCAAATTGTTAATCACAAATGCAAAATAGTAGTCAATACATTAGAATTTCCTTTGTCAGTTAATTGGGATACGAGACAATGTAGAAGATAGTAAGGGACTCAATAGAGAATCACACAATATCACAAAATTGAGAACTGGAAGAGACTGTGGCACCCATGTATTCCAATCCTTACTCAAAAATGTTTCCACCACAAAATAGCCTGTACATGGTCATTGCGAATCCATTTGAGCATTTCCAAAGAAGGGAAACTGAACACTTCTTGAAAAAGTTCACTGCGTTTTTGAACAGATTGAATAGCTAGGAAGTTTTTCTGATACCAAGCCTAAATTTTCCTTTTGTAATTTCCTTGCCATTGTTCTTCTTTCTGACTTCTAGGACCAAAGAGAACCAATCTGAACCCTCATCCACATAGACATTCTGATACTTGAATACTCTTTTATTCCTCTATTGAATCTTCCTTTCTCCAGGTTAAACATGCTAAAGTTTCCTTAACTGATCCTCATATGTCATGAGCTCAACTCTCACCACGATCTTGGTCTTCCTCCTTTGGACACATTCTATTTCAGCAATGTTATTTTTAAACTTTGGGTTTCAGAATAGGAATATGGGTCAGAGATATAAGAATATGGTTAGGGTTAGGTTTAGGAATACAGATAGTGTTGGATGTAAGATTTCATTGGTGTAAGAAACTCCCATGTGAGAAAACTTCACCTGTCATTGTAGTGTTCAAACCCTTTCATATAAACTAAGACAATTGCCCAAAGCACTCTGAGATTAATTGACTTGCACATGGTCTCACGACCAGTACCTTTCAAAAGCAGGAATTGAATCTTCTCAACTTCAAGGCCAAATCTCTTTTCACTATACTATGCTGCCTCTTTGTGTTGATCAGAATTGAGCAAATTATTACAGGTGAATTCTGATACTGGCAGAGCAGTTTGAGACAGGAACCTCTCCATCATTGGTAAATATGTCCTTCTTAATTAATATCAATAGGTAGTATTTTTTTTCTGGCTGCCACAGCACATTGCTGACTCAATATTGATTATCTGGGCTGTTAGGTGGTGCAGTGCCAGGTCTGGAGTCAGGAAGATGTGAGTTCAAATTTAGCCTTGAAATAGATGTGTGAACCTCAGTAAGTCACCTTACCTCATTTGCCTCAGTTTCTGTATCTGTAAATGAGTTAGAGAAGGAAAAAGGCAAAGCACACCAAGATCTCTGCTAAGAAAACCCCAAGTATGGTCACAAAGAGTCAGTCCTGACTGAAAAAAATGACCAAATTTGAAATTACAGTCCACTAAACTCAAATCTTTTCTGCAGCACATACTGTCTATATAGTCTTTCCCCATTTTACTCTTATGAAGGAGGTTGTTTTTGTACCAAAGCATAAGACTTGGCATTAATCTATATAATTTCATTTTATTAGCTTGAGTGCAAAGTTCCAGTATTACAAATTGTTTTGGATTCTAATGCTTTCATCAAATATATTAATAATATCCCCCTGATGTGTATTATCTGAAAACTTGATGCAAATACATCTTTATCAAAGTCACCGATTACAATGTTAAACTTCATAGATCCCTAGGGTACCTTATTGGATACTTCCTGCAATATTGATATTTAATCATTAATAACTCCTCTTGTAAGTCCCTATCACCAAAGTGGTTCACAATATATCTGAATGCATTATTATTTATTCCATATCTCTTGATGTTCTCACAAGAATGTGGTTGCTTTCCTCATAAGTACAACATGATTTAAACAAATATTTCTGGAGAAAATGCCAAACATTTACTCAGTAAATGCTGAATTATATTGAATTGGACTTAGTAAAGTTTCACTTCTGAGAAGTATAGCCTATCTTGGCATCTAGTCTAATGGAGCCAAGAATAGCAGAGGCCGTTAGCAAAGGAGAAGGCAGAGAATCCCCATCTCCTCTGCTTCCAGGAATAGGTATAATTTTGTGATATACAGAGATGAACAAAAGAAATACACTCAATATATGCTCTTTCTCTTTTGTTTGTTCTTTCATATCATACATGAAAGAGCTATGCTTGTTTTACATTAGGAAGCTGCCTATAAGGGAAGTCTTTCCATTTGATATTATAACCTAACTATGAATTAGTAAATAAGCTTTAAAGAAAAACCTATGGTACACAGAGGTGTTATACCTATTCAGTGTGAAGGCAGAATCTGATACTAGGCCTTGCTTAATCCAAGCCCAGCACTATGTGATGTTCCTTTTTCATAACACAAGTAATTAAAATTGACAAGGAAATACATTTTAGTTTTGTTCTTTATAAGCCATACCAACATTTCATGTCAACATAAGTTCAGTGCTTAAACAAATGTGTATTCAATTGTATGTGCATATTGTGTGTGCATAACCACATATCTACATACATATGTGTATATACATACACATATATACATACACATAAACTTTGTGCATTTATGCCTATATGACCAGCAATTCAGTCATTTTCAATGTTGCCTGATTTAAATGGACATTAACAATTTTTTCCATTCCACTTTGTTTCTTGGCAGGACAATTTTTTCTTTCTTTTTTTTAAGATTTGCAAACATTCAAATAACAATAGGTAAACAAATATGCCATTGTAAGCTCATGTAGAATTTTTACTTAAGCACAGAAAATTACAAGGTTTTGTTACTTTTGAACTTTAAGTATAAATCTTAAATCAGGTCACCTTAATTTGTTGCCTCTCAGTATTCTATTCCATTAGCTTTAAGAAGAAAATAAAAACCTAAATTATAATCAATTTTATTTAAGAGCAGCAATCTAATTCCCATTGATTATGAGGAAACATCTTCCATACACATCAGCTGCTAGGCTAGTACAAATCAATGCATCTGTAAGCATCAACATGCACTAAACAATCATTGAAGAAGCGAATTCATTTTTTATTGTTCAGTGATTGTGTTTACATTTAAAGGAAATACAGTGAAAATGCACAATATGCTTTAGGAGTAAGGATAAATGATCCATGAGGCAAAATGAAGCATGCTTTCCTAAGACACTTGCAAATAAATGGAAAGAGATGAGAAGAAAAATGTCTAGGAATTTTTTTTATCTTAGAGAACTAAGAAGAAGTTCAAGAGGATCCTCACTTGTTTGATTGTTTTTAGATAATGTGGCCATGGTAGAATTGTCTAAAGTGAAGAACCAGACCAGAATAATTTGCTATGCTTTACTAAAACATCTCTGTAAGCAATAGAATGAATATTTCCAGATTTGTCACTTTGTGTAGACAAAGAGATAAGTCTCAGTTAAATGAAGTTATATGGCCTAGACATGGTGTGCAACAATGAAAGAAACAGCAATAACAAATTGGGCCATAGTTTTCATGAATCTAGCTGCTGATATTCTCATAGTAAGAGAGATGCAAGCTCTTTAGCAAATTTATCATAGCGATTCATAAAATAACATGGAGGGAGACATCATTCTAGCTAGTTGCAAAAGAATGAGTCATAGGGAACTGGATAAATGGTGTTTGGGGAGGTCTTGGCACATTAAAGTCATTTTCCCCAAGACTTTACAGATTTTATATAGTTCTTGGGAAGAGTTTCAAAATAGCATATATGTGAATCTGCCACTAAAGAGTTGAGTTCTTTTAAGGAATTAAAATGACTAAATCATGCCTTATAAAAGTTTAACTAAAATATGAATACAGTTCTCCTGACCTTCTTGGAGACAAAAAAAAGTGACATGTCTTATGATGAAGAAATATTGACATTAACCTTTACACAAAGCATCCATAAGGAAAGGAATTTATCTTGATATTCCTGAAGAGAAACATACGTATTTAAAGATAAAAAATAAAAGAGGTCCACAAAAGATAGCCAAGATTAAACTAAATTGTTGACACATATAAGTGAAATTAGTTTTGTTCAGTCATTTTTCAATCATTTTTGACTCTTCATGACTGCATTTGGGGTTTTCTTGGCAAAGATATTGAAATAATTTGCCAGTTCCTTCTCCAGCTTATTTTACAGATAAGAAAACTTGAAATAAACTAGGTTAAATGACTTGCTCAGGTTCACATTCCCAGGAAATGTCTGGGATCATATTTAAATTCAGGAATATAAATCTTTCTGACTCCAGGGCCAGCACTCTATCCTCTATCTAGCTGCCCTTAAAATTAAATACATATCATATAGTTCTCTAGAAAATAGTATTTGCCAAATGCAAAAAAGCATGTAATTAAACATCAACATCAAGAATAATTGGGATATTTGGGGGCAAAGGGAATGGTGCTCTCAATAGTTAAAATAGTATAATCCTGATGCTTAAATATAGTGGTATGTTGTAATTTATAGACAATAAAGAGAAACTTAGAAGAATTATTTTCTGGTTCTCTATGGGCTTTTGAAAGTTTTGATTTTCTAGGAAAAAAACATTTTCCAAAGATAAGCTATTCTGCTTCAGAAGAAACAAAGAAACTTTGAATGCTAGACAGTTTGGTGAACAGAGTTCAGATAGAGCCTGGATAGAGGATAGGTGGAAAGAGCCTGCAGTCAGGAAGATTCATTTTCTTGAGTTTAAATATGACCTCATATACTGACTAGCTATGTGACTCTGGATAAATATTTAATCCTTATGTGCCTCAGTTCCTCATTTATAAAGTTAGCTGGAGAGGGAAATGGCAAACTACTATTATATTTTTGCCAATAACACCCCAAATGTTATCACAAAGAGTCAGGCATTAACTTAAACAACTGAAAAATAAATACTGAATTGGGACTATGGAGAATAATTTATTATTAAAACTTTATAGTCTTGGAACTTTCAAGAACCAAGATGACAGAGCAAGCAGGAAATCACCTTAACTATTCATAATCACCTCCAAAAACAACAAAATAGCACCCCCAAAGAAATTCTGGAGTGACAGAACCAACAAAAACAGGGCTTAAAACAACTTTCTAGCCGAAGACAATTTGGAATGTCAGAAGGAAAGGTCTGTCTCAGGTAAAAGGGGAACATAGAATAGGGCAGGAAGTACTTTGGTAAAACAGTATCAGGCCCTGCCTCAGAGAGCCATCAGGAGCCTGTGAGCTCAGAGCAGCATCAGATGAATAATCAGATGCCAGCACCAGGTCTCTCCCCATATTCTTTAATTAATCACCAGATCCAATAGATACCATGTAGCAGAAATCACCCCCCCCCACACACATATCATGACTGTGGTCCAACACACACAGCCCTGATGCAACTTCAGGGTAATCCATGGACTTCAGGGCAGCTCTAGGCGAATAGCCAGAACCTCTAGTGTCCAGCAGAAAAAGCTTGGTACAGTGCCTCTTCCAACCTAGGAGCAGAGCTCAACTTTAAAAGTAACAAAATATACTGGAAAAGATGAGTAAAAACATATAGAAGACAAACTGACCATAGTAAGTTACTATGGCTGAAAGGAAGAAAAAGATACAAACACAGAAGAAAACTACAATGTTAAAATGCGTACATGCAAAGCTTCAAATAAAAATGTAAATTGGCCTCACATCCAAAAGAAACCCCTGCAAGAGCTCAAAAATTAGTTTAAAAACTAAGTAAGAGAGATATAAGAAAAATTTTAAAAAGAAATTAGAGTAATGCAAGAGAATCACAAAAAAATGTTAGTGACTTCATAAAGGGAGCACACAATAGGAAAACTATGTACAAAGATTTACTGAAGAATATAACTTCTCAGAAAGTATAATGGACCAAATGGAAATAGAAGCTAAAAAGCTAATTGAAGAAAATAACTCTTTAAAATTAGAATTGGGTAAATGGAAGATAATGACTTTATGCGATATCAAAAGTCAACCAAACAAAATCAAAAGAACCAAAAAAAAATAGGAGAAAATGTAAAATACCTCAATGGAGAAACAACTGCCATGAAAAATACATGCAGAAGAGATAATTTTTTTTTTGCTTTTTGGAGGGCAGTTGGGGTTAAGTGACTTGCCCAAGGTCACACGGCTAGTTTTTTGTGTGTGTGTGTTAAGTGTCTGAGGCCGGATTTGAACTCAGGTACTCCTGACTCCAGGGCCGGTGCTCTATTCACTGCGCCACCTAGCCGCCCCCAGAAGAGATAATTTAATAATTTTTGGACTACCTGTAAGCCATGATGAACAAAAGGGCATTGACATTTTATTCTGAGAAATTATCAAAGAAAATTGCTCTGGCTTCCTAGAACCAGAGAGTAAAATAGACATTGAAAGAATTCACCACTAACCTCCAGAAAGAGACATTAAATTTAGAAGTCCCAGGAACATTATAGACAAATTCCAGAACTCCCAGATCATGAAGAAGATATAACAAGCAGTTAAAAAGAAATAATTCAAATATTGGTGAGTCACGTTAAAGGATCAGAGAGCATGAAATATTATACATTTCAAGAAGGTGTGATAATAATAAAGAATCACCTATACAATGAAACTGAACATAATCCTTCAGGGGAAAAAATGGTCATTCAACGAAATAGAAGGCTTTCAAGTTACCTTGCTGAAAAGACCAGTGCTGAACAAAAAAAATGATGTTCAAATACTAAACTCAAGAGAAGTATAAAAAATTTACCAAAAAGGAAAGAGAAAACTTAAAAGGTTTAATAGGGTTAAACTGTTTACATTCCTAGACGGGAAGATGATATTTGTAATTCTTAAGACCTGTATAGCCAAGAACTGGACATAGAGTGGATGCCTGTCAAATGGGGAATGACTTAACAAATTGTGGTATATTAATATAGTGGAATACTATTGTGCTATAAGAAATAATGAACAGGCAGACCAGAAGAATCTGGAAAAGACTTATATGAACTGGTGCTGAATGAGGTGAACAGAACCAGGAGAACACACTACACAGTAACAGCCAGTGTGTGATGACTGGTATAGGTGGACTTAGTCCTTCTCAGCAGTGCAAACACACAAAACTAATCCAGGAGACTCATAATGGAAGGTGGCATCCACATCCCAAGAAAGAACTGTGGAGTCTGAATGGAGAGAGAAGCAGGCTATTTTCTTTTTGATTGTTCATTTGTTTTGTCTATTTTTTGCTCTTTCTCATGGTTTCTTACATTTATTCTAACTCTTCTATACAACATGACTAATGTGAAAATGTAGAATGTAGATGTAATGTCTATATAAAATTGCATGCTATCTTGGGAGGAAGTAGAGTAGGGAAGGGGAGAAAATTTAAAACTCATGGAAGTGAATGCTGAAAATTAAAAATAAATAATTTAACTTATAAAAAAAGAACTATATCACTATTCATGGAGGAAACCTAGGAAGACATGCAGGTATATTTTGAGGAAAGAACATAAAAAAGTAGAATGAGGCAAATTTTCTGACATGAAGAGGTGTGAAATACTTATTACAATGGAGGGGAGGATGGGAAGGTGGTCATTGGGCATCACTTGAACCTTATTCTCATTGGGATTGACTCAATGAGGGAAGAACACACACAATCATTTTTGAAAGAAATCTATTATACCCCACAGAGAAGTAGGAGGGGAGTAGTTGAGTAAGGAGTTGGGCAGACACTTACTGACAGGAGAGCAGATTGCAGAGGCAATTATCAGGAGTAAAATTTTGGTGAGGAGGAAAAGAGTGAAGGGAGAGAGAGAAGAACAGAGAGGTGAATAGGTTGGAGAGAAGTACATATTTAGCCATCATAAATGTGAATGTTAATGAAATAAACTCTACTATAAAGTGGAAATCATAGCAGAGTGGATTAAAAATCAGAATCTTACAATACATTGTTTCCAGAGTTGCACTCAAAGCAGAGAAACATGGAGTAAAGCAAAATGACTGGAGCAATATCTATTATGCTTCTTCTGAAGTTAAAAAAAAAGCAGGGGTATCATCTATGATCAAAGCAGAAGCAAAAATAGAGCTAATGGAAAGAGATAAGGGAAGAAATTATGTCTTGCTAAACATATACCCTAAACAATGAAGTAATATCTATACTAATCGCAAATGCACCAAATTCTTAAATAAGTTGTTACAGGAGGAAAGAGCAAAAACTCTACTAGTGGGAGATCTGGATTTTTCCATATCAAAACTAGATTAATCTAACTATGAAGTAAATAATAAAGAAGTTAAATATGTTAACGGGAAAAGTTAGATATGACAGACATCTGGAGAAAACTGAATGGGGCTAGAAAGGAATATTCCTTTTCCTCAGCAGTAAATGGAACCTACATGAAAGTTGACCATGAATTGGGGCATAAAAACCTCAAAATCAAATTCAGAAAAGAAGAAAAAAGAAATGCATCCTTTTCAGATCATAATGCAATAAAATTACATTCAATAAAATGGGAAGAAGGATTAAAAATAAATGGAAAATAATCTAATCCTAAATAACAAATGAGTCAAAGAAAAAATAGAGAAACAATAATTTCATTAAAAATGACAATGAGATAATATACCAAAATGTATGGGATGCAACCAAAGCCATTCTTAAGGGAAATTTAATTTCTCTTAATTCTTATATCAATAAAACAGAGAAAGAATAGATTAACAAATTGGGAATCCAACTGAGACAACTAAACAAAGAACAAATTAAAAATCCTCAAATGAGCACCAAATTGGAAAACCTAAAAACAAAAGATAAGTTGAATAAAACTAAATATAGGGAACTATTAAACTAATACTTAAAAATAGGAGCTGGTTTTATGAAAACAACAACTAATAAGATGGATAAACCACCGGTAATTTAATTTAAAAAAAAAAAAGAAAACCAAATGTGCAGAATCAAAATGAAAATCATGAATTCTCCACAAACAAAGAAAAAATTTCAGGAATCATTAGGAAAATTTTTTTAAGTGTATGCCAATGAATCTGACAATCTAAGCTAAATTGATGAAGATTTACAAAAATATAAATTGCCCATATTAAGAGGAAATAAAATATTTAAATAGGGCTATCTTAGAAAAAGAAATTGAACAAGGAATAAAAGAACTCCCTTAAAAATCCCCAGAGCCAGATGATTTCACAAGAAAATTTTATCAAATCTTTACATTATAATTAGTTCCAGTTCTATATAAACTATTTGGGAAAAGAAGTGGAAAAAATAATTGCTATCAAATTTCTCTTATGAAACAAATACGGTGTTAATAAATAAGGAAAACTTAAAACAGAGAAAGAAATCAATAAAGCAATTTATCTAACAAATATTGATGCAAAATTTTAAATAAAGCACTAGGAAGAAGATTATAGCAGTATACCACAAGGATACCACAAGGATATCACTATGCCCAGACAGAATTTATACCGTAAGTGCAGGACTGATTCAATGTTATGGAAGCAATCCGCATAATTGAACATATTAAAAAAAATCAACTTACAAGATTATCTGGATTGATGCAGAAAAAGCTTTTGGCAAAACAGAGTACCCACTCCTATTAAACACAAGAGGGAACATAGGAATGAAGGGGCTTTTCTTAAAATGATAAGGATTATGTATATAAAACCAACAACAGGCATTATCTAAAATGGGGTAAGCTAAAAGCCCTCCAAATAAGATACAGGGTGAAGTCAGGATGTCTATTATCGTCATTATCATTCAGTTTTGTTCTGGAAATTTTAGCTGTAGAAACAATTAGAATAGGCAATGAAGAAACAAACCACCACTCTTGGCACATGATATGATGGTATACTTAGAGAATTCAAGAGAATGAACTAAAAACTACTTGAAATGAGTAACAACTTTAGCAAGGTTGCAGGGCATAAAATAAACCCAAACAAATCATCAGCATTCCTATATAAGTAAAGACCAGCAGAACTAGACAGAAATTCCATTGAAAATCGCTATAGATAATATTGGAAATTTACCTGCGAACTCTAAGTACACAATTACAAAAAAATGTCAGCTGCTAATGGGTAAGCTGAGCCCATATAATAAAATAACAATTCTGCATAAATTAATTTACTTATCCAGTGACATACCAATCAAACTACCAATCCAAAAAATTATTTTATAGAGTAAGAAAAAAATAACAAATTTCATCCAGAAGAACAAAAGGTCAAAAACTTATAGGGAATTAAGGTGAAAAAAATGCAAAGGAAGGTGCAACATCTCTCTTTTTTGTTGTTGTTATTGATATAGTCAATTATGCAGACAGTTTCCCTAACATTGAATCAGCCCTGCATTCCTGGTATAAATCCTGCCTGGTCATAGTGGTATACTTGTGGTATACTATTATAATCTCCTTGCTAGTATTTTATTTAATTTTTTCATATTAATATTTGTTAGAGAAATTGATAGCAAATCTCAAACTGTATTGTAAAGTGGTAATCATCAAAACCATCTTGTAGTGGATAAGAAATAGAGGGGTATATCAGTGGAATAGATTAGGTACATAAGATACAGTTGTAAATTATCATGGTAACCTAGTATTTGATAAAACAAAAGACCCCACTTCTGGGACAAGAACTCACTATTTGACAAAAATTACTAGGAAAACTGAAAAATAGGGTGGCACCAATATCTCATGTTACATGCCAAGATAAGATCAATATGGGTAAATAAAGGGTGATACCATAAGCAAATTAGGAGAGGAGGGGATAATCATTTACCTGTTAGATCAATGGAGGAGGGGAGACTTTATAACCAAAGAAGAAATAGATAGATCTAAACAAGGTTAAAGGAAAACAGAAAGTTGGGAAACAATCTTTACAAGTGTCACTGATAAACAAATGCCTCAATTTTTAAATACATAGAGAACGGGTTTGAATGTGTAAGAATAAAGGCATTTCCCAGTTGGTAAATGTTTAAAGGACATAAATAGTTTTCAGATGCAGAAATAAAAACTATTTGTAGTCATATTAAGAAATGTCCTAAGTCACTGTTAATTAGAGAAATGTAAATTAAAACTTTGAGGTATGACCTTACACCTATCTGACTGACTAACATGACAGTAAGGGAAAATGAAAAATAGTGGAAAGGATGTGTGAAAACTGGAACACTAATTCACTAATGGTGAAGTTGCGTACTAATCCAAACATTCTTGAGAGCCATTTGGAAATATTCCCAAAGGGCTAGAAAACTATGCATGGCTTTTGACCCAGAAATAGAATTATGAGGCCTATATCTGAAAAAGATGACAAAAACAGAAAAAGGGCTTAAAACATATATATATATATATATATATACATATATATATATACATATATATATATACACATATATATAAGCTCTTTTTTTGTGGTGGCAAAAATTTGAAATTGAGGGAATGCCCATCAGTTGAGGAAAAGTTGAACAAATTGTAGTATATGGATGCAATGGAATAGTATTGTGCCCTAAGAAATGATAAACAAGTTGATTTCAGCTCTTTTCAACAATTCAATGATCTCAGATAACTAGAGAAGACTCATGAGGAAAAATCTCTACATTAAGAGAAAGGAATCATGGAGTCTGAATACTGATTGAAGCATACAATTTTCACTTTTTTTCATGATTCTTTCCTTTGAGAACTGTCTGAAAGTGTTGCTGTTATCATTCACCTCTTACAGTTTATGAAACTGAGGCAAATAGTTTAAATTACTTGCCCAAGGTTATATCACTATTCAATGTCTAAGATACTACTCTAGTGTGACTGTGCAATCCACTTAACCTCTTCTTGCCTCAGACCCATCATCACTAAAATAGAGACAATAATAGCACCTAACTCCCAGTGTTCTTGTGAGGATATAAATCAGATAATATTTGCAAAATGTTTTGCAAATATTAAATTAATATATAAATACTATCAACATTAACAATTATATTTGTAATTCCTTTATTTTCACCATTTTTCTTAATATTTCTTAGAAACAGTTACATAATTTTGTAATCTCAGGTTAATTTTGACATTTACATTTTTCATATATTCCTTCAGAACTTTATTATTTTTTTTTAATATTGTGCTTCTGTTCCTGGTGCTTCTGTTAATTCTGTTTGAGTTTATTTTTAATCTGTTAGGGTTTTTTTGCTTTTTTTTTGGAGGGCAGTTGGGGTTAAGTGACTTGCCCAAGGTCACATGGCTAGGCTTTTCTGGTAAGTGTCTGAGGTCGGATTTGAACTCAGGTCCTCCTGACTCTAGGGCCAGTGCTCTATTCACTGTGCCACCTAGCCACCTCCAATCTGTTGTTTTGTTTCTGTCCATACACTGCTGTCAAAATGATGTTTCCAAAGCATGGATCTAATCATGCCATTTTTCAGCACATAAAGCTTCACTGCATTCCATTCAATATCATGTTCCCTTAGGAAAAAAGTAACAATTTGTCAGGTTATCTTTTAGAGGCCTTCACAATCTAGATCTAGCCTATCTTTGCAGATTGATGATATATTGGTTTCCCATATATACTTTACGTTCCAGTCACACAAGTATTTTTGAAGTTCGCTCCATACCACATTCCATCTCACACCTTTACATTATTTTTATAGACTTTCCCTATGTCTAGAAAGGCCTCTATCCTCACATTCAACTCTTGGAACTCCATTTTCTTCAACACTTAATGCTCAAGTGCTATGTTCTTCAAAAAGCTTCCATTTATTCTGTCACTTGGTTCTAATCTTAATTTCAATGTCTCATATCATTGTGCATGGGCTTAACTGTGACCTATACATAGTTTTCTGTGAACAAAAATATGCCTTTAGTACAATATAATTGCCTTAAGGACTGGGACAGATTTACTTTTTTCTCATTGTTTCCAGAACACATTGCAGAGAGTATGGCATTAAAGTTGGTATTTTTAAAAGTTTGGGGGCAGAGGTGGAGCCAAGATGGAGGCATAGAAGCAGCAAACCACCACAGCTCCCACACAAACACACTAAAAAACTCATAAAATGGGACACTAAACAGATTTTCAAGCTACAAAACTCTCCAAAAGACAGAAAGAACATCTGTTGCTAGAGGCAGCGCAGCCGGGCTCTTTGCAGCAGTCTGGGACTCTCGGCCGCAACCCTGGGCCGGGTCAAGCCCTGGGGCATCAGGCAGGGAACCACAGCTATAGGAGAGCTGATCAGCTGCACTGGAGGCACAGTCACCACATTTATCAGGCCAGAAGAAAAAAAAGGCTAAGAGAAAGGCCAGTGGATTTTGCTAACTCGCAAGGAGAAGAGCGGGTCCAGCCAAACTGCTCCCAGGGGAAGGAGGCAGTGGGAGGCGGCTGGAGCAGCAGGAACATCTGAGAGCCACAGCGGCCCCCACTGGGCTGCTTCAGAGCCCTCAGCCTGCAGATAGCCGGGGGGGCTGATGCGATCCATCAGGGCCAAGGGCTCTTGCATTGAATTGTCTGGATCTGGATCGTGGTCTTGAGTGGTGGTCCTGGGGTGCGCTTTCAGTGAGCCAAGGCTGGGAGGTGGGGCTGCAGCACCCCACTAAGAGTTCTGGCAGCTGTGAGGGCCCCAGCGATTTGGTACAGAGCTTTCCCCCTCCAGGAAGCAGAGTTCCACAGAGCTAAAAAGCCAAGCAATTAATAGACTGGCCAACATGAGAAAAAGGAAGCAAGCTAGGAACAGCAGTAAAACTCTAG